>CM048664.1:5529500-6142500 GCA_026401315.1 Dysphania ambrosioides | reverse complement strand
ATACTAACAATAAAATCAATAGTAATGATCAAACATAATAACAAATTAAGCATAATAATATTAACAACAATAATATTAACAACAACAATATTAACAATAATAATAAGAACAAAAATAATAAATTTTTATAAAAAAATACTAAAACGCCCAAATAAGGCATTTCTACCGTGGTAAAACCGCCTAGGCGGTTTTACTATGGTGGAACCGCCCATTTTGAGCGTTTCTATTTTTAAAAAATTGTCGTCGCCGCCTCCTTGCCGTCTCTAGTGGCTACCGTTCTCTTTCGTAGTGTAAGTGAAGAAAGTGGGTGAAATTAGAAAAATAATGAAATGATGGCAAAATTATAATTAAAATGTTGACGTTAAAGAATAAAACGTCGACAACGTGCAGAAGGTGGACGTTGCACCCGGGTGCACGATGCGCATCGTGCACCCTGTGTAAAACGCAGACAAAAACACTACAAAACGCAGTTGGGACGCAAGTGGAGGGAGCTACTTTTACACGTCAGCAAGTCCAATGACCATTCACCTAATTTCGCTGAACATTTGCAGTTTAAATTTTTAACATTGCAAAATCTCAAGTATTGAAGTAAATATTCAAAAATATCTGTCAGGAAAACGCATGCATCATCATTACAAAAAAATGCGCCTTCCCAATGCAATCTCTTAGATTTTTGTGCTAATATCATATTCATTGGTTTACACTAGTATGTTCATTGGTTTATAAGAGTATGTTCATTGGTTTACAATGCAATCTCTTATATTTTTGGACTAGTATAAACGTAACACTAGTATGTTCATTGGTTTATACTAGTATGTTCATTCGCTAACACTAGTATGTTCATTCGTTTATAATAGTATGTTCATTCGTAAAATTGTGTCATTAATTTTGGCCCCGTTTCATGATTCACAATGCAAAAAAGTAGTCTGTCCATACGCTACAGTATCTGCTACAGTGATTCCTGCAAAAAATCTTTACTTTTCACATTTACCAAGTACACCTTTTCACGTTTACCAACTTTAGCAACAATGCACGTTACCACTCCTGCCACAAATGCTGAGCTGTTTTCCACTATCATTCAACTCCAGCAAACTCAAATGCATTTTAAGTATTTTTGTCTACGTTTTGCACAGGGTATCGTGCACCCGGGTGCACTATCCTTTTCGCGGACAACGTGTAGCATTTTCCTTGAATTTTGACTGGTTTATATGTGATTGCCTTCCTCCCTTATTAATTACTCCGTATATAAAAACTAAGTTATTATAAATTTAAAAAACTAAAGCCCTCCAATCCTTTTGAAAAAAGCAACAAAAATGACGCCTGGGAGACCAGGGCCATTCATCGCCATGAACCCGAATCCATGATAACAATTCCTCTTAATCATTGGGTGGCCCTGCACTCTGCCCCACACTAAGATGACAACAACAACGAGGAGAGGAAAGAGATTCTCGGCGGATTTGATGATGGGAGGCACAGCGGCTGTGGTGGCCAAGACAGCGGCGGCACCCATAGAAAGAGTCAAGCTTTTATTGCAAAACCAAGGCGAAATGATAAAACGAGGCCGCCTTCAAACACCCTATCTTGGTGTCACGGATTGCTTCAAAAGGGTACTCCGAGAAGAGGGTGTACTTACTTTTTGGAGGGGTAATCAGGCCAATGTCATCCGCTACTTTCCTACTCAGGTCTAAATTTTGTTCCTTTCCTTAAATAGGAAGTTAGGTTTTTGCTGGAAATGGAACTTATTGTCTGGGTTTTGTGATTTTTTGATGTTGATTGTTCTTTCTTTTGAATTTTTGTAGAATGTTAAATGTGCGATATTGATGAAACTGTCATTGGTTTGAGAGAATAGGAATCATGTGAATTGATATGTTTTTTGGTTCACTAGTGGCATTGTAATGAGGTGATGATGATAGTATTACTTGGTGGGGTTTTTGAGAAGTGTGTAGGAGCAAATATAGATGTTTGCTAGAAAAGAAAATAATTATCACAATATCCTTTTAACTTGAATCATATATTTTATTGATGGTGTTTGTGGATGCATAAGACTTAGGAATGTTTGGTAGTTGGGATTTTTTGTTTTGTGGACTTGATTGCTTGGGTTAATATATGTTATGAGGTTGGGTTAGTAGATGCTATAAGGTATATTGTGTCCTTTTTTGGTGTGATTATGTCATTGTATGCAAAGTTTTGGATTGATTGTTTGGACTTACGATGGATTCCTCATACTACTAGGCTCTTCCTTATATGTATTGAACTATTGATTGGAAAAGAGTGAAAGTTAGGGAAGATTGTTAGGTTTTATCTGCATGATGAGCCTCTTGCTAATAGATTGACTTGAAAATAGTGAAACTTTTGGGGGATAATAAGTGACTTGATTACATAAGGGCAGAAGCAAGTCTACTGGTTATAGTTGTTGGACAGGAGGTATGTTGTTTAAGTATGACTAAGCCTGGTTGAAGCAGAAAAATGCTACTTAGAATGACGTATGAAGGCTTAAGCTTTGGTAGTAGATGTGAATTTTTTGGTTCTCACCTCTGCACCAGCCTTAGTAAAGTTAGCTGTTGTAAATGGACTTTGTTTTTGCTCCTTGATGATGTGACATCCACTTTTTGTGAATGTGATTGTAAGATTAAGCTTCTGATTACTGATGATGTAATAAATTCTCCTCAGGAACACAAGTTTTTAATCATATATTCATGTTACCTGTCGTATCATACTCCACTATAATAGGTCATTCCATATCAATGGACTACTATCTCAAATCTCAACTACATAAATCATGTTTTGCTTCTACCAATAAAATAACAAACAACATGTGCAGTTGACCATTGGCTTAAACCCAAATGAGTTAGGCTTCCTCTTTGACTATTCAATTAAGGTTTAGTCTGTCTGGAGCTATGCCTATGAGTGACAAATATTTTTCAAGACCTTGGATAACATTATTCAATAAAAATTTTAAATGTTATTTATTTGACTTCTTCTTAATAACAAAGTGTATATATTGCAAAAGAAATAATGTTACTTGGAGACTGCAATAAACAATACGACATCCATAAGTACTGGTTTGTACTTACTAACCTGATTTGATGATTCCAAAATCTGATTAGTGCACTTAATCTAAAAATTAAGAAGTAATACAAACTACTAGAGGATTCTAGATTCTTTCTTCCTTTTCTTCCATCTGCATCACAATTCCTAGTTCCCAACTCTCGTCCTCTGTGAAAACTCAGCTACAATTTTAACAGAAATGAACAATGAATTACAGCTTAAAACATACAAGGTACACCATGTGCTGGGTGCAGGCCTTTCAGTTTTGGACTTTGATGATTTAGATAAACCGGGTAGGATCGGAAAGTCTGCTGAGATTACTAAGATTATTATTTCAGTAGTGGACACATTAAATTATTTAAAAGATTCTTCTCAATTTTGTCAAACAAATCCTCATCAGTTGCTTGTTCTGTCTGTTTCTGTATTAGAAAGGCTATTTTTTGTACTCTATGCTTGCCCTATTTCAAAAACAATTAATTAAAGGATGCAAATTGGTTCCAACTTTTTCTTCTATTGCGTTATCATAAGTACATATTTAAATTTGCTCTTTCTCCTCTAGAAACTCACTTTCATTTCTTCACAAACCTTGAAAAGATTGTTTATTCCATTGGGAATCTTCTTTCTAAAGTTGGTGACTCTGTTGTTTAAACTTGAATAAGTTAGGTCTCATCCTCTAATTCAAAAGGTAAGTGAATGATATATTGTACTGGAGCTCTTCAATAGGCTTGCAAAACTCTATCATAAAAGCGCAAATGTAGAACTTGACTATCTCCCAAGTTATTTGTAGGATATGGATCAATAAAGTCCCTTGTAGATATTAATCCAAGTCGTCCTTCAAACAATAAACTAAAAAAGTCAAAGCTGTAGAACTTGTGTCAATATGTAACTGGCGTAATATGTTGACACAGCCTAAAGAACTGTAATAGAAACCAAAAAGCTGCAATAGATGCATTTACCTAGAGGTTGCTATAAGCTGGTTGTTTCCGAGAACTTGGGTATGGGAGACTGTAGGAGATGGTATATGCTACTTGCTTTTAGTGAAAACATTCTGCTCCAGGATTATGGTCAACATTCCCAGAAACTTGTAGCTTAGATTCTTGTAAGACAAAGATTTCAATTGAGGCTCATATTCATTTGAATTTTTCAAATTTCTTAGGGAAGTTTAGCAGTTAAAGTTATCTATTTTTCCTGGCCATCTATTAGCAGCTTGTTTGTGATGCAATATCCTCCATTTCATGGAAGTCCAAACAAAAGAGTAGAGTTTGGATTGAGCAGTTGTAAATTAGATGTGCAAAACATGAATCCACTTATTTTTCATTTTACAATGGTAAAATCGCCTGTTTTATTTTGTGTGTGTCCCTGAATTTTGGTTAGAGTTTTCTTGGAATGATGTCATAGCAGAGTTAACCCCTTCCCATCCCTCCCCCTCTAATATGAGAAAAAATTATTATATAAGTGGAGTTGAAACATGTTTGCAGTCCTTCATGTGTCCTATTTCCTATTCATTGAAAACCTAGAGAACTGGAATTTCTGATGTTGTACAGGCTTTCAACTTTGCATTTAGAGGGTACTTCAAGACTCTTTTTGGACTTTCAAAGGAGAGGGATGGCTACATGAAATGTTTTGCTGGAAATGTGGCTTCTGGAAGTGCCGCTGGAGCCACAACCTCAGTGTTTCTCTATCATCTAGATTATGCACGTACTCGACTCGCTACTGATGCACAGGGGACTTCTATGAATGGACAACGACAATTCAATGGATTGGTTGATGTTTACCGTAAAACACTGTCATCTGATGGAATTAGAGGGCTTTATCGAGGATTTGGAGTATCTATATTTGGAATTACACTTTACCGGGGATTGTATTTTGGGATATATGATACATTGAAGCCACTTGTTTTGATAGGGCCATTTGAGGTCAGTCACTCAACTTTATTTTGCTGATTCTTATATCTCACTTTCAGTTGTCTGCTGATTCAGAATTATTGGGGTAACCTGTTCAATCAGCCTAAATTTTGCTCCTACTTGGTTAGTGATATGTTAATGCCTGGAATTATGAACCAAATCTTGTTAGATGTCAAGTAGCAGAAAAAGATCTTTGTATTTAATGTTTGATTGGCCCTCTTGTTTTCTTATTGTTTGTTGGTTGATTAGTTTATCTCTTTTGCTCATCTTCCTCTTGCCATTATTACGGCTGTATCAAAAAATTTCTCATAGGATCAGCATGATAGATAGATCCATAAGAATATACAATTGCAAGGAGAGAAGACAAAAAAATTATTTCTCATTGCCCCTCCATTTTGACAACATATAGGTGCAGCACTATATCGTGCAACCTTGCCTTTCATGGATGAGCTTTAGATTATTAGTGAATTTTTACCAGTCTGTTGCACTTACTTTCATCACCTTTATTTTAGTATATGGAGAAAGATGATGACAAGGAAGGGAGTAAAGGTAGTAGAAACTGAGGTGGAGGAAAGAGATGAGGTGTAAGTAGGGAAAGAAAATAAAAATGATGGTGAAAAAGAAGCCCTATGATTTCTCGTGCTCTAACAGAGATAGTAATAGAGAAGTTTAGGTAGATAATCTTGGATGGAAGGGGTACAAAGGAGGTGAAAGCACTAGGTCTTTGTAATTACATTGCATCTGTCAGGTCTAATTAAACTTCAACATTACACCGACCTGTTTTACTTAGTGGGTTAGCTATGCAGACTGATCTAGGTTTTTTTTATATTTGACATATGTAATGAGTTTCTCTTGTCTAAAGGATGTGAAAGCTCTAGGTTTTGGTAATTACGTTGCATCTGTCAGGTCTAATTTAACTTCAACATTACACCAACCTGTTTTATTTAGCCGGTTAGCTGTGCAGACTGATTTAGGTTTTTAAGATTTGAAATATGTAATGAGTTTTTCTTGTCTAAATTACGTTCTATCATCAAATCAATTCAGGTGGGGTGAACTCCTTAATTTTGATTGTCGGGAAATAATCATGAAATAACTCAAACTATGCTAACCCTTACCTTGACATTGTTACGAAGTAAATGTTTAAGCAATACTTTACCTTGACATTGTTACGAAGTAAATGTTTAAGGAATACGGGTTGGAGCAATTGTTGTGTCTGATATATCATTTCTAACCAGACCTATTATTTATTATTTTGACTCATTTCAATAAAGGTATCATGGAATCTCAACATTTATGCACTTGTTTAGTGTCTGGTATGTGTCATATTGTTGTCTTAAGTCAAGTTTTTGCAAACTCTACTGTAACACAGGCTTAGAGGCACTTGAAACATGTTCTTACTGGGGTTGATCAAAAGAGCAGTTCTTCACTTGCTAGCTTGGCAAACTCTACTGCAAACATTTCAACTCTTGCTACCTAAGTTTTATATCAAAGAAGTGGTTCAAGTGCTATGTTGTCTGTTATTCTCTAAAAAATTCCAGCTTAGCATGTACTTCATGAAATTTAGAAATTTTGATTTCTTTTTATATTTTTATTATTACAGGATAATTTCTTGGCTAGCTTTCTCTTGGGTTGGGGAGTGACAACTACATCTGGAATATGTGCCTATCCGTTTGACACTGTGCGACGGAGGATGATGCTTACGTCTGGGGAATCTTTAAGGTATCCTAATGCACTACATGCGTTGTATGAGATTATTCATCTTGAAGGGTTTTCTGCACTTTTCCGGGGTGTCACTGCAAATATCCTTTTGGGTATGGCAGGGGCTGGAGTGTTAGCTGGCTATGATAAGTTGCATCGTATTGCTTATGGATATGGGTATCGGTTTAAACCCTACCATAAGCTGTGAAAATGAAGTGTATAAGGTTCTTGTTCCTGTCCATCTGCAAAATTATATTTGTATCCCTATAGATTAATCATGAAGGGATTTAACCCATTTGGAAGGAAAAATCATAGTATATGGTATAGGAACTGTTAGTCTTTTATTCATTTAAATAACATTACTGATGCCTTCAACAAATGTTTTTTCATGATGCCTTTGCATAAAGGCCATCCCTATTGTACCATTTGTATAGTTTCACCAGATTATATCAACGCAATTGCTTCTTATTTATTTCTATGTGTTAGAATATTATTGGTAGTTTATTCATGGAAGGACCGCTCTGTTATGTTTCTTCTGTCTAGGACAGGACTTTAGTAATCAACATATGAATACCTGTATTCCTTTACTTTTACAAGTGGTGTTTTCTTTTGCTTTGTGTGTGGTAGACTGGTAGTCATGGGGTCCAATTTTATGAAACAGTGTAAAAAATAGTTGACCTAAGGAGCTTAATATATTTTTTTTCTTTTGTTTCTGGCCTATTCTGTACTTCTGTATATAGTTGTTTCTGGTAGACTTGAATTTTGATCTAACAAAATTCATATCAGTCATATGTTATATGTCTTTTACTATTGATCTAAACTCTTTGATCTTCTCTTTAGATAGTTTTGTGAATTATTTGTTGACTGTGTTCCACTCTCATTCTTGGTCATTAATCTGTAACAAGGCTGTTCTATAATGTGATATTTATTCTTGATGTAAGAAGAGCTGGCTTCAGATATGATGTTGCATGACCTCATCTTCTTTTTTAAGAGGAGAGGTGCAACATATTTGTTTCGTATCAGAAGTTGTGATGATATTTGATACATTTGTCAAGTATACAAGATTACAAGGTTGTCAATGGACAATAGTTTTAAGCTTGTAAAGTGCGGAGCATATTGGCAGACATAGATTTGAAGTATTACACATTCTTCAGGTGGTATTCTTGGCTTCATATTTATGAATTTCCTTGTATTATGCGTACATAATATCTTTGCTTCACTGTTCCACTATTTGTTTGTCCGTCTAAAGGATATTCTTCACTTGTATTTTTCTGTGCTCATTACTCTTCATATTTCTTGTGAGTTCTACACCGCAGTGTCTTCTGGGTGTTGAAGGCTTCATGAGACTACTTGCTCATCTGGCATCATCTTTATGTTGGCATATCAGGTAAAAATAGGTTCAAATTCTGCAGATTCTTATCTTTTCCTTTATTTTTTCTTCTGATAAGACATTTTCTAATTTTGTTGTTAATCTGATTGCCTTTCTTATTATCCAAAAACCCCTTGCTGATATTACCTATACAGTACTTTTGAATTCTGATTGTAGTAAATTTTTGAATGTATAAGGACTGGAATTACTTGCGCTTTGCTACAATACTGATGGTACTTTGCTGAATCTTTAAACCGCACAGTTCTCCGAAGAATAAGCACTAGGTATGGTCTGAAGCTGTGATAGAATATTTTTATATCTCTCATTCTCTACAATGCCAAGTCTATCCTTTTTCCTGGGTGAAGAAGTACCTTATTTTTATTTTACATATTGATGCCTATTGAATTTCTCTCATAATTATTTTGGCTTCCAGGGGACACTTGAAACTGGTCTTATTTGGGTTTCTATTCTTCGCTAAGAAACTCCAGTTGACCTATTTTTGAGTAACTATGTTGGATGGAGTTGATTCTGTAGGGTTCAAAGAACTTTTTTTAGCCTGTCTGATTGTGTGATAATCTTTTGGATAAATGAGCACTATGAATTTTCTAAGTTAACACCAGGGCATTTATATATATATATATATATATATATATATATATATATATATATATATGGTGATACATATGGATTTCAACCTTAAAGAGTTAATGGAGAGGCAAGAACACACATATACTTTACTCAAGTCTTTCTAATTTTCTATATCTAAAACAAGTTTCCAGAATGAGCTTCTTGGGCTTGTGCTTGTATATCCTACTCCATGTGTATGCTAAATGCACAACTCTCTTCTACAAAGAAATGGTCGTGGACAATTGTAAAGATCCTATCCATCTTTTCTAACCGCATCGCTGACCCCATTACCTATTATCAGAAGTTTTCTGGTAACCAGCTGTGGAATGTACTTTCTGTAGTTGTCAATTTGTTTCTGGCATAATATGTTCTATTGATGTTTTCATGGATGGGGCGTGTTTGGCCAAATTTCAGATTCGTTGTAAAAGTGAATGGGGGATATCTGAAGAAAAGAAAAAACTATGAATTCGGTTTTGAAGTACACTGGCTGTATCGACGTTAAGCATCAAGAGTATAGGACATGCACTTACCGTATCTCATCTTGACTGCCTTATCACGAGGCCTTAGGAGTTACTCCTTCCATTTCCCTTTGTTTTTTTTAGATGGAACCTCTCTCTTGGGCTTGTAAAGTTGTAATTTGGAAGTGATTCAATTCTTCTCTTTCATGGGTGTGTCTTATCTCATTTTTAAATTGGCATCTTGGTTGATGTTTAATTTGGGCCTTTAGTCATGCAACTAGATAAGGACTTGTTCTATATGGAATGAACGACCCCAATGAGGATTGTCTTTTACCTTTCTAATTTGTTCATGTCTTTTACCTTTTCTAATTTGTTCATGTTTAAAGTACTCTAGCGTATGAGGAGAGAATGTGGAGTCTCAAATAGATGTCTTTGTGCATATGTGAGTTGTTCCACATCGGAAGAGAGAGACATAACTTTCTTAAGTCTTGGGAGTTACACTTCTTGGTTCCAATTGCTGACTGGTTTTAAGATGAAATTTACTTGTTCGTATATATGGTTCAACTCCCATATCAAAAACCTGAGCCTTGAAAGCAAGACATACAGTTTGGTACAGAGGGATTATGGAATAATTTTCAGATTTACGATGGAATGTCATTTATGGACACCAAACCTCTTATAATTGAGGCCAGACCTTCGTTGAGTCTACTGTTTTGGAATAAAATAGCTATGCTAATAGCCAGAAATTTTTATGACGCTTAGTGGTAATCAAATAGCCACCTAGTTTTTTGCTCTTTCTCCTTACAGCGACTGTCATGCAATCCGAATTTTGGATGCAGTAATCAACAACACTTCTTTTTCTTCCTGTCCACCTCATCCAGAATCTCCATGCTTTTGATCGCTTCCTGTGGCCTAGAACCAGTAATGACGCCTTCTGTTCCTTTGCTTGGTCCACTATTGTTGGACCTTTCTCCTTCCCTGCAAGTGCTACTATTTCTACCTGTACCTGCTCAATGGAATGATCCAGATAATGTCATTAGAGCTTGATTGATGTTCAGGGTACCCTCCCAGATATCTTCATTTAAAAGCAGAGAGCGGAGTTGTCTGTTTAGAATATGCCAGAGATATAGCTGGCCATTTAAAATTTGTTACCTGATTATCTTTCTAACCTGAACGCTACAAAACTCATGCAACTTAACTGTTATGTTTTACACCACGTCTGAGACGGTATTTTCATTTTAATACTCTGAGTAAACATTTTAGTTTTCTTTCATTTTACTTTCAAATAATCTGAGTAACTCATTGTATATTTCATCACCAGATTCGATTTCTGTGAGTTTTAGAAAGAGGTTCTGAAATAGCTTTCGTTAACTACAAGGAGCATCTACAATTCTTGCTGCGTGTTTTAGTTTAAGTTCTACTATACTAATTGATAAGAGAAATATAACATACCCCAGGTCTTCTGGATTGGCAGACGCTTTTCAGAGAGTAAAGAAGTCCATAAGCTTTTGGATCAAGGTCACTCTCAGAATGTGAATCTGCATTAGCCAAAATGGTGATAGTAAGACAAATCTGCTCTGCATAACCTGTGACTTTTAAGAGTTTGAAGAGATATTCTCTCCTTCTTCAAATAGCACGTAGTATGGCAGCAATATATTTCTATAGCTGTCCCGAAAGTTTTTGCTGCTTTCTAATTTTAGTAAGTTCAGACTTTTAACTTCATATTACCATTTTGAAGGAAAAATTCTGTAGAAAAACTACATTTTTATGGTAGTGAAGAAAAATGATGATATTTTAGCTAAAATTTTGTTTACATGTAAATGTTAGAAAATTTGTCAAAAAACACCTTATGTGCCTACAACTTAGCGAGAAACACACCTTAAATCTTTCCTATCATTTAAGGATACAAGGGAGTAAGATTTACCGCACTTTGCTGGCTTGGCTATATGGAGTAGAATGATAGTGTCTTCTTTTTGAACAGTATGGGATAATGCCCATTGAAGCGCGCCCTTAGCCTGCTGGGTTGCATCTACAACAACCATGATTCTGTTTCCCTCCTTGGGTTCACCCTTTTCAGAGTCTTCACTACTGGGTGTGTCACTGCTAAAGCTCGAGCCACACTCATTCTCATAGAACTCATTCTTGTTACTTGATTTGATAGAATTATACGCTGGATTGGATTGCAATGGCGGTGAACGTACTCGAATCCGAGCTTTACTTATTCTGAAGCAGGAACTTGGAAGTTTGGTATGTACTCTCACCATATCCTCTTATTTTTGTGCAAGAGAAATAGCAGAATACAGAAAACTTGGGTACTTTCAGATTTGAGTATTAACAAAAAGAATGTTCATTAACTTATACTATATATAGTTATATATGTGACAAAATCTGTTAGTATTAGTATATGTTAAACTTCCGAGGGGACTAAGTTAATTTTGTAAGCGAAAAGACGGAAAAGGACAGAGTGTGGTTAGGCAAACATCTGGCGGAAGACGTGCTCACCATTGTGTTTAGATTCTCTGAAGACTTTTGAAACAGCATTTTTTAAGTTAGGGGGTGATTTTCTGGTTGTTGTTTTTGTATTTTGTTGGGGTTTTTCTTATTGTGGGTCATAGCCCATTAAAGTGCTAACCATTAAGGGTTGTAGGTGCAAACGCAAGCCCCACGCCTGCTAAAAATTTCTTAGTTGTATTCATTAGTTTTGGGGTGTTGTTATTCAATCATTCTTTGACCTTTCCTTGCTTTCCTACAGTGTAGTGCGCTTCCTACCCGTCAAAAATTCTTAATTTTGCAGTGATTTGCTCGATTTGCAATCGTGCATTAGATTAAATATGATTTGTGATAACAGTATGACCTTAATAATCTTTTGTTACACCCTACATATATGATATGTAGGTTAGGACCTTCAACTTGATACAGCAGACCCACAGCTCAGATGAAGAATGGAACGGAATAATTTAAATACCAAAAGCCACCTAACTGTCCTCTTTCAACAGAGGTGACCAGACACTGTTTGCCTGTTTGGGGTTTGTTCTAGCCTCTAGGTTGGACCTATAAGATAACTTGTCTTAGTTAGCAGTGGTCTATGGATTCTGTGGTCCGGTTTCAGGCCTTGACTTTGGTTGGATTGGTGCCTAACCTAAACCGTCTGATTGTTGCTTGAAATATTCTCACCCTTTCCAATTTTGCCATGAAAGTTGTGCAAATCTTCATCTGCTGTCAGTTCTGTCCGATTGACTTTTAAAGCATATACACCTTTGTGAAAACCAGGAAATATAAATACGTACAGAAACTTGTTACCATCCGGCCCTATAAGCAGACAATCGGATACAAACTCTAAACAAGTCAATAGTGACATGTCTCACACACAATTACATATCATGAGTGAAGAAGTTAAGCTTGGACTACCATCAGGCACTACTTGTGTTGTAGGTTCTTGTAGACGAGAATGCTAGATGACTAGTCCAAACTATTTATCAAAATAGTGGTATTAATGTATTGTTTTAATTGTGGGTATAATGCAATAGTTGCCATCATAGACCTTGATATATGGCTTGAAGCTGCCCCTTATTGTACGATTGAAAAGTCAACTGTATTAATCCGTCATACACGTAGTGAGGACTTGCATAGTTGTCACTCATATATCATTATCAATATATAATCATACCAATATACCATGCACTCCAGAGGAATACATAATAAAGTGGGCAAAGAATAATATTTATACTCAGCTATGTGTTCATATAATCTTAGTGGACTGCATATATATATATATATATATATATATATATATATATATATATATATATATATATATATATATATATATATCTAGAATCATACTAATATACCATGCATACAGGAGGAATACAAAAATGAAGGGGACAAAGAATAATATTCATCTCCAGCTATGTGTATATAACCTTAGTGGACTGCACATATTCACAATCAGTTATACAGAGTATATAGTTTAACCAACTATGTTAAATGATATCTATTATGAAATGTTTTAATGATCGTGTTGATATGTCATAAATTCTGGAATTGATACCTGCTAAGAAATACTTTGCTTGTTCAATTTTGAGCAAATTCTATGTATGAAATTGTGACTGGCCTTAGTTAAATCTTCTGACAGTTGTGAATTCTGCCAAAAAAAAAAAAAAAAACAAGAGAAAAACAGTTGGGAATAGTATTTAATGAATAACGACTTGCTTGCATGCTATCTTTGATTCCATCTTCTCACTTCAAATGGGAGGCACATTGTGCTGCTATTGACCAAATGATAGGGTTGTGTTCTGTTCAAATAAAACCTATCAAAAATAAATTTCAACATACAAGTCAACAGAATATTGGACTATATGCTGTAATTATTAATATTTTGGGTATTTGATTGAGACTGTTTGATTCCTGAAAAGCACATAAAATTGCGGGGTACTTCAAATTTGTTAGGCAATTCTGCAATTTGTACATTGTGATTGTGCTATTAATGATACTATAGTGTCTCTTAAGAAGTTTTTATTCTACACCGTATGATACATTCATGAATTTAGTTATAATTTCATAAAAGATGGAAACTTTTCCAAACTTTAGAACCGGTGCTATACACTGAATGTTACTAACATATATATTAAAGTCAACAATACAATAATAACAATAAAGTCAAGCCATAATCTCAAAATTATGGGATGATCCAAAAATTTATCTCGCATGATTATCCATAATAATGCTCCTCCTCCATTCACTCCTATTTAGTGCACATCTTCTTTCAAATCCATATCTTACTAAATCCCTCCATCCAAGTCATTCTCGATTTTCTTTGAACGCATTTGGGGTATTTATTATTCCAACCCTCCACCTTCCTCGCCAGAGTATCTATTGTTCGATGCTTAACATGTCTAAACCGATACAACCAATTGTCCTTCAATTTATCCTCAATATTATTCCAATTTTCTTTTGCATATCTACAATAATGTTGGCCTACTTGCCGTCCTATAGAATTTTCCTTTTAATCTTAAAAGTACATTGTAATTACACCATAGTCCAGTAGATGCTCACCATTTGAACCACCTAGATTTTGTTCCATAAGTGACATCTTGATCAATGTTTTCATTGAAAAATAGATCTTAGGTATTTGAAATATTCTCTTAAATGTAAGTCCTTGCCATCCTAAGTTAGACTATCTATACTTGACCTCCTCCCAATACTAAAATAACACTTTATATATTATAGACTCTATTTTCTCCTACTAACTATAAAACCTCTATTGTTCTAACTAAGCATTTATCCTTTGCTAGTCTCATCTACCTGTCTACAATATTAATCTAACAACATATAAACAATGAGCTTACGATAGTATAGAGAGTGTTGTGTTAGGAAAAACAAAAAATAATGTGTACTCAATACTTTATATTAAGTATTCAATATCTTTAAAATTTGTCAAAGACTTAATTGTAAGAGTTTTAAAATATATTATTGAAATGAGCAATTAGAGTCAAATTAGATTGCTCCAATTATTATTAGGGCTTAATATGACAATTTAAGACCCATAATAAGCATATTAGATGTTCTTTCACTAGGTTTAAAATTGTAGAAGATAACCAAACCTTGACTTTGTTTTAGAAATATTTTTCGAAATGTTTCAAAAATTAAAATAAATGTTTTGGACGCTTCGTAGGGTCATAAGAGGAGGCTTGGAACCATCTAATATATTATGTTCGGTTTTCAATGGCCCTGAAACAAGCGTAGGACCTAATTGTATGAGTTTAAAAAATCGGCTGATATGGGTGTTTAGAATCAAAATAGACAATTACAAACACTTATATGGTCTAGTATGATCCTATATGACCCATAGCAAGCATATCAAAGTGTTTTCTCACTAAGTAAATTTTAAATTGTTCAAAGTGACAACATTTTGAAGGAATACACAGTTTTTCAGATAGTTTTGAAAATTAAAGTAAATGGTTCTAATCACTCATGACGCTTTTATGACATATATTGTAAACTCATGGAAATCATATAAAGACGTTTTCTGAACAAATCCGCAATAATCCAAAATGACCGAATTTTAAATAAATGAATGATACATATCCTAGATATTTTGGAATAATATAGTTAAATGATAATTTGTAGGTGATAGAGAGGATTTTTAGTGTCTCCTATCATTCACTCTACAAGTGTATCTTTTTGGCATTTTTATTTTATTTTGTATTATACATTCTTTTTACACTGAAAAGAATATACTTCTTACATAAAAATTAAAGGGCCAAATGAAAATAGAACGAATTATTTATCAAGAAAACAATACTTCTTATGACACAATTAAGGAAAAGAAAAAAATGACAAACGTAAAAGAACTAGAAAAGGTTACTGAAGAAGATTTATTGTCACTGCCAACTTTATATTAAAAATAACTTATCTTCATCAGAAGAAGTATCTGGTACGGTTCAGCACTTCAGCAGGAGCTGGAACTGCTGGCTCCTTACGTTGACCCAAACAGACGAGTAACTGATATGAAAAAGTTGTTAGCTTCATTGGTGTAGAGTGTTCTCTCGTCTTTAGAACAGAGGTTGAAATCCCTGACAGCATATGTTAGGAATATAATCATGTTAATAGATATTTATCTGTAGAGTCTAATATTTATCTGTAGAGGAGGTAGGCTGTTTACTTCCTGAGTTTTTCCTCTACACTTTATCGACATATTCCCTGCAGCCATCAGTAAAAGAAAGGTTAGTCTGCCCATGAAAAGTCTCTTGCGAAAGAGGATATATTCTTAACTTATACATGATTGACATTTTTCGTAGTTTTATTTATATATCTAATATTATAATGTGTATATCTGATATGAGTTTTTATGTATTTTTATATTTTCTGTAATGTTATATCTGATATAACAATACATATATCTGATATAATAATAGTTATATCTAATAAAATAATTATCAATATCTTTATTTAATTTAAATCATATATGAATTAAGAAAACATAATGTGCAAGAGTGATGGGCCTTGCATGAGTGCCTGTGTTGTGCTTGATCCTGGTATTATATTAGCAAACGTACATTTTTTCACATAGCAACACTGACAAACTTATGGAATTAGCATCTAATTAAGTACATTGCTAGCCTCGAAGCATTCTTTGGCTTTTACCATACATAGAACACTTATAGTGGAGGCATCATATGTAATCATCTTTTCAATTCCTCAGTTATAAGATTTTGCATTCTCTTCATTAAATGACAATCTGTCTAAGGAAGTGGGTTTGACCTAGTAAGTCTTATTTCATTAGTTTCTTCAGAAAGTAGCTCATCATTTTTATTTAGCTACCAAAATAAATGGTACGATATCAAATTAGAATAAGTAGAGAACTTTTTTTTCCTCTAAGCTGCAGCTGGAAAAGAAAACTAGACACATGAAATATGGACAATTATATATATAGTCAATAATACTTTTCACGACAGTTTATATTCATACATAAGTGACAAACTGACAATCATGCACAATTGAAGACTCCACCTTGATGATGATGATGACAATATGTTTACCTTGATGATGATGACAATATGTTCACATATTTAATTTGATTTAATGTAGGTGATGAAAGTCAAAACTTAAGTAATATGTCATGCATAAAACATATGAACATGTACGTGTATTATTTGCTTGCTTTGTGGTTTGGATTACTTGTTTACTGTCCAGATAAAGTCGAAGACTCCACCTTGTTCAAACTGCTGAAACAATGCTTAGACTTCTCCTAAAATCAAGGAAGCGGTTAATTCAAGGACTCTTGAATGTTTAAATTCAAATGGACTAAAGATAAGGATGAACTTCAAGTATTCCTAGCTTCATGGGGTTGAACAAATTCTGCTGAAGCTATCCCCATTCAAAAGGATATTGATCGTGCAAAAACAAAATAAGAAAGACTCGTTCAAATCTGTGACGGATATCCAGTCAAAGTCTTTGAAACAGACTTCAGTAACAGCCCGAGTATTACGGAACGAATTCTTGAAGCGTCAGTCAAAATCCTAACATCCGATTCAAGGGCCACGGCAAGATTAATATTGAAGACTATCCATTGTGAAGAGACTCTTTAAATAGAGTGAGTTGAAGTTTACAGAAGTGCAATAGTTACTCACCAAGATACAATAAAAAGTTGCTGAATTATCAAACACTTTCCTCTCTAGAACTATATACCTTAATTGTAATTTAGATTGAGAGAAAAGAAAAGAAAGTCTCTTTGTGTGAAAAAGAAAAAACATTAAAAGAAAAGAGAGACATACTTTGAGTAGATTTATAATACTCAAAGATTCAAAAAGAAAGAAAAAGTGAGAAGATTTTTATTTCTAGGAATTGAGACGCTAGAGTGTAGCTAGGGTAAGCTACGGTATAGAAGATTAGGTGATAATCTTCAAAGGTGGCTTTAAGTCTCTAAAGGAGGAAATAAAGATCGGTTAAATCCTACGGGTAGGAAACCCTAGGCGGAGACGTAGGCACGTTGTCGAACTTCGTAACAAATCATCGTCCCCTTTAAATTCGTTTTTACATTCTTTATTCACCTTTTATATCTTATTCGTATACAAAGCAAATCCTGATAATCGGTTCAAAGCCCTTGAAATGTATCCTATTCTTTTCCGCATCTATAAACCGTTTCATAGCCTTTGATCTCCTAATTTGCGAAAATCTACCATACTCTATTCACCTCCCCTCTAGAGTATTTTGATCCTTTTCATCCCCTATTGAATCTTCAATTGGTATCAGAGCCTTACTCACCTTTCAAAGATTTAAACATCTGTGAGGCATCATGAATTCGATAGGTGACGGTGGTTTTGCCCAAGGACGTTCCTCAAATCGTCCTCCATTGTTTTGTGGGAACAACTTTGCCCATTGGCGCTCCTTAATGCAAATGTTCCTTATAGACCAAGATATTGAATTATGGGACATCATAAAGAAAGGTCCTAAGGTGCCCATGAAGAATGATGATAGCGACATTCCAATCCCCAAGGAAGATGGTGACTTCACTCAAACCGACTTGGAGAGCATTGCAAAAAACTATCGTGCCATGAATCTGCTCTATTGCGGTCTGGATGCAAATGAGTTCAATAGAGTCTCCTCTTGTAGAAGTGCAAAGGAAATATGGGACAAGCTAGTGGTGACTTACGAAGGAACTAGTCAAGTGAAGGAAACAAAGATAAGTATATATCTCCGACAATATGAATTGTTCAAAATGACGAATAGTGAGAACGTGAAAGAGATGTTTACAAGATTCACCCAAATAGTGAACAATCTGGATTCTCTTGGTAAATCATTTACAAATGAAGAAAAAGTCAGAAAAATCCTTCGATGTCTTCCCAAAGCAAAGTGGGGTCCTAAAGTGACGGCAATAGAAGAAGCACAAGACTTGCGAATTCTGCCGTTGGATGATCTTCTTGGAAAATTAATCACCCACAAAATGTCCCTAAATGAAGAGGATGGAGAGATAGCTTCATCAACAAAGAACCTAGCACTTAAAGCTAAGAAGGAAGAAGTCTCCAATGAAGATGGCGAAAGCGATGATGATGAGGATGATGAAGACCCTTTTGCGCTTATTGCTCGAAGTCTAGCTAAAATATTAAGCAATTTCCAAGAGAAAGAGACAACTATCGTCCTAATAAATATAAAGGTAAGTCATCTAACTCAATGAATAAAGTTAATACACTAACTTGTTATGAGTGCGGTGAAACAGACCATCTTGTTAAAGAATGCCCTCAACGAAAGAAAAAGGCCTATCCTAAGAGGGACTTTAAGAAGAAGGCTATGGTAGCCTCATGGAGTGACTCAGAATCAAGTGATGAAGAAGAACATGCAAACCTATGCTTAATGGCTAATCGTGAAGAAAGCGAAAAAGGAGAACATCTTGAGGTAATTGTAAAAAATTTAATTTCAAGTCCTACCAATGTTCTCTCTGAATTTTTGCAAAGCATGATAATGAATGAGGAAAGCTTGATTCTTGAACCAAAAATTCTCAAGGAAAGACTTAACAAACAGGTAAGTATCTCGAAAAATCTCTCAAAGGAATTATGTGATCTCAAAGCTACTCAGTCAGCTTTTGAAAACAAAGCTAAGGCCACGGAGTTATCCTTTGAAACTCAGGTCAAAGCCTTAAAAACTAAAAACACGGTTTTAAAAAGAAAGCTCGCTTCTTTGAATTATTACAATGATAACTTAGAGAAAGAAAAAAAAGTTCTGGCTGAGAAGTGTAAAGAACAGCATAAAACCTTGGTAAATTTTACTCATTCGGAAGCAACTTTAAATAAGCTGTTGGGTGTTCATCAAGCCTCCTTAAACAAAAGTGGTCTTGGATTTATAAAAACTTTCCAAAGAAAAACTCGACCATTTTTGTCAAAGCAAAGGATACTTGGAGGACACCTACGTGTTTCTATTGTTGTAAAAAGGATCATACCAAAATAACATGTCCTTTTAGAAGGAATGATCCTCAAATTATTAAGAATTCTTTTCCAATATATTTTCGAGACCAAATAAAGCAAATATGGGTTCAAAAAGGGACTAGACCACCTAATATGGTCCATCCCGAATATGAAACCAAATTTGTAAATTGGTCTAGAAAGGTTTGATGTCTTTTTATTGTGTAGGAAATCACCAAGAACAAAGATCATAAGTGGATCCTTGATAGCGGTTGTTCTCGGCACATGAGTGGAAAATCTTCGCTATTCTCAACTATCAAAGAACAAACTACAGGGACAATAACTCTTGGTAATAAAGGAAAGTGCAGAATTATTGGCATTGGAAAGATTGGAGAATTCAAATCAAATTCCATAGACGACGTATACCTTGTTGAAGGTCTGAAATACAACTTACTTAGCATCTCTCAATTATGTGATAAAGGTAATAAAGTTATTTTTGACAAAGATAAATGCGAAGTACTGTGCAAGGAAAATGGTAAAGTCATTCTTAGTGCTCCACGTTGTAATAATGTCTATGCTTTTAATACTAATCAAATTTCGAGTGCTAGCCTAAAATGTCTTAAAGCCTCAACTGTCGATTCAAAGCTTTGGCATAGACGTCTAGGTCACATTAATGTACATACAATGAAGAAACTTGTCTCAAAAGATCTGGTACGTGGACTTCCTAAAATGGACTTCAAAGACTTTGAGATGTGCAAAGCTTGCGCAAGAGGTAAGCAAACTAAAGGTTCCTTCAAAGCAAAAAAGGTTGTAAGTACATCTCGCCCTGTAGAACTTCTTCATATTGATTTATGCGGTCCTATGCGCGTCAAATCTCCCAAAGGAAAACAATACATCCTTGTTGTAGTTGATGATTTTTCTAGATTCACTTGGGTTTCATTTTTACGTGAAAAATCTGAAGCTTTACAAGAATTTTCCAAGATTTGCAAAGAGTTACAATCCATGAAAAACCTACCTATTGTTGCTGTGAGAAGTGACCATGGTAGAGAGTTTGATCAACTACTCTTCAACAAATTTTGTGAAAAATACGGTATTTCTCATAATTTTTCGGCTCCTAGGACACCTCAACAAAATGGAGTTGTGGAACGCAAGAACCGAACTCTTGAGGACATGTCTAGGACTATGCTTTTAGAAAATGGTTTACCTAAACATTTTTGGGCCGAAGCTGTCAATACAGCCAATTACATTCTAAATCATTGTCTCATAAGACCAATTTTAAAGAAAACCCCTTATGAGCTTTTCAAAGGTAAAATGCCTAATATTTCGTATTTCAAACCCTTTGGCTGTACTTGCTTTGTTCATAATAATGGGAAAGATAACCTAGGGAAATTTGATGCTCGTAGTGATGAAGCAATCTTATTGGGTTACTCTTTGAATTCCAAAGCATATAGAGTTTTTAATAAACGCACCAAAGTTGTTGAAGAAAATATACACGTGATCTTTGATGAATCCGAGAATGGTACCTTGAGTGACATTTTTACAGGTCTAAAACTGAATAACATTGAAGACTTTTTATCTGATGAAGATGTAAGCTCATCTGATGAAGGTGTGTCACAAACCGTCCGAAATATGCAAGAACCAATTAAGAATATGGACGAGTCCGATAAAGACACTAAAGAACCGTCTCAAAGACCTGAAGTGGCCTCTCAGCATCCTGAACCATTATCTCAAGACCCAGAACATAGAATGGAAGGTTTTTCAGGACCCTCAGAATCTTCTCCAGGTCTTGAAGGAGTACTTCAGCAATCAGCTTCTACCCCTTTGATGATGAGACGAAAGTTCAAACACTCCTCATCTCACCCATTTGACAATATTATCTCAGATCCAAAGTCCGGTATTCAAACTCGCTCTAGTACTAAAAATCTTTGTGCATTTCACGCGTTTGTTTCTCTTATAGAACCAAAGACCATTAATGAAGCTCTTCAAGAACCCGATTGGATCGTAGCTATGCAAAGCGAACTAAATGAGTTCGAAAGGAATAAAGTCTGGACACTTGTTCCTCGCCCCAGAGATCATTCAATCATAGGAACAAGATGGGTGTTCAGAAATAAGCTTGATGAAAACGGGAAAATTGTTAGAAATAAAGCACGTTTAGTAGCACAAGGTTACAATCAAGAAAAAGGCATTGATTATGAAGAGACGTTTGCACCCGTAGCAAGAATGGAGGCCATTCGAATGTTACTTGCTTTTGCATCATTCATGCGCATCAAGCTCTTCCAAATGGATGTAAAATGTGCATTCCTAAATGGTTATTTACAAGAAGAGGTATATGTTGCTTAACCTCCCGGTTTTGAAAATGAACAATTTCCAAACCACGTTTTTAAACTTGATAAAGCTCTCTATGGCCTTAAACAAGCTCCAAGGGTATGGTACGAGCGTCTATCAAAATATTTATTGGAAAATGATTTTAAACAAGGTTTAATTGACAAGACTCTTTTTGTGAAAACCAAAGGCAAGGTTATTTTAATCGTTCAAGTCTATGTTGATGATATTCTTTTTGGTGCCACTAACGATTCTTTATGCAAGGAATTCTCTAAGATTATGTGTAGGGAATTTGAGATGAGCTTAATGGGTGAATTGAATTTCTTTCTCGGTCTTCAAGTTAAACAAGAAAAAGGTGGTATATTCATAAATCAAGGAAAATATACACGAGACCTCCTTAAGAAATACAATATGACTCAATCAAAGGAAGCCAAAACACCAATGAGCTCCACTTTACTGTTAGATCAAGATGAAAATGGTAAGTCCGTAAATCAGAAAGAATATCGAGGCATGATCGGATCACTACTATATCTTACTGCAAGTCGACCTGATATTATGTTTAGTGTATGTATGTGTGCACGCTTTCAAGCTAACCCCAAGGACTCTCACTTATGCGCGGTAAAAAGAATATTAAGATATCTCAATGGGACTAAGGACCTTGGTCTTTGGTACCATAGGGATAGTAACTTTGAGCTTGTTGGATATTCCAATGCTGATTTTGCAGGTTACAAAGTTGATCGAAAAAGCACTTCCGGTTGCTGCCAATTTTTAGGATCTTCTCTCATTAGTTGGCATTCTAAGAAGCAAAATTCAGTCGCTCTCTCTATAGCCGAGGCCGAATACATTGCGGCTGGTGCATGTTGTGCTCAACTTATTTGGATATCCCAACAACTTCGTGATCTTGGGTTAGACTTTAAAGGCATACCTATAAGATGTGATAACACAAGTGCAATATCAATCACAAAGAATCCAATGCAACATTCACGTACCAAACATATTGATGTTCGACACCATTTTACGTGATCATGTTGAAAAAGGTGATGTTAACATTTCTTTCATATCTACTGAATTTCAACTAGCTGATATATTTACTAAACCTTTAAGTGAAGAACGTTTTAATTTCATTCGATTTGAGCTTGGCATGTTAAATAAAGGTGCATCAACTTAGGGGGAGCTATGGTACGTATTTCTTATCTCCATGCATGCTTAGTTAAATTAATTGCATGCGTATATTGCATATCTTTCCCTCACGTACCCAACTTTTATTGCATGCACTTGCCCATATAATATGCTTCGTTAATAAAAATTCATGCATGTGTGATGTGTCTCAAATGGATACATAAATGGGTACTTATTATATATATAATTACTCATTTATTCAAAATTCTACTTCTTAAATTTTTTTAATTTATTTAGTCTTTTAAAACTACTAAACTCTTCACTCTGATTTAAATGCATTTTACACGTTTCTGTTTTATTTGATTTCAAAATCTGATTCTGATCTCTTTGACTGCCGTGCTGTGTACCTAGACTGCACCTAGCCTCAGTCATCATTACCTTGAGCCGTCGTTTCACTCTTCTAAATCTCCTCCCAACCGTCTATTTCACACCTTGCACTCATCCTTTTGCCTTCCCCATACTCCCTTTCTTTTATTTAAATCCGTCTCTTTCACCAAACACCTCACTACTTGTACTTCCTTCTCTTTCAGTCATTTTCTCAAAACTCAAAATCTCCTATGGCCCCCCCAAACGTAAATCAACCGCCCCCAAACCCGCACCTAAGAAGACTCGGACTATGCCCCGGCGCTCTACTAAGAAGGATGTGGCTTCTGTGGACTACTCCATACCATCTGCTTCACCTACTCCTCCTTCATCCCCTCAACTCCTTCCTTCGCCTGAACCATCTCCTGTGCCCTCTCATGCTCCTCAAGCTCCTGAGGTGAATATTGAGCCTCCTTCCCAGGTACCTGAGTCTCCAATTGTGCGTCCCCCTTCTCCACCTGTCATCGCGGATGTTATTCCTCCCCCTGTCAGCCCTAAGGTATTATCCCCTTCCCTAATTTCCTCTATACCTAAGTCAATTTCCTCTTTAATTGATGACATTCCTGTGTCTTGGTTTAAGAATTTTCAACTCGTTGGCATTAGGGCTGACGGGTTTAAGTCTAGAAAGCTATGTGTTTGTGAGTCAGTTGACCTTGATTTACTCTCCTCTTCAAATCTTGAGGGTGTTGCCATGTTTAAAGCCTCCTCTCTGGTCCGTATGTTAAATGTTGGTGATGTGTTCTATCCCAGGTTAACTCGCCTCTTTTACCTTAACATGACTTCCAAGAGAGAAAATGGTATCATTTCCCTGACCACGTTGGTCAAAGGCATTCCCATTCCCTTAACCCCAGGCATCCTGGCCTCTATCCTCAATGTTCCCAATGAAGACTGGTCTGATTCCTCCCCTCCATATTTTGAATGTGTTGCTAAATCAAAGTCTGACTTTGTCCTTCCCAATCCCCCAAACTCCAAGCAATTGACCCATAGCAGTCTTAAGATTGATCCCAAGGTCGTTAACACCCTGTTGGTTCGCTGTGTTGTCCCCAGGTCCAACTCGCGTGAGCTTTTAACAGACCATTGCCTAGCTATGACTTTTCTTGTTCTTAGTGGTTTTGATGTGAACCTCCCCAACACCATTCTAACCCATATGTATCACACCATTTCATCTTCACGAGCAAATCCCCTTCCCTATGCCAACCTTCTTCCCCTGGTTTTCAAATTTTTTAAAGTTGATGTTGTGGGTGAAGGATGTGAGAGCTGTGCCTTCTCACGTATTTCAATGGAATCCTTCAATCGCATTGGCATTTTTGCCTCCTCTGATGGGTCGTGGAAACTCAGAGAGGATCTTACCCTCGATGAACAGTCCCGACTTCCCTCTTTCAAAGGCGTTTCAAAGGAGCCAGTACCATCCCAACTCTCAAGGTTCGTCTCAAGGCTTGACTCTGTCGACTTTGAACTTGATTGTGTGCGAAAGGATCTTGCAGATCTTCGTGATCACATTGATGATAAGTTGGACGCCTTGGTGGCTGATGTGAAGCTTCTGCTCTCGTGATTTTGAAGAATGTCTGTTTAAATTTCCGTTTTTTTTTCATGAACTATTTTTGATATGGTTGTATTAAACTTTTTATTTTGTTCCTATATCCATACATTACTCTCCTTCCTTGACGAAAGTCAAAAAGGGGGAGATATATTATCTTCTCTGTTTTATATAACTGTTTCTGCTTTGATATTATGTCTGTGTTGCTATTAGTTTTCGCATAATCTGTGCTGATCATCCTTGCATGTTTTGACTTCCATCAAGGGGGAGATTGAAGACTCCACCTTGATGATGATGACAATATGTTCACCTTGATGATGATGACAATATGTTCACATATTTAATTTGATTTAATGTAGGTGATGAAAGTCAAAACTTAAGTAATATGTCATGCATAAAACATATTAACATGTACGTGTATTATTTGCTTGCTTTGTGGTTTGGATTACTTGTTTGCTGTCCAGATAAAGTCGAAGACTCCACCTTGTTCAAACTGCTGAAACAATGCTTAGACTTCTCCTAAAATCAAGGAAGCGGTTAATTCAAGGACTCTTGAATGTTTAAATTCAAATGGACTAAAGATAAGGATGAACTTCAAGTATTCCTAGCTTCATGGGGTTGAACAAATTCTGCTGAAGCTATCCCCATTCAAAAGGATATTGATCGTGCAAAAACAAAATAAGAAAGACTCGTTCAAATCTGTGACAGATATCCAGTCAAAGTCTTTGAAACAGACTTCAGTAACAGCCCGAGTATTACGGAACGAATTCTGAAGCGTCAGTCAAAATCCTAACATCCGATTCAAGGGCAACGGCAAGATTAATATTGAAGACTATCCGTTGTGAAGACACTCTTTAAATAGAGTGAGTTGAAGTTTACAGAAGTGCAATAGTTACTCACCAAGACACAATAAAAAGTTGCTGAATTATCAAACACTTTCCTCTCTAGAACTATATACCTTAATTGTAATTTAGATTGAGAGAAAAGAAAAGAAAGTCTCTTTGTGTGAAAAAGAAAAAACATTAAAAGAAAAGAGAGACATACTTTGAGTAGATTTATAATACTCAAAGATTCAAAAAGAAAGAAAGAGTGAGAAGATTTTTATTTCTAGGAATTGAGACGCTAGGATGTAGCTTAGGTAAGCTACGGTATAGAAGATTAGGTGATAATCTTCGAAGGTGGCTTTAGGTCTCTAAAGGAGGAAATAAAGATCGGTTAAATCCTACGGGTAGGAAACCCTAGGCGGAGACGTAGGCACGTTGCCGAACTTCGTAACAAATCATCGTCCCCTTTAAATTCGTTTTTACATTCTTTATTCGCCTTTTATATCTTATTCGTATACAAAGCAAATCCTGATAATCGGTTCAAAGCCCTTGAAACGTATCCTATTCTTTTCCGCATCTATAAACCGTTTCAAAGCCTTTGATCTCCTAATTTGCGAAAATCTACCATACTCTATTCATCCCCCCCCCCCCCCCCCCCCCAGAGTATTTTGATCCTTTTCATCCCCTATTGAATCTTCAACAATAATAAAGATGATAAAAATTATTATTGGCGTGAATAATATTTGCATGAAAAATATAATCGTGTATACATAAACTGTTGTATTACAAACATAATATGAATCATTTAAAGAGGTTATACCAATATTATCTTATGAATTTTTCCTTAAAAAACTAAGAGATATTGGTACTGATTAACATAAGAATAAAAGATGTAGCTAGAATACTTATATTATTGCTCTTTTTATAGCTGGTATATAAGAATTGCTTACATGATCACTATTCACAATAATTTAAATTAGGGCTGAAGCATATGAAAATTATGTTATATTACAAGAATTACAGAAGTAAACCTTCATAGAGTTAATTGTGGAGGTGTCACATCCACTTAATTAATGGATGATTATAACATTATGTACATTATCAGATTAATTTAACTTAGTACCAACATTAATATATATACCTTTATTTATGCTGCATCTATCACTCCCATACACTACAGAATTCAGCAATACTCATTCAAGCCTTCCATGGCAGTCTTATCAACATAAACCGAAATTACACAAAGCATCACCTGATATATCTCAGTCTCATGCCTTTATGCATTAATAAAACTCTAGCCAATTCATGGGTTTATACAAAGGGCACGCATCCATTATCTTAGCTTGATTTGATAAAGTTTTGGTGCTCTAACGTACTTGACCATCATTCGTTACTTCTAGCGATCAGGGAATGTGACGGAGCATCCAGGATGGTATAAGTGTAGAGTTGATGGTACTAGTCAGTGGCTCTGTTGCTTGATCATCTTCTACAGCACCGCTGCCTGCTCCTCTGCATTTCAAGAATGGCACGAATTCAGTCTAACTGAAACAGTTTATCATTTAAGACGTTGATAGATGTAGCCAATACCCACGTACGAACACTCAAGTACTCGCAACACAAAGGTATTCATTGAAAAATAAATATATTGGAAATATTTTTATAATTTTATTTCTATATTTGATATTGTAATATCTATGTCTGATATGTATTTTTCTGTATTTTATAATTTCAGTATTTCTATATCTGATATAACAATACTTATATTTGAGATCATATAATTTATATTAAGTATGAATTAGGAAAAACTCTTTTTATTAGTATATTTTCATGACACAAACTGATAATGAAACTGTAATTTGCCTTAACTTATTCGTCAAATATTCGTAATTTCATCGACAATTTCAATCAAAACTGTGAGATATAACGCTTATCTTCTTACTCCACAAGTTTCTCGAGATAATACTGTGAGATATAAGTAAGTTTATAAATTGATACTTACACCATAAGTCATTGGAATTTCTTACTTTATGATGAGAATAGAAAGGAAAATATATCAAAAGAAAAATGCCAGAAACTGGCAAAAATTATTAGTATGTAGTTCAGTGAGAGCTAACTTACCCTACATTCAATGAGGGTAAAGCCTGAGAACTTCGGGTGCCAGGTGAGTTAAGGTCATGATCTTGTTGATCCCACTCTGACTGCTGAGGTAATGCCTTCTCTTTTTCCTTCACCTAAATTTGTTTCAGTAGACATTGTTTATCTGATATCTAGCATGACTAGCAAAAAGTTATACTATAAAAGATTACAAGTATCTAGAAATTGGTCTTATACGAAGAATATCAGAGTACCTTCTTGGCTAGCAAGGTGTTGTGATCCTGTAATGCTTTGTCCTGCCGTATAACAATGACGTTAGAACGCTATAATATAGTCGTATGGAGTATTTTTAGAACCAGATGCTCTCTAAGGATGTATACCTTCTTCTGAAGCTGAGAAATTGATTCATGCATCAGTTGGTTCTGCAAATTGAGGTGAAACAAGTTTGTAAGCTTATCTGTATACATTTACCCATTATAATACATCAGTTTCTTGTAAAAACAAAATACTTGACCTGGAATGTACTCAATTATTCAAGTCAACCCTAAACTAAATGACCCATGCTTTTATAATAAGATTTGTGTTTGATGCTGCTATGTATTACACTTGATCAACTACCCAATATATAAACTCTCATTAATTGGCAAGACATGGTGCTTACAGTATAGATCCTTGACCCCTTTGAACCTTCTAATGTGACGGTGACTTAGTTTGTACAATATCCCAATCTAGTTACTCCATATTAATAATCCCTTCTTTGATCCACTTCTATACATAACCAAGTCAAAAACAATGGTATGATCTGTCATTGCGTGAGTTCAAAATTACACATTAGCGCAATCAATTTATTTAGCCTTTCTACGGACTAAGGGCTAATTTTGACAAATTTATATTCAAAGTTAGAATGCTTTGATCATTAAAATTTATGAGACTAACGAAGTATTATTAGGGCATGAAGGACTCATAAAATGAGCATGTACTGAAATCTCTGCAAAATGGTTAATTCTTGACCTAGGACAAACACAATCTATATGAAATATGATTATATATGAAATTATTCTTTAATTTCATTAGTACCCCCATTGATGAGCTTGAGCAGTACTACCAATCTACAAGAAATTCAGTGAACTCAGTAATGCAGCTATAAAACAGTAATTGTACCTTTTTTGACCTGATGTGCTTAAGAGCACCGTCAAGCTGATGCTCTAGATTCTGAAGTTCCTTCATGTTCAAGGTATCAAGCTCTTCTCCCATGTAATGTCTGTGATGTTCAACAATATTAAAAAATAAATAAATAAAAATTGGCAGGGCGGTTTCTCTATAGAAAAACTTCTGTCTCAAACTTGTTACTTCTGATTTTTCTGCAGAATCTCCATCCTGGCCTTAAGCTTTGCATGCTCCAATGTCCAGCTTACCTAAAAGTATTATGCATGATGCATCAGCTGAGTTGCCTGAGTACATATGAATATAAAATCTTAATTATTTATCTTGGAACAAGGCGAAGATTGACGTACATGGGATTCAGGATCAGGTGCAGTAAGCTGTCTTTCTGCATATGAGTATCTTTCGTAGCGCTCAAGGATCTTCTCCATGCTGTTCAAAGGTAACACAAACAAAAACCAGGTCAAGATTTTGAAAGGAAACTGTTAGAAAATTAAGAGGTTAAAGTGGTTGTCAACACTTAAGGCACGGAAATACACTTTATTATTACTTTAATTTTGTCGCTCTAAAATCACCAGATAACTTTGAAATTACTAATGAGATACAATGAAAAAAAATCTACTTTGATGATCTTAAAAGTACATCAAGAAGAAACTTTAAAAATGTTTTTATGATTAAAACTCGATGAAATTTACTACAGAAAATTTCATAGAAAAAAGCAAATTTTAATATATTTCACATATCATTTCTCATCCCATCAAATGAAAATAAGTTTTCTATTTATAACTAACTTAGATAAATGATTTTTTTATCTTATTTCATTTGAAGAGACTCAAATCTTTTTAATTTTATTTGAAGATATATGTATCTTTTTAATTTTATTTGAAGATATATGTATCTATTCAATTTTATTTAAAAAGAGATATCTATTCACTAAATCACTAAATTTCTAGACGTACTCCATAAATAAAGTATGAAACTAGGCCAACCCTTGAAATAGGTTGTTCTAGTAATTTGTTTGTGCTTCAAATCAGTTTATTTTTAAACGTACTCTAGAAATGATGCATGAAACTTGACCAACACCAGAAATAGGTTGTTCTAGGGTCCATTTATCTACAAATGTTCCAATAGATACTAGTGTTAGCTCTTTACATCCAACAGTCTAGTTATTTGTTATGGTCCATTGCAAGGTATAGGACTTGAGTCCCACATCGGTCATATAGGGGATTAATGTGGGGTTTATATAGGATAATAGACTCTCTTTCTTTTGAGCTAGCTTTTGAGAATGACTGTCCTATTATTCTGTATCAATGGTATTAAAGCTGCCTACCGCTCTTTGCGTCCACATGTGACCGATTGAGGTAACATCGGTGCTCGTCCGGGGCTAGGAATCTTCTCTCTCTTCTGTCTCCTCCCTTCATCTACCTAGTGCAAAGCCTACCACACGAGGGCATTCGGCTTGCAAAGAGAGGTGATATGTTATGGTTCATTATAAGGTATGGGACTTGAGTCCCACATCGGTTATATGGGGGGCTGATGTGGGGTTTATATAGAATAATAGGCTCTCCTCCCTTTGAGCTAGCTTTTGGAGATGACTCTCCTCTTATCTCGTATTACATCGGGTGTATACTTGAAAACTCAGGTATGACGATCTTCACGAATTGTATAAGATTTTGTTTCTATGATCTCATATAAGAGTTTGATCCTTATATTAAGGAATAATATACAATCCTTTTGATCATGTCATAATATTTGGTATTGAAATCAATCACTGATTCTATCCTTTATTCTCTCCTTAAATCATGTAATTGATATATGTAATTACAATAACTAGCTAAATTATAAGACTATAAATAGTTGTATCTTCTCATGAATATAATTAAGCTTTCTCTCATTCTCTCTAACCTTTCTCATAACTATATCATGGTATCATGAGCTATATGTTCAATTTTTGCTTCCGCTATCTACGTACTCCTCTTCTTCCATGGCTACAGTATCAAAAACCTTTGCCAACATCGACAAATGATGGTAGCCATACTCGTACTCTCTCTCTAGGGAAAGCTTCAAACAAAAAAGATATATCTCTCAAATCCATTTGGACCCATGTAGTTTATTTACAAAGTGTTTTCCACCCTTTATTCATCTTCTTTCTCCAAAACCATTATGGAGAAACATAAAATTTTCTTTTAATTTATCATCAAATTTTTCTATCTCATATTCAATGGCGGTGAAAGAACCCTTATATATTTTTCCCCCTCCAAGCACATGCAAGAAAAAATAATCGTTTTTTTTTCAACCAATGTGAACTCATTTTAATGGAGAATCATCTTTCCTTCCAACTATATTATTTTCATTAAAAAATCAATCCTATTTATCCATTTTAAAATGAAACACTTAGCACTTGACTATCACTTCGTTTGGGAAATAGTTTAAGCTGGTAAACTACGGGTTTTCAAATCTCCTTCAATAGTTTGCTAGCAGATTCCTTAAAAAAAACCTTTGCCACAACTTACATTCACAACACTTATTTCCAAAATCGGTCTCTCTTCGTGACCGACTGTTTTGAGGGGGCGTATTAAGGAATAATATACTATCCCTTTGATCATGCCACAATATTTGGGATTGACATCAATTACTGATTCTATCCTTTATTCTCTCTTTAAGTCATGTAACTGATTTATATAATTACCATAGTTAATTAAATTATAAGAGTATAAATAGTTATATCTTCTCATAAATATAATTAAGCTTTCTCTCATTCTCTCTATCCTTTCTCACAACTATATCACCTTACAGCCCCCCTCCCCAAAAATCTACAATAAACAACGGAAAGGAACAATTTCAAAGTACTCTTGCAAAATGTAATTTAAAACTTAGCTTCAAATTAAATACTTGTAGTAGGTAAGAGAAAGTAATCTGGAACTAGTGCACATCTTTCTAGCATTATCTTTTCTTCTAAAGAGAGTCACAGAGAATTTTGTGGACTAGAGTTAAACCTATGTCTTAGCTGTCATCCCCAGGAAGGCCATGACTTAAACAACTAGATCGAGTTAGTCAGCAGCTACTACTTCATCAGACAATTATCGAACCACATTGTGCATACTGCTAACTTTCGTGTGGCCCAAATTCCTTAGCCTGTTCAAGTATCTAGAATTATCTAGCATTATCTAGCATTTACTTTATAATACAAGTTGGTGAGTGCAACGTTAATATTACTAACTTAGTGCACTTTTTCACAAATATCTTGAAAGCTGCTACATGATTATGGAAGCATGACCAGGCCGGAGGTTCTCAACATTTCTAAACATGCATGTGTATAGATATTTCTACACTTTTCATGCTCAGCCACCCAGATCACTACAATGAGATATACCGATCTACATGCACTATATATATGATAATTGATAAGCTGGGTGAGATATACGAGACACACAGAAGAAGCCATAATAAGTTGCGTATGCGTAGTCTTGTAGTAATAAGTTGGTTTCTCATTGTGCCTGTCAAATTGGTAATGAAACCAGTCAAAACTAGTGCAAATATTTGGGTTGTTCAAGGGAGGATTTCCGTAATCAAGTCAGATATTAGTTTGTATTTATCTCAAGTATGGGAAAATGTTAAATACTCCTAGTACTGGGCGCACACAACAAGCAGGCTACTTTCTGGGAAATCTTGCAGTGCTTGACTTATTCAAGAACTGACCCTAAACCGAGAAAGGGGTCCGGATGCTGATTCTGGGTTTATACATGCATCTACGGTATTCTACTTCCCTTAGAATTGTAAACCTAGTTCTATACTACTCAAACTCTAATATCTTATCTTTTCTGCCTTTCAATCTTTTACTAACACTAAGATTCTATCTTTGTAGATTATATCTTTGATTGACTATTATCTTTTATCCATTCTACACTCCCCTTCAAGTTGGGTCGTCAAATCTCTAACACCCAACTTGAACATTATGTTTTCAAAAGCAACTGTTCAAACGGCCTTTAACAAGATACCTGCTAACTGATCATCTGTTCGATAGAACTAAAGACTAATAACCTTTGCTTCTAGGTTGTCTTTTATAAAGTGTTTGTCAATTTTTACAAGCTTCATGTGATCATGCTGCACAGGATTTTCAGATATACTAATTGCGGCTTTGTTATCGCATTACAAATAACAACTTCATTCTAGAGAGAAACCAACTTCAGAGAGAAGCTTCTTAAGCCACAAGAAATTCTGCTACCCTTTAGCAATTCCTCTAAATTCCATTTTAGCACTTGACATTGCAACAACTTTATGTTTTTTGCTTTTCCAAGCAACCAAGTTTCCTCCTACCAAAGCAAAGAAACTAGATGTTGACTTCCTGCTTTCTCGATCTCTTGCCATTCTGCATTAGTGTAGACTTGTACTTCCAAATGACCATTTTTCCTGAATAATACTCCTCTCCCAAGCGTTTTCTTGAGGGAGCTCAAAATCCTATATACTGCTTCTAAGTGAGGAGTTTGAGGTTTATACATTAACCTGCTTACTACTCCAACTGCATAAGTTATGTCAGGCCAAGTATGTGATAAGTATACCAACTTTCCGACTAGCTTCTAATATTTCCCTTGATCAACAGATTTTCCATTTTCTTCAATCTGAAGCCCATGATTTATTATCATCGGTGTATTTACAGACTTACAATCTAGCATCCCCATTTCTGCTAACAAGTCAAGAATATATGCTTCCCTTTTCAAACCTGAGTACTTCATTTCCCAGAAAGTATTTTAACCTTCCTAAATCCTTCATTTCAAATTCTTGGAACAATTTTTTCTTCAACATTCTGATTACTTCCTTATCATCTCCAGTAATGATCATATCATCCACATATATGATCAGCCAGGTTATCAAATCTCCCCTTTTCTTCAGAAATAAGGTATGATCAACATGGCTTTGGCAGTACCCAAACTTATTCATTGCTAATGTAAATCTTCCAAACCAGGCTCTTGGTGACTACTTCAGTCCATACAAGGCCTATTTTAGTCTGCATCCTTCCCCTTGAGAAAACTCTTGTGAAAAACCAGGCAAGGCATCCATGTATACTTCTTCAGAGATTTCCCCATGAAGAAATGCGTTTTTTTACATCAAATCGATAAAACGGCAAATCTCTGTTCGCAGCTATGGTAAAAAGTACCCTGATAGCATCGATCTTGGCTACTGGTGAGAAAATTTATGAGTAGTCAATTCTATATACTTGAGTATATCCTTTTTCCACCAGTCTTTCCTTATACCTCTTGATACTTCCATCGACCTTTAACTTAATTGTAAATACCCATCTACACCCCACTGCCTTTTTATTCTTGGGAATCATACATCGCTCCCAAGTTTGATTCTGTGAGAGAGCTTCAACTTTCACCCTCATTGCCTACAATTTCCACCCTCGTGTTAAGAACTTCCTCAACAGTTGACAGAACCTTCTCTAAATACACAGAGTTGTCAAATGCTGCAGCTGTCTGTGATGGGGTTTCTGTCGAAATTTCTTAGACTGAGTACCTCGACCTCTAAGGTTCATATGAGGGATCATATCTCTTCGGGGCTTCTAGTGCTTCCGTGAGGTAATTGGTACCTCTTAGTTGGTCTTTCGGAGTCTTGCAAAACTTCAATGCTCCTGTCTACACCACTGTTAGGATCAATATCCAAAGAAATAGGAGTAGTATCATTACTTACCTTAGTTACTTGTATTTGAGGAGAATGTTCATCTTGGGAGTTGATTACTAGAGATGGTACTGAAATTGGTGCAAACTGTATTATACCATAGTCCATAGCACTTTATCAGTATCGGTGAGTCTTGACAACCAACTGAGATCGTCACTTATACTCTCCCCCTAACATCAAACATTGGGGTAGTACATATGCTCAACAAAGTCACAATCCATTGTGATATATAGATATTTTGTAATCGGGTTAAAACATCTATATTCCTTTTGAGACACTCCATATCTCATAAATACACACTTAATGGCCCAAGGTTTTAGTTTATGTCTATCCTTTTTCGGGAGATAAACATAGACTATGCAACCAAATACCCGAGGTGGTAAAGTATGAACTAAAGGACTAAAACCAAAAGATCTTAAAATGTTAATTGAGGTTTGGTACTTCTATTTTCATGTGGGTAAGCGGTTGCTTAAGTAATTCACGGTTGCAATTGCTTCTAGCCAAAAGGTTTTAGAAACTCCTGACTCAAACATCATAGCATGAGACATTTCAAGAAGAGTACGATTTTTTCATTTTTCTATTCCATTTTGTTGAGGGGTATTGAGATAGGTAGTCTTCTGTAAAAGGCCATGGGTTGAAAGAAAATCTTGCATATCATGATTAATGTACTCACCTCCATTAAAAAATCTGAGTATACTAATATTGGATTGAAATTGGTTTTGAATCATTCGATAAAAACTAGTAAAAATGCTAAACACATCAGATTTCTATTTCATAAAGTAAACCCAACACATACATGTGCAATCGTCAATAAAACAAACATAATACAATAAACCATGGCTACCAAGGACTAGGGCTGGTCCTCATACATCAGAATGAACTAAGTAAAACGGTTTAGTACTATGACTTATACTATCAGGATAATGTTGTTTGTGACTCTTAGCACGATAACATGAATCATAATTAAGAGTTATTTTTGAGATAGCAAGAGAAGGAAAAAGACGTTCCAAGTACCCTAATAAAGGATATCTTAGACGACGATGCCACATTTGAAGTTGAGTTTCAACTGATCCCATACTCATTGCTGCACCACCTTTCTGAGTTTCTTCATTCATGTAATGCAGTCTATCTTTTTCAATACCATGCCCAATGATCTTCCCAATTTGAACATCCTACACAACACAAGCATCCTGTGTAAGTAATATAGTACAACCTAATTCTTTTGTAATCTGACTTACCCATTATAAGACAGATTTGGTATATAAAGACAATTTTTGATGGTTATATGATCCCCTAATTTAATGGACCCGGCTCCTACCACCTCCATATAATCACCATTTGTCATTGTATCTGTTGCCCCGCAAGTTGGATAAGAGTTTTAGTTGGGCTGATACTGTCAATAAGGTCGTTTTTGTCATTTGTCATCGTCTCTGTTGCCCCGCAATCAAAGATTCACTATAAATTTGGGTTTTTAGAAAATGGGTTTCAAGTTTCTGGGCCTACATTAATTTGGGCTGCTTTAGGTACACTTATGGTCTCAGTTATGGATTGTTGGGTTATTTTATTGTGGGATTGGGTAAAGCATACTTTAGGTCTTAGGCCTTGAGTTTGGATTCCGCCCAAATTGGGGTTATGGATTTGTGGGTAGGTTAATAAGGCAAGGTTGGGATTTTTTTGTGTGGGCAATAAAAGGAAAGGGTTATTTGTTTTGGGTTGAAATGAAGCATGATTTTATTTCTGTGGTTTGGTTTTCTTGGTTGAGGAGTTTTCTAGGGTTAGGGGCAATCTCTCCTTTACCTTCTCTACCCGGTTCGTTACCTCTCCCTTCCTCTAATTTTGCTTCCTTCTCCACTGCCATTGAAGCTCATGCTTGTCTCTTCACTTTATCTCCCTAGCTTGCTCCCTTATTTTTATTCACGGTTCACCAAATAGGGTATCCTATTAGCTTAAAATACCCCTCTTTGGTGTGTCGAGTTCCCCCGCAATGTGTGCATCTCAATTTTGCCTTGTCTTCTTTGCTCCGTCGAGGTCCTTATGCCTTATCTTGTCGGTCATCGTCAATCCACTCCTAATTCCTCAAAGTAAGTTTGGTAAGTTCTGTTTCACTACCTCCCTTCGAATCGTGTTGTATGCGGTATCTACAATTGGCAATGGGTCTTGATCGACAAGATCCTTGCAATCCTTATCAAAAGACTTCATCCAACCCAGCCAAAAATTAGTAAAGTTGATTTCGTTGTTATAATTTATTGTATATGGTTATGTCTCCTGGGCACTCCATCGGGTTTGGCATTCTTCGGTCCATCTCTTTCTATATTGTGACCAATTTTGAGTAATACACCTCAATAGGGTACCTCCCCTATTTTATGGTGGGCTTTGGTGGCTAGATCAATGTAGCCCATCCTTTTCACTGCTATACACAGCTTCTATGCACCTCCATAGCTCATATGCTGATGTGTAGTCTAAGAATTGGTTTACCAATTCTGACTCAATATTTTCAATGATCCAAGTTCGGACCATTGCATCCAGTCGGTTCCAAATTCGATGTTCTTCGGCGTTAGTGGAGGGGGGATTGGCATTGATATGCATAAGCCTCCCCTCCCTTCGATCACCATTAGCATTAGTCTTGACCACTTCGCATAATTCTGATGGTTTATCTTTTCTGAGTCTATGAGGGAGGATCCATGACCTTCTTGACTCCTACTGATGTTTAATTTATCTAAGATTTCTAGTAGTTGAGGCAGAGTGACTAGCGCCCCCTCATAGTCCTTTGGTGGTTTGCTTATCTCTCAAGTAATGTTCTTGGTAAATGATGAAGAACAAAAATGGCTAAAACCACCGGCCTGGCTCCTGATACCAAGATAGATTTCAATGTTTGTACGTGTTTGTGTATTTTGTTGACAGAAATTGCCTGGATTGTATATTGATTGATTAACCTTCGATACAAGCTCATATTTACATATGCTTCTACAGTATTCTACTTCCCTTATAATTGTACATCTAGTTCAATACTACTCAAACTCTAATATCATATCTTTTCTATCTTTCAATCTTTTACTAACACTAAGATTCTATCTTTGTAGATTATATCTTTGATTCACTGTTATCTTTTATCCATTCTACACTCCCCCTCAAGTTGGGTCGTTAGTTAGGTGGGCCGAATACAAATCCGGTTTTTCAAACCCTAACCCTATTTGATTCGCACCACAAAAAAAATTGATATGGCCCGACCCTATTTGGCCCGTCTAAATCTTCAAATTTAGTAAAATTTAGTTTATTTAAATTTATTTTAGTTTATATAAATGTTAGTTTAGTTGAATATAAATTAATTTATACGAATATTAATTTATTTGTATATAGTTTAATTTATAAAAATGTTAGTTTAGTTAAATATAATTTAGTTTATATGAATATTAGTTTAGTTGAATATATTTCAGTTTATATGAATGTTAGTTTAGTTTATATATATCAATGGATGTTAGTATAGTTAAATTTAGTTTAGTTTATATGACTCAATAAATATTAGGTTAACTATATGAATATTAGTTTAGTTAAGTATAGTTTAGTTTATATGAATGTTAATTTAGTTGAATATAGTTTAGTTTATATGAATCAATGAATGTTAATTTAGTTGAATTGTAAATAGTTTAGTTTATATAAATCGATGAATGTCAGTTTAGTTTATATGAATTAATAAATATTAGTTTAGTTAAATATAATTTAGTTTATATGAATGTTAATTTAGCTAAATCTAGTTTAGTTTATATGAATAAATAAATGTTAGTTTAGTTGAATTGAATATAGTTTAGTTTATATGAATTATTGAATGTTAATTCCGTTGAATATAGTTTAGCACTAGTAGAAAATCATTTAATTGCTTTAGTTGAAATGCTGCGGTTATATATAATTTGAAGCACTTAATGATTTGAAATATACCTTAATACCAAGTGCTGTATTTTTTGAAAAAACACAGGACTTAAAATCACAAATGATGCGGTTATTTGGAAAACTGCAACATTAGTACCAAATGCTACGTTTTTCAAATAATCGCAGCACTTGCGAGTTACATGTTCTGCGATTATTTGAAAAACCGCAACACTTGTGACTCGCTATATATACTATTTTTCCAGCGCTTCTAGTATCATTTTAAACACAAAAAAAACATGTATTTCTTCTTCTCTAACCCTAAATACACATAACATTTAGATCTCCCGCTCCTAATCCCTCGTATTTCTTACCTATGACCCTAACTTCTTTCTAAAGTTCCCATAATTCATTCTTCTTCACGCATTTTGAAGCCTACTCCTTTTTCCCACTCGTGCCTCCATGGATATGGCGTAGTAAAGCGTTTTGAAGCTTACTCATCTCTCCTATTTTGAAGAAGTCTACCTACTCCAAAGTTCAAAATCTAAAGGTTTACATATGCCCTAAATCCTAGTATATGTTTTTTTTAAAAAAAAAATTTGTTAGTTGTTATACAATAATGTAAAGACGAAAAACCCCTTTATGTTTAGATTTACATGATATATGTTGTATTCATGAAGGAATTAACCTTAAAAATCGAATTCATAGGTTATATGGTGTTAGGCGCTTTTTTGGAGAAAATAAGAGCACAAATCCCCCTTCGACAAATTGGCTTGTGAAAGTTTTTTTTTAATATCTCAAATAAGACATCACCATGGTCACTAAGGGGCAATATGGTTATATATTACCTCCAAAATTAGGGTGGTTCAAAAAAAAATTATGCCGTCCAGAATACCAGGCTAAGAGATGTCTCTCCGAATTTTTCGAAACCTCGGAATGCACATGAAATCTAAGAATTACTTGATAATTTGTTTTGATTGTAAAATCCTGTAGATTATGATTTTGCGTGCCAAAACGAGTGGTCATAATAAAATATTGGATTTATATGTTTCACGGTTGATCATTTCTTAACTTTTTCTCATCTTTTATGACTCATTATTTCTAACACATTTTGCATGATCTTCTTAGCTTAGATTAGATTAAGTTCTTGATTGAATGTGGTGTAATAATATATAATAATTAGATTTGAAAATATAACAATATTGTGAGATATTAATTATTAATAATATACTTTTATATGTATTTAGCACATAAAATTACCTATTATATTTTTTTTATCTAAAAACAATCAGTTTATGTGGTTTCTAATATAACCACAACATTTAATTTATATGTGCTACGGTTTTATTAGAAAACCACAGCACATATAAATTTCAGAATTAAAAAATAAATAAATAACCCTCTAAATGCAGTGCTTTTTTGAAGAACCACAACATATATATTTAATAATTGCTGCAATATATATATATATATATAGTATATATATATATAGATATAGATATAGATATATATATATATACATATATATATATACATATATATATACATACATACATATATATACATACATACATACATACATATACATATATATATATATATAATGATAAAAAATATTAAAAATTGCAGCATTTGTTGTTTTTCCATCTACTTCGCCTATATGTGTTTCGTATCAATAACCGGAGCATTTAAAGATAGAAAATCGCAACATATAGACATTTCTCTACTAGTATAGTTTATATGAAGATTAGTTTAGTTGAACATAATTTAGTTTATATGAATGTTGCTTTAGTTAAATATAGTTTACTTTAAGTGAATTACTGAATCTTAGTTTAATTGAATCTTAATTTAGTTTATATGAATATTAGTTTACTTTAACATAGTTTATTTATAAAAATCAATGAATTTTAGTTTAGTTAAATATAATTTAATTTATTCATTATATAAATCAATGAATGTTAGTTTAGTTTAATATAGTTTAGTTTAATTGAATAATATAAGTTTAGATGAATATAGTTTAGTTTTTATGAATCAATGAATGTTAATTTAGTTAAATATAATTTAGTTTATATGAATCGAATATGATTATGTCTTTTTGTGATTATATGTAATAAATGTAATTTATATAAAAATGTAAAATATAGACAAAAGAAATGAAAAATGAATGTGGTTAGACGAATATAAAAGTTTACAACAAATGTCAAGATGTGATTCATGAATATAGACGTTTAATTACTTTAGAAATAATTTATTTCTTCTAATTTCTAAATTTCATTATGTGAAATTCGGTTCGATGCATGAATTCGATTCGATTCGAAACGATACGTAAATTCGATCTGATTCGAATCGTGAATTCAATTCGATTTGATTCGTAATTCGGTTTGTGATTTGGTTTTCGATTTGATGTGAATCCCACCCACCCTGGCCCTGCCCGGACAAGCCCGCCCCATATCGGTCATAACCTGGGCCCCACCCAGCCCCACCGGCCGGACACCATGGCCATCTCTACTTAGGGATACCCTTAGAGGTCAATCAAAACGTCCTCTAACTCTCCCTCTTCGCTTTCATTTTGTTAGTTTATATATAATTATTATTTTTATTTTTCAGTAATAGTATTATAAAAAAATTAAAATTATGTATAAGAATCTGAAATTTTAATGTTTAAATTTTCTGCTATTTTAATAAAATTTTAGATTAATGTTAGTCTTTAAAGTGGATTTTAATCCTCTAAAACTATTGAATTTTGAGGTTTTTTATTAGAGTTTTTATTATTAATACTATAATGTAGTTTCTAATCATAAAATATTAAATTTTAAACAAAGGTTTTATTAACTTGTTAAGTTATAATTTAGATGATTTGGTTATTAATTATGTTCTCTTGTTATATTGGTGGAGATTAACCATTAATTGACTTTTAATTATAAAAGTGGAGGATTTAATTACCTACTCAAGGTATAAACATGTTGGGATATTTGTATATATGAAAATATATCTATAAGTATTAGATATGCTTTAAGTTACATTCTTTATATGATATCACGTCTAATAATGCTATTGATTTATAAGCTATTTTGGGTATTGAGTTCATGAGCTATCTCAGAGTACATGTTTTTTTACATGGATAGAGTACATGTTTGTTGGTATGTTTTAATTAAGGACTTAATATATTTGTATGATTTGATATGCAACCATGAAGAAAGTTTAATATATATTGTTAAGCATGTGGTATGCATTATTTCCATAATAGTAGTTCTTGTCAAATAATAATAAGTTTATGTTCATTTATATAATTAGTTTTGAAATAAACTAGTAAAGATAGTTAGTGTCATAATTATGTTATATAATTACTTGTACACTTATGAAAAAAAGTTAAAAAAAATCTTTCTAATGAGCATGTTATGTCTTGAATTTTAGTATGATTTAACATTAATTTCAAGTTATTAACCATTTAAAGGAAAAAGAGGTTAACAATAAAAATTAGTGGACTATGAGTATAGAACAATTGGGGAGTATACTTGGTGGTATCTCAAGACTCTTACTGGTTGAACAATGTAATCTATTTATATTTTTGTTAATAGCACTAGATATTCCATTACTTCTATAATAGAGACATAGTACTCTAATACTATTAGATAGTGACCCTCGTGGATACTTTTTCTTTATACCATTAATAATAAAAGTAGTACTGTTAAAAGAATGCTAGGTAAAGGTTTCTATACAAAGTTCAAGGGAAGTAAAATGTCTTTGTTTAGTAAATTAAAGTATGATTTGTAAAATCTTGAATGTTATGCTTGATTATTATTTCATGTGATAAACTATTTATTTAAGAGATAAACATGTAGGGTTAAAATTGATTAAAATTGCTTATTGTGTATGTATACTTTGTTGGTGATCATAACCTATCTATTTTAGAGATAAGCATATAGGGTTAAAATTGATTAAAATTGCCTAAAATGAAAATTGCTTATTGTGTATTTATACTTTGTTGTTGGTCATAACCTATTATTCAATGCCTATGTGATGACCAAATTCCACACTTATATTATAGGTGAGTAGTTATTTATTACATCAAGAACTGAGTTTTGGAGTTAATTATTGAAGTCATACCCATATGGAGGAATTGTATAAAGTATTTCTCTATTTTCATTTTAATCTTGAACAATTCATTTGGATTCTTTAGCTTTAGTTTGATTGATTGCTATTTTATGTCAATTTAAAGATTATGTTTGAAGGACTTAGTAATTATACTAATTTGACATAAAAAGAACTTTTAAAAGGTTTCAAGTATTTTTGAACATTATCAGTTGTTACTTTTTTAAAAACCGATTGAATGTTTATAAATAGACGATAATATTCTTATAATTCTATTTATGGATCTTATATACTAGAAAATTATTTATAAAAATATAGAATTGGAGTTCTTACATTTAATGTGGCCCAAATTCCTTAACCTAATATCTAAATTTATCTAGCATTTACCTCAGAATACTTGTTGGTGAGTGCAACGTCAAACATGCAGACTAATATTGTGCTACATACATTAGTCTTGCAAGCTGCCAGATAATTTTATAGGTTGGCAAATTATGTGAGCATGCTCGATCAAGAGGATCTCAACATTTCTAAATATGCATTCGCGACTTAATGCACTGACATTGTCATCTATAAATACACGAGTTGGGCATTCATTTGAGAGGTGATCAGGGTCATTTTTATAATTTTATTTCTATATTTGATATCATAATATCTATATATGTCTAATATATTTTTTTTATATTTTTATATTTTATATAACAATACTTATATCTGATATAATAATAACTATATCTAATTTAACAATACCTATATTTAAAATTTTAATACTCTTATATAATTTATTATATTAGGTATAAATTAAAAAAGTTCCAATCAAAAACACAAAAAAACTAGCCATATAAGTGATATCACATATACACTACCTTGTATATGCCCTTTCTTATACAACTCTTCCTTTCCGTTCTAAAGTCCTCCGCGAGTTCTTAATAATTGGAGTTATAACATTACAACATACCAAAATTATGTGAACCCAAAGTTAATTGTAGTCGAACCATGCTCAACCTAAACTAATAAAAGTCACATGTCCTCCCTTCCAACATTCACATTGCTACCAATTCACTTGATCACCGCCATATAACCAAGATAATTAATTTTAAACAATATATTTACTACTATTATTTTTTTAGGAAAAAAAAAAACATTTACTACTTTGTATATGCTTTCATAAAACACGTACTAAATGATTCCATGTATATAATTAGTTGTGCATAATAGGTTGGTAATTTTGAAAGTGTGTTGGCATGTGATCAGTGATGAATTCGATAATCAACCATATAATAATTTTTACCAAACCACTAAATAATGATACTAAAAAGTACATTTAAATTTTTTTTTTGGGTCGACTGATGATTATTTGACCCACAAAGACATAAGCCAAATCCGCCACTGCAAGCTTATGGTGTTAGAAAATTACAATGGATTCATTAAATATTAAAGGTAAGTTGTTAAGAACATTATACAGATTTTTTTTTTAAAACAATTATCGTGTGGTTTATTATGCAAAAGCATGTAGAAATGTCTAGGAAAAATAGCCAATATTTGCATCTTTTAGTCACAAATTCACAATCCAATATTGTTCGAATTATGTATTAGAAAAAAAAAAAGTTAAAAGGAGAAACATACAAGTGAATGGTTTTACTTTCAAAAGAAAAGACATCTATAAATATGAAAAAATTTATTAATTATAAAGGAATTATATATAATAAGGTACGAATTAATAAAAATTAAATAAATTAAAAGAAAATAAAACTTAGGTAAAAAAACCTCTAAATTAAAAAAGAATAGAATTTAGATTAAGTGGAAATTAAGTTTCAACGTAAAATAATAGAGAAATGTCTCCCATAGTGACACATAGTGCATGGCCATTGCCTTAAAAAAAAACATCATAAATTTAACGACCGTTCTGCAATATCCCAAAGGGGGTTATTTTTGGATCTGCATTTCCATACACTCCAGCTTTTGGACCCTTCTTTTTTCCCAAAAAGACTTTGGTTAATGTGAAATCGTACTATCGTAATAATATGATACTCTTGCAGTCTTGCTAGCTTCCTAAATATGTACGGTGAATATTTGTAAGAATTACAACTTTACTTCCGTAGTACTCTCACCTAACACAAAAATTATACATTTGACTTTTTCGATTTATAAGAGACGACTTTAAACGTTTGTATCTCTAAATATATAAGGAAAAAAATTATGAAAATTTGATATTATAAAAAATTTCATTGAGATGTATCCAACAAAATCCCATTTGAATATATATTATTTCTTATAAATGATGAGAATTTGTCATCAAAATTTTTAAACTTTGACTCTATAAATAGAAATTGAGCAATCTTTAGTTAAGAAGAGACTAATAGCTAGTTTAATTTTCCCTAAAAAAATGTTAGTTTAATTTTCAATGATAGTAATGAAATACGAGTATGTTATTTTTTAAACTGAATACCGTGAAAAAGAAAATTGGATACTTCGTAATGAATATGATATACCTCGAATAAATTTACATCTCTAATTGTACTATCGTAATAATTATTCCTTGTACAACTTTTTATAAGATAAAGACAAACAACTATTTTATATCATACTCATCCTTGATTTTCAACATTTAATATTGTATTCATCCATCCGAAAAAATAAAAAAGTTATTAATCTGAATATTCCTTGTGTGTGTCCAATGATAATGGCATAAGTTGGTGTTATGTTGATACTTAATAGGGATTTTGAAAAAAATATACTGATTAAATTATGTTCCAGACTTATATTAATAATACTACGACGTAATAGTCTAATAATTTAATAGTTTTTTGGATGATTGGTTAAAATTTTAAAAGATGATATTCAAAACGCCACAATAAAATTTCTTCCACGTCAATTGTTTTCTTATCGTTTAAAACTTTCCTTTAGTTAATAAAAAAAAAGTCTTCTGCCATGTGAGAATTAAAATAAAAAAAAAATGATGTTTTTAAGGTGACATTAGAGTTTAACCTATGTGTCCCATACCCCTAGGTGTCTAAAAGTAGAAAAATAACATAGGTTTGAGAGTAGAAATAAAGCACCTGATCTACATAGAATATAGGAAACCAAAGATTTCCAAAAATTGAAATGAAATGAAATTGATGCACACACTACAATACTGCATACGGAGTACATACTAAGAGAAGGCTTATTCTGAGTGTCCAAAGAGGGAAGGCGGAATTTATGAAATATGTAATTGGAGAAAGATGAGACAGACCAGGAATCAGACGCATAGTGGAAGAGCTTGCCCTTAGTGGAGAAGATGATAAGAGCGACATCAGCATCGCAAAGTATGGAGATCTCGTGAGCCTTCTTGAGCAAGCCAATCCGCCTCTTGGAGAAAGTGACCTGCCTGTTGATATTGTTCTCAATCCGCTTCAGCTGAACCCTACCCCTCCCCATTTTTTTTCCTTCCACGGCCTGTATCCGATCTCTCGGTATGTGGCTGTTTGTTTCTTGCTGTGTTTTAAATCTGCAGGGAGTATATGAGGCAGGAACGCACACGCGCTGGTATGCATTTGCGAATATATAATGTTTCTATTGGAGCAATGAAAGGGAGAGGCGGAGAGCTATGATTTCGGAGATCAAAAAGTGGGATTTATGATAAAGCTGTTTTGTGAAACCACTGTTGTTTCGTCTAATGTGCTGTCGAACTATGGTTGGTTAGTACCGCTTCAAGCATTGCGACCTTTCCGAACCTTTTTTATTATTATTATTATTATTATTATACTCTCTTTATACTTAAATGTTTTATCATTTAACACACTCTTCTTTTTATTTTTCTTATTTATTTTTGCTTAGATTTTAAAGTAAATTTAAATTTTAAATATTTTCAATTGTGTAATTTTAAAATTATAAAAGTTTAATATTTAAAAAATATATAATGAGATGAATTTTTTAATCTCCGATATAATTATGTTTTTTTTTCTTCTTATAAATTAGTAATAATTTATGATTAAAATTTAACTTTAAAATCTATAAATTTAAGTAAAAAAGAATAAAAAGAAATAGAGAAAGTATTTTTTATAATATGAATAGAATTTATAATCAAATTTTTAAATTTTAATATCATAAATAAAAATAGAATAAAAAAAGAAAAATAAAAATATGGATAAAAGAATTGTACATAGCTGTGTCATAAGAAAGAAAAGGAGTGGTACTACGTAGGATTTCTGTGAAAGAAATGCAACAACTGTATGGAGGAAATTTGGAGGGCTGGGCTGGTATTTTTATTTCTCATTGGGTTTTGGACCCCACCCGAATGAATCAGATGTCCCACCAATAAGATTCAAAAATCGTTGATCACTGAAGGAGTTGTCAAGTTTTTTTTGATTTGTCAATTAGCGGTTGTAATAAATTTATCTCCACTGTACCAAAAAAAAAAAAACCTATTAAGTTCTTCGGTTTGGTTTTATTTGTGTCCGTTCAATTTTTCATGGTGAAATTAAAATCTTTTTGTCAGTAATTTTTTTTTCTCTGATTGTACTTGAATTTAAGACAAAGCCAATGTTTTTACTACGTAGGAGTCCATGAAGGTTAAGTTAACAATGCCTCTAAAAGAAAGGTGAAAATAGAATAATAAACTACTATAACAAAAAGATTAAATTGTATACGCTCTATATTCTCTCTCTTAAAGAGAGCGTATTTCTCCCTCTAGAAACAAAAAAAGTTGTTTATCGTCTATTTATTTCTTCTTAAATTCTATTTTAATTCCCTTCTTAGTCTCTTCATTTTCTTGTTTTGTTCCATTGCCTAGATTAATTCCATGAGCTTCCCTTTCCAAATTTTGTCTTTTCTTGATGTTTCATTTTGGTATGATGCCTCTTCTCTTATTTTTTTTTTTTTAAAAATATGTACTTAAATAAATAAACTATCAAAATATTTTTCTTGTTCTCCTACATGCAAAAATACATCCTTGTTAATCTTGGACTCATTTTTACTCAACCGCGAGAATGTGGTTTAAGATTGATGTCTGCCTCTCAAGTTCAATTTAACATTAGTGGTAGCTAGCACTTTTAAAGGATCGGAGTAGGTCCAATTTTAAAGTTTGATGAAGGTTCAACGAATCTGTTGATACAAAGGGGTCTATGAAGGCTCTTATTATAGGCCAAGTGACCAGACCTCTCATTCAGGGGGTTCTATTTTAAAGTAGAGGTTGGTAGGTATATGTGGATGGACTTTAGGTATGCACTATGCAGGAGTATTTGTCTTTTGCAAAAAATGTGATTGGATCAATCATAAATTGGATTGTTGTAGATCTTATGATTCTTTTGGGAAAAGGCTATATCAGGTTAACTCCACTATGGCTAGAGCTTTTCATGGACTATACAATAACCTCATTATTAGAAGCACTTTCTTCTCACAATTTGTAATGATGCAATTTTCAATTTTTTTAAACAACTATATTTGAGAAATAATGCAACTTTATATCTAAATATTACAGATTAAAAAAATAAAGGTAGAATAACGAAAATAGTAAATTTATGCATAAATTTATTTTTTAATATTGTAACTTCATGTTCTGTAAGAACAACTTTATTTACAATAGTATAACTTTAATTCTAACAACTGCAACTTTAAAAAATAAAAAAAATTACTGATTTACCCTCCAAAATATCCATTGTTGCATATCTGATAATACGATGTTATTATTGGTTTTAATGCTTTAGATGATCTCTTTTTATCATCTTTCCTCCATATTTTCCTCCTTTATGAGCTTTTATTTTGTATATTTTGATATTGCTCTTCTTGGGTATGCTTTGTTTTGTTTTGTAGGATTTTAATGCAATAAAAGCTCTCATGATATCGTCATGCTTGACTCATGTTGAAAGTAGCCTTATCTCGGGATTTTTAAAGACCTATTGCTACATGACTCTAACTAGTCGTTGATCTTTCCATGTGAGGTGCGACAAATAAAGTTTGACGAGCAAAAGGAAGAATTTCGCAGCATACACCGCACCTCAATGGTGGTCTTTCACTTCGCGCCCCAATACCTTGGCGGCCACTTTGAAAGAATATTTTTTGTAGCCCTAAAACCTGGGCATTAGGCACTAACTAGGTTGGGGGAATTTAAGAAGTTTTGGGCTTCTTTTGGATGGAATTCCCACGCCACTTTTGAGATAGCTAGGGGAATTTTTTTTATTTTCCTATTTTCTTAGTTTTTATTATTCTTAGTTTGGGGGTATTTTATTATTCATTAGCTTAGGGTTTTTCAAGAGCTTTCACTTTTGGTTTTCTCTCTTTTGCACTTATTAAAGCAAGGTTTTGGTGTACAATAATCCATCGAAGTTTTTAATCAATCTTAAGTATTATTTACCCTTCTCTTTTTCTCTTATTGTTATTGTTAATCATGTTTTCAAATTATAATGCTTTTGTTATTTCATTCAATATGCTAAAGTAGTTTTCTTTATTCTAGGGTTAGGTTGAACCCTAGCATAAAATGATGTGTTATTGATTCCTGATTCCCATTTTTTATTAGTTTTCAATTCATTTATATTAGTGTTGATTTTATTATCGATGAATGACTAGAAATAGCATTTGTTGAATGTGATTAGGTTACAACAAAATTTAATCTTAATCGAGTCTAGAACCCTAATTTAATATAAAGGAAATCATTATGAAAGTATTGATGGAATTCGTATATGTTAAGATGTTATGCTTAAAGTCTTTGAATTGCATGATTCCAAGAAAATAGGTATGATTGCATTGTTGAAAAAGTCATTGATTGATCGAAAGAAATCATTAGTATTGATTAGGGCGTATCTATCCTATGAATTATTTAGTTATTGAATACGGAAAGAAGAAACTGTTATTGCATTAGTTCATGTTAGTGGGGATACTTAAACCTAGAAGCTTTTAATCCTTGATAATTTCCTATTGTTATTGCCCACTTTAGTCAATTAGATTAGCTCATCACTATTCATTTTGATTACTAGCTTAGTTTAGTTCGAATCAATCTAGCTAAAACCATTAGTCTCTTGGGATTCGACCCTTATTTGTCCTACTACATAGTTAGGAGGAATAGTTAGGTTTATTTTTGTTAGGAGTACGACACGCTTATCAATATCTCATATTTATTTTTGGAAAGCCACATAACCTTTTGCCATATACCATATCTTCTATGTCTCAACAGTTTGGAAAAAACCCCCTTCAATGTATATTGCAGTTTAGGTTTGGAATATTTGTGAAAGTGGGGGATGGGTTACTAAGTATTCTATGAGTTTATTTCCCCTTGAAGCGTACCCTTTCGTATATATTAGTAACTCTAGTTTTTCTCTTCCTCATCAACACCTATCAACCATCTATAGAAGCTAACCATACATTTCCACATCCTCAACCTTTCTTCTTAAGCAACTAGATCAGTCCCTTTTCCCTCCCCTTTTGTTTTATCTTCTCTATCTTTTACCTACATAGACTCATTCTAGTCCAATTCCGATTTATTTGGTCATGACCAATGATAATATGAAGATTCCCTAAGCTCACTCCGGTGGCTTAATCAGGATGACCTTTTATCCATTTCAGACTTATCTAAGTATGGCTTGTCGCTTTCTTATTTTCAAATTTAGTCCTTCTTGGGGCCCAACCCCTCTTAACTCCCCTATAATGTATTTGTAATATCATCAATCTAGGTTATCTAGATTTACAATTGATTTTAAATCCCATCAAATTTGCTTTTTCCAATAGCTCCATCCTCCTCTTTCCCATTCAACCCAATTCGAGACTAGGATGAATTAGGTAAAATTTTCTCACCCTCAACCTAACCTCTAAAATCCATTTTAGCTAGCCCTTTATTCCATGCAAGAAACTCCATTTTCACCTTCTCAACTACCTCCCATCAATAAAATTTTGGTGATTCTCCTCTTTTCCTTTGGCTAAAAATAACAATTGCCAATATTTTTTTCTCAAGTGCTTCAACTTTTTCCTCCTCTTATTTGGACTCGGTATATAGTTTTAAGTCAAAGTCTTAGTCTTAAACATTGCATTAATGCATGATCCTCCTACTGCTCCACTCAAATCTAATTTGAGTAAAAATTATCATGAGAAGCAAATTTCTTCAATTGCTGCCCCTTGTAAGTCTAGTAGACCAAGAAATCCACCAAAGAAGTCAATGAATTACTTGTTGACCAAAGGTAATAAAACAATAATTTTGGAACTTAAGGAACCTATTAGCTACAAAGATGTCTTGGCTAGTCAAAACTCTAAAAAATAGCTTGGAACCAATATGTGTTACCCCCATTAAACAAATCAATTAAATCCCATACTTGATTTTCAGACATGGATTCCATTTCATAAGTGTAGAGCCATTTCAGACCTTAGAACCCCCCAAGTCTATAATTTTTAAATCCATTAAATCTAGGTTGGATATGGATCTATCTCGACAAAAATAGATTTTAGTCCGGGTCTAGCTATTAGAGCCAATCTTAACTAAACCCGAATCCAAAAACGACATAAATTGCATGTAATCCCTAAGCTAATTTTGTGGTTTTAGCACATATGATAAGAATGTACTAATTGGTCTCAAGGTAAGTCGGACTAATTTAAAGAGCAATAATACAGATCACATGGGCTATTCCTTTGTTTCTGAATGATACGTGAATTCGTGAAGTATTTAATCTCGTATGGAAGAATTAAGGGTACTATTTCGGTAGTATATTTTATATAGTATTAAATCTTATAACAAGTTGAGCGCAACTCAACCCTAAAATAAAAACACTTTACTAAAAAAATTAATTAAAGAAGAGAAACAAACAAAAATTACACAAGAGAAAAGATAATACTTGAGTTAATTGATCAAAGTACAATGGAGATCTACAAGTTTCTCACTCAGGGGTCTTTGTGCCTTACAAGAATGTTGTTTATACAACATACAAATAAGGAGGTATAAGTCAAAGGATTAGATAGATGAATTGACCGGTTCAAAGGGAGCCCGAGGTTTGCTCAAAGAATATCCTTTACGGGAAATATTTTGAAGTCGGCTAAAAAGAGTATAAATAAATCCAAGAGAGAGTAAACAAGGGAGTCCACTGGAGAAGAACACCTAAAAAGAGCCAGTCCACTAATTCATCACACAATCTTGTTCATTGTATTCAATTTTAAGCATTCTTTTTCCTTTTGATATTGTAACACAAGTGACAACTTTACATAGTGAAACGACAACCTAACAAGCCCCCGTGGTTTTTCCCGTTTCTTGGGTTTTTCGCGTCACCAATCCTTTATGTCTTATTTCTCTTTTTAACGATTTATCACACGTGGACGGTGATGTTTCCAAAGCTACGTTAGTTGTGAAAGAGTTGTTTCTCTATGAAAGACCTTGAATAAGCTGAGTACATCTTAGGGATCAAGGTCCATAAAGATAGATAGAACGATTAATTATACTTAGTCAAAGAACTTATATAAGGTCCATACGAGGTTCAATACGAAAACTCAAAAAGAGGGTTATTCCCTATGCAACAAGGTTTGTCGATGAGCAAGACTAAATGTCCTTCCACCATTGATGAAACTAAGCTAAAGAGTAATGTGCCTTAAGCCTTAGCTAAGGGTCCATTATGTACTTGACTAGATGGCTCATATTCTTTGAGCATGAATAACATATTCTAATTGGAACTAGGTGATGTACACTAGAGTATAACTAAGAATATCATAAAAAACTAGAAAAGGACAAATGATCATTTTTTAGTGTATGGAGGTGAAAGTGAGTTATTGGTTGAAGGTTACAAGGATGTGAGCTTCAAAACAGACAAATATTTTCAATCTGAATCTAGTTTCATTTTCGTCCGAATGGAGGGGTAATGAGTTGGAAGAGTTCAAAGTAAAGCACGACAACTGATTCTACAATAGAGGTTGAGTACATTACTACAGCAAATACAACAAATGAAGTTGTTTGGATGAAGAAGTTCATTTTTGAGTTAGAGTAGTGCCTAGTATTACAAATAACATTAATTTGCATTGTGATAATAGTGGTGTCATTGGTCAAGATAAGAAACCTAGATTAGCTCATAAGTCCAAACATGTGCTCAAGGAGTTCATATCATTTGGGAGATTGTCGAAAGAAAAGAAGCGATGATTTACAAGATTCACACGCATATTAACATTGCTAATCTGTCAATTAAACTATTGCCTCAACCTAATCATAAAAGTCATACTAGGGCTTTAAGGCTAAAGTACATTATATTGGAGAGTTGCGTTAGTTGTGTACTATTTCATTGTAAAATTAGTTGCAGTTCAAAAATACTACAATATGTTTGTTTATGTTTATCAACGTAACGATGTGATTGTTCTTATTTGATTGTGGATTGGTGTTAGATATATAAAATATAACATTCGATAGATTTATCAAATACGTGATTTCATGAATGATACCCTATTAAGTGTACTAAAGTTATAAAATACTAATAGTCCCTAATCCTAATATTTAAATTAGACATAAATTATTTATTTACGGACACAAATAATTCACTTACGTAGACATGTATATGGACACATATTGGATAGACATTCTTGATTTTTTTCAAATTCTTTCAAGAATTTCAATATTATATTTAGTAGATTCATTTGATATAAGTATGACACTATTCCAACTTAGTGATTAGTATACCTTTGACATTTTTAAATGCCGTGAGTAAAGGAAGACTATAAAGGGAATGTTCAGGGTTGCTAAAAGTTAAGTGAGAGTTTTGGTTGTATAAGATTGGATAAGTCATCCTATTGATTAGGATTGGTGCCATGCGCCTTTTAATTTGGAGACTAAGAACTATAATATTAATGGCCGTGCTCAAATGGATTACGGTGTTATTAATTTATTTCGATAGTTCAAGCTCATACTTCAAGAAATAATTAGAACATTACCATAGATGACATTGAATGTTATTATACTATCAAATTTGGTATTAGGAGACTTAAGAAACTTGTAGTTCCACACATATTCATGGACAAGTGGGAGATTGAAGAAAATATCCTCTATAAGTGTGACAATAAAACATAACTAGGATGAATTATGGAGATAATTATTGGATTATTAGTATTATTATATGTATAATCCTGTTATCCGCTAAAAAAATATTTCTTTGTAATTCCGCTAATCGCATCTAGATTATTACAACTTCATTATTATACCACGGGGAACATAGACCAATGTGCATTTCGGAATAGATGAGAGATAATTCTAGCTAGGATACTAGTAAAGTGTGGAGACTATTCCAAAGAATCAAAGCTAAAGCAATTCTCTGTATGCATATCGACCAATAATCTAGTGTAGAGGACAGCATAATTTGGAGTTTATCAGCTTCAGGAGGATATACGATGAAATTTGGCTGTAACCTTGTTGTGAAGTCACAAGCCTCTTCGCAGTAGCTTTCGGGTAAGAATAGTGTCAGCTATAAAGGATTGATCTCAAAAGAATCCTTCTGGAAGACCTTTTAAAAGATGAAACTAATGCAAAGATGTCTATTGTTTGGGTGAAAACTCATGCAAGGTGCTTTAGCTACGAAACTCGAGTCAGAAAAAAAAAGGGTGTAAGCCAAGCCATACCATCCATCTGTTTACTGCCATAAGGAGAAAGAAAGCCTAAGCCATCTTTTAAGGACATGGAGTTAGTCAAAAGGATTGGGGCATCCTCATTATTAGGTTTAAAAGAATAGTGGATGAGGAATGCTTAACATTATATGCTTAGAGAAGATAAAACCAAGCAAGGGGGCCAAGAGCAGTTGAGTTCTTGTTAATTTGTTAGAATATTTGGCGCCATAGAAATGAAATCATCTTTATAAGGGGAACCAATTCTTGATGAATATGGTCCAGAAATTCATATTCAAAAGTAATCCAAGGAAGAAAATTAAAAAGTATTGAGAAATCAAGTCCTAAGCAAGGTTGTAGTGTGGGAATATAGGGGATCAAATTAAATGGTTTGAATCCTCTATCGATGGCTGTAGATGGGGGCATGAAAAAGCGTATGGAAGAAACATTAGGAATGGGGCATAAATGCAGGTAGAGGTTGGGTTTTGCACTTGGAAAATGGAGTCTGCAGAGGGAGAAATGAGAGGATCTTTTCTTCGTCAGCATTGCATACTTGAAAGATGCATGTCAACACAATGAATCTTGGATTTTAAATATGGATCGGACAACAGCCCAGCAATTGAAGCCATAAAGCTTCCGGCAACAGCAGTTAGGGAGGTGCTTGCCAACGAGCGAGCTTATTTAAGTTTGTTGCTGTGTGTAAGGTTCCAAGAATTGTAGTTTGAAGAGTAGTATACTACCCTCTGTTTTTTTTTTATTCTTCCCATTTGTTTTTATACAATTTTCTAACCTAACTTAAATTTTAAATATCTTTAATTGTGTGTTTGCAAAAAATTGATATTTGAAAAATATACAATGAGACAAATCTTTTAAAATTTCATATGATTATGTTTTTTCTTGTAGATTTGGAAGAATTTATGGTCAAAATTTGGCTATAAAATCTTTAGATTTCAAACGAGAAGAACAAAAAGAAACGAAAGGATTATTTACATTGTAGAAATTATTTTGTTTTACTTATTGCCAAAAACCAAAAAAAATAGAGTAGCAATTCTTTTTCCTTTGTTGGCCAACGCATTAGTAATAACCCTCCAAATTAAAGCTACTTACTCCTCCCAATTGGATACAGTATTGGCTTGTAGTTTGCAACTCCTTTTTTTAATAACCCATCACTGTAAGCAAAAACTAGTTTAAATCGTGTACGGGTCACAAATACATTGTCTAATCCATCGACTAATCCCCAAATGCTCTATCCACAATATACTAACGTCACCTGTCTAATATCAATTCATTACTTAACCTTAACGTCTTATGAGTTTAGATAAGGGTTAATAATTAAAGTCAAACAAAGATAAATAAAGATTGATGTTTTCTTTTCACCAAAATTCAACTTTTCTCATTTTTATCGCACTTGTGTATTGTATTGAACATATATGGGCATCCCTCATTAAAACTTCTGATGGGATCCGGTACATTAGTGTCGGTATGATCGCACCCTTATTAAAACTTCGTTAAAATCCGATGGATTTGATTGGAACTTATATGAACATATACACTTTGTATATACGGAGCAACCATGCCATTAGCAATCATAGTGTAAGTGCATTAATTTCTCAGGAACCTACCACTTATGATCATAAATTCTTAACCACAACAATAGTTCTATAAAACTATAATTATATGATGGGGAAAACACATTCGTTTGGTGATATTACATCAATCAAATTGGAAAACGACAAGTGTGAGACCTTATAAGTGGTCCAAGAACTATACTCCGTATTTTCTTAAGGTGAGAAAGGGATGCACAAAATTTCTTACCTGCCCAAAGTAGTAAAATTTACATAGTAGTAGATTTAAGTTTGTAGTAAAAAAGAAATGTGTTTGGCAACTTCATTGAAGTAATTTAGCAGAACATGTTTTTATTGGCAAATAAACTAGCGTAACATGTTCGTGAAATACAGTCAATTTCATGTGAAATATTGCAACAATTAGGAACAGGATCATATATCGAATGTTATCATTCAGTTGGGATCATGATAGACCAAATGAGGTATAAATGAACCTCACAACGTTAAGGGGTAACTTCTCAAAATATTTTAAGGAGTATAACCTCTGTGATTTTTGGAAATTTTTGGATATGGTGTATAGGTTCTTGGCCGAGATTAGGCTAGTGTTTTGCGATAAGAGAAGTGGATAGCAGCGTGCTAGTGCGACACACTATGGATGTTGAACCAAAAAAAAATGTTTATGGATCACTATTATCCATTCTTTCTCACCCACATCATTACTATAAATTATTTACCAATTTCGCTCTAATAGTGAACCAAATAATGCAAGAATGGTTTTCAAGACACGTATTAAAATATTTATATAACCAAATCCATAAGACAAAAAGTTATGAAAACTTGATATTATAAAAATTTACATTGAAATGTATCTAACAAGATTCCACTCTAATATATTATTTTTTATAACATGATGGGAATTTATGGTCAAATTTTTAAAACTTTTTTACTTTATAAATAGAAAGAAAGCAAAAATAAAATGACAAAGAGAGTATTTTAACGAGGAAAATAGGTATAAAGGAGTCTTTGACGACTACCAAAAAGACTAAAAGAGCCTTCCCTACAATTTTCGGTACTCGTATTCAGTTTTACCAACTTTATGAAGTAGTGAACGTTCTCCACATTAGCCCATTTGGATAAGAAAATTCTAGAAATTTTGTAGGCTTGGCATCCATCCCAATAAGATTGATTATAAGCTAGATAGGGCCCAGTTGAGTTCACGCATCCTAATTGGAGAAGCTATTCATTTTCCCTCCTTTATGGCCCAATTAAGCCCATTATAGGCAGTTGATTAAGAAATAAGCATAGAAACCTCTCAACGTAGTTGCCTTATAACATACAAGATTTTCCTGTAAATGCCGTCTATTTGGCACTAATAAGCAATACTCTATAATCCGTATTGCTCTTCCAAGATTAAATTCCATTGCTGAATAATCCCACCCGCATACATATCATATAGTTAGCATTCAAGCAACATACATATTCAGCATGACATATGATCCCTGAAAAACATAATAAAACACATCATACTGGCGGCCATATTAATAACCATACACTTCTCTATTTATTTGGAAGTGGTTCGATGAATGCGACGCTCTTGCTACCATCATCGTTTAAGCGTTTACATTCTTTATCTCAAGTCCTTTATACATAAGCTATGAAATCAACAACTCAAAAATTTACATTGAAACATATATATTTCTCAAAGCAATTACCCAGACCCTAGCTTAGCTAAGCTAGTTGTTTCAAAGCATCCATCCATGGACATTATATCCATTATTGACATGGTGGCCGCTTGCTGCTGCCGTGCTTATTTCAGGTGATTCCAGATTATGGTTACTGTTGTCAATATCAAGGAATACGTGCATAAATTAATAAATAATTAGTAAAACATTCTATTGTATATGAATTAAAGTACTGAATTCATTTTAAAAAAAAAAAAAGGGTTGAAGTTGGAACTACCCAATAGACAAATTTCTAATTTATACCTGATATATATAGGGGTTATTTTGAAATTTTATTTCTATATTTGAACATAACTAATATGGGATTTTTTTTATATTTTTATATCTTTTATAATTCTCTGTCTGATATAACAATAACTATATAATATAATAATATCTATATCAAAGATATAATATCATGATATGATTTATATTAGATATGAATTTTGAAAGCCTCTTACCCAATATGTGGATGAGGGTTGCAACAAAGAGGTTGAAAGAAGCCCTCGTATGAATGATGATGAGTAGGAATGCGGCTGAATGGGATATTTTGTTGATGTTGACGATGAGTGTCACCTTCCCACGCAAGCTGCTGAGGGAATTGGGGGATACATTCTTCCAACTGCATATGTGACAATAATTAGTAAGAACAAGACTAATTTACATATACCACATTAGCAAACACTAGGGGTCGTATCAGAAAAACCCTATACAGAGACTAAGCCTCTTGGCTAAATATACGCATTTTTAGCCAGTCTTATGTAATTAGATTAGCCAGTCTAAGCCTCTTAGTAAGTCAGTCTTATGTAATTAGATTTGCCAAAATAGCTATACGATGACAATTTCTAAGTTAGCCAGCCATTTCTATGCAACTGTTGCACTTGCGTGATACGCGCCACTGACTTTGGTGATTATATTACAAGTATAAGCTGAAATTGAGCGGAGGTTATACCTTCTTCATCATATTCCTGTTGTTTTCAACTAAAGCTTGTTCCTGTGCAGGTGGGAAAATGAATTCATATTAATACCGTATAAGCTGAATTCATATTCAACTATCTACAATGTTTTTTAAAGGGAAAGAATAAAAACACTCACCCTTCTCCGCAGTTCAGCCAATTGATCCAGCATTTGTTGATTCTGAAAAGAGAACACAACAACTTATTGATCGAACTGCTATGCACAGTAATTATTTAAGATAAAGCACGAACTGTACTTAGTATAAATATTTTGATGGAAAACATGTATTGGCACTGATCCATCTACGTCTAATATCTGCGTTGCGTTGTCGCCTGTGAGATGTGACCGTCTTACGGTGAGAGCAGTAGGTTAGTGATGAATGTTGCGAAATTACGAGGATGTTCGAATATATATCCGTGATTTGCATGATCAAGTTGTACTTATAAAATATGAAGTTCACACTTACTTTTTTTTTCTTTTTTGAAGTTGTATTTTTTAGAATTAAAATTGTAATATTTTCAAATGAATTTGTACTTATAAAAATATTATGTTACACTATTAGAAAATTAAAAATTGTGCTAAATGCAAATAATGTTGTACTTATGAAATATAAAGTTGCACTATTATGAAATGAAATTATATAATGTTTCACTATTTTCGTTGTTTTACCTTTGTTTTGTTTAAATTGTACGTACTATTTAGATATGAATTTGTACTTTAACAAATGAAGTTATACTAAAAGATACAAAAATTTATCATTATAAATTCTGAGATATGTTTACAAACATATATCAGAGATATATTTGGAATTTCTCTTAAATTAATTAGTCAGCAAACTTCTATCAAAAGGTTATCCAACTTAAAAAAAATTAGTACATAGATCCTTATATTTCTATCTATAAGACTCAATGTGGAACACTTTCATATGAGTTCAGTGACATATAACTCTTAAGGGCATGCTTGTATGCAATGTACACTTGTCTCATGTGACATACAATTCGAATCAATAATAGTTAAGGGAAATTAAATGGCTATCTTCAGTTCTTTGATTTATACGTATAGACCATAAAAAAAACTTAGATTGATGCAGTATATTTCTATATCAATGGCTGAACTCACCGTACTCCCATCAGTAACCAACAAATTAAGTAATGGTGAATTTATATTAGTCAATTAATCATAATATTGATAAGCAGAAAATTAAAAAAATGACCTTGGTGGATCTAATTTGCTTCAAAGATAGCTCAAGCTGGTGCTCCAGTTGTTCTAGCTCCTTTATGGCCAATGAAGCCAAGTCTTCACCCAGCAAGTTCCTACAACATTATATTTTCAAGGAAATCGATCAACGTATGAGAAATTCCTAATTTATACATGATATAAACATATCAAGAGCCATTTTCGTAATTTCATTTCTATACCTAATATCATACTGTACCTAATATATCTTTTCTATACTTTTTATATCTTATATATTTCTATATCTGATATAACAATATATATATATATATATATATATATATATATATATATATATATATATATATATATATATATATATATATATAGTATAACAATATCTACGTTTGAGATATCTTGATATAAATTATATTAGGTATGAATTGGTAAAGCTTTATCAATGTATGTATATAATCACCAATATGATATAAATTAGTCTTGTTCTCCGGTATAAGAAAATTAATGCTAATAATATGATGCTTGAGTGCATAGAATTGAATTTTCTGCTTCAGTAATAATGTAACTACTAGGATTTGAATATACGTAGCATATGAAGCTACGTACCTCTGAGATTGCTGTAGTAACTCTACCCTAGCCTTGAGCTTCAAATATTCCTGATAGGTAGCCTGGTGTGTGCCAATCAAATTAAAAGAGAATCAGTCAACGCAAATATAGTATAGTATATGTTATTTTGCTTAGGCTTGTACATAAAATGATTTTATTTTTATATCAATCTTTGAGAATCTTGTGTAAACAATCACATGTTTTTTTTTTTTTTTTGGACTGAATAGGCTTACAGGAGCTATCCAGCAATATATGCCTGCCTATACTTCTATACAGTATAATGGTAGTCGTCTGAAACCTAGAAATTTGCTACATGTGCATATATTTATGCAAGTATACCTATCGTAAACTAATCTAGGCTAGCTGCATGCCATGTAGACGTATTCTGACTACGAAGTGGTTTAGTTACACCATCCGTCAAGAAATTACATTATATTATATTTGCCACAAACCGTTTAATTAAGTACATGATATATATAACTTTACTAAAAAAAAAAAAAACTTTTTGTACTAGTTGTGAGATTCTCATACTTCCTCGTTATCCAAATTTAGCAAATGATAAATCAATCGTCAATTATTATTGTACTAATTGATCAAAGACACCTGGTCTTATGGACTATAAGATACAATTTAAAATGTTTTCATTTTCAAATTCATAAGATAAAATATTATGAAAACTTAACACTGTAAAAATTTACATTGAGATGCATCCGATAAGATTCTACTTTATTATATTATTTCTTATAACATGATGAAAATTTATGGTCAAATTTTTAAAATTTTGACTCCATGACGAAAATAAAAGAACTGATGAAGTACATAATAGGAGAAAGATAATGTTACATCAATGTTTAATTTAATACCTCGGAATCATTGAGAAGTCCATTGGCCGCCAGAGAGCCATAGCTGCTCCTTTGGTACTTCTCAATCGTTTTCAGCATACTATATACCCACACAAAATTCACACTCAGCAAAGCTAGAAATTAAATTAAAGTAAACCAACCAAACATAACACTGGAAAGTAAAACAATTAAGTAGGATTGATTTTCAAAATGTAGTAGAAAATACATACTGTAGTACATTTTTTTTTTTTTTTATCGTACATGCATTTAGCAGCCAAAGATGCACCTCAATACTTGCAACATATTGACAACAATTTTTGCATATATTGATCACTCAAATGAAAAACACATACATTTGTAATTTAAGAGGGCAACATACTAACATGATGAGTTTGACGATGCTGGAAAAACTCGTAGGAATTGCAGAGTGAATTGAATATGCTTATTGTTACAAACCAACTCATCACCTAGGCAAACAAGCTCATGACTCGGCAACCAGCTACCGAAAGGGTCCCCATTAGTGCTTTTAAGCGTTTTTCGTTCTTTCTTTTGTTTTAGTTGTGTTTTTAATAGATGTTAAAAAAAAAACTAGGCAAACTAGCTAGATCATAAACTCTCAAAAACAAGAACTCAACAGCAGAAAATACATAGAATCAAAACCCTTATTAATAGTATAAAACATACGTACCTCGAATTAAATTAACGTATTGATGTACTCCGTTGAACTTAATATGCTAGGACTGTGTCAAAGATACTCTTAAGGCCGCCGAGGTATTTCAAGTGAGTTTCTATTCCTATATACGGAGTACATAGTAGTAATTTTAAAATAGATATAGTACAACCACAAACACGTACACCACCATAGTCATTTAAAATGTCGATCATCAATCGATACATACCTATTCTTCAGAATACTTGTACGTACAATTAACTAGATCTGCTTGCCTGAAATCAGTTTTTTTAACTCATCTCGCTCAATGGTTTTCCAAAAAGAAAACAAGTTTAGCGTAATTCAATCTTAATGTAAGAAATTAGTGATCAATTTTGATTGTAATATTTTGACACGGATAGTCCGATATTATTTCGAAATCTATGTGTAGACAGACATTTTACCTATCCTATAGTAGCTTCTAGATTTAATGTTCGTCTTTTTCAGAATCCCAGAAATTAATTAAACACAGAATGAAGTAATTAAGATACTTAGTTTTAGATCTGTTTAATGCTTTTCTACAAAGGGTAATACCCAAAATTTTTGCTATATCAGAGTGTAAAACTAAAGCTGTCAAATAAATTAAAGACGAGATATTTGAGATCAGTTTGAATTGGAAAAGAGGAAAAATTGATTTGCATTGGAAGATTGAAGAAATTATCAGAAACTTTGGAACCAAACAAAATTAAAGCAGTCTTTGTCTACTCTTATTCTTTCTCTAACAATATGAGCAGGTTTGCTCTGCAAGCCATCACCTCTCTGCCCTCAAATCTCAACAGTAATAAGTTGCTGTATTATTATTATTATTTATTTTATTAAAATTTTCATAAATAAAGATTTTAATTATGGAGTACTTGTAAAAAAAACTCTAAACTTTTAATTATTATATTCATTTTCTTCCAAATCAAACAATCATTGAGTATAGTTAGCTAAATTAATTTTGTGCTTTAGAAAGTAAAGTATTTAATGGAAGTTGTACTTGTAAATTAACTAAAATTTAGTAAATTGATGTAAAAAAAAAGTAAAAATAAATAAAGTTTACACTTATGTTTTTTTCCCTTTTGATTGATCACCTTGATTTGTAATATAAGGACGTAGTAAATCTGATAGCATTGATTCCAATGATTTTTGGTAAGCAAACTCAAGATCAAAATGTTTATGATTTTATAATGTTTATAGTAAATACAAGAAACTTATTTCTTTCCCGTTTTTGGGAAATCCATATGTTGTTTGAGTAGAAATGCACACTACAAAAAAAGAAATCTTCAAATGATATATTATAGATGTTGATCAGATCAGATGATCGATCAGTAGTATATATATCTGAAAAATATGAAAATAGTTGGCATCTCACCAATCATAAAGAGCCTAAAAATAACATTTTGTTGATCACTTTGAAATCCCTTGATTTCTTTAATTATTTCCATTCAATTCTCAAAGTATATATATTTAGAAATAAAAACCCTAGAAAAATATTATTTCCACTTAATTATTTAATTATTTCCATTTAATTATTTAATTATTTCCTTGATAGATAGATCTTTAGAAGATCAATGAAAAAAAGAAGAAAAACCCTAGAAAAAAATATATTTTATAAAGAAAAACACAAAAAGATGGTTTAACTAAGAACAAACAAAAGAAATCAATTACATGTAAATAAAACCAAGCAAAGTAATAATATATAATACAAGCAAATAAAATGATGGGGGTAATAATAAGGAAATGAATAAAATAAAAAGCTAGAGAATGGAAAAACAAACCTAGGAGAGCTGCAGAACTCAAAGAGCTTCCCGCGGTTGGAGAAGATAATAAGAGCAATCTCAACATCACAAAGAATGGAGAGCTCATAAGCTTTCTTAAGGAGACCATTTCTTCTCTTAGCAAAGGTGACTTGCCTGTTGATTTTGTTCTCTATTCTCTTCAGTTCAACTCTTCCTCTACCCATTATTAGTTTCTGTATATCTGAACTTCAGATAGCAGATAGCAGATAGCTGTGTCTACTGTTTACTCACTGATGCTCTCTTTGGGAAAGTGTTAGGTCTCCTTTTATGTGTCTTCTTTGTCCTTATGGTGCCATAATTGTATACTACTTAGCTTACATAAATGATTTTTTTTATTATTGGGATTTTTTTATAATATAAGTGGAAACCCTGAAATAAATTTCAAGCACTTTTTGACTACCTTAGGGTATTTACATTTTTCATGCTTCTTTCCCTATACTCCCTTTGGCCCGTGGTTTTAAGGGTATGGTAACGTTTTTCCTCTTTTCTTTTCTCTACCTACTTTATTCCTATGTGATTTGCTTAGAGTAGCTAGTCTATATTAATCCCTTCGTTTTTTTTTTGCCTCATTTTCTATTTTGGCTCGTCTTGTAATATAAATATTGCCTCATTTTTTTAAAAAAAAAACTTTTATTTTGAGTTATTCCCTAAAAATTTAAAATTGTATCTTAAAAAAGTTGATTTTTGTATTTGAGGCAAAAAGGGAGACAGAAGGAGTATTAATATTTTATAAATATTATTGGTATTTTTTTTAAACATGTCCTTGTAAGTGAAGGACGGTTGATATATATTATATCGTTCATATTGACCAACTATGTTTGTTTGGACCATTTTGGTCATCTATCATACATTCGTACATGCAATAAATAAATTTTTTTCATATGTGTTTTCATGATTTCAAAGGCTTGTTTATATGCTCCCGTAGTATTATATCATGCTCCTATGAGACCGGACTATAGGAGGAGTTATGTAATAAACCTCTTTTATATCAAAAATATATACTCCCTTCGTCTCTAAATATTTGGCCCATACGCCATAAATAATGGTTGTTGTCAAAAGATTGTACTATTTTCTATTTAGACATTTTGGACCTTTTGTTAACTCAAATTTACCTTACAATAATTAAATTTGATTCCACCAATTTTTTCTCCCTTCAGTTGTCCCTTTATTTTCTTTTGCTTTTAAAAAGTGAATTGAAGTTGGGAGTTTGGGAACATATGGAGTAACAAGGATGAGTTGCTCCAATCAAATAGGGTGATCGAATTAGACTAAGTAGATTAGATTAATCTATTAGGTTGGAATATTAAAAATTTTGTGATGAGACAATATTGTTTTGTTCGAATCTTATGTGCCATTCACTTAATAGAGTCACTTATGAATTGATTAATCAATTCGATTTTTACTAGCAAATAAAAAAAAAAGTTCTATACTAATTAATTCTTGCATGGAGTGCGAATAATGAAAGGGGATTGCATCAAGGGAAATAATTTTATATTAGATATATTTACTTCCTTTTATTTCACATATTGTCCATTTAGAGCAGGAATGTAATAATCTTATATTTTATTTTATGTAATTAAAATTAATTATTCACCGATTTAACCAAAAGATACAATTTATAACCTTCTTTGTAGGCGTCCTTTTCTCTTTATTGTAAATAATGTCAGTTTATAAAATCACTTTCATATCATAAAGTTAGTCAATTAATCCATTATTACTTTAATTGTTGTAGTAATCTTCATGTACATCTACTTTAGTAGTTAAATTCTACAGCAAAAGTATTATATATACGGGACACAATAAAGTTATTGTATCTTTAGTAAAAGTGACACATCAATATAACAAAAGTTACTCAACACAATATATCAACTTTCAGGAGTCACTTTTGTTATATTAAGGAGTCACTTTTGGTGGGGACATAGTAACTTTATTGTATGTCGTGTGTATACAATTAATACTTTGTGATTCTACAATTATATAACTAAGTATCAATTTGAAATTGCTCCTAAAATTAACTTGTTACATACCATGCCCAAAGATGAGCTCATCATTCTTGAAGGTCCTTAGGGAGGTATATACTATATAGTTAATCGGATTCCCACAAAATAATGAATGAAAGAGGCTCCTTTCCATATGAAGTTCAAAATCATTTGTCAAATGAAATGTGAGATTATTAATAAACATTTTTTCTTTTGACACTAGCTAGATTATTAACGGATATAAGTAAATGGAAATTCAAAGTTTTATTTAATAATTGTAGTGTGCCATGTATATTAATCAATATTCCTTCACATATTATGTTAGAAAAATAGAAATCTATAATTTCTGAAGTAACAATATTTTTTATAACATCCGCCATATCATCACTTCGATCGCCAAAAAATTATCTCAACTTGAAACATTAGAACACCCCAAAAAAAATCCATAACCAAAGGCAAGCTCAGCTTCTCTGTACAAAGCTGAAAAAGGCATATATAAGAGCACTGAACACAGAAACTAAGCCCTTGATACAGTCCTACTGCGACAACTGTCTGATGTCTGATCGAGGGAAAATGAATTAAGCAAAACAATTAGACACTATCGCTAACTTTGATACCCAGATCATATGTCGTAGCTACTAAGATTCTAGAAACTTTAAAGAAAGAAATGTAATTAAAACATTGACAATCTTTGAGGACATCTTGAACCAACTTCTTACCTTCCTTTTGTAAATTCTCCGGGTTTATTAAGGATAAATTTCTAATTTATACTTAATATTAATATATTAAGGTAATTTTATTTTTATACCTGATATCATAATGTCTATATCTTATATATGTTTTTTTTTGTATTTTTATATATGATATAACAATATCTATATCTGATACAACAACAAATATATATGGTATAACAATACCTATATCTGAAATCTCAATATCATGATATAATTTATATATATTACGGATGAATTAGGAAAAATAAGGGTTCTGTCACTATGGAGCTATCTGTTTTCATCAGCCAGGAGTATACCAGTTTTTTCACCTACATATTAAGCACTTAGGTTGGAGTTTCATCTTCCAGAATTGAAGAGAGTTGTGATCATGAGATTACACAGTCCTCTCTGCGGCTATTGAGATAGCGATTTGACGATACTCCTCAGTATTTAGAAAGCTAGACACTCTTTACTGAGTAATTGTCAGTAGCAGAGGCCTTCCAAATAATATCCTCATCATCTCCAAACTTGCAAACATGAGTAGCTTAGTCATAATAGCTTGAGTTATAGTCTTCACAATAGCTTGAAACGATTTTACACTCTCTTGATTGAAAGAGAAATGTTCTATTGCTACAGAGAGAGTCTTTAACTTGGCATCTGTAGTAGACAATATTACGTACGTAAGAACACAATCTAACTTAGAGGACATTCCAAATTCGAGGCATTACCATATCGTCCATATGTAACTATGTGAGAAAATGTGATAAACAAATTTAAATAGGGAAAATTTTCCATCAAAATATTTGTATGAGTTACTCAGTTACTCCTTATAATTTTTACTTTTTTTATGGCCTAATACAATATGGAGTTGTACAGATGCTATGCTAGTGCTAGCTAGGCATCACACCCCTCGCTTGTCATTAGGAGGAAATTTAACTTGCGACAAGTAGCTTAGGATGTTGATTGTTCTATCTAGATTATTTTATGATTGGCTACGACCCAAGATAATCTCTCGAAACATGTGCTTTTTCCCGTTGGATTATTCTAGTTTCGGTTGAAATTCGAATCTAGTATCGAGTTCAAATTATGTTATAAATCGTATATTTATTTCAAGTCAAGCTATTATTAGTTCATGATTATATTTTGACTTTTATTTTGATGTGCTAATCTCATGTCATAACAAGTCATGACTTTTTATCTCTCTAATTGCTACTATAGGATTGTTACTTCTTTGACAATGTCAATGTATTATTATAACGTCATTACATCAATAAGTTATTGCAAAATAATAAAATTAATGAGGCATGACTGATGAGTATTGTTATATTGGACAAGTATGTGATTTTGTGTGTTGTTGTATTATGGTACCAACTATATTTGCATTGGATTATGGTTTAATTACTAACTTCAATGTACCAAATATTAGTAACATTGCAATCTTTATCATATAGTACGATAATTAAAATCGTAAATATTTAGTAGAACCATTACAAACTTTTTACAATCCTTATAGTATTTGATGTTTCAAAACTTAAGCATACAATTTTTTAAGAACACTCTTAAAGCATAAGAATACAATAGTATTCATAAATTATTTGTGAAAAATCAATTATTGGGTTTGTTGCTAACAAATTAGTCTTATAAATAATGGTTGAAATGGAGTTAGGCGTCGTTATCAATTGAGCCCTATTGATTAGTAGTCAAACTGAATCGTTTCGGGATTTTTTATAGGTCAAGTTAACTTTGGGTCGGCTTGTTTGCGGGTCAGGTCAATGTCGAGCACGAGCTCACTAATTTTGAGTTTAATTGATTTTCGGATTGATTTTGAATCGGAGTTACAATTTTCATGATGTGAAATAGATTTAGTTTGCCCATTACGAGTCAAGATTAACAGCTTGGATCGAAAACTAACGCACCAAGAAACAGTCAAACTATACAAAATTCGTAAAAATCATGGTAATTCACTTTTTTTGGTCGCTGTTATATGGGGAGAAGTACTATGCAATTATGCATGGGTATATGAAGATACCCTTGTATTGTCTGATGGATTTCAGCAATAAGCTTAAAGAGGAAGCCACTTAGATCCGGGCATTTTGGTGTTCTGCACAGTGGTTATTCCAGTGTAATATTAGTAGTAATTATTACAATGTCAGTCCACTTCTCTCTGTCTCTGTTTTATCTTTTTCTGCTGCTAAATTTGCTGATGAGGTCAAGTCTTCCCTCCCCCTGACATCTACAGATATCTTTTGAGTTTCTCCTTTAGGTTAGGTGTAAACTTCATTTTATTACAGAAATAAAATATGGAGTTGAAAATCATAAGCCGATAAAGGTTTTCAATACATTCAAGTGAAGATTATAAATACCAACAACATTTAAGTTGAACTCATTTAAAATATGTCATTAGATTAGGTCAATTTTACCGGTTATAATAAAAGGGCTGTTGAGAATGAGGTTGAAAGATGTGTCTTACGATAAAACGCTTAAACTAATTAATAGTTTAACAAGATTGAACAATGAGGAGTATTTATTCGGTTAAATTAGGTAATTGTAGTATTTAGTTAAAAAAGATAACTACGATCTGCAGTCTAATTAACTATTGAGTCTGTTGATAATATTAATTGGATCTTATTATATTACACATAGAATATCGGATTAGACCAAAATTGATAAAAGACCATAAAGACTTGTGAGTACTACTAGTTAGCCCTAATAGGTTTTAAAAAAAATTCAATAGTCGTCAAGCTTCTATTATTTTCTACATAAGCAATTGATTCAATGAATTCTAAAGTTCTCCTAAGAAGACTTTTGGTTCTCTGTGTCATAGTGGATTGACAACGGGATCGTGCTATGCTCGGAACACCGCTACCAACTAACCCAACCAGCTCAAGGCTACTCCTAAGTTAGAGTTTGTGTGTTCTTCATAAGTGAGAAAAGAATTATCATATCCGTCCGACCTATGCTCGTGTGAATTATATAGAGGAATCACATTTTGGGCTCTTATTTCATTATTTGGTACAAAAAGTTACAAATATATATTTAGCTTCTTGTTGATTCATAAGATCTTATTTGTTTAGTGCAATAATATAATTTTCCAAAATTTTGCTTTGACATATGAACCCCTACACTTAAAAAATACACTTTTTTTTTAAAAAAAAAATGGCCCTGTTTGAGTTCCCAAATATAAAGTTACACCTTATCGAAAAAAATTCTTGAAATCCTTATATTTGCAGACCGAATAATTTAGAAGGTAGCACAACTATATAGTACCCTAAGATTAAGGAGTTTAAAACGCGTCAATTGGACTCTCGGGTGAAGAGATACATCATTCCGAGTTTATCGTAATCTTTGGGATTCCCCGATATCAAATAGAACTAATATCGTCCTTTTTGGGCGCACCATTTTATAAATTTTGATTTTTAATGAGAAAATGAGTGCTCAAATAATCCTAGTGGAATTATATGTTACAAATTATGTCATTTCTTAGTTTTAATTATACATTAGTTGAATTTGAAGTGTTTATACATAAAAAGTTAAGTTGACACAGTGGTAAAGGTGTCACGTGTCATAAATAACTCAAAGGTCAGAGTTACGATTAGAAAACATTTTCGTTATATTATACTTCGTACGAAGATAAATCATGCACATCACCCTCAGCTCGTCTCTCATTATATAGGCACTGTGTTATTTTAAGTCAAACAATTACATGCAACTGTGGTAGCTTCACTATCCTGGAGGCATAATATTGTTGATCAACTTGCACTAATTAATCAACTCAAAACGTGGGTCAGTTTCAAATTAAAAACCCCCAACCCAGCCCCCTACTCGCCCGGCCCATCCATCCACCGGACCGATCCCGGGCCAAGCCAGGCCAGCCCGCTGGCTGCCTCTTGTTAAACTATTGTTAGTAGCTAGAAATCAAAGGAAAACACTGTCCCGACAAAAATTTAAAAGAATGCATGAAGATGGAATGGGCCATCGTTAATAACGGAAGATAGATCAATGTAGGAAAGCTATTGCTTTCCATTTCTAGCCAAGCAAACGATGTTGGTGCTTAATGGCCTTGACTTTAATAGCACATTGGCCTCACTCGCAAAATTTAAGTTACGACATGTGATTCAACAAATTCATTGAATTACAGAAAATAGTGGTGCTTAGTGAAGAAATGATGGATTTGACAATTGCAATCGTAAAATCTTCAAGATATGATTCGTTTGATTTTTATCCTTGGCTTTCTCTCAAGGATGTTCGATTAGCCAAGCACGATGCATGGACTTCTAAGTTTGTGATATGGGTATCGTTTGATGTTGGTTGAAATTAATAAGAGTATATAAGATATGAAGGGTATTCGAATTCTTATCGAATATATGCTATATTTCATTCATCTAAAGTTATGACGATAATTTTATTTTCTAATAATATAATTTTGTTTAGGATTTTTTGAAGATTTTTGAGTTGAGAAAGTGAAATTGGTAACCAAAAAAAATTCTTAATAGTATAATTTCAATCAAATAATGCAACATCAATTTCAAATAGTGCAACTTGTAATTAATATTAATTTTACTTACAATTTATGTTGGGTATATTTTGACACTTCTCTTAGGCTTATATATGATAAATATGGGGATTTTCGGTGAGCGAATTTTGAAATGTAGATGCAACTTCTACATCTCAAAACGAGAGTGGTAAATGTAGATAATTAAAGTTCTATTGATTTATCACAATACGTTGATGTCACGTAGTTGTAATAATTGCTACTAGTTTGTGTAATTTAACGAAAATTTTCCAATTGTAAAGGGGAGATATCTCTTCTCATAAATTGATGTAGATCTACACGTGACTTCTATCCATTCCTTTGCTCTCGATACTAGAGGTGTTCAAATGGGAAGAGGTCCGTTAAGGGTCCTTTATCGATCCGTTTGTAAAAATGGCTTATTTAATAATGGGTCTAATGGATCGGTCTCTTAAAGAGTCATGTTTTATTAGATCTTTAATGGGTCAAGTTGGGTCAATAATGAGCCTATAGTTTCCAAGACTTTTAAATACTATTAGGTAATGAATTATTTTCACATACTTACCGATAGTCCACTACCAAATATTGGAGATGATACATGTAAACTATCACCCTTTATAAATAAAATATATACTCTCTTTGAACGGTCGGCCCAACTCGGTCTGTTATGTATTTCCTTTAACCCGACCCGTTTAGAATCTCCTTTGACATAGCCAGACCTATTTTACATGTGACTCATCCCGGCCTAACCCGACCCAATGCACCTGTGTACCGCTAACAGCCTTGCCTAATATCACCATCATTGGCCTTGTTTTAGAATCACGCCCTATGAAACCACAAACATTTCTTATTACTCCTGGCTTCCACGCTTCTTATTTCTTAACATAACTTATCTTTTCCTTTTAGCACTGATATTGGGCTTTTGGACTGTATCTTGTAATTTCGAGGACATCATTAATTTCTTTATTGTATAAAAAAATGTAAACTTAGATCCATTTCAACAAGTAAATTTAGTTTGTATATATATGGGATCTAATAAAAAGGTGTTTAAATTTTAAAATGAGAATAAGAAGAAGTAATTTTCACCAAGTGATAAGATTGATCATATAAGATTCTACGTAAAAAATAAAAAAAAAGCCACTATCACTATAAGTGAAAATATAAATCAATCACTATGAGTTAAAAATGGTCACTCTATGTATGTAAAATGTCATACGTTAGATTTAGGAGATGAAAGACTAAGATATCTTGTCATTTTAACTTACATATTTATACCGAAAACATAGAGAAATCAATTAAGTTTAGGCTATTGGTTAAGTGACGCAGGGCAAAAATCATCCATGAAATTTTGATTATTTATCAACGAGATGACTTCGAGCAAGCCCAAAAACTGTAGCGGAATGGACTAATGTAGCTTTGTAAATTTATTAGTCTGCTCAAAGTGAGCTACTCAATACCTGATAGCTTTTCTCTCCCAAACTCGTTTTCTTCAGGCGACTTGATCACATTCAACAAAAGAACTGCTTTTTGGACAACACAGTTAATCAAAAAAATCAACTTTATGACTATATAAAACGTATTAAATACACGGTATGATGTATATTATATAGTCATATATTTTCATGGATGTCTCGGTAAGTTAATTTTTAACAGGGTAGAGTTATTTTGTGAATTTCTCATGAGGCTATAAATTGGGACGACTTACAAAAATATGGATTCAAACTAGTATACTACTCCTAACTGTTATCGATAAGATAAGCATTCAGCATCCTTCATTTACAAAAACAATCACATTTTAGAATTTGATTTCTGCAGAAAATATGGAGGTTATATTGACGAGAATTAGTCAAATGGACTCAGCTTTGCTTTAGGGTTCAATACTATCTTAACTTTCACAGTATATTTCCCTATTTCAGATTTGTAAATGGGTTAGCTGGTGTTAGATACGGAGCATGTCTAGCTGAGAAACGACATAGCCCGTCACAAAAAAAAAAAAAAGGACTTATAACATCACTTGAATATGTCATTACTTACTTATAACATGATGAGAGTATGGTCAATTTTGGGTCGATTTAAGGGAATTTGCCTTGGATGATTTTGTTGGTAAAAGAGGGAGAACAGATTTTTGTATGAGTTAAAAAATCATGAGTTAACCATAATTAAGAAAAAAAAAAGAAATTTAAAAAAATTGTGTCATTAAGGCTACGACAAAAAATAATAAAGAGTTAGGACTACCATTGAAATTTTTTTTTTTGAGTCAACCACGTATAAAGCGTCAATGTATAGGATTACTATTGAAAATTACCCTTATAATTATGAAATATAAAACACAATAACACTTAATAACTAGATAGTCATATTGTGGGCCGAACTTAGCCAACCTCAACCTAGGCTTGACACGATACACAGTACTACCATGTGGAAGGAGTCCAAGTCATGAAAAGGCCCACCAAAATTAAATGGGAGGAAAATATTTGAGTTTCCATGCTCAATTAGACTAGTGTCTTTTTCAAGTTTCAACATCCTTCATATCGACTTGTTCCTTTCAATCATTTGAAAATTCATTGTATGTGATATAGTCGATAATTGTCTTGACTTATGTCCTCTAATTAACTACAAGACTTGGCGTTGTTTTTTTTAGGTAGTATACAATGTCGTTAGTATTGAATTGTGATTGTGATATTTCAAAATCTATACTTTATACTATTTGCATCTATATTACTCCTTGTCTCCGTATTTATATAAACCTGACAATATAAAGGTTGAAACTACTACCTTTTGTTTTTCTTAAAACCACAAATTCAACTTGCTACAATGATTAACAAGATAATGCTCGTGATTATTTTTCAGAATTTTCAAACCAATCTAGTGGTAGTTATTGTATGTGACAACTGACAAGTTACGCTAATTTAATGATTTGACAATCTCATCTACATAGGACTATTAGGTGCGATAAGTGAAATTTCAGGAACACTTTCTAACACCTAATCACAGAATCTCGTACATACATATAATACAAATCATTTTTCAAGGAGTTAGATATACCTAGCTTTGATGCGTGCTTCAACTATCGAATAGAACAAAGATAAAGAATCATAAATGTAGTTCATCTAATTAGTCCACAAACGTATCAGGATCACAATGTATGCTAGATATTTGTTTTTCCTTATAATGGCTAGGGTTTTGAGTAGGTTAGGGTTATATGCTTTATGTTTTTTTATGCATATCTCATATGACCTAATTGATCTCATATATATATATATATATATATATATATATATATATATATATATATTAATCAATCACATAGAGTTCTAATCCTACTCAAATTATCCAATCCTACCCATTAGATAAATGGGATTGAAGAAACCTGATCCATTTGCGTTTATTGTGTGAACTCATAGGACTCGATTACATTAGTTGTGGGCCAAATTACATCAAACCCATGTATCACAATTGGTTTTTAGCAAAATGTTACGATACTAAAATAATCGACTTTATTATCTTCATAATGGTCCTATTATATATTTAGTAATTGCATAACGATCGAGTACACTTCCTTCATAATCTATCTCACAATTTCCATTACTTTCCCCAATTCCTCTTTTCCTCAATTTTATACCTATCATCCATCAATTTTCAGAGCCCTCCATCTCTTCGCCTCCTCCAACTCACCTTCGACGCCACACCGTTGATGGCAACCACCACTTGCAACTCTACTACCATTACTATGCTTGACAGCCCACCTTCTTCTGCTCATGATATACTGCAGGAGCTCTTTGATTTATCATCTATGATAGCAATTGAAAAATCAATTGCAGTGCAATTAGTGCCTGATACTTTAGATATGCACCTCGATGTAACTTTCAACACTTATGGTAACTGATAAAATCTTCAATCATTAATTTCAATAAATTAAAATGACAATTAGAGAAGAACAAAGTATGGCCCATCCCTTAACTTAATTATAGAGATGACAAAATCATCATACCTCATATATTTGGCTAAGCAGCAAAGAGACATTTTCATATTCTTCTTTGTGAGTGCATAGAGTATGTGATGCTTATAATTATGAACATGAGATTATATTTTATATACTTGAAATCATAATTTGTATACTCAATGTTGAGATTATTGTTTCTACATTTAAAATCATAATTTTTATACTTAAAAATCATGTTTTTTATAAATTAGACATAGTTTTGACACCTAGATCATAGTTTTAATTTCAATGGACTAGTTTAAAAAATTATATGAAGAATTTTTTTTTGCAAGTTATATGCAAACTTTATTTTAGAAGCTTTTCTAATTCATACCTGATATAAATTATATTAGGATATTAATGTCTTAGATATAAGTATTGTTATATCAGATATAACTATTGTTATATTAGATATAATATAATAATATCTATATCTGATATAACAATAGTTATATTTAAAATTTTATTTCCTGATATAATTTATATCAGGTATGAATTAGAAAAGTCTCATATACTTGAGATCGTCTTTTTTATACTTAAAATCATATTTTCTATACCTAAGATCATATTTTGTATTCCTAATATCATAGTTATTACTATACCTGAGATCATATATTCCATGTCTAAAATCATATACCTATATCTCTAAGATCATATTTTCTATATCTAAGATTATATATTATATATATGATGAGATCATATCATCTATATGCCTCATTTTATTTTTTTATATCTGATATCATATATGTTATAAAGAAATCATAATTTTTATACCTAATATTATATTTCTTATACATAATAATATTAGTAGACCCTATTTATATTCTTGGATGGTTATTGACTTGCTATACATTAGAATGAGGATGGATGGAGGTTGATGATGTCATGGTGAAGGACATAGCATTATGTTATGTACTGCACTTGATTACGTTTGTTAAATTAGCTGGAGTAGGACCTGAAGAAGGTAATTGATGACAATGCCTGCCTTAGAGATCGTGGAAGTATTCTTCAGTCTTCACCACAGTAGTATTACTCATATTAATCCCAATAACTGAGACATGAAATCCAAAATCTGAGGTATAAAATATTAAGACTGAGATTAAAAGAGTGAAATGGCGAGATGATCTGAGCTAAGATTTTTCTGATCTAGTGATTTCTACAATTGCATCAGCACATGAGAGTTGGCTAGAGATGCTAACTCAACATTAATCTACATCATGTCATAAGGAAGATGTTGAAATTAAATATCAAAAGGCTTTTTTATTAATTCTTTTTTCCTGGTTGAGTGAAATATCAATTGTTTTTTGTATCTTATTTCTACACAACAAGTTTAACTAACAAATAAATTAAACTTCAAAGAATTCTGGACAATGTTTTCGGGTTGTTGATTGTGAAAAGTCTGTAAACTATTTTGGAATAATTGATAATGTGATAAGGAATTGTTGTATAAAATTTTAGAGAGATTAAAACTTAAAAGTATGAAAGTGAATATATATCGATAATTATGCGTGAGATTTTTATTAGATGCTAAGCAATCGTTTCTTATACTTTCGTTAATCACATCTAAATTTCTGCACGTCTAAATTTCTGCAGGTGTGGCCTTTGTAAAAAAAAAGAATTTCAAATGGTTTTTGTTAACCTTTGAGGTATTATTTTTGGATAAGGTCTTTATAATGGTTTCCATGCACATCACTTAATACCAACGAGCCTCTACAAATAGTTGGTGGCCTTGGTAAAAACTCGTAGGTTGTTAGCTGTGTGAGATGGAGAGCAGATCAGTGCATTGGGTCGGATCAAGGACGGAATAGGTCACTTGCAAAGCAGGTCGGGTCAGAGAAGAAGAAAAACGGGCCGGGCCAAATGAGATACAAAACGGACCGAATCGGGTCGAACCGTCCAAAGAGAGTATATGTTTTATATAAGGTGATAGTTTACATGAATGGCCTCTCATCTTTGATAATGGACTATCGGCAAGTAAGTGGAAATAAAATTCATTATCTGATAGTTTAAAAATCTTGAAAATTATTGATCCATTATTGACCCAATTTGACCCATTAAAATCCCAATAAAACATGACCCTTTAAGAAACTGATCAATTATAGACCCATTATTAATTAGATCATTTTACAAACGAACTGACGAAGAACCCTTAACAAAACCTCTTTCGTTTGAAGAGGTCTAATGGAGAGGCTAGTATGTCAACATACTAGTATTAAACAAGTAGTTGGTTAGAATATAGGTCTAATGGAGAGGCTAGTATGTCAACATACTAGTATTAAACAAGTAGTTGGTTAGAATATTGCAGAGTAATTTGACGAAAGTCAACATCAGCTCTATATATTACTCTCTTTGTCTTATAATATTTGTTCATATTCTAATCAAAAAAATTGTCAAATGGGATAAATATTATTGGATAGAGGAAAAGTAATTTTTTTTGGTATCTATCTTAGTTTTTCAACAGTTTGTTAGTTTTGAATATTCACAGACAACAACTTTCATAGTTGTCTTGCTCTATTTCTACTAGTGGTATAACCAGCAACTAATCTCACGCAGTCAAACCGGCCTAACCGATCCAAAGCAAACCGACAGAAGTGCTATTATAACTGTATTACAACAACTAATTTGGTTGACTATGGTATAGTAAAAGAAAATCAAAATTGATACTAATACTTATTATCAGAGGACATACTAATGACTTATTTTTGACAGTATAAGTACGTATAGTATAAGAGTGGCTCGAAGGCGCGGTCAGCATTTATTTATGGAAGCTACTAATATTATAGAGGTCGGCTCAGTATGTGAAATTGAAAGATAGAGATGACTACTTCCCTTAGTTATTATTTCTTTTTAAAGGTGTTTCCGGACATTTCAGTTTGCTACCCACATCTGTTCCTATATTTGTCGAATAATCATTGTATTCTTTGCAATAGTCTATGAAAGGGATGACGCTCAATAAATTATCCTACCCACGCACTTATAGCAATCACGCAAGCAAATGAACATAACATTAAATGATAAAACACTATATTTTATGATTCGCTTTCCTAATTCATACCTAATATATATCAGGATATATATTGAGATATCAGATAAATGTATAACTATATCAAATATAACTATTATTATATCAAATATAAATATTATTAAATCAAATATAAAATAAAGAAGGTATCAAAATAAAAAGAAAAAAAAAACCCAAATCAGTTATAGACATTATAATTTCAAATATAAAATAAAATTATGAAAATACTCCATAATACATTTATATTAGGTATAAAATAGAAATTTTCCATTCTCTATTTACATTCTTTATGCCATTGCAACTAGGACGATATTACAAAGTCCTTTACGTACACTTAACATATAATACCCAAAATTTACCTAGAAACATATATATTTGCTCGAAGCAATTACCGCGCTGTTAATTATTTCGAAGCACCCATCCATTGACATTATACCCATTATTGATCACATGGTAGCCGCTCGTTGTTGCCACAATTATTTCAGGTAGCCCCAGATGAGGAAAGCTGCTGTCAAAAAGAGTAGAAATTTATGTATACGAATCGAGCTGAGTAAAATGTTATGATTATTACGAATTGAAGTACAAAAATGATTAAGAAAGGTTTGGAGCGAGACTGGAATTACCCATTGTTCGGGGCAGGATTGCTATAAAGAGGTTGAAAGAAGCTCTTGGGTGAATGATGAGTGGTAGGAATGCGGCTAAATGGGATATTTTGTTGATCTTGACGATGAGTATCACCTTCCCATGCAAGTCTTTGAGGGAATTGGGAGCTTCTTTCTTCCAACTGATCGAATGTATGTATAACAATTAATATATATGAAGGGATGTGCGTAGTAAAAAAAATAACTAAGTTATACAATTTATAATTATTGTTTATTAGATATAGCTGTTGTTACGTCAGATGTATTGTAAAATATGTGTGAACTTCAAAATTGTTTGTTTCATTCATGATTAAAACTGTATATATATACAATGCTTACCCTAAAGTTTTGAGATTAATAAACTACTAAAAGATAAAATTAACTAATTATAAGAACAATTCTATCCAATATCCACAAATCAAAATACATCTCGTAATACCTCCCTCAAGTTGGAGCACGAGAGTCAAACGTGCCCAACTTGGAATGAAGTTAGTCAAACTGAGATTTTCCTAGTGCCTTTGTTAAAATGTCTGTCAATTGTGTAGAGGTGGAAACATAAGATGGAGAAATTAAACCCTTGTTAATTGCATCTCAAACAAAGTGACAGTTAACCTCAATATGTTTCGTCCGTTCATGAAAAACTGGATTTTTGACAATGTGTATAGCAGAGCAGACGCACTATCATAAAAAATTCAATTGCTTTCGGATGATGCACATCCAGGCTTAATAACAAGGCCTTGAGTCATTTTAACGCGCAAGTAATTGCAGCCATGAACCTATATTCGGCCTCAACAGAAGATCGGACACAATATGTTGCTTCTTTGTCTTCCAAGAAATGGGAGAGTTCCCAAGAAACCAAGCCAACCTGTCAATGAACGACGAGTAATAGGGCAAGCCCCTAGTCCAACCTTGCAGGGTTAGCTCACTGCCGGCCCGTAACAAAATACCCAGTCCTGGAGTACCTTTTAAGTAACGAACAACTCGTAGAGCCGCCTCCCAATGTTCACGATGAGACGCTTGCCTAAATTGAGGTTGAATATGAACTGAATAAGCCAAGTCAGGCCTAGTGATTGCAAGATAAATCAGACGCCCAATGAGCCTCCGATAAGCTTTGGAGTCTACAAGAAGCTCACCTATAGCAAGACCAAGTCTATGATTTTGGTCGATGGGAAATCCACTTGGCTTTGCTCCCAACATACTTGCATCAGAAATAATATCCAAAGTATATTTCCTTTGATACAAGAACAATCTTGATGAATTTCGAGCAACCTCATCTTGAAACAAGTACTAAGATAGGCTTTGAAACTCATAAATGCAACGGAATGATTTCTAGAAATAATGAGATCATCAACATAAATCTGAAGTTTGCCAATATGTGAAAAGAGAGTAATCAGAGTAGGAGTGGAGAAAGTCGTCAACACCTTAACAAGCTTGGCAAACCAACAACGTGGAGCTTGTTTCAAGCCATACATACAAAGATTTTCTCAATCGACACACAAGAGTTGGATCCGAACATTCGAACCCGAAGGGTAATTTCATATATACCTCCTCATCAAGGTCCACATGCAAAAACGCATTGTGAACTTCCATCTAATGAAGTTCCCAATTCTTTAAAGCCGCAATTGCGATAAATGTACGGACAATATTCATCTTTGCTGCTGGAGCAAATGTCTCACTGTAATTGACACCCTCCCGTTAATGATTCCTGAAAATGACCAAACGAGATTTGAGACGTTCAATATCACCATTTGACAAGAATTTTGTCTTGTACACCCGCTGACTTCCTAGAGCGCATTCCTCGGAGGGAGATGCTCTAGAGTCCAAGTCCCATTGTCTTCTAAAGCTTTTATTTCCTCTTTCATAGACTAACGCCAAACTTCATATTTTATGGCCTCTATAAAAGGATTTTGGATCCTTTCCACTAACAACTGCTGCAAGGAACTTACGATAACCCACAGAAAAATTGTTACAATGTATATAATGTGTAAGAGGATAAGGAGTGCCTGAAAAAGCATTGGAAGATGGAGTGGAGAGAGACGAATTATTAGCAAAAAACGAGTGAGTGACAGAGTCACGAAGCTTGACCAAAGGAAATTTATCACTCAACACACGACCCATAGGAGTTGTGACTTGCAGCTAACCTTCAATGGTCATGCTGCCATTACCACTATTAGTGGGCTGCTGCGGAGCAAAGGTAGCTGGGCTACCGTCCTAGCCAAGTTTGATGCGTGGGTAAGTACTAGGTGTCTCAACGACAGTCCTTCCCCCCCCCCCCCCCCCCCAAACTTCACCATAATCATCCCACAACTCATTTTCAACAAAATCATTATGAACATCATAATTAGGCTTATACACACTTGACACAATATTGGCATCTTCTTGGTTAAATGGAAACACATCTTCAATATATTTAACATCCCGAGAAATAAAAAAATTAAAACTTTAGACTCAAGGTTATACAATCTCCACCCTTTCTTCCCAAAAGGATAACCCACAAAAACGTACTTTCAACTTCGACTAGCAAACTTATCGCCATCCGTTTTTTGATTATGGCATTTTACTCTTTGTTGTGGGGTTGTCATGGATTGGCCGGCTATACGGAAAGGGAAGTCAATGGAGCTTTTTCTTTTTGGGGGTTTCACATTAGTCATTCTATTCTTTTTGGATAACCTAAAATGTGCGGGCCTACCTAAAGAGAGGGTACTTTATGATTTGAAAATAGGGTTATATTACAATGTATACGATAGGATATATAAGAAGAAGAAAGCTGGTTTTTATCTTGAGCCTATTTTGTTTGATTGATCTTGCCACTTAAAACTGGTAGGTAGGTCTGTCTTTATCTGCATCAAAGTTAGGTGGTTTATTAAAAAGAATTTCAAATGGGGTTTTATATTTGAGTAAAGGTGTAGGAGTTCGAATAATTAAGTAAGCAGCACTAAGAACACACTCGCCCCAAAACGAAATTGGCAACTTGGCTTGAAATCTCAAAGCTCTCCCCACTGTTATGATACGTATGTGTTTTCTCTCAACCCTCCTACCCACACAAGAGGTTTGTAAGATAATATCAGTTGTAGCAAAAAAATCATGCAAACAATTAAACTTGGTACCATTGTCACTCTGCATAATTTTAATTGTTCGCAAAAATTGTATTTCTACCATAACAACAAATAACAAAAACATACTAAACATCTCAGTCTTATCAATCAACAAGTAAATCCAAACTGCTCTAGAATAGTCAATAACAATAGTAAGAAAATATCGAGCTCCGCACGTCGAAGGATGTCGATACAGACCCCATAAATCACAATGTACTTTCTCAAAAATTCTAGACGCCTTATTATCACTCAAAGGGAAACTATCTCTAGAATGTTTAGCACGCATACATACTTCACACCCCTTATCTAGACTTTCTTTATTATTAATAGTAGGAAGTAACTTAACTACTTTCTTAGAAGGATGACCCATAAGGCGATGCCACAACTCCAAATTAGACCTTGCGTTAATTTTACCCACATGATGCACCGGTTCCGGTTTGCGAAAGTAGTACAATCCGTCCCTCCTAACTCTCTTTCCAATTAGCTAGCTTTTTCATTTGGTCTTGTATAGCACACATAGAAGAAGTAAAGTGGACAATACAATTAAGATCATCAATAAGTTGTGAAACAGATAGTAAGTTACAACTCAAACTGGGGACATAAGACACCCTAATTAGTGTAATCTTGTTTGATGGACAAATGGAAGCAATAAGAGACGTCAACACTGTTTCACCATTTGGCAATCCTACGGGGCATTCAAGGTTCTTTGTGTCAAAAAGCCAAGATTTTTCTCCTGTAACATGATTTGTAGCTCCAATGTCAATTATCCAAGAGGTATCATCAATCTTACCATTCAACCGATTTTCAGAAATTGTGCCACTACGCATCAATCCTATTATAGTCTTCCATTGTTCACTGGTGAATAACTCACCAGAATAAGAAGTGTGTGCATCAAATGAACCCGCACTAATGCTGCTAGTCGATGTAACATTAGCCCTCACCAGACCACAACCATGACTTGCCAAAGGCTTCCCCCTGGCTGCCATCCCCTGGCCAAACATGAAGATCATAGCATTTGCTTTCTTCATGACCCTTCTTTTTACAGTTTATGCATGTTTTATAATCCCAACCCCGGTCTCATGACCTACTTTCTTGCACTTCTCACAGTCCTGCCTATCTGAACCACCACGCCTCCCCTTACACTAGTATGAACAACAAAACCAAGCGCGAGGGGAGATTCTTCTTTGATTTGGGAGATTCTCCAAACCCTTTCTTCTAGAGCCACCTGCTGAAACACTTTATTTAAAGAGGGTAAAGGGTCTTGAGAAGAAGAGTGGAGTGTAGAGGAGCATAACACTCAGAGTGTAGACCGAGAAAAAACTATTAAAGCCGATCACCGTCACATCGACTAGCGTGTTGTTTCCCAACATTACAGATACAATCGTCACAAGTATACGCAATTAAAGGTTCATGCCTATCAAGTTCATCCCATAAAACAGAAAGTTTACTAAAATAAACTGCAATCGCCATATTCTTTAGTTGCTCACAATGGTTTATATCAAAACAAATTTGTTGAATAAGAGGATCGTTAACAATACAAAAACATTCATGTAAATTATCCCATAATTTCTTGGCATTTTCATAATGAGAGAGCATAGATTTTACCTTTGGATCAATGGTATTCATTAGCGAAGAAACTAGCATGCAATGAATTGTAACTCAATCGTCCTTCGAGCATGGCAAAGCATAAGATGTGATACTCTCATCAAGAAAACCAAATTTCCTCCTAGATGACAGTGCGATACGGATAACTTATGACCAATCATTGAAATTATCAAGCTTGAGACACTGAGAAGTGATGAAATTAAATCCCTTGGCCAATCTTGCAGTCCAAGATAGAATGGGGAATTGTATTCGATTCTCGGTGAAAAAGGTGTATCGTCATTACCACCATGATTAACGTAGAGGAAAGCAATAAAGCTTATAGAAGAGACACCAAACATGCAACGTTGATGCAACAACAGAAGTTGATACAACACTGAGAGTAGAGATATGGCAGCATAAACACGACAACTTTGTAAAGACACACAACTTTGAGATTATACTTACAGCAAAGCACAACAGAAATACGGCAACAAAGACATGAGCACTTACAGTAGAGCAAAGCAAGTACACAGCAAAAATATTGCCGTCCTCAATCCACGTAGATCAAATCAAAGGCACACCAAGAGTCCACGCCAATGAGGAAAAATCCAATACACGTATGCACGAAAGCATGCATGTAGAAAATAAAATTGAAGGGAAGAACAACACGCACGCACGAACTGAAAGAAAAAATTTAGAAGAAGACACACAATTGTGTAAATTTTATTTCTAACCTTTATTATACAAATATTTTGAAATATAACTTCCGGTCAAAACAATTTAGAAAAATAACCTCCCATTTAGAACCGTTGTCACTGGCAACAGTTTTATATCCAGTCAGCATTCAACCTTTTACCCAGTCAGCATAAAACCGCTGTCAGTGACAACGGTATAAGGTAAAGTTGAAACCACTGTCACTGACAGCGGTTCTTCAGTGAACTTGCAGAAAAAGTTAAAATCGTTGTCAGTGACAGTGGTTCTTCGGGGCCTGGGTTTAAATCACCAGGTTCCTCCCTTCTTCCCCGTGTTCGCCCCCATTTCTCTTTCACAAAAACCCCAACCTAACCTCCATAACTCCGGCGACCCCTAATTGTCACAGACTCCGGCGTGACATCCCTATTTCCGACGACCCCAACTCCTCCACTCCGGTGCGCCTCCTTCCCCGGATTTGTAAGTTTTTTTAATTTTTTTTTTCAAATTTTATCTTTGATTTTTATATTATCATAGTAGATGTAGGTATGGATTGATTGTTGTGGTTAGGTGTAGATTGAACTTTGTTTTTATGTTTAGATTGATTGTAGTATGTGGATTAAAATTATTATTTGGATTTAATTGTGATATTAGGTGTAGATTGTGATATTAGGTGATGTTGTGAATTGAATGTTGTTAATTGTGATAATTTTAATTGTGATATTAGGTGTAGTTGTGAATTGAATGTTGTGTAATGATTTAAATGTAGATTGAATGTTGTTATAATTAACATGTGTAGCATATTGATTGAGCTTTGTTATTAGGTTTAGATTATTTGTAGCTTGTGGAGTAAAAGAAATATTTAGATTGGATTAGATTGGATGTTGTTATTAGGTTTAGATTGATTGAATTGGATTAGATTGGATATTGTTATTTGTATGTTGTGTAGTATATTTAGATTATTTGGGTTGGGTTGGATTGGATTGGTTGAATTAATATGTGATGTTGTTATTAGGTTTAGATGTGGATTGATTGCATCATAGACATATGAAATATTCTATTTCATTTGGAGGTGGAGATAGCTTTTAAATAAGGCCAGGATGGGATATTAGACCAATGCTTATTAGTGTTGTCATTAAATCTACCTTTCATCTTGCTAGAGACACACTCGTTTCACCTACCGGTCGGAGAGGCCACTGTCACACTACGAGATGTGGCCGTACTGACACATCTTCCCATATCGGGCCATGCAGTTATTGATCCTTCCATACCGGCCGAGGGACGAGGGATGTTTCAGAGGATGTTCGGGGTGGACCCAACAGGTCAGGGGCCCATTAGTACAGTGAGGACTAGCTGGTTGCGTGAGACGTTTAGATTGCTTCCAGCTGACGACGCTGAGGTCAAGAGATACACTAGGGTTTACTGCTTGCTGATCATATCTTTGTTTCTGTTTCCTGACAAGTCTGGGAATGATATCAGCCTTATCTATTTGCCACTACTCAATCACAGCTGGAGTGATATTGGTTCGTACAGTTGGGGTAGTGCAGCGTTGGCATGTTTATACAGGAACCTCTGCCGTGCAGAGACTGTCAGGGGCGATGTCGTTCCTACCAGCGTTGCAGGCCCTTTGGTGATACTTCAGGTACGCTAACAAATAACACCCTTTACATATCATATAAAATCATAGTATGTATTTGATTACTAACCATTTTACGTATACTCAGATTTGGGCATGGGAGCACATGGTATTTTGTCGACCTACTATTCCTAGTCGTCGTCGACGAGATCGAGATGGAAACCCCGTGGACATCTACTACAACCCCCCACATCCCACAGACGAACAGTTGCATAGTACGAGGTGGCTTAGACATAGATTCACCCGTGTCCATTTGGCCACTGGTGTGAACTCTTATAGAGACGCACTCGATAGAATGACAAATGATCAGGTGAATGTTTCATAAAAAAAAAAATTTCAATTGAGTCGTACGTTATCTATTTTCCACTAATCAAATTATTTATGACTTAAATAAGTAGATGGTTTGGGACCCATATCCCAATGTCGTTGCCCGAGACGAGTGGCGTGCTTTCACTCCGTTGATCGGCTACTTTATAATGGAGATGCATCTACCCGACCGAGTTATGCGACAGTTCGGGTTACGACAATACATCCCCGTAGCAGCTCTAACCTACCCTCGTTTGCACGAAATTGATCGTCGAGGGAGGTCCTCGACTGATTGGGGGTCTTTGCATGCTGAGTGGATTGGGGCTTAGAACAACAAAAACCAATCTATTGTACAGGGACATCCCATCCAGGGACCCATGGACTATTATGATCCGTATCTTATATGGTATCGTAACATTACACGCCTATTCATTAGTCCGTCATTCGTTCCACCACCATAACATTTTCATCCGTCAAGGATACCTCTGCACGTCATGGTATGTTGACTTCAATATTTGCAAGTTGATTTCTTTACTTTATTTATCTGATTCTAAGTGTTTTCTCATTTGTAGACTCAGCAACTGTTGGTTATTCATGACTACTGTCATGATAACCAAAATTTGTCTGGTCCCACTATCGCAGCTGGAGTGAAGCAGATGTGCATAGGAGGTCTGGAGCTAGCTGGCCAGGGAGGATTAGTGCGAGTACACCATGAGTCCGGGAATACAGACGAAGCATAAGTCACATCAGGTATGCCTTCCTCTTCCCAGACACATGAGGCCCCCGAGATCTTGACCTTCGAGAGGACCCAAGGTGCATTCAGGTCCACCCAGGGTGAGTCGTCGCAATATACCTCTCCTCCATATCCATTTCGATACCCAGCGAGTGGGCTATTCTCCCAACAGAGCCAGAGTTCCACCTTTCCTCGATTAGACACTGTTGATGAGGAGGACTGGCCTAGTTTTTAGAATTTCTTATGTTACTAGAATTAATGTAACTATATTTCAAACTACATTGTATATATATAACTACGATTATTGTAATTTATTATGTTTCATTTTAATTTCATTTATATCAATCTTTATTGTACTTTTGAAGATTTGTGTTCGAGATACGAGAAACGCTACGGAATTGACACGAACATGTGTTCAAATTGTATCGAACTTGTGTTCGAAAATGATGAATTTGGTTGTTGGATGTTATCATAATGTTTTAAAACAGGTTTAAAATGAAAATTAGATGGGTGAAATATTTTACCTAATTCGGCAATTTTAAAACCGCTGTCACTGACAGCGGTTTTAAGCGACCTTTGAACTTACCCAAATTCCTACAATTGTGACTTGGCCAATGAGAAACCGCTGTCAGTAACAACGGTTTTATGCTAAAATTATAACCGTTGTCACTGACAGCGGTTTTATGCTGACTGGGTAAATAGGGCAATGCTGACTAGGATTAAAACCGCTGTCAGTGACAGCGGTTCTAAATGGGAGGTTATTTTTCTAAATTGTTCTGAACGGAGGTTAGATTTCGACATATTTTTAAAACAAGGTCATAAATAAAAATTGCACCACACAATTCCCAACAGAAGAAGACACACAATCCACGCATAGGACCGACAGAAAATGACACAAGACTCAGTGCACTCCACGCACAACACCGAATGCGCACAACACCGAGATCACGTCGAGAATCGGGAATGGCTCTTGATACTATGTAAAATATGTGTGAAATTCAAAATTTTTTGTTTCATTCATGATTAAAACTGATATATATACAATGTTTACCCTAAAGTTTTGAGATTAGTAAACTACTAAAAAAAACTTAATTTTTCTATATATATAGAAAATTAGAAAATATAAAATTATAAAAAAAGACGTATATTAGGTATAGATATTATGATATCAGATATAGAAATAAAATTATGAAAATATCATAATATATTTATATCAAGTATAAATTAGAAATTTCTCTAAAATATTAACATATATTCTATCAGAAGGTTTACCTTTTCCATCAAGTTCTTGTTATTTTCGCTTAAAGTTTGTTCCTGTGCAGGTAGAAAAGTGAATTCTTATAATTAGTATGAATAAGCTGGATACTTGCAACAATAATAATCATCTATTTTCTATGGGGAAAAATGACACATACCCTTCTTTGTAGTTCAGCCAATTGATCCAGTAATTGTTGAGTCTGTAGAGAGAACAAAAAAAAATATATAAATCAAACTAGCTGGTACGTACAGTGTGATAATTAAGATAAGGCACGAACTTAATAAATATGTTGATGAAAAACTTAGCTCTTATCTACAATATCTTATAACTCTTGCGTGCGGAACATTCTCATACGAGTTCAACTAATTTAGGGCATGCGATGTACACTTGTCGGAAATTAAATACAATATATATTTATTATTTTTGAATAAACCAATTAATATTTAATTAATCTTCTTATGTATATTAATTAAGCCATGAAAGTATATAGGATTGATACATGGAGTTTATTTAATTTCTGGATAATGAGGGGAGGATCCACGTCAATAACCATAAACGACAATGGTGAATTTGTATTTGCACCAGTACAAAAAAACTCATTTGCGTCATTTGTTATAACAAGTGATGCAAATAAAGTATAAGTCCATATCAATTGAAGAATTGAACTTCGAAAGAGAACGACTCCGTAACTAATTAGGTTAAAAAAAAACTTAATTAATCATAGGATTGAGAAGCAGAAAATCGAAAAACGACCTTGGTGGATCTAATTTTCTTTAAAGACAGCTCAAGCTGGTGCTCCAGTTGTTGTAGCTCCTTTATGGCCAATGGGGCCAAGTCTTCACCCAGCAACTTCCTGCAATAAATATAAACCACCAATGAAATATTTCTATGATGTCAATACATATTTCCTACATTATAAAGAAAATCAATGGCAATGACATATATGATGATACTGACTGAATATACATACAATTGAACTTAATTTCTACTTCAGTTAACTACTCCGATTTGAATATTCGTAGCGTATGAAATTACGTACCTCTGAGATTGCTGTAGGAACTCTACCTCAGCTTTGAGCTTCAAAGATTCCTGATGGGTAGCCTGTGTTTGAGCCAATCAAAGGTGAGATTAGTCCCTTGTAAGTTGTAATATGTCCATGCCTTCTGCACTATGTAATACTAGAAATTCTTTACATGCACATACGTATGGAGTAAAGCACAACTAATTTTGAGAAAGTATAGGCGTAAGCTAACTTTATACGAAGTAGGTTAAACAATATCTTTCCCTATGACAAATAAATACACCATCCTTCCACCATAAAATTCAGTACCCAACTACGTACCCATATAATTAAGTATATGACGGAGTATAACTTTACCCAAAAACCTTTTTATAATATATACTCCGTACTCAACTTTCGTAAATCTTAAATTAGTATTATTACCTCCATCTCCGTTTCTATTTGTTCTTCTCTTATAGAATTTATAGATTTTTAGAGTTAAATTTTGACTATAAATTCTTTCTAATATAAAAGAAATAACATAATCGTATGGGGTATTAAAAGATTCTTTTCAATGTGTAGTTTCCAAATATAAACTTTTTATAATTTTTACAAACATACAATTAAAGATATTTAAAATTTATTTTTACTTTGAGATAATTTACGCAAAAATTAAAGGGAAGAAACAAAAAGAAATAGACGGAGTATTAATTAATAAATTGAATTGGAGAAAGATAATGAAACAGAAAAGTTTAATACCTCCGTATCATTGAGAAGTACTCCATTGGCCTCCTGAGCGCCATAGTTGCACCTTTGGTACCTCTCAATGGTTTTCAGCATACTATACCCACAGAAAGTTCTAATCAACCGGGCTAAAATTAAATTAGACCGGACAAACATAACAATAGAACGTAAAGAAAGTAGGATTGATTTTCAAATTTTAGTCGAAAATTCGTAGTGTATTTTTATTGTCAATTATACATGCATTATTTAGCAACCAAAGAAGCTAGAACCTAATACTTGCACCTAGACCTGTGTATTGGGTTGGGTTAGGGCCGGGATGAGTTACAAGCAAAAACGGATCGGGTCTGGTCAAAGAAGATCCAAAGGGCCGGGTTGGGTTGGGCCAAAGGAGATATATAACGGGTCGAGTCGGACCGGGCTGTCCAAAGAGGGTATAGTTTTTATCTATAGAGGATGATAGTTTATATGTATCACCTCCAATATTTGGTAGTGGAATATCGACAAGTAAGTGAAAATAATTCATTACTATATAGTGTTTAAAAGTATTGGAAACTATGAGTCCATTGTTGATCTGATTTGACCCATTAAAAACCTAATAAAACATGACCTTTAACAGACCGACTCATGAGGTCCATTATTAATTAGACTCATTTATAAACGGGTCAGTCAAGGGCCTTAACGGGCCCTCACCCAATTGAACAAGTCTACTTGCACCATCTATACAACATGAAATGCATGTGGCGATGATATGAGTGTATAATCTAACAGAGTTTCTTAAACATTATTTTACCTGTTGTGTCCAAAAATCAGGCTAATTGGCTACTAATTAAGCTCCGTACATTTTCAGCGATTGGAAGAGCCGAAGAGGGTAACATACTATCATGATGAATCGATTAATATTGATTGAATATGCTTATCATTACAAACCAACTTAACAAAGAAGGAGTTTTGACCCTTCGTCTTCTAAAATCTAGAGCATTATATTTTGCACAAACATAATAATCAATTTTTAACTTATAGTAACTTTTTTCATTACTACAATGACGATTTTTTGGCGTGAAATTTCATACATTAAATCTTAATTACGTGCTTGTATCATTGACTCCTCCCAATGTTTGATCCTTCCTACTGTAGTGAGATGTGACTGTTCAAAATTCTGATTACGTTTTACATAAGAAAAGGCGTCAATCTCGCAGAGTAAGTATTCTAATGTGTTTTCCGTCCCTATGTACAACTTTAGATTGAGAAATAATCAAAACTTACAAGATACACAGCCACAAATATGTACCGCCATAATAATATAAAACATTTATTATCACACCTATTTAATATTCTTGTGCATACAATTTACCAGATCTGCTTGCCTTGGCATTGGTTTGCATACTCATCTGATCTCTATGATTTGCAAAAAATATAAGTGATAAATACTCGTCTTCAATTCATATATATATATGAATAATCCAAATGAACACATTACACAAGTTGAGCAAAAGAGAAATTTAAGATAGCTAAGCCTTAGCTTCTTAATGTAGGAAATTTCAAATTAGGGACCATGAATGTTGAATAGAAATCCCAGAAATTAAGTACAGTTTAAAGGGGAGATTATATATACATACAATATATACGAGCAGTAAAGTATATCATGTTCAAAAAAAAAAAAAACTATAAAACATAGTAAAATTGGCTCTAGGAAAAATAGAACTGAAATGATAAAAATTTATACAACTTTATTTTCGAATAATGCAACTTTATTTTAAAATAGTTCAACTTCATAAAATATACGGAGTAAAATTAAAATACCTATATTACCTCTAAATATATAAATAATAATACATACGGAAGATAATTAATTTTTTATATGTAATGCATTTCTTCATGGGTAATACCCAAAATTTTGTTAAATAAGAGTGCAAAGCTGTCAAAAAAAAAAAAATTAAAGACAAGAAACTTAGGAACAGATTAAAATGGAAAAGAGAAAACATTAGTTTGCAACTGAAGATTGAATATTGCATCAGACACTTTGGAACCAAACAAATTATAGCAGTCTTTGTCTTATTAATAGTCTAATAAGATGAGCAGGCTTGTTCTGCAATTCAATCATATTTCTGCTCTGAGATCTCAGCAGCAATAAGTTGCAGCATAATTATATATTTTTACTTAATCTTCACAAACAAAAATATTAATTATAAATTTATTGTAACTAAAATTTTAATTATTTTCATTTTGCTTCAAAATCAAGCAATCATTGACTACATTAAGCTGTTAGTTTTACGTACTAGGAAACAAAATATTTAATAGATTTGACTCGTATATTAAAAACTTAGTCTCTAAAGTAATTGTTTTTTCCCCTTTGAATGATCACCTTGATTTGTACTACGTAGTATATAAGGCTGTACTAAATCTAGTATGGAATATTATTGTATATTTAACTTATCCTAATATAAATTAATGAACGGAGTATTATATATAACTTATCCAAATTAATGAAAAGTTTTTTTTTTTAAATAGTTCAAAGACTTGCATTAGTAAAGGATCTAGAAACAAACTTGATTTTTTTTTTCCAGAAGAGGCAAAGCCGGGAAAAGTAAAGAACAAACTACAAGAAAACTAATAACTAACCGTTACTGAACTACAGAAAGGAAACTAAGGAGGGATGAGTCTCGCAAAGGAAACTTCCCTCATGTCTTCTTCTAGGATATGTCGAAACTTAATAGAAGCGCTTTCTAAAAATGCGAAATTGATCGGATTTGCTACTTCTTAGTTGGCCAACCAATTGGCTGCCTGTGGCCTTCTCGGTAGATATGAGCAACTACTTAATTCAAAATGTTAATGACATTATATTTAATTTATACTCTATATAAGAACGTAGTTTTCCCCATTTCTTCAATCATGGGAAATCCACAGGTAATTAACGAAAGGGTAGAAACACAAAAATCCTCCAAATGCTACAGAAATTGAAGATGATCATCAGTACTTCAAAAGTACAGAATACATCTGAAAATCATCAAAATAATAAAGGCGACTGAATCGTGCCTAAAAGTAACGACATCAAATCCCATATTTTGAATCTACTTCATTTCTTTTCATTCCTCAAAGTATAGGTTATAGATCTGGGGTAAATCGATCATAAACTCAAAAAAGAAATCCAAAGAAAAATAGAAAATTAAAGATGTTGATCAACATTAAGAAAATCAAATCATTCACATATAAAATGCATCACATGGCGACCATATAAAACTGCAAGCAAAGATCGAGAACAGGTAAGCAGCAGGAGCGAAAAACAAACCTAGAGGAGCTGCAAAACTCAAACAGCTTTCCACTGTTAGAGAAAATAATAAGAGCAACTTCAGCATCACAAAGAATAGATAGCTCATAAGCTTTCTTAAGGAGACCATTTCTTCTCTTAGCAAAGGTGACTTGCCTGTTGATTTTGTTCTCTATTCTCTTCAGTTCAACTCTTCCTCTACCCATTTCTTATATATCTTCCTCTCTTTTCTGCATAACAGCGGCTATATTTGCCCACTGATGCTCTCTTTGGGAAAGTTTATGTGAGGTCTCCTTTTATAAATGTGCCTTAGATTATTCTCCTTAAGGTTCCATAATTGTATATCTCGTATAATAAGGTGCCATAATTGTATACGTCGTATATCTTAGGTTACAAATATGATAATTTAGATGGCAATATTTTATAAAAGTGGAAACCCTGAAATAAAAACCCTTTTGACGACCTTAGGGTATATTCGTGCTTCTTAGCCAATACTCCCTTTGGCCTACCTCGTTAATAGGGTATTTCCTCTTTTTTCTTTACTCTTATCTTTTTTATGTGGTTTGCATAGAGTTGCCTGTATTAATCTTTAAAAATAAAGTCACTTGTATTTTGTTGTAAAACTAATATAATGTCCTGGTAGGTGAAGGACTGTTGACATATTATATATATCAGAAGGACCGGCTAGACTTGTCATTTCTGATGCTCGAGTCGGATTTGAGACAAGTCATTCATTTCAAGTCTTGGGTCATATTTGGTTTGAGTAATCTTTCGGGTGCATGTTAGGTTTGGCTAGTTCAATTCACATCTGCTTCAATTAAGGATTTAGATTGTATTGGGTCATATTGAGATTGGAGTATGTGGTGGGTAATTTTAGGTGTGGTCATATTCGAGTATGATATTTATCTAGTTAGATAATTAGCAATTTAGGTAATTACCAGATCGGATAATTTTAAGTTCAAATCAAATTTTGGTCAAATAATTTTTAGTTAGATGCTCAACCAACTAATTTCAAGTTTAAGTTAGATTTGAATCTGATGAATATTAGGACGAAAACATTAAACTATCAATGAAAATTGTGTCCATCACAAAATGTTTCAAAATGTTCAAGCAAAAATATTTTGTAATAAAAATTAAAATTAATATAGAGTAATAAACTATTTCACAGTTCAAATTATATTCTTAAAATTTAATGATTATTAATTACATGATTAGTGAGGATTATTATGACTCAATTATCATTGAATAGTTTTTTATGATATAAAACTTACTATTCAAGTCAATAACGGTTTCATATTTTAATCAAGTATGGCGTCATTTGGATTAGTGTCATGGTCAAGCCGTTTCAATCCGATTATCAATTTATATCAAGTTGGGTGTTGGTCTAGATTCAGATCATAAAATTAGGTCAAATTGGCTATAAATCAATGTCAAGTCGAATTTAGGTCAAGTAATGATTACTAGTTTCACATATGGAATAATAGGTACTGATCGTGTTCAATTTTTCACAAGTTCAGATCGATTATTTAGGTACGAGTCAATTTTTTATAACTCTAGGACCAACTAAGTATCATTAATTTGGACTATTTGGTCATGATATGTATCATACATACAAATAATGCAAATAAATTTCTAATGTTTTTACATGATTTCAAAGCTAGGCTTTTTATTTCTTATGTAGCCGACAATGACAAAGATGTGCATTTTTTTATTTTGGCAACATGAGCAAACAAGAATAAAAAAAAAACCAATAATATTTACAAATGGCTGAATGTGATCATTTAGCTATATTTTTCTTTTCGTAGGAAAAAACAACTAATTTTGTATGTCCATGTATTGCACATTTTTCCCCCATTATAGGTGTATATTAGGCCCTAGAAGATATAATAATTATTTACTTTGACTCTGTCCATTTTAATTGATTTTAAAAGCTTCTATAATTGGGTCTTAAGAAGCATCTAATACTTTTAAGTCAATTTTAGAAATTTTTTAAATATCTCAAAAAAAAAGTATATTGCAATGTATTACCTTCAAAATTAGATCATTTAGACAATTTTAGTCCCGATGAGAGAACACCAAAATATGTTTATCACAAGTCTTACGGGATCTTATTATGCCGTAAGAGTTATTGAAATCATCTTTGAACACCATCATCTTTAATTTTATTTTGGATTTTTTTTAAATATCTCAAAAAATATGTATAATAACCGTCAAAATTTGGCCATATTGGACAATCTCAGAAGTAGTGAAAGGACACCTTGTTATGATTATCATGTTTCTTACAAGTTCATAAAAGCCCTACAAGTAATTTGACGCTAAACAACCATTTTAAGCAAATTTTGAAAATCCTGTAATTTGGTACAAAATCATACAATTTAAATAAATACAATATATACATAAAACATAGATCAATCATAAGAGCAAGTAAGAAGATAAATAAGAACAATATATTAAAAACCCAGCAGAATAAATGGTCAGATCATGCTATTCATGCTAAAAATGCACACTTAATAAAAAAGGAATACTGATGATTAGAAATTCTATGTACAATTTACCTGCAATTCCCTTTTTTACATGCATAAGTGACCAAGAAAATGGTTCTTAAATAACAATAATATAAATAGAATTGATTAAGAATCTTTAGATGTTATACCTTGATTTACATAAGTCTTTTGTGGATTGAAGAACGAGTATCAAGATTGCTTGTGAGTTTTTGTTAATTTGGAGTACAAATTCTCATTTTATTGTGCATAAAAGCTAAAGAGTTTATATGCTTTGTGGGTTTGTTTGAATTATCACTAGTAGAAAATAATTTATTTGCGATGGTTTAAAGGCTTTGTAATGGTTAGACGTGCAACAGAATAATTAACAAAGCAATGATTTAGGGTAATCTACGTTGGTTCAGAAAGTAAAGCAAAATAGTGAATTATTTGCGGCAGTTCAATGAATGAACTGAAGCAAATAAGTTAAAAAATCTAACTTTTTCCATCTGCTAAGGTTTTTTACTGAACTGAATCAAACGATACAATAATGTTGAATTGTGTGACTTAATTACGGCGTTTCTTGGACTGAACTGAAGCAAGTGGTACACTTATTTCACATATTTGTAGCATTTTTTTAACTAAATGGAAGCAAATAACTCCCTTATATATTTACAGTAGTTCTTTGACTAAAGCGAAGCAAATGAATAAAGCTGTCAATTTTCAACCCAAACCGTGAACCTGACTGTATCAACCTGATTCGTTTGAACCCGAACTGCTTTATAACCAGAAAGGTGTAACCCATAACCCAAACAGACTCAACCCAAATCCAACTTGAAAATTGATTTAACCTGAAATACAACTCGACCAGAACCTGACCTACTCTAACCCGAATATAACTCGAACCCAAATGACCCGACCTGTTAATGACCCAGCCCATTAAAAACTCAATCCGATAGTAAATTGAATAGTTACAACCTAAACCGACCTGATCAAACCCGATTCAACACGACAACAAACCGATAAGGCCTAATTGATAGTGACCTTTAACCCAATTTAAGACGACATATATTAAAATTAACCTGTTATATACCTAATAGTAGAGTTATCATACTCAATTCACATTTCTTGCAAATTATTAAGATTATTAACAAATGACCTATTATTTCCCAAAATTTCAATTTAAAAGCATCAATTACATATTTATAGTCGACCATGCGCTTGTTTTCATAAACTTTTAATCTTAAATGCCTAAATTTGGAGACTAATATAGCTATTATCTATGAATATTAATAGATTAATAATATTATATTTACTATAGGTCCTTAGTTTATAATGAGTTTGACCACAAAATTCAGATATTACATACATAAAAAAATGGTTATGAGAATTGAATTGTCGGCAAGAAAATATATGAAAGTAGACGTATTATGGACATCTACATCATTATAAAAGTTTGAATATCAAATTTTAAATGTTAATGTGAAATACATATGTTACATTCTAATAAAAAGAAAACAAGATATTTCTAGAAAATTAATGATAAGCTCATAAAATTTTAATTATGCATTTAGAATTATTTTATTTAATCTAACTTGTGAAAATTGAAAAAATATTAATTGCGCAAAAGAAGTATAAAGACTAGTTAATAAAATATACTTTTATTCGTCATTAATTGGTATCCACTTTATCTCTTCGGACACATAAACAACTAAGAAGGCTCAAGTCTAATTAATGTTGTTGATTAAAGTATTTAAATTCTGAGTAGATAGAATTATAAAATTCATACTCTCGTAATTTCATTAGTAGATTACTATGATACTTTACCAACATTCAAAATGTTCGTCAATTATATATCACTTATAGATTTATAGTTAGTTAATTCTTATCAATTAATCCGAAGCATTTGGTACAATAATTGATTTTTAAGGCTTCATACTTGATTAAAATGTTAATGGGGCACTAGATGATTTTAACAATTTTGAATAAGATTATGATTTTTGAATCATGATGATTGATAAGTCAATCGAAATAACAAACTAATACCTTTATACTTTAATTGTATGGGTTTCCAATAAGTTGGTGATTATGATTTTTTAACGAATCATAGTTTAATAAACTGTCCTTTTTTCCACTACAACAAAAATATTACGCATATTGTTGATAAGGAGGAGAGTTATAAGTTTGAAAACGCTATGATGTAGGATTGCACGATTCTATTATTCGATCAAATCCTGCCAAGCCCATCATATCAAAATAAAATCATGATCTTACAACATTGATTATTGTCAAAGAATTGACAGGTCCATAATATAAACTAAAGAATCATGAATTTAAGCTAACTTGTAAAATGTAATTTACAACATAAAATAATCATGAATCAAACTGGATTGTCTCAAAATGGCTCAGAATAAACTATCTTAACCTATCCATATTGGACTCAGCCCAAAGTCGAGTCAAACCCAAAATAAACTGTCTTAACTCGTTTAAACCGCACCATTTAAACCCCAACCATTCAAACCCGAATCAAATCCGACAAACCGATTAAGTACCGATCCGATTATTAACCCAAAATCGAACTGATCCGATCCAAAAAATAATTAAAAGCTCGTTTCAACCCGATTCGACAGTACCGAATCCATTAGTGAACTGAATGCTTACTGACAACCCAAAGTGACCCCCCTACAAATGAATAAAAAATATTGACTTATTTCACGTATTTGTGGTTGTTCCTTTACCTAATCAAAGCAATTAACTTAAAAACTTATAACTTATACTAAGCATTTATAAAAAAGTTATTTTAATGTAAGAAGTTGGTTTATGAGATAAGGTTTAGGGTTTAGGAGTCTAACTATGTTTGAGAAGTATCTAAATAATAAAAATATAAATAAAAGTAGTAAAAAGTTGATATATAAAGCTAAAAATCTAATAAAAGTTTTATTGATGAACTTACCCTAAACTAATCGAACAACCGCGTGCAAGCCCGTCAAAAAAGCAATTTTAAGACAATGAAGATAGAATAAATTTCAAGGTGTCACCGTTAGTAACGGAACATAGTATAATTTAGGTAAGTGAATTAGTATTCTTTTGTAGCCAAGCAAAAGATGTTGGTGCTGAATAGCCTTTGATTATTACATCACATTGTGCCTTTGATTATTACAACTCCATCGAATATGAGTAGATATTGGTGCTTTATGGAGAAATGATGGATTTGACAATTGCAAACGTCAAGTTCTAAAATATGCTTCGTTGGATGTTTCAACCTTGTCATTCTCTTAAGCACGTCTTCCACACTTGGTTTCGGAGGATATATATACTTTCGTGAGTGTCTAAACATTTTTCGTAAATCTCTCATTTTGTATATTGTTTGACTATATTAATTTACCTTATGGGTTAAAAAAAAATTGAATAAAAGTAAGATAAATAGAGATTGTATGGAATAAGGGTAAATTCGGGAAAAAAGAATACAAAATACGAGCAAGAGATAGAGATTTACGGTGCGAATGTCCTATACTATTAAACCCAGCAAGGTGTATGAATTCAAAGTTTGCGAAGATATGGGCATTATTTGATGTTGATACTTCCTATTAGTCTAGATTAGGTGTTATTAATACATTTCTAAATAAGAATAAGGAATATAGATAATATATAGTTCGATTTAATTTTTAAGCCGAGTTGGTGTGAAATTTTTTTTAATATTTGTAAATAATTTGGCTAATTAATGTGTAATTTTTCAAAATGAAAATTGGAGAAATCTCTTATCTACATAGACACAAATTTACGTGGTTTTATCCCTCTCGTGATATAATGCACAACTATCATACTTTTTTTTTTATGACATCCAATCTATCCAACCTATTATCATCATTATCCACCACTACTATTGGTCTCGCTTCGCAATGACAACCTTTGAAGCCACAAACATTGCTTATACCAGTCTAACTAGGATCATATATCTTGTCCTTCATTGTTTTAGCACAGATTTTGGGATGTATAGTTTATTTTGTGGACATTATCAATACGTTTTTTTTTTTTTATGTCAAAACCAAACAAAGTTTAAACATAAAATAAATAGAGAAGATACGTTCGGAGGTTTGTTTGATGCAGCTTTAGCATGGGCCTTATCATGAATACGTTTGATGTAAATTAAGTAAGTTGTATCCTTTTTGAGAAGTTAAGTTTACCCCCAAAATTTTTGATTGTGTGTTAATGAAGAATTGGAGGCAACTTCGAGCAAGTCCATTAGCATGTAGTGGAATGGACTCTTTTCTAAAGTTTTGTAACTTCGTTACTTTTTTTTTTGGGCAAATTACTTTGTTACTTAGTTAAGCCACCCAAAGTGGTTGGCTACTCAATACGTGGTGACTGGTGTGGCCCATTTTAGTATTCCTCCAACGCTTTTTGGTTAAACAATTCGGTTATGGTCAATTTAGCAAAGCTTTCTGGAGAAAAAAGTTTGACACAGACATTAGTATAGGATGACAATTCAATCCGAATTCAAACCGAATCTGATCCGATCCGAAGAAAAAAGTTCGATCCAAACCGGTCTATAAAAAAACTTTGACTCTGAATCCGATAGAAAACTTCGATTCCGAAGTCCGAATAGGAGATGAATCGAATTCGGATATTGTATTACATCTGACCCGATTGTGATCCGAGTCCGATATTCCGTTCCGAATGAGTAGTATTAAGGCTAATATTAAAAAAGTCTAAATATAATAACCCAAAATAAAAATAAATAAATAAACTATGGTATTTACTTGTATTGTATAATTTTTTAAATTTACTTTATATGTTATAAAGGAATTATGATATTAGTAATGAAATAAACAAAAGAATAGGTAAGAAAATATTAAATTTCGGATCGAATTCGAAGGTCCGACGGATCAGATCGGTTTTGAAGGTCCGACGGATTCAAATTCGGAGTTTGCAGATTCGGAGTCGGATTCGAATCCAAAATTAAAGTTCGCGAATTTGTTGGATCGGATTCGGATTTTATTGGATCCGCTCCGACTCCGATCCATTGTCAATCCTACATTAGTAGCTCCTTCAAATAGAAAAGATAAAACCAAATAGGGAAATTTTCCAATTCCGGATGCTATTTTGTGGAATTTCTCAGACCCATATGAGAATAAAGGGATAATTTTTTGGAGATGATTTAAAATTGGATTTATAATAATGAGCATATTAGTTAAGATTTTGTACGATAACAAGGTTGTCGTTAACCTATTAAACAAAAACTAATTATGCCTACAACCTACTATTATATAGTTGGATAACTAAGGGTCGAATCCCAAGAGACTAAATAACTAGACAGTTAATTAAACTTAAAATATCTTTGTTTCGTGATGAATACTTCATAATAGCACGGTAACATTAAAAATTACCTTTTTTATTCAATTAACGTATATTCAATATACATTCATTTTTATTTTTCACACTCTAAAATATACCATGCATTATAGGGAACATTCTGATAAAAGAAGAAATTTCCTTAGACCATGTTTGTACTCGTAGCTATCTCAGGAGTAGTAGGTAGCTGGAGGACTTTGTCAGTAGTTTCCTACTCGATTCCTGTATTTTACGGGAAGTAGAAGTGTATATCTTATTTAGTGAAGAACCCTCTGTTACTGTCATTCAAAATTTCAAGTACACTGTAACATTTTCACACTATCATGTGATGTCAAGTACAAGGGCTGAAAATTAGTGTAGATTGATGAAACAAACCTAGATTGGTATATTTAATACTCCTATAGATGAAGACATGAAGTCATGGACTTTTTGAAAGGTCAATTATACATTTGAAAATGGTACTAGGCCAGGTTTAGTTATACTTTACTATCTTTCACATATTAGATCTTTGTTCGAGGTACTTGTCGAAAATGTTCGCAGTGATGAATGATGTACAGTTTGGTTGCTTCGTGTATGGACTATAACTGTCACATAACTCATTTCAATTCTACTACTACATATATTAGAAGAAAACAAAAAATTCATTATCTTTGATAGCTCTAAAGTAGACCCGTGCATTTGGACGGGTCAGGGCCGGGATGAGTCACAAGCAAAACGGGCCGGGTCAAAGAATATGCAAAACGGGTCAGGCCTAAGGAGATATATAACGGGCCGAGTCGGGCCGGACCGTCCAAAGAGAGTATAGTTTTTATCTATAGAGGGGGATAATTTACGTGTATCACCTCCAATATTTGGTAGTGAACCATCGGCAAGTAAGTGAAAATAATTCGTTATCTTATAGTGTTTAAAAGTTTTGGAAACTATAGGCCCATTATTGACCCGACTTGACCCATTAAAAACCCAATAAAACATGACCCTTTAAGAGACCGACCCATTAAGCTCATTATTGATTAGACCCTTTTACAAACGGGTCGGTTAAGGGCCCTTAACGAGCCCCCACCCATTTGAACAGGTCTACTCTAAAGAATGTACTACATCTATCCCTAATTTTTTGCTCTATTTGACTTTTCATAATTTTTAAGACAAATGGAGGTAGTATGCAATAGTCAGCTGCAACCAAATAACTTTAGTAACTTTCATTATGAGAAATCTTGAGATTCTTAGTAATGTAAGAAAAAGATATAAGAGTGAATTAATCTAATACTTTTAGTGCATTTTGATAAGAAAATTGTTTCGTTTTACATTGTACTCCTTACTAAAATGAATCATGCACCAGCCTGGCCCGTTCTATGGCTCGTCCAGCCTGGCTCGTTTTAGTCCCGACCCCCTTTTAAAGTGGGTTGATGACGACTTGAAAATCCTCAGCCTAGTCCGGCCCAGTTGCAAGCCAACCCGCTCCAGCTCAGGCCTATCTCGACCAGCACACCTCCCGGGCCAGTCTTGGGCCAAGCCAGCCCGGCCCGTCGGCCACAGCTACTCATAGGCGGGCCACAGATATGTAGCCTCATTAACTTGTTGGACATTGTGTGTTCGATCAACTTGCACTAATTGATGAATATTTTATCTAGACACATCCATATAATGATTGAGCTAGTTGAATTATAACAGGTAGCTAGAATTCAAAGGAAAGCCCGGTCAAACAAGGAATTTAAAGGAATGCAGAATAAATTCAAAGGGCCACCGCTAAGAATGGAACATAATACGATACAGGAAGGTATTACTTTCCATTTCTAGCCAAGCAAACGATGTTGGTGCTGAATAGCCTTGACGATAACAGCACAATGGGGGCCTCACTGCCAAAATTTATGTTATGACATGTGATTCAACAAATTCAATGAATTACAGATAATATTAATTGGTGCTTGATGAAAAAATGATGGATTATACAATTGCAAATGTAAATTTCCAAGATATGATTCGTTTGATTTTTAACTTTCACTGTAGGATGTATGAAACATTGTATAATTTAGGAAAGAGATTATTAGTGTTTTTTTTTTTTTCTAGACGAGCAAACCATGTTAGTGCTGAATAGCCTAGATTATTATAGCACAAAGCCCTTGGTAAATTTGATGTTACCACTTGTGGCTCGACATATAATGTATCGAATAAGAGAAAATACTGGTGCAAAATGGAGAAATCAGGGATTTGACAATTGCAAACGTTAAATTTCCAAGATGTGTTCGTTCGTTTGTTTTTCCAAAAATTGGTTTTGGGAGTAGGGATAGTCGATAAGTCCAAAACCCTATCAGACCCTATCCTAATTTAAGGATATGAATCTTCATATTTAAGATCCTTTGGAATCAGGTAGGATATGAGTTTGACTGGTATCGTGTCGAGTAAGGGTCCATGACTTATGTCTTTAGACCCAAACCCTTTCCATGGACTTGACTAAGTGACTAACCTAAACCCTATTATATACTCGTAAAAAGTTAACTAGTGAAAATAATTAAATTGAAATTATAAAACTAAAAACAATCTAAGCATCTTATATATTCACCCTTTTACAATACTACAATTATTTTTTCATACAACAAAATAAGACTTTAGATATAAAAAACAAAAATTGAACAGGTATGCATTTATATTATACTTTGAATTGTAATTTATCTATGGACTAGAATATGTTGTGTGGCTATTAATATACTAGCCCTATTAATGTAGTCGCTGGATATACTTTAGTTTTCTTATGGGTTGTATACGTAAAAAATTATCGATAACAAGCTAGTGAATGACTTATATTGAACACTAAACCTACCCACACCCTGTTAGAACCATAGGGTTCAAGTAAGGGGATTCTATGGGTAGGGTGCGGAACAAAAAAATTAAGGTTTGAATCCCATTATTATCAAACCCTACATTAATAGGGTTCTCTTCTCATAAGGTTGGAATATTAAAGAAATCTCTTCTCATAAATTAAGGTTGGAATATTAGAGAAATCTTTTCTCATACCAATACACTTATACACATCTATGTGACTATGCTCCTTGTCTTTTGATATGATTAGAGTTGTTAGAATCAGATCCGACCCGATAAGTTACCCAAAATCGACCCAGACCCGACCTGATTATGACCCGAAAAGTAAGACCCGAAAACCGACCCAACCCGACCTAAAGTTAACCCGAAACCGATTTAACCCGATATTCAAAGACCCGAACCCAATCTGTATCCGACTCGTTAGGGACCCGACCCGTTACAGACCCGACCCGAAAAGAACTCGAAACCGATTGAAACCGACACATAACCGATATGACCCGATTTATAACAATTTGTTACCCGAATTTACTGGATGTGTTAATAATCTGAATATACATGAATGACCTAATCTTGACAGACTTATTTTTTTACCTAATATCTAATAACTTTGAAACCAAACTTGTCATTGTCGATTCAAACTAAACATATTACAAGTTCTTACATATATATAAACTTAACATCGTATGTTATAGACTAGTTTGATAGGATAATACACATTTAATAATCATTACCTCATAAATATTTTGTTTTTAAATGACTTATCGACATCATCATTGTCCAATTTATGAATTAACCATCATCATTGTCCGATTTTATCAAAACCGACATTGACCCGAAATAACCTGTTTAGGAATCGATCTGATTTTACCAGAACCAACCTTGACCCGAACCCAAAATAACCTCGCTATAACCCGTTCAGGAACCGACCCGATTTTACCAGAACTGACCTTGACCCAAATCCGAAATAACCCGATATAACCCGTTTAGGAACCGACCCGATTGTACTAGAACAGACCTTGACCCGAATCGAATACAACCCGAACCGACCTTGACCTGAACCGAATACAACCCGAACCGACATTGAACCGAACCGAATACGACTCGACCTGAACCCGACCAAGCAAATAACTGATTTAACCCGACCCGATAATGACCCGACCCGAACCAGAACCGACCCGATAGGCAAAATTGACCCGTTAAGAACCGACCCGCGATGGGTCAACCCAGTATCGACCCGTTGACCCAATTTGACACCCCTAGATATGATGCACAGCTAGTGGCCCAGCCTAATGGCCCTAATGTCATCATTATTGGCCTTGTTTCGCAATCACGGCCTAAGCCACAACTATTTCTTATACCTCCTAGGCGTCCTGGCTCAGACGCTTCTTTTTCTTGTAGCACTTATTATATTGTAATTTAGAGTTAAATCATTAATGAGTTTACTTTATATTGAAAGTTATATTCTCTTTGACAAGTTCAGTTTAGATTCATTTTTAAGCGATCAAGGGTTTAAATTATCCCTGAAAAATTGATACTCCCTTCGTTTCTTCTTATTCTTCTTGTTTGAAATCTATAAATTTTAGAGATAAATTTCAACCATAAAAATGTTACTAAACTATAAAAAAAACATAATCATATGCGGTTTTAAATAAAATATTCGTCTCAATGTATATTTTTTATATCAACCTTTTTAATTTTTGAAAACACACAATTGAAAATATTTAAAATTTAAGTTTGTTTTGGGATCCACGTAAAAGCACAAGAGAACAATAAAAAGAGACGGAGAGAGTAGTTTGTCAATGAAAATGACTTTAAGTCCATAATGTATTGCCTATTGGAATGCGCTACTGTAGTTTTGTAACTTTATTAGGCTACTCAAAGTGGGCTACTAAATACCAGATGACGGGCTTGGCCCGAACTTTTGTTAAACAATTTGACCTCAGAGATTTGAAGTCAATAAAATTTACGAGTAATATTTAGCAATCCAATTATAAAAATAATCTCTTTCTATAATTTGATTTACGTAAAAGAAAGAGAGCAAAAAAAATATCTTTGACTTAATGTTATATTGATGGGAATTAATCCAAAAAATTTGGGTCTAAATGGTCGAGGACTTGGCTTTGCTCAAGGATTCAATACTCATTATCATAAAATCCATCATATATATGGTGTATCGTGGTGGTTTACCTTCGGGAAAAATCCAATGTATCAGCCTAAATTTGTCTGTGGACTGAGTAGGATCTTATCTTCTTTTCTTAAACAACCGATGTTAGATACGAAGCATGTCATTGGTCTTGCAAGCCGAGGCATGATAGGGCCGGGTCCATCACGAAACACAGCTCATTGCCGTATGTGTTGCCCATGCGCCCATGCCTATATCAACTTTTTGTTGGAAAACATGATAAGGTAACGACACAATTTGACGCAGTGAAATAAGTAAAATTTGAACTGGACATGATGAAGCATTGATGACAGTCTGATAGGCACGTGGATTAGGGTCATACCTCATACTTGCAATTTTGAAATATAGCTTGGTGATCATGCTGTGGGCCGAGCCTAACCGATCTCCAAATACTTGAACTTGACACATATCACTAATATAATTTGGAGGTAAAATAGTAATTTCATGCTTATTTATACGTAAAATTGACAATCTTCACGTTCGTTTTATATAGATCCCTTGTATGATTTTCTTCATCATACTACTTCTCATACAGCATAAAAATCCAACACGCATTTTCTCTACACAAAATTACATCAATGATTTGATGCTATTATAAATTTCTAATCGATTTATGGTCAAATTCATCAACTTTTAGGGTTTCATCAAATTATAGTTTCATATTGAGTTCGTATAATAGACATAAAATCACATTTTTTTTTGGATCAATTATAATTTGTGGTTAATGTTTGTTCGAAAATGACAAATTGGATAAATTTGGGATATGGATGAGCAATACTGAGGTATTGACAAGAAATTTGATTTCTGGTGTTTTAAGATTAAAAAGCTTTTCATGTCTTTGATTTTGATATTGTTATATTAGTACTATGAAGAGGGGAAAAAATACCGTTTTATATGAAGAGGAGAGACTTGCAAATTGGAAAGGGAGGTCGTTGATGGTTGTGCATTGTGACTTGTGAGGTGAAGGAAGGAGGTAGGAGTTGGTATGCAAGAGGAAGAAAGTAATTTTTGTTTTTTTTGCAACAACTGGTTTATGGGCCGAACTAACAAAATAATCTAGAAACTTCAAAACAAGTAAGGAAAGTAATCGTGATTGACAATATTAAGACGAATTCAAAATCAGAGAGGGAAGTTAAGGGGAAATTAAAAAAATGGGAATAGGAATGAGAAGTAGATGAAAGGTACAATACTAATCAATTTATTTTGTATTTTTTTTATTCTAGGTTAAATTTTGTTGATTTTATTTTGCAATAGCAAAAAATAGTAAAGAGGAAGAATTGGTATATGTGATCATATAATTCATGAACATTAATTAGAAATGAATAAAATATTTTAGCACTTGATGAGCAAAATTTCACAAATAAACAATTTTTTTTTCTCTATGATAAACGAAATATTTTTTTGTGCTCATCTGTGAAATAAGCAAATATTTGGTCCTCATTTTGTTAAATGTGCAAAAAGTTTAGTACTCTTTCTTAATTACACTAATGTAAGCCAGAGGAGTAGTTGGGTTAAGCATTCAAGCTTTAAAATAGTGAAGTATGGTTTTACTCCTTCTTATTAATTACTTTATGATCATGACTTGTGTCAATAAAACATAATGTTAGTAAACATTTTAAAATGGTTGTGTTTTCAAGTATTGATGCCAATAATTGTTCTTTTTTTTTTAATTTTGTGAGAAAATAATGTTGATATTTTTGTGTAATGACAATACATGAAGGCTTGTCATAAGCTAACTCATGATAACACGTGGCGGAATGAATAAAATGAATTGCCTAGGAGGTTTTGATAAATAGATTACCAAGGTGATAAATAATAACTTGATTTTTGTTATGAGTTACTCATAGCATAGTTATTCTACACAAAAGAAAAAAAAAAGTATATACATTATTTATTATTGCTAGTGTTTGCAACAATTGTATTAAGGGTAAAAAAAAAAGTTGTTAGTAATATAAAGTGTGTTATTGTTTTTAGAAGATAATATTGTGTGGTTCTTTAGATGATAATGACGGTAAATATACATTTTTATCATGCAAGAAAATGACTAAATAATCGTAAATAGATTAAATAATAAAGTGGGCTAATAAAGTAAATTGGCTCAAATATTATGTGATGCACATTAATGTTTATAGGATAGAAGATTTGAACTAAAGTTTTACTTGGGTCATATTCTCTTCACTTTGAAATAATATTTAATAAATAATATTTTTTATCAGTAAAAATTAGTTTTATCAATAAAATTCAGTTTCAACAATACTATTATTTTGTAAAGAATTTTATTACTAGTAACCGTGGTTAGTGACAATAATAGTTTTTCAATGGCAATTCAATAATATAATTAATAAACTATCTATAGATATGGATATGGAAAAACTACTATGCTTTTAACAAGTCATGAAATTAAAGTGGAGCTAAGGCAGTTAGCTTCCTTCATGTGAGAGTTCGTTGATGAAACCTGAAGGGCTCTGCATAATGATCAGCAAATGGTTACGAGAAGCTGTATAGTAAGAAGAGGGATTGAGATTTCTAACATCCGATAGCTCTCTCTTCCCTTGAAGTTAGGCTAGTATGCCTTGAACACGGATGGCGTTGCAAAGGGGTCTCTAGGGGCTGCTAGTAGTGCAGCCATTATAATAAACTAGAAAGGTTATCTCGTGTCATCTTTGTCTGTAAATTTTGGTATCACCACAATATGTAAGGCTGACTGGCTGAGCTCATGGCTTTAAGTAAAGGACTGGCTCTAGCCAAGGAACTCAATATAAGCAAGCTTCTTATCCAACTTCATAATCTAGCTTGTGTGCAAGTTGTATTGGGCAATGACCAAGACAGTGGGTACTCACCTAATCAATCTTTTTATCGCTCAATGATTAAGATGGTTGATTGGACTACTCTAGTCACACACGTATTTTGTGAGAAAAATCGAGCACCAGATTGGCATGCAAATCAAGGAGTAGCGCAACATACCACGATTTCTTTCTTAGATGGTGCTCCATCTATCGAAATTTCGTATTGTTTTAGATGAAAATAACAGGGTAGTGGCACTCCCTAGACTCATATCTTCCTAGTTTGCTTCTTTGTTTAGGCTTTCGGGAGTCCCTCTCCTCATTCGCATAAAAAAAACACTATTTTACAACATGATCGTAGGCTAGTTTGCAATATCACGACTTTACATTGTTAATGCAAGTATTTTGTTTACCTAAATCCTACAGAGTATAAGTTTGTAAAACTTTCTTAATTAAAAATGAAATACAATGACTTTGGCCAGTCTTGATACTTTGGTGAAATAATTTAAGATAAAGACATTAATAATATCTTATTTTTAGTAAGTAAACTATCAGTTTTATAGCATTTCCAAACAAGAACAAGTACAATATGAAGCGGACATCCCATCACAAACAACAAAAAACTAGGCTACAAATAGCGGCTATGTTGTTCCCATTAAGAGTTTTGATAATGACAAACAAATTATATTTGATGGGCTACTTTATCTTAAGTGTGTGAAGGGTAAGAAACCGAGTGCTGAAGTAGGAGCTTGCTGGAGAATTACTACACCAACCTAAGCTAAGTCACCCACAACGTGTTTGAGGGTTTGAGCCATTGAAGGAAGCAAATAAGTAAAGCATGTGTTTTGGTGGAGCTTTGAGTGAAGTTCCAGTCTACCACGTTAGTCTGTTCCAGAGCTGAAATTGACGTTGGGGTCTCTGAGTGGAAGCTCAATTTCATGGAATGCAAAAGGTATTCAGCATGAGCTTGTTTTAGGCTTTTTGAATGTACTTAGGAGATTACTCCAACTAAGCTCTAATTTGTCAAGGAGATTTTCCTTTGAAAAGCTTTGTTTCTAACGTGTTCAATTGACTTCTAACCAAAATTTCTTGAAATTAACACATATCCTTTTGTCTTGTCTCCATGTTTTACTTCCATAAAGAATCCTTACAACCGACAATGACTTTTGCTCTTTCCTAATTTTTTGTGAAACTCTATTATAAGCAGCTTGCTAACTAATTGTACTTGGTTTGTATAGTAGCTAACCATCTATATACTTCAACCCATCTATTGTGCAACGATTTTGGTTAGGCTCTCAGGCTTTTTTTATATAAAGTCACTCATTCTCACCATTACAAATGAACCAACCAGCTTTCAAAGAGTTTTTACAAAGAAAATATATTAAGTTAGTTGCCACATTTATGAGTTTAACTTGTTCAAATCATTATATCCTTATTACATAGTAATGAATTGTAATCATTTGAGCTTGTTATACTGAGTTTTACAATAGGGAAAGAGAGAGAAGGTCATGAACTCGTTGTTCAGTTTGGAACATGAGTGGAATAGTGATCCTAATAGAGTGTATTAAGAATTGTCCATATAGTGGAGAGTTGCAAAATCACATAATTGGGTCATGATTTTCCTTTGAAATGAGCCCAAAGGTACCCACGCTAAAATTCCCTGTGTTCCTTTCTACTTATTCCAGGTTCAAATTCCGCAAAATCTGTCAACTTCCTTTCACTTACAATTCAACCCTCCCTTCGCTTGTAAGTTTCCCTCTAAACCACAAGCCAAAAAGACCAAAACTACAGCATTAATCTACCAAGCCCTTCCTTATATCTAGACCTAGCTTTGTTGAGTTTCAGCTCAATGAATCTACTAATTAACAATCTTCCTAATCAATCGAGTTATCACCTTATCACACACATAAGACCTTTTGTCTCCAAAAAGCCTTATTCCTCACATCCCACAAGTGGCAAGAAGGTCACTTCATGCAACAGTAGAAACACTCTTTTTTAATTTAATTAGAACATTTCATCCTCTTCATTCCTCCAATTAGACTGCCTAGGCCTAACCAACACTGACCACTTCTGAGAGTATTTTCCAATGGAAATAACAAGTTCACATACAATTGCAACTGTTGAACATATAGCAGATTCCATAATGACACAAAGGATGTAATCGATGCAATTGTTGAAGATCAGATAGTATAAGAAATTAAAGAGTCAATCACTTAAGCTAATGATGAGGAAGATGATAATCAACTCAAATACCATAAAATTTACATTTTTAAAAAAAAAAATACGAAGCATCTATAAAACTTTAGTTCAAAAACATTTAGTTAAGAAAACTCAAATTTACTAATTTAAATTAATTCACTACTATTTTTTAAATTATTTTTTTATATGCATGAGACAATTAATTTCACTCATAAAAACCAGCTATATACACGGATTAATTAAATTTTAGAAGGTGAATTAAACATGGCCTATTACTCCATCCTCTTGCAAATTGAACATCGGCATCAATGCATTTAAAACTCATTGTCTTATTGCCTAACTTTATTCAACAACTTTGAAAAATTGTGACCAGTAATAGACAGCGAAAAGATATGTCATAAGCTATCTTAGTCAGTGTTTGTGTACTCAAACAAAATGCCGACGATTTGCCTTTTTGCTACCAAATGTTATTCTCTTTGTTGAATCGTAAGGAGACGAATATGAGGTCACAAGTGAATGCTATCATTTATATGTAATTCTCCCTTAATTTAATTATAATTAATTACTACTCTTTCGAAATTAGAAGCTTCCTCTATCTAATCCTTTATTTTCTCTAGTCTGTGTATTTTTAAGAAGCGTAAGCAGAAGGCGTAGATATAATAGTCTGAATCTTCAGATCTTCTATAACTACATTACGTGCCATTTCTTCAGTTCCCGGCCTAATGCAAAGTTTTATTATACAACTTGATTTTTTTTTTACTTTATGTAAAAATTTATTCCCACTCTCTTCTCTTTGTTACCGTGTCTGTACTTTTCCAGGGTTAATTTTGGGTTTTGCCTATGATCTTCGATAATGTAGCTTCTAGTCTGCTAGGGAGATTGAATTTGCCGACATTTAGTGTTTGATGTGTACCTTGACTTCGTTGAGCATAATGCAAGAAGACACCATATAGTACGTATCTCAAGAGAGCCACCACTTGTTTGCGTCTGTGTAAACCTGTGTATTGGGTCGGGTTAATGTCAGGATGGGTCACATGCAACAAAACGAACCGAGTAATTACTTATAGTGTTTAAAAGCTTTGAAAACTATTGGTCTATTATTGATCCGACTTGACCCATTAATAACCTAATAAAACATGACTCGATCTTTAAAAGATCGACCTAAATAAGCTCATAATTTTTTAAAGATCGACCTAATTAAGCTCATAATTCATTAAACTCATTTACAAATGGGCCGGTCAAGGCCCTTAATAAGGCTCCTCCCATTTAAACGGTTCTAGTCGCATGACCAAATTTAACCATTTTGATGGGGTTTAAAAGTTACAAGTGGTGGCTCTCTTGAGATACGTGCGTTATAACCTAGCATGGTTTAAATCTAAAATTTGACGAATGCTGTGAACAGTGAACTGTATTCTAGATTACTACTTGAATATAAATGTGTTGATACTTAATTTATAATGGTTTGCTAGGTCGAATAATTTTGATGTTTGGATTAGGATGGCTTCATGTTGAGTTTTGACATTGATTCAATTCTTGCCCACTTAGTCACCTCGGAAACCATCCCTTTCACCTTTTCGTTGAGCTTTATGTTTCATCAGCTTAATGTTCGTCGCCTTACCATTTACAAAGAAGAACCTACGTTGACACTTCCTCGAAAATTTGTTGTGGTTTGTTTTTGGACTGCTTCTTTTTTAAGGTGGACTAAAGTTTCTGCTAGCTATAATCTATGAATCTAGATGTAAAAAAAAATAAAAAATGTCATGGAGGTCTAAAGGTTTTCCAAAACATTAACAAACTAAATACATGAATTATTGTGCGTAGTATTATTAAGGGAATATCTTAGCTATTTTTAATCCTCTTTCTCCAAAACGTAGCCTTTTATCTTTACAAGTCTCATACGAGTAGATAATAAGTTAACATCTAATCATATTGGGTACATATTTGATATTCTATTTAATTATTATGGTTATATGTTAAAAGTAATTACTTAATGTCAATTTTTTTATTATATGTATTTATGTATGTCCTTTCACATAAAATGAGTAAAAATTACAATTTTAGAGAGAAAATAAAGCTAATTATTTAAAATATTAGAGATAATATATAAAATATTAAACAGAATTTCATCTATATTATAAGTAAAGGTAGGCACGAGCCGTGTCGTGCCCGCCATGGACCATGTCAACTCGTATATGGCCTCTTGTTGTGCCATGCCATGTCGGCCTAATTGTGGTTGTGTCGTGTTGTGTCATGCTATGCTACATTTCCCTAAAACTTGGCCTATGGCTAACACGACCCTCGTGCATGGCGTGCCGCACCATACCGTGCCTCATGTTGGCCTAATTTTTTTTAACAAAAATAAAATTAAACTACATAATAGAATTGAAAATATAATTTTAGATAATTTAAATTATATTACTCCATAAGAATATAATAATATTAAATATAATAGTAATAATAATTAAAGTAGTAATAATAATAATATTATTACTAATAATAATAGTATTAAATAATACTAAATAATAGAGTGTTTCGGGTCGTGTCTCGTGTCAAATTGGTGTGCCACTCGTATGGTCGTTCCTAAATTTTTTTGCTTATTGCGACATGGTCTGCATCTAAATCCACGGATGTCACAACCGTGCTCGTGGCGTACCGTGCCAAAATTGTGTCGTGTCTTCCACGTGATGGCCATGCCCAACTCTAATTATAAGACACTCTTAAGAGAATTATTTTAAGGGTGTGACATTATTCATTAACGTTAAAAACAAGGTAGGGTTTGGGCAATGGAAAGAATTCATAAAATCTTGTGACTCGATCATTTTCATCAAATTAACACAAGGCGCTAACATAAATACAACACTCTTCTTCGTCAATTCTCCTACTTGCTTTTTGTCTCCTAAAAAGCCACTACAATTGTGACTAGAAAAACCCTTCATTAAGCTTCAGACATTTGTAAACTTAACCCAATAAAACCCATCAATCTTCCTCCTTTGGTTGCTTCATCATTACACCAAACCGCTGCTCTCTTTAATCACTCTTTTAGCTACTTATTATGCTCATTGAAGCAATCCACCTTCCTCTTTGACTTTTGTTGACTGAATTTTAGCGAGGGGTTTTTCTATCTGGGTTCTCAGAATTCTGTCTAATTTATATTGGGTTTCTTCAAAATTCTGATTTATTGCAAGTTTTCAGCTTCAAATTTGAGGAATTCTCGCATAAAGTTACTGACTTTTTTATGCAAGTTATGTTCTTTTCTATGGGGGGTTGCAATATCCATACCATATATAATAGCTCAATTATATGATTTTTATAATCATCATATTAGAGGAGTTTAATTGCAAGTTTTGATTTTGTTGCATATATTATGGAATCTTGGTGCTTGGATTCTCTGAGTAAGGGGTTTGTGTCAAATGAAACTATCTCAGTAACTGATTCAGTTACTAGAAATAGAAGTGAATTGATGGGAATGATGGGATGGGAACTCAAGCCCCCTTTTAGCTGTGAGGATAGTTTGTTAGTCCCAAGTGGACAAATCCTCGAAAACTCGTGTTTTTCTGAGGTGGGTGTTGCAGAATTGGTAAGAAAACAGGACCCTCGTGATTCAATGAGGAGTGTGTTTGATGATAATGCTAGTGTTGGGGGGTTTTGTAGTCCCAGTTTGGTTACTTCTAATGTCATTTATGGGGATGATGAATCGAGTTCTAAATTTTCGAGCTCGATTATAGACTCGAGTAGTCGAGAATCATCACTGGTTGATATGAAATTGGGTGGATTTGGGGATAAACTGAGTGCTAATTCAACTAGAACAGCTCGACTATTGTCGTCTGATGAATCTGCAACACCACCAAAAAGGGCTAAAGTGACAAGCTTGAGCTCTCAGACTGCTTATTGCCAAGTTTATGGCTGCAATAAAGATCTTAGTTCTGCGAAAGATTACTATAAGAGGCGTAAAGTGTGTGATGCTCATTCGAAGACGCCTAAAGTGATTATTAATGGTATTGAGCAGAGATTTTGTCAGCAATGTAGCAGGTAAGGTGTTATGCACTTATTATAAACCTATCACAATCTAGAGCTTCAATCACATGTTATGCAGGAGAAAGTTGGCCCTATTGGTTTTGCAATTATGTTTACTTTTCCTGATCTTTTGGTCACAAACTGTGTACTAGTTTAGATTGGTAAGTTGAGATTGCATCCTTCTGATCGTAGGTTGTAGCTGTAGTGTGTGTAGTAGCCACAGCAATGCAATTTCCATTTAGCTAATATCTCTTTGTTCTGACAATGTCTACCTTTCGAGGCTACTTCTCATAATCCATGCCAGTTACATGTGAGATGTTTCCCTACATAGGAGTACTTTTCTTTAGATATAAGTATATAACTCCGTAATTGTAATAACTAGAAGTGACATTTTCTAATTGTATTTTGTGTCTTACATAGTGGCTTTTGGTGATACAGGTTCCATTTGCTGGGTGAATTTGATGATGGTAAGCGAAGCTGCCGTAAACGACTTGCCGGTCACAATGAAAGGAGAAGGAAACCTCAAGTAGGCTTCAGTAGTAGGTGTGGGAGATCATTTCAGCCATACACTGGTAATATTAGTTGACCCTCGTGAATCTTCTCTAATTTCCTCTCTCCTTAGGCAAGTTTATGCTGTAGAAAATGTGACAGTTGAAAGATGTTGATTAATTTGCCACTTTCAATTGATTTGACTAGGATACATCATTGCCGTCTTGTGGGGGTCCTTCATTTTGGCAATTAATCATGGCCGGTCTTTCTGAAGTGATGGTGATTTAGTCCATTTCTAGAATTTGGTTAGCATACACAGGAAATTATTATCTACGACAATATGAAGCAAATGAAACTTATTTCCTCTCTCAGAAAATGTGTTTCCTTAACATTTGCAATGTTATTTTCATACTGCATATTACCTTCGTGAATGGATCATGGATAACTTTCAATCCACTGATTTTGTCTCTTTGGTGTTTATTTTCCATTAGTCTTGTAACTTGGGTTCTTTGTTTGGTAGCCTAGTGTCTTCATTACATGGTAACTGTAATGCATCATTTGCCCTCATATATAAGGGAGAAATACCTTTGCAAAGCTGGCTACGCAACTGGTGGATGCCACGTTCCTAGACTTAGTAGTGCTTTTGATACATGTATCCCTCCCTTGCCAGGATTTGTTGTGTTGCATTTAGTGGAACCTTAACTTATTATTATTATTATTATTATTATTATTATTATTATTATAATTATTATTATTATAATATTTTATTTTATTTTTTTATATTATTATTGTTGTTGTTGTTATATTAATACTTGGGCCTTCTGATGCTTCGGTCTGCCTTTCATTCATTCAATCCTGGCACTATAAGAACAAGAAATACTGATAGGTATGCACCTTATACCAGTAGTTTCCTTGAAACACCCGGACCTGTTTGGAGTCAACTAGATGCATATTTAGCTTCATGTAAGTAAAAAGCATTAGAATATATGTTGATGCCTTTTCATTGATCTATGCTTTGTATAAATGTGATATTTGTTGTATTTCGTGGAAATTGTCCTTGTCACACCATCTATTGTTATCCTACCTCAAGATAGCATCACTCACAAACGAATGTCCTTTAGGATCTTTTGACCTTTCTTTTTCTATGCTCTGTAGGAAGCAATTTGCAGGGGTTTACGCCTACATCAACATCCTTTATTGGCCAAGACGTGATTCTAAGAGGCAATGCCCATGCAGATAAAAATGGAAAACATGATTGGGTTAAGCATATAAAGGTCAAGGATGAAACAGGCTGTGATCAGAAGCCAGCTTATAATTGCATAAATGGACAGCTTCAGCCAAACCATATTTTACCCCCTTACTTTTTTGAAAAGCAGTCCCCTTTTATTGACAACGCATATAACACTGGACTACAAATCACTCTTGGCAAGAATGTCAATCAATATTCGCCTGATTTAGTCTCACATACCTTGTTTCATACAAACTCACTAAGGAGCGAAAACTTGGCACTTCTGGACGGAGCATCAACTGTTAAAGGACTACCAGGAATATCAGAGTCCGATTGTGCTCTCTCTCTTCTGTCATCTCAATCTCGGAATTTGTCAGGATATTCATCAGCAATGCCTGGAGGTCACTCTTTACTAATACCAAGCAGTACTTCACAATATAGTGTGAGCGAAGTCTCTGAAAAACTCTTTGGAGTTGGTGAGAAAGCTTTATCCAGTGAAGTTCAAAACAGGTATCCTTTGACTAGGATTAGTTCTACAGGAAGAAATCAACCAAGTTCAATGTCAGAGCTTAATAACAGTGGTACTACATACTCTGACTTTGGAAATGAGATTCATCTTAATTCCAAATTTATGAACATCAAGAATCATTTGTTGTGTGAAGATGGGACAACTATTGATTTGCTTCAGTTATCATCTCAGTTGCAGCGAGTAGAAAACCAGAGGCTATCTGAACCTCTTAAGCAGAAAAAGCCAAAGGGTTTTGCTGTCTTAGAATGACATGAGAGACAAAGCATGAGGTATGACCATATGAGAACTTAGTAGTTAGTACCAATTTAGTTGCACCATGTGAACTATGTAACTAGAAACTCTCCGTAACCGCTATCTTATTCTTCCAGTTTTTGTCCACCCTTATGGATCTTCCTAGTATCAAACAGCTGTGTTTGCTGTGAGATAGCATTGATTTTCCAAGTGCCATCTTATTGCTTGTATGATTTTGTGACTTACCAAATGACCATGATTATTTTGAACATCATCCTTGTCCATTCTCGATTTATAGCAAGTTTCCATCAGTGTTTGTTAACATAAATCGAGTCGCAGAAGCATTAATTTTCTTTCACAACCTGCTTGATTGCATGAATGTTGCTTTATAGAGAACAACATCCTTGCCTCAACTGAAGTAAATATATGCTTACATATTTGCATTTTTTTCTCTTTACCAGGAATCCACAGTCAACGAGGTTCGAAAGCAAGACGGCTCGTGATAACGTGAAGGCAGCCACCAACAACCATGGGCAAACACCAGATTATGTATATCCAGTACCAGTATTAGCTGAAACCTCAAATATTGTAGCTCAACTACTAAGATGGTCTATGTTAAAATCCCTGATCTTAGAATAGCTTTTTATGGTATAATCCAAATAACTCTGTGTTCGTTGACTTCATATTGGCATAAAGTAGCATTTTTGTCTATGTCCATCCAACAATCTCTGAAATATTGACATGGATATCAAAATCAATGGCATCAATCTTCAACCTTGTATTCTGGAAGAAAGTCAATGGCGCACAATTTTTTTTCACTCCAAATTTACCAGTTTTGTTTTCAAGTGTAGAAATATACATTTTGGCATTCACAGATTCATAGACGGGATATATTGCCAAGATAAAGCTCAGGAATGTAGAAATAAGTTCACAAAGAGACACCATTTTTTTATTTTTTGGTTGCGTTAAAGGTAAGGAACCTGAAATTGAGAGGAAAACTTTACAAACTAGAAAGGAAAAAGGAAGATAATACACACAACTAAACTTACATACACAATGGAGAAAATACTAAGGATGAGGTACAATCCTAGACCACACAACTCCACCAAGGTCCTCCAATAAAATGATTCGAAGATCCTATGACTGCCTCGAGCATCATCACTTTTGCTCTAGGTTCACGACATAGTTTGCAAAAGACAATGCACCCCACGATTCACCTTTATGTAGCAATGATGTACAGTGACTTGCCAGCCTCGTCAAGTGATTAGAGCTCCATACTTCTTGATTAACTGAAAATAAGGGGAGGAGGGGGTCTGATCTGGTGACTATAAGCTCTCCACCACTTCCAAATCAAGTGTAAGCTGAACCTTTTGATGTCCTGCATTCCAAGAAATCGCCCAAAAGTGCAGCTTTAGTACGAAGTACAAATAGATACCATAATGAAAGGGCCTCTAATCCGGAGTAGAGATATATAATTGTTCAATATTATAAACTGAATCATCAAAACCATATTATTAAATTTACAAGTTTAAACTATCTAACTAATATCAAAGTCGTTGTAGTATAGTGGTAAGTATTCCCGCCTGTCACGCGGGTGACCCGGGTTCGATCCCCGGCAACGGCGATTTTTTTTAGCTTTCTTTTGGAAAGAGTTAGCTGTCAAATATTTTTGGCTAGTTGAAATAGAAGCTTCGGGATGTATATTTTTTGGGTAGTTGAAATAGAAGCTTCGGGATGTATCTCTTCTAAAATCAAAAGAAGGCTTAAAACACATCGCATAATCAAATTAAACAAAGCAATAAAACTTAGATTTGTTCTTATCTAAATAGAATCGCAAGTGACAAGCTAGGCAATAACTAATGTAGACGAGATTTGATCTCAACTCTTAGATAACATTATCTAAGACTTTAAATAACTAAACTAGTTGATATCTATAATAAACCTTAATTATTATTTAAGCTATACTTATATCTTTGAAAATATTCATCACATAAACGTGTGATTAGGGCATAATGAACGTGATGGAGACAAAACCATCAAATAATTATCTTACTTTTGAGCTAATAATCGAGACACTTACAAGCGTTTCAAGTGGGTTTTTCCAAGTAATGGTGTGAATAAATCAACGACAATCAATTCGTCAAACACCGTTTTGATCATCCTCTCTTGTTTCAACAAAGAACCTAACATATACTCTTTCAAGATCCACCATTCATACTACCATGTCAATAAAAGTGTCAAGATTGATTCTGATGTAGGTGGCCTTGTGGGGTCATGCAACGGTTTACTATCCTACACAACATTAGGAAATAGTGGTGTTTTACTTCATAACTCTGCCACTCATGCCTCCAAAAACTAATACTATTAAGCAAAGAAACAAATCCTCATGTCGTGCGTTGCACAATTTGGATTGTTATGATTGTGGTTCTGATGATTATAAGGTTTTTTTTTTTTACTTGATAGAATTATTTTTTAGTGTAGGTTGTTCGAGAAAATTAAATAGGGTTGAAGCCTTTGCTCTACAGTTTGAAAACAAATGATTGGGAGATCCTTAGACCTCCTTGTGAGATGATATATATATATATATTAGATAACCTAGTAGACCTGTTCAAATGAGAGGTGCCTCATTAAGGGCCCTTAATCGACCAGTTTGTAAAATGGTCTAATTAATTATGGGTTTAATTGAATCGATCTTTTAAAATGTCAAGTTTTATTGAGTCTTTAATGGGTCAAATTGGGTCAATAATGGGCCAATAATTTCCAAAACTTTTAAACTCTATCAAATAATGAATTATTTCCACTTACTTGTCAATGGTCCACTGCCAAAGATTGAAGGTGGTACAGGCAAAGTATCACCCTTTATAGATAAAAATCATATTCTCTTTGGACAGCCCGATCCGACTCGGCCCGTTTTACATCTTCTTTGGCCTAGCCCGACCCATTTTGCATATTCTCTAGCCCGACCTGACTTGGCTCGATTTGCATGTGATTCATCCCGACCCTAACCCGACTTAATGGACGGATCTATAACCTAGGTGTTTTAGCTTGTGACTCCTAGAATAAGGTGATTCCTGGGTGTAAAGAGATAAAGTGTTTGGATCTTGTTACTAGAGCTGTTAGAATCAGACCCGACCCGATAAGTTATCCGAATTCGACCCGGACCCGACCTGATTATGGCACGAAAAGTGAGACCCGAAAACCGACCCAACCCGACCTGAAGTTAACCCGAAACCAATTTGACCCGATATTTAAAGACCCGAACCCAATCCGTGTCCGACCCGTTAGGGACCCAACCCGTTACAGACTGGACCTGTTACAAACCCGACCCGAAAAAACCCTAAACCGATTGAAACCGACACATAACCAATATAACCCAATTTATGATAATTTATTACCGGAATTCACTAGATGTGTTAATAATCTGAATATACATGAATATGACATAATCTTGGCAGACCTATTTTTTTATCTAATATCTAATAACTTTGAAACCAAACTTGTCATTGTCGATTCAATCTAAACATATTACAAGTTCTTATGTATATATAAACTTAACATCGTATGTTATAGCCTAGTTTGATAGGATAATACACATTTAATAATCATTACCTCATAAATATTTTGTTTTTAAATGACTTATCGACATCATCATTGTCCAATTTATGAATTAACCATCATCATTGTCCGATTTTATCAAAACCGACCTTGACCCGAAATAACTCGTTCAGGAATCAATCTGATTTTACCAGAACCAACCTTGACCCGAACCCAAAATAACCTCGCTATAACCCGTTCAGGAATCGACCTGATTTTACCATAACCGACCTTCACCCGAATTCAAAATAACCCGTTTAGGAACCGACCCGATTGTACTAGAACCGACCTTGACCCTAACCGAATACAACCCGAACCGACCTTGACCTGAATCGAATACAACCCAAACCGACCTTGACCCGAACCGAATACAACCCGAACCGACCTGAACCGGAACTGAATACAACCCGACCCGAAACCGACCAAGCAAATAACCGATTTAACCCGACCTGATAATGACCCGACTCGAACCGGAACCGACCCGATAGGAAAAATTTACCCGATAAGAACCAACCCACAATGGATCAACCCAGAACCGACCCGTTGACCCGATTTGACACCCCTACTTGTTACTCGAAAGTAATATGAGATCATGATACTCCTCCATGTAAAAATTAGTATTTGGTTTATTCCAAAATCGATAGGTTTCTAGAAATCTTGTAACTAAGGCCACAGATCTATTGATAAGAGTTAGAGCTGGTGCCTAATATTTATTTTAATTGGCTTTATTACCATTGTCAAAAAAAACCATGTATGTTGATTTTTTATTTGAATATAATGGATATTAAAGGAATATGGTGTAAGGAAAGCCTTGAACTTGACTCTTTAAGCCGATGGACCTCTTCTACAGTTTATTAGGAGAGATTTGAGAAACCATGTCTTAGATTTGTTTGCTTAGCAGATGGAGGCTGATGTGATAAAGTTGATTTGCTGTGAATCTGAGATATTATTGGAACTTTGTGAATTTTAACTTTGTAAATTGTACAAACAAAGTCCCTCAAAAAAAAAATTGTACAATCTAAGGAGTCACTCATTGACGGGTGAAGAGTGTTTGGAAGAATTTATATAAGGATGTGTTGTCTGACTTGGGTGTGACCTAAAAGTTAGCCACTTTATATAAGGATCTTATTTTTAGTTTTTTTTAACTAAATCCTACTTTTATAGATAATAGTTGTGTTAAGTGTGATTTACTAGCTCATCAAACCGTTATTTTTCTCTCATTAAAACCGTGATTTGCTTAGGGTATTGATAGTAGAAAAATATTTCTCAGTTTTCTTCCTTTAACTTTTCTCTTAGAACGAGCAGTTTCCTTGCTTTAGGTGTTTGGTTCGTCTAGTGATTTTGTGCAAAGTCGCTGATAGAGTGAAAAGGTTGTTTTATCCTGGGGAACGTCTGTGTAATCCCCCGAAATTCTACAACTATTTTTTTTATCTATTTATTTTCCTAAGTAATCTGCTAAGCCTAAACTACCGAAATTCTATCCTACTCAAATTTTATAATATCCGAAGCTCTATCTTACTATCTAAACACTATCTAAACCTAAGAATTTTACCTAAACCTAAACACATTTTACCTAAACCTAAATACATTTTACTTAAACCTAAACACTACAAAACAAAAAAAAAAACTAACTACCCATATAAAAGACCTACCCCATCCCACAAAAAAAAACACAAAGTCAAATAAAAGAAAACCCCATCCCCCATAACCCCGTAGAACCCCAAAGCAAGAGAGACAAAAAAAACAAGACAAAGAAAAAAGAAAGGAAACCCCTCCAAACCCCCCGTGAAACCCTTCCAGCAGAAACCCCCCACCCCGCAGCCGATCTTGCCACCTGCTCCGCCGCACAACCTTCGTCGGCCGGTGAGCATGCCACCCCCTCCCTCTTCCTTCTCTTTTTGTTTCACTTTGGTTCCCTTGATTTTATATATTTATATGCATGTGGGATTAAATTATATAATTGTGTTTGTTTATATTGGTTGGGTTGTGATTTATTGTTGTTAATTTGTGATTGGATTGTTGTTTTGGGGTTGTAATTTGAAGGGTATGAATTCATGAAATTATATTGGTGTTGTGATATGTTGCGTTGATTCGGTGAAGGTCGAAATATTGGGGTCTAATTTAATGAAATTTGTGAATTTGATATTTACAATTGTATGAGTATATTGGGAATTAGGTTCATAGATTATTTTATGGACATGCTACTACATGGTATATGGGGAGTTTAATTTAATGAAATCCATGAATGTGATATGATGCAGCTTATGGATATGCTATTGATATTCTACTGCTTATAATATGGGATACTTGCCAATATTTTGCTAATGATGATCATCATGAAGTTAGGAGATGCTTTACGGTTGTTCTCATGAAAATGACACTGTGAATAGTAGAATATCATATGTATGTAGTAGCCAATGTTTGCCTTAATTATCTCTAGCTATATTAAAATCCCAACAAACTAATGTCGAAAACGTCATAGCATAACATATACGAAGTATATGTGGTTTACAAACTTTTATGATTAGCTAGTTACTTGTCGTCGTCGATGGTTATTTTATTTACAAGTTTTGAGATTTTAGCAGTCAACATTCCAGAATTTGTTTATTTACTTAGCTCAACGATTAAGTGGGTACACTGATATATAACACAATTAATAATAGTGCATTGTTGACTTCAATATTGTATTGGATGTTAGTAGATTTGAATGAATTTCGTTTAAAATGCTAACTTGTGATTTTGGGAAGTAGTTGGAATGATTTTGAATTAGAAATTTTAGTATGGTTGTTGAAAATTTGATTGTTGGTATTGAATTAGATTATATTATTTGGTGTAGGAGAATAATTTGTAGAAGGTTCTTAAAGATAGAGAAAGTGGATAGTATCATGTTACGAAGAACGTTATTTTTAATTAGGAGCATGATTTAGGGTGAAACATAAGCATAGTATCATGTTTAGGGAACCCTTTGGAGGAGATTGTTTGGTTATCCATTTGAAAGAATTCATGTTCTTTATATTAGGGGCTTGTTTTGGTGTTATTTGTAAGAAATCGTGATTTATTAATTGGTATTAATTGTTAATTAATCCAAGAGGTTGTTTATTATTACTCCTTCACTATTAATAGTATGATTGGAGTAAAGGTATATTTTGTAAGTCTTAATGACGAGGTAGTTGACTTGGTTCAACAATTTTATCAATTGAGTTTGAAATTAAAAAGTTAAAAATTACAGTACAACAGAGATAGACTGAATAACGGTAATATTTGCTTTTGTGTGTTGCTGTGATTGTGTTATTGAGTTTAAACAGTAAATCACTTAAAGAGAAAAGGGATAAGCAATAAAACTCTAGGCTAGTGCACGTCTAGAGTATTGACAATCAGGGGTTGGAGTTCACGGGGTATTATCTGTAGCTTTTGTTGGAGACCGTGTAATCTACGAGTCTCTCTTTTATAAAGTTTTAAACTTAAAATTGGGGTTAGTTGAGATCTCATCTAGCTATGGTAACGGAGTCGCGTCCGTTTACCATCTGGATTTTTATACTGTGTTTTGATGCTCTCCGACGGGAGTACATGGGTTATTTATTTATTTGATGTCCTAATCAGGACATGGGGGAGACAACCTAGTCTATTGCTTAATCCAAATCATTAATCAATTTATCGTGTCAGTTGAGTAAAATGTTGATACGTTCTTACATTTCTTATAGTTATTTAATTATCGGTTCAACTGTCGTACTTTATAATTCGTATGTACTCAGCTTGCTGATTACGTGCCTTGTGTGTTTTTGGTCATGGCTTTCGCCTATAAATAACACTGTAATGATCCAATACTCACATTTGTATTATTGGGGGGTAGATTATTAACAGGTACCTAAACAAGCATTCATGCATGGACGGGTTGGAGAGAAACATTATTTTTAATTTAGATTTCGGAATAAATTATGTTAGGTTTGATTTGGTTTTAAACTGTTGGATTTGAATTAAAGGTAAATGTTATTTGGTACATTATAGTAAGGGTCGTAGAGGTTCCAATTTGTTACAATCAGGAGTGATTTACGTTTAATGTTATTTCATAAGTCTTTTGGTTTTCCGCTGCAAAACTCTATTTTATAGCCTTAACGTTTGAACACATGGCGGTGGCATACCGATAGTTCCTAAAGGTTTGGGTTTTGGGAAAACGGGAATTATTGGGGTGTTACAGTCTGGTTCATACGATATATGTGCATAATTGCTAGGTTGTACCGTAAATGTTTTAAAGAGAGCGATATAGTCCGCGACTCAACCTTTTCCGATAACATTGTTCTTAAACTTTTGCAGTATTGTTTACAACAATTTCAGAATAGTTGTTTTTGCTTTCATTATAAACATGTACCGATGAATTGACAATGTCTGCTGATCTCAACAAGCCTTTCCATTTTGAAGGTGCCCACTTCAAACGATCAAAATAAAAAAAAATGGTCTTTTTTCTCACTGTTAAGAAGTTTACTCCATGTTAGTTAACCCTAGGCCAGTAATTTTTGATAATGCCGATGATGCCGAAGGAAAAAAAAAATCACTAAGGAAATTGAGACATGAAATGGGAATGATTTCATTTATAAAAATTATATCCTTAATGGAATGTGTGATAATCTGTATGATTATTATAACATGGAGAACTCTACAAGAACTTATGGAAAGCGTTGCAAAAGAAATGTGACATTGAAGAGGCTGATGCTACGAAGTATGTTGTGAACGGGTACCTTAAATATCAAATGACTGATGACAAATCAATTTCATAAATTTCAAAAAATTCTGATGAAATTACTTTTGAAATTATGGTTTTAGCTGAAAAGTTTCATGTTGCTGTGATGACGTAGAAAAAATGGAAAGCAAAACAAAGCAATGCACGGGATTTAGGCCCATCGCTAGGATAAGGAAAATGGGACGACGGCCCAAGCCCCATGGGAGCGGGGTCCTAATTCATTAGTTTTTACTGCAACTAATATTTTCATTTGTAAAAAACGGGAGAAAATTATCCAATCATTTTGCTTTCCATTGAGCCCATCCTCATGAGCTATTAATTTATTTTCATGAAGAAACAATCAAAATCAATTTCATAATTAGTTGAGTGAACATTTATCATTCACATCTAATTAAATATAATTAAGAAATAGACTTAAGAATACATATTAATATTTTCAATTTAAATTTTTTATGGAAATAAAACTCATTTACAAACAAGTTTTATTTTCTAAAAAAATTATATAATGTAAAATAGGACACGACCCCGATTTTAATTTCGCTCAGAGCTCTAAATGGCTAGAAACAGTCGTGACGGGATTCAAAGCAAGTGATGTACCAGGAGAGAAATCAGGAACGAATAATAGTTAGTTCATCTAACATATAAATCCCAAAAAATCCAAATAACAATGCCCAATCTACTCAATACATAAATCAGGAACGATAGATAAGGGGTTCTGGCTACAGAACTCCCCTGTTTTGAAAAAAAATAATGGCAAGAATTTAATCCTATATCTCAGCCTGAAACGAATAATCCCTAAGAGACCAAGCAAACCTCCATGATTCAGAGCTTGAAGTAATACGAGAAAACGAATGGCGATACAAGGCCTTCAACTGCTAGAGAATGCTCTTACTTGGCGCTGCCATTGGCAACAGCAGCTGGAGCTCCGTTCAGCTCATCCCAAGCTTCAATCCATGTGACCATAGCATCAGCCAGCTTGACGAAGTACTCGTCGACCTTCCCAAGCTTCTCCTTCACTTGCTTGGATAGCTCAAGGTAGCAGCTTTGGACAGTAGTACAGTCCTTTGGGAGGGATGCACTCTGGAAGAACGGGATGCACTCTTCTTGCCAGAAGATACCCTTGTATTCCTTCTTCAGGTTCACAAATGGATTACTGGCTTTGCTGTGGTAAATGTAAGGTAGCCCAGTCTTCACTCCCAGCCCAAGGTGGTCACAAATAACCTACATAATTGACCAAGGGTTATAACAGCTGACACTATAAGCTAACATTACATTTTGCTTCTGGATTTTATCAAGAACTTCCAAATGTTCTAAGATCAGCCAAATACATGTGATTTACTAGTGCTGATATCAAAAGCGAGTTGCTTTACAATAACTATAAGACAGATTAGCTCTCGAATTGTTTACAAAGGAAAGAACAAGAGACATACCTTGACACACCATCCAGCCCACATGTCATCGTAACGACCAATAGGCTGGCCATCACCCATGAGTCCAAAGTACATTGCAGGTCCGATGAGCTCACGGTCAAAAGCCAAATTCATGCCACACATAGGGAAGAGGGTGCCTTTAGGGATGGTCATAACGGCATCAACATACCTAAAATGCAAAGAGCAGATTAGAAAGAGTAACTATACAATGTAAAATTAAGAGAATTCCACCTTCCAAGGTTCATAATATTTCATACCGGGTGTTCCTCTCGAGTGGCTTCACAAGCTGGGTGGGAGCATCGTAATCAGGAATGTTCAACCAAAGACCGTGAGAGACGGCAGTTTTGGCACCTTCACGCATGCTGAAGGGATATCCACGAACGAAATCAGCACCATCCCTGTATGGATCATAGAGGGTATTGAAGAAAAGTGGGGTTGATGGACACAGAAGGTTCTTGATGTGTTGCTCCAAAGCATTGATGTCTTTTCCAGATGGATCCTTGGCAACCTACATTGTTCGACAATGATCAACATTAGATCAATACCCAACCCAACTTCAAAAATGCTCATCAAAAGTGCACAATATAGCTGAACTCGTAATTCAATGACTAATGTCAAAATAAAATAAACCTTGATAACACATTGACCAGACATCTACAATTGAGTTTTACATTCATCATCAAGATCAATGGCAAGCGACATAAAACTTTGACAGATCAATAATACAATGATGAATAAGTAAAGACGTAAACGACATAAAAATCAAACAATATTAACCCAAAGGTCACAATCAGAACTTGATAACCTAGATATTTACTTAGTACGACAGCTATCCTAAAGTCATTATCATATGAACCTTCAAAACAATTGAATTGGATTGACCACAATCAAGATCTGTCTATAATACTTATGTTAGAAGAATCAGTCAACAATGCCTTCAAGTATCATAACAATGTCTACAGATTAGAATAACTATCATAATCAAAAGACATAAAACATGGTATGAAAGAGTAAAAAGGCAATCATCATAAGCTAAAAAGCAGCACAAAAAGTGGAATCCACTGACCGGATTTCAGAATAAGTCACAAAAATTTTAAATTTTCAAACAATAAGTCCCACAAAATCTCAACAATTTAATGATCGAAACAACAAGAATCTATCAAAATTCAAACTCACCCACCAAAGTTTGCCTCATAAGATTCAAAATTCAAACTACCCACATCACAAAATCAAAGCCTCGCCATTATCAAAACACAGACTTTTATAAAATTATCAAACCTAAACCCAAAATTTAATAAAATTTTCCAATCAAGACACAAAATTTCACAAAATCCAGATTAATAATTCAACGAATCAAATACCTCATCAAAACCCAACATCATCAAACCTCAAAATGTGCGCAACTAATTATTCAGTTCATCATCAAACCTCAAAATGTACGCAACCAATCATTCAGTTCATCATCAAATCTCAAAATTTGCGCAACCAATCAATCAAAAACCGAAATTTTACAAATAATTTTCACAACATCCAGATCAGAGCAATCAATTAATCAAACAACCATCAATCAATTCATCAGCAAACCTCGAAATACACAAAATCAACCAAATCCGTCAAATTCCCAAAACCCAGATCAAAACAAGCAATCCATTAATCAAACACTCACCAATTATTCAAAAAAACCCAGATCGGATAATATACAAATAAAAACCTAGAAAACTTACGAAGCAATCATCATCAATGGTGTAGATATACTTCTTCTTAGACACCATATACCCAAAGCAACGGCAAGCGGAATCCTTGAAGGAAATGCAAGAAGCCTTAGGACCCAAAATCCGATTAATATCATTGCGATTGTAAAGCTCATAATCAAACCCTTCAGGAACATGGATCGTCTTGGAAGGATCTCCATCTTGGACGATGATGAGATGGTAAGGCTGGAAGTAAGGCCTCCACATCTCCAGGAAATCCAGGTTTCGGATAGTGGGGATGACGATGTCGAGCTCGTCTTTGAGAAGAGGAGTTACAGGAACTGCCGACCCAGCCATGGTGGAGGAGAGAGAGAGAGGAAAGATCTGGGCAAGGGAGGGGAGAGGAGAGGAGAGGAGGAGGAGGAGAAATGTGAGGAGAGGGAAGGGGGAATGAGGTTGAATTTAAGGAGGGAGATTTGTGAGTGTGTTTGGGAGGGTATCACATGTATGTGAGGACTTTTCCCGGTGTTAGGGAATCTAGCATAAGCATTCTAGTCGTGTATTCCCCATTTCACACTATTCGTCTTATTCTTTTGGAAAATTCCTACAGATATCGTCGGTCTAATCGGGGTGGAAACTGGAAACTGGAAACTGGAAACTGGAAACTGGAAACTTATACGGAGTACTAGTTTTAGAGTTTGCCGTGTTTTGTTCATTTCAAATATTTATCTATTCATTCATTTTAATTGTGGAGAAATGCTGTAACCTCTCAAAATAAATTTCTGTTGTACTATATTGGTTTTAATAAAAATTATTAATATTTTCATATTATCAGATCGAATTTCCAAATATTTTCGGAACAAATTTGAATCGTTATTTTTAAATTTTGGATATCTAAAAATATGTAGAACTTAGGAAATATTTTAAAATTTCATATGGAATCGAATTAGCTAGTATCCGAGAGTATACAAAAATATTTGAAAATATCATAATTATCCAAAAATATTTTATTACTTTTGTTTCTATTAAAAGGAAAGAAATTTCGGGTATCCAAAATTTCATGTTATTTGATTTAGAAATAGTAACAATGCTCTAACATTATAGGTCTAAATAATAACTTGATAACTATGAGTTAAAAAAGTCATCAGGTTTACGTAAATGTCATGTGTTATATCTCATATATGAAGGGTTAAGATATTTTTTCATCCTTTTTATATTAAATATCTTTCTCGGTTCATTTATGTTTCTACATAAAAAAGAGTCATATTTCACATACACATAGTGACTTTTTTTAATAAATAGTGACCAAGTTTTTTTTTTAACTTATAGTAACACTTGTCATTATCATTGTGACCCATTTTTTAGGTGAAATAGCATCAGATTTCACATTAAAAATTATTATCATAATAAAAAAAAAGTCACTATAAGTAAAAATTAAATAATTTGAACACTATAAATTTAAAAAGGAACACTATGTATACCTTTAATGTTATGGGTTGGACTTGTATTCTTTTCATCTTAAAAATACCTTTTTTATTTTTAGTTAAAATGATAAGGCATTTTGACCCTTCATCTTTTAAATCTAACGCATGACATTTCATGTATATATGGTGACATTTTTTTAGCTCATAATGACCAAACTATTTTTTTCGTATATAGTAACCCTTTTTTTTACGTGAAATCTCATGCGTCGAATTTTATCACTTAAAGATCAAGATATAATTCCCTATAAAATTCAATTACCAAAATAACTAAGATTTGTACTTTATAAAAACTAAAAGAATTTACAAGCTTTAAAAATCTTTCCGGCCAAGATCAAGCTACTTTTAAATCGGTAAAGTTTGTTACACGGAGTAGTAAGTTTAGGAATGCATGATGGATCATAATATGCTTATCTTCAATCTTGCCAAAAATAAAATAAATTAATATACTTCAAATTTCAAAATACGAATACTTCGTACATTAATTCACATACTAGAAGTTACGGAGTAACATGAACAACAGAACAACATCATGTCATCAACATTCAACACACTAGAAGATGAAGAATGGACCATGTAGGTGGGCTCAGGCCGTGTCATTTCATGTTTAGCCTCTTGTCGTGTCATGTTGTGATATGCTACCTTTTCCTAAAATTCGTCCCATGGCCTGGCACGACCCATGTTCCAAGCGTGTCGTGTCGTGCTTCGTACTGGCCTAATTTTTTAATTTAAAAAAATTGAAGTATGTACTAGAATCGGAAAAAATAGATAATTTAAATTATATTATAAAAATATAATATATTAACTGTAGTACTATAATACTACTATTACTACTAATAATAGTATTAAATAATAATAGCATGTTTCGGGCCGTATCTCGTGTCAAATTGGCATGCAGCTCTCGTGCTCATGCCTATTTTTTTTTCTATCAGTGGCTTGACCTGCGACCCTCTCCAAGGACACCGTGCCATACTAGGCTACGATTGTGCTCGTATTATGCTGTGTCAAAAGCGTGGCGTGCCTACTCGACCCACGTGCCGGTCTGGTGATGCCAGCTCTAAAAAGCAGTCACCGGTTGGTGGAAAGGGATCTGAAAATTCCTAACAGCGTGTAAATTGTAAAACTTCAAAGAATTGGTCAATTTGACAAAGATAGTGTCCAAGTCGGTCCATGTCCAGTATAGTCTACAGAGATCAAGTGAAACCCCAGAAATTATGCAGAATTTACTTGCACATTTTTTACTTGTACATTTTACCTCTAAAAAAGCCGCCGACGCGGATGTGAAAGTTTAAAAATCGGAGACATAGGGAATAATTTCGAATTAATTAAATAGTATAATCGGCGGATATCAATATGTTCTCGGGATGTTGACTTGTGTCACTGCAAGTCTGTTACTGTAACTGTAATTAGTGTTACGTCCCAGACACGCGGTGAGCACGTCGTATTTGTTCTAAGCTTTGAAGTTAATTTCAGGTCACTGGTCACACACAACTCGAGTGGGGCCCTGAAATTTACAGCGCTGCTTCGGGTTGAATTGAATTGATTAGCCAATGAAAGGCACCTCTTGCACGGTATTATTGTGGCAATCTGGCAATGCAGTTCGTGCACTGTGCAAGCGCCAGGAGGCAATTGGCAGTATGGTGCATTTAGCATTTGTGCATACACGCCGTCCTTATTTTTCCCTTTTCTTTTTTGCTGGGGGTCATGCAAAATGCATCTTTTCTTTCATAATTTGATTCTTAGTCACTGCTTCGTACTCCCGACGAAAAAACCCTCGCCTAACTTTTACGGTTTTTGAGATACGTAACCTTTAGTTTCTAGAAATTTAGGCATACTTCATTAGAATTGAGTTAGTTTTAGTAAGTTTATATTAAAAATGAGTTTTCAATGACTTCCAATATATGCTAAGATCAATTTTGAGCATAAACTATACAAACCGTTATTTCAATACTCCAATAGTAATTAGCTGTACTAAAGGGTATGTATCCAAATCAAGTGTTTATAATTATAATTTGAATGTTTACAAAGTTTTTCCTACATGTTTAAGTAATTTTCCTATTATATTTTATTTTGGATTCAAACTTGTAAATTTTGAGAATAAATTCTTACTTATGGAAATATCAAAATTTTATTTCTTATGATTCATCTCAATACTAATGTAAATATGTCAGTTATATATTTTTTAATAATACAAAGTATAATCCATATCGATATCAATAATTAAAGTGGTGTATCTTAAATCGTAAATATTAAACAAAATAATTCTTTTACGGGAAAGGAAAAAGTTTTACATGATTATAACTTTTTTTATTACGAAGTAGCATCTTCTTGTTTTACTAATATTTATAACAAATCGATTAAAATATATCAAATCATAGAATACGAGAATGTGTAAATTATACTCTCTTCGTCCCTTAATTTTTGCCCCATTTTTATTTATAGAGTAAAAGTTCAAAAAGTTTGAATCCAAATCCTCATCATGTCATAAGAAATAATATATTCAAGTGGAAACTTATTGGATAAATCCCAATGTAAATTTTTAGAATATCAAGTTTTCATAATTTTTTCATCTTACGAGTTCAGATATAAAAACGTTCAAAGTCGTATTTTAGAAATTGCAAAAAGTCAAAAGAACAAACAATTAAGGATAGGGATATTCTTCCAGGGATAGCACTTGATAGTAATTAATATATGTTACTAAGTAACCTACTACATGATTATATTTGAAATCTGTTTTACAATTGAAAAAAGTGATCAATAGATCATAAAAGAAAAAGGGAATATGGAAAAAATTATTTGCTTTTAATCTTGTCATTAGATCTATTCATAAAGCTCGTGATGCGATCTTCATGTTTTTATTTTTATTTTATGCCCCTACTTTTATCTACAAGCTTTTGGGTGGGAATGTCACGAATTTAATAATATATTAGCAAGAATAGATATCAGAATAATGGACTGTAAAGCAAGCAATGATGTTTAAAAAGGAAAAGCGAAAGCCAAGATTTAGTCCTTAAGGGAGCAGTTCGAGCTAAACAGGACACGTGGGCCTACCGGCCCAGTCAAATTCACCTAACCACGCCCCAAATTGTGTAGGATCACCGACATGACATCGTTGCCCATTTCTTGCTCGCCTCAAAACTGCCGTCCTTTTCTCCTATGCAATGCAACAGCTTGGTTCTCAAGTTCCAACGTTCTTCTTGCTGTTAGTTATTGCGTTTTTTATGAGTGGTCATTTTTTAACTTCCATAATTCGTGTCCACATTACTCTTCTTGTTTAAATCACGATCTCCTCCACTTTTGTACAAGGGACTAAGGTTATGAATTTCGAGCAATGAACTATTCAGTTAGTTACTTGAGTCGCTTAGTTCTTCTTTTCTGTCGTTTTAGGTTTTTGAGACTTTGACGTTAATTGTATATTGCTTGTAGATCTGTTCGAATAGGAAGGGCCCTATTAAGGGTCCCTCATCGGTCAATTTAAATAAGTTTAATTAATTATTGGCTTAAATAAGTTTGTCTTTTAAAGAATCATATTTTATTGTATCTTTAAAGAGTCAAATTGGATCAATAATGGGTCTATAGTTTTCAAAACCTTTATACACTATTAGGTAATTAATGATTTCCATTTGCTTGTCAATGGTCCACTTTCAAAGATTGGAGGTGATATATAGGCAAACTATTACTTTACATGAATAGAACTATACTGTTTTTGGACCGGATCGGCCCGACTCGGCTTATTTTGCATCTTCTTTGGCCCGACCTCACGACCCGACCCATTTTGCATCTTCTTTGACCCGACCCAACCTATTTTGCATGTGACTAATCTCAGTCCTACCCGACCCAATGCACAAGTCTAATTAATTGTGGACTACTTATGGTGGATGCTAGACTTGAGCTCAGTAGTCATAAGTAATAAGTATTAGTATGATATTATTCGCTTTGAATCAAACCATCACATATTTGGGTTTTGACATTTCTCAAAAGGTTTCATACTAATTTGAAGTTGGATTATTTATAAGTTTGACAATTCTTTCTTTCTTTCTTAATTGATGTAGGACTTGGAATATACACTCTTGACTTGGTATAACACTAATTGTTGAGTACTAGATTTGTATTATTCAATAATTAATGGTTTCTTGTGAAGTATTGTACTATTGTGTAATATAGTTGAAAATTGATAGAGTGATTAACGATTAAAGTCGACATCCCATTTATGCACGCATAGTGATTAGCGAACTCAAGTTGCATGTGGAAGGGCCTCAAACAATGGGAAAGTGTAATATTAGAAGCCAAGAGGGAACTTAATTGAAAATGCGAAAAAAGCTAGAGGGTCTAAAATTGCAAAAAAGGTCCTAGTAATGCAACAAATGTGCACTTTAACTTCACATGAGGAAACCTTTAGCTCATGCTAATTGCTTGCTCTTATTCATGTACATGGTACTTTTTACAAGTCAAACTTGCTCCTACAAGTTAGTCCGATTAGTAAAGTACTAAGAATTTTTTATTTTTTATTTGTAATGTAATGAGCAATTTACTTATTGTTCCTAGCTTAATGTGGGAGTCAATTGAACATTAAGTAAGTATGCTGATTTGAGGCTTCTGAGGAGTTTTTTTTATAGAGGCGAAAACTTGTACAAATAAAGTTATTATTTTCAGGGGTGGTGTCCAATAATATCCTTTTTTATTATGAAATATGAGAAATACTCAAGATCTAAGAGTATACTCCAAGATTAGTGTTTTGTATTTTTTTTAAAAGCAAATTTACACGAGTCATAACTCATAATGGGATATTTGTATTCAAGAATTAGTTTAAATGTGGAGTATGTTCATCTTTGGATATTAGCCACTATATAAGAGTAACATGATTCAAGTTATTGGACTTGACGCTATAACTCAAAACTTTTGAATATATTAGGTAAGTTTTTTTTAATGGGATTGCTAATCATGACTCCTAGACAAATTTAATATGACTTTCAATCCATAACTCAATTTTCGACCCATTCACTTACAATTTTGATCGTGCATCACATACGAGGCTATATGTTTGGGTCATCACATACAAGACTATATACTTTAGCTTATTTACAAATAAATTTGATAAAATGCCTTCACCTGAATTAACCTGATTTACCAAGTCCAAGGCTCTGGTACAAATACCTAGCGAGGTAATGTCATATTTAAAACTCCCATGTAATAGTATTTAAACAGGGGTCCACCTTCTAAGTACAATTATTCATACCTAATAATCCAACTGACTTCTATAGTAGATAAACATGTATTTTCTGTATCAGAGGAGCATTTTTCGTAAAAAAAAATCGAGTGTTTGATAGAAAATTAATGAAAAATTTGAAGCTAACGGATAATTGATGAATTTGCTGGATTTGGATGGGATGGGATGTAGAGCTAACGGACAAATAGGAAGTTGTCGTATAGTATAGGGTGTATGCGTATGGACTATGGAGGCAGTGTGATGAGATCCACGATCGAACCATCCACCCTGTTATTGCCTCTTTTAGTTTATAAACTTTTAGATATTTCTAATTCTTTTCCCTCTTTCATCTCCTGCGGATCTTTATTGAGTGGAGCAAGCGTATGCATATACAGTTTCCAATTTATTTGAATAAACACAAGTTGGTGATAGTTGTTGAAACTTGAAAGTACTGATACAGATCCATGTTACTAATCTTCTAGTCCTAGTCTCGTACCTACTTGTTTGTTTTGTAGCAGATTTAGCAGCCAGCCCCGACCCTGTCTGATTTGTGGAATTCTAGTAACCCCCCTCCACATGGGACCGTGCTATATTGTGGACGGAAAATGATTGGGAATTCTCCTAGTTAGGAATGGAATGGTGATGTATGGGAGTCAAATCGGACCTAATAAAATCATAATTCGATCCGGCAAGTTCGCGGACCTTGATTTAGGATCCGACTCTGAATCCGCGAATTTTGACTTCGACCCGATTAAGGATTTTGGACTTCATATCCGATCCGATCTGTCGGGCTTCCATCATGATCCGAAATTTAATCTATTTTGAATTTTGCACTTTTCTTACCTATTTTTTTGTTAATTTCATTACTAATACTATAATTCATTTATAATATATAAAGTAAATTAAAAAAAAATTATACAACACAAGCATATTATCATTGGTGCGAGAGTTTGACCTTATTTGGCCTTGACACTAGCCATTTGGATCGGAATCGGATCATATTCGGGTCGAATGTAATACAATATCCAAATTCGACCCATCTCCAATTCGGAGTCGTAGTTTTTTTTTAAAAAAACTGGTTTGGATCGAACTTTTTCCTTTGGATCGGATCAGATTCGGTTTGGATTTGAATTGAATTACTATCCCAACTCTCAATGTAACATAGAAGATTGGAAACAAAAAAAACGAATGCTACCCTTCGTTCCGATTTACTTGACATACTTTCTTATTCTTTTTATTTCGTATCATGTGGCATTATTTTATTTCTTTCGTGGACTATTTTATCTAAACTAACTATGTGAAAATATAACTCCTTGAAAATTCAATTAATTTGCTAAGACACTAATTTGGTTATACTGTGTCAAGTGAATTAAGATGAACGGAGTACATGCTATTAATCTTATTATCTTACCAACCAATGAAATGTCTGGACTCTTGATCGTCATGTAGCCCAACTCAATGACTTTGGACAGATTTTTTGCATGAATACCCGCGTTTCGGCCTAGCACAGGGATCGGGCATGAACAAAAGTGTATAATCTATTGTATCTTTTGGCCCAAAATAATCGAGCTCCGTAGAATTTGACAAAAACAAGCCCGTAAGTCTTGGCCAAGCCAGACTTGAGTAACTTGACCAATGATTATTGATTACCTTAATACACGTGTAGTGCAAGTTGTTGATAGGAGAGATGAGTATACTCGTTTGGTGAAGGATTGCTGTGAGATTTTGGAATCCATGGATGGGAAGGTAAAATTAATGCATGTTTATCGTGAAACTAACCGAGTTGTGGATTGACTCGCTAATAAAGTAATTTTTCAGAATTCTAGAATTAGCTTCCTGGAGAAAGCCCCCTTGTATTTTGATAGAATTTTAGAGGATGATGTTAGAGGCGTAGCCTTCCCTCGTTTGATTTCTAGTTAGGTTGTTATTGTTTGTTTTTCTTTTGAGTTTTGTTATTTCTTTTTCTTGGGTTGTACCTCCTTCGTATAAAAAAAAAACCTTTGTAGTGCGTATGCATTTGCCCGATTGTCCCTCAACATTCGGAATTGTACAAATGTGATGGTAAAAAAAAAAAGAAAATTATTTCTATTATAATTGTATTTTACATGATTTTTAAAGATATTTTCACTTTTTTACCTTTTATATTCCTGTATATTTAAAATCTTCTCAATTGCACCTTTATCGTTAATTAACTGTTAGTTATATGTTAAAAGTTACTTAGGGTTGGTCATTCACCAAGTTAATTAGCTAATCATGTTTAGTGCCTTTGGGAAAAATTATTATTAGGATACCTTTTGAAGCTAAATAATTTTCACGAAGCACTAAAACGGTTAATTAACAACTTTAATTAACTTTTAGCATCCAACTAACAATTAAAATTGGCAGGCAGCTCGCAGTCAAATGATCAAAAAGAATGCGGTAAAAAAAGAAGAGGGTATGATTGAGAATTTTGAAAAATAGAGGGCTTGAACGAGAATTTCCAAAAAGAAAATCATTTAATTACTTTTTTTTTTATTGCAATGTGATTTACATGAATGAGATATATCATTGGTACAACGAGTGACTAGTGTATGCTACAGAGTAAAACGCTAGTATTAGGTGAAACTGATGATTACGCAAGTAAAGCTGGGCAATGGATAGGTTTAGGCGGTTCAACCCAATTAATTTTGGGTTGATATTTGTCAATCCAAACTTAACTTGATTATTTTATGGGTTGAAAATTTCAATCTAACCTATTTAAAAAGTAAAATAATTTTATAATTTCTAATTTTATAAGTTCTAAACAATTTATAATGAAAATTCTAAAATCTTAACATATTTTTAGTACAACCAAATTGAAAAGTTTGACAAAATGTTAAAACGCTATAATAATTGTTTAGTGATGAGACAAAATTTTAAGATAATAAAAGGTAAAGAAATTAACATTTCTAATGAGATACACTTAAAATTCTTGTTGGATTCATGGATTGTGGGGAAAAATTAGCGAACTAGAGTTAAGGCAAGGGTATACAATTTTACTTTACAATTTATCTTTTAAGTTTGACCCAACCCATAAAATCAAATCGAGCAAAAACAATAAAAGAAATATTCATTTTAGGTGGATTGAAAATTTTAACCCGGCCCAAACTATTTTTTATCGGGTTTCGTCCTAAGGCTATATAAATGGGTTGGATTGACAAGTTGGGTCAGTTTTTGCAGGCTCTAGTTGTGAGTAGTTCCGAAGATCCCATTAATCGGTTATGAAGTCTTGTATTACATTCGTCTAAGATCAGAAATTTCAGTTTTTTGACAATTTTGATCACACTAGGAAAGAAAAAAGATTCTCACGAAACTAACAGGAAATACTAGAAACATTTAGGCAGAAGAGCTGAGTTCTCAAAATACTTTGGAACAAAACGACCATTTAAATATCAAACATAGACACATAGTGGTTAGAAAGAAAAAAAAAACTTCATTACATATTCGTTCTAAACATATGCAAAGCATACTGTCACATTCTTCGCATCATTGCATCTGTATGTCAACGGCAATGGTGGATGTTCCTTGGAGTGAGTAGGGGCTCGGCCTCCAATTGTGTTGTCCAAGATCCGCTAGTGGCTAACGAAATCTTAAAGCAAAAAACACTGTCATTTATAGATATAGGGGATAATCAGATGTTGAGCCGCATCCGCACCTATTTCCTGCGGAATGTTTTTTTTTTTTTATTGATCCTAAAGAGGAGCGCTGAGCTCCAAAAAGAGAGAGATTACATAGCAGTTGTCCTTTTATATCATCTTCTAGAATAGAAAACATCTGAGTAGGAGCAGTATTTATTAAGAAAATACTCTCTTGTTTCATGACACCCTTATTTGCTAGCGAACTAGCCAATCCGCGGCTCGGTTCCCTTCCCGAAATATGTGAAATTTCCTGCAGAATGTGGCAGTCTAGCAGCAGGATTTATGGTGCTTTGCGTCCTTTGCTTTTACTTGTAACAGATGGTGAGATTTGAAAGCTACCTGTTTTAGCTGTGGCAAATACACACAAAGTTCATCGACGTAGTAATTTGAGTAGTTGCTTTGCCACAGACTATCCTTACTCAAGGCAAGCGTCTTTACACCTCTTTTTCCCAGTTTGTGCACAAAATTACAATGACGAGCTGTCGAGCACTATAACTTCGATCAATAGTCCACATACAATTCCTTACCAAAGTCCTCTACCTTGCATATGAAAAACAAAAGCAAAAGGCAAAGCACAGGGTATAGCCGTAAAGTAATATGCTACAAGATTGATGAAAGAGCACATACTATGCCATTCACAACCTCTGAAAGGTCCTGAAAGTGCACATTGAAAGCCATCTAAAAAGTTAGACATGGCGATCAGAAGCATCACCTTGGCAACATATTTAACCACTTTCTCTTCATTGTTGTATAATTTTCCCAAACTTGGCGCGCCAAGATAGTAATTACAACCACCACTAAGCCCTCTGAAAGCGGAATTACCCCCATGACAGAGATCTTAGCGTGCTACTTTTGGACGTCCTGTCCCAAGTTCATTTGACACCCTTGTGCTAACAGCACCCAAGACCAACATATATGAATATATCATATAAACCATCCAACATGTGTTGAGACTTATCGACAACACAGATGTCTCAAGCTGTGGCTTTGGCAGAAGACCTGCAAGAAGCACAACATCTCAAACGACCAATACTCAAGACAAATCATAACAGCAGAAGGAATCACGAGCTTCAGAAAATTTCTATCACTGAACGCTTCCTTAGGCGAACCGACCCAAGTCCTCATCCAAACACCTGAAAATCTCCCATAACCTGCTAACAGAATGAAATTAATCAAGTATGTGTCGTGATGAATGCAAGAAAGATAAACAAAACGATAGAGATCACACACTAAATTTATTTCATTTTAGTGTAGTTTTTAGGTAACTTTCCTGCAATATTAATAGGAATAAGAGGGAAAATGTTTTTGACGTCATTTTCATACATAAATACTGCTATACTTTCACTATCATATCATGTTTGCCGATGTACAACCTTAACTATCAATATCTCTAATTTTCGATTAGTAAGAAGAAAATGTACTCTTATGTATTACCAACTATCCTTGGTTGATGCTAAATAATATGACCTAAGGAAAAATCCCTCAAAAATACTTAACTTATTGGCTTTCATCCTACTCGCACAAACCATTTATGACAAAATATCTCTAAAGATTGAGGCTTTTCTAATTTATCCCTGATTATAAGGATATTAAAATATCATATATATGTAATGTTATAATAGATATATCTATTGTCATGTAAGATGTAAAAATACAAAAGATGTAAAACTAATATCAAGTACAAACATTATAATCTCATATATAAAAATAAAAATACAAAAATATCCCTTGATATATTTATATCATATCTATATTAGAAATTTCTTGAAAAGATTTCATCTCTAGTAATCCCCATGTAAAGGTTGTACTATTTAGCACCCATCGGCAATAATCGGTATTATTCATAGCCAATATTTCTGATAGTAATTATTAAAAATGCATCTTTAAAAGTATATATTAAGACTAAGACCATAATACTCAATATATATATGATAAAAAAACTAGTTTATAAATAGTGTAAAGAGGAAAAGTGTTGTTATTTTGAAATAGAAGTGTATAGTTATAGATGTTCATATGGAAATCATATATGTAGGAAAATGCTAGGAAGGTCCACTCTATTGTATATATAAGACTTTCTAACCAATCTTAGACACACAAAAAAAAGCATTAAACTAATCAAATATTTTCTAATTAAGACTAAATTATTTAATATAGTTTTCAAAAAGCTGAAATTTTTTTGTCATAATGAATGTTTATGAAAAAGTGACAATAAGTTTTTTTTTTCTATCTTTGAAAACTTAATTTGAAGAATATTGACGATATAAAAAAAATGTACAAAGGAATACTATAATTAGAGAATACTAATAGAGATGGTTTCATTCTGGTTTGATTTATAGTTTACTCTCTTATAAACACGGAATGTAATAAGATAAAAGTGAATGCTCAATATAACACAAGTTACCTTTAACACAACATATGTCAATCTTTATTAACTTTGGTGTAACTTGTATTATAACGAGAAGTCACTTTTATTAGGATATAATAACTTTGTTATGTTACATATATAATATACATTACTTTGTGATTACTTTATCCATCATTGATCTATTTATTCAAATAGTACGGCGTCATCTTCATTGTAACCGTCACATGTTAAAACTGTAATCAGAATTCTGCTTTTAAAAAACTATGGTACGTTAGTTCTACATATTATGAAAATCATAACTTCATCAATATTAGTTTTAGTAGATCATCAGAAATTCTGAATGTTTGAGCACAAAATGACGCTTACGCTGATACATACTACAGATGAACAGACATCACTATTATATGGTGATTAATATGTGTATACTAAACCAATAAAGTATACTTAGCTAACAATTTATAGCAAATGAATATCAGCCTACTTTGGTGAAGCCTAGCTTTCCTACTACATTGAGAGATATTGCTGACCTTTTTTATGTTCGCCAGTCTCTTAACAATCATTTTTCTTCAGTTTAGTCACTCCCTAAAACCTTACTTTAAAAGGAAGCAATCAGTCCAACTGATCAATTAAGGTACGAGAAGGGACGTGATATTCGAAATATCTCATGACACACCTAACAGAACAGCCCACTAGGTGAGCCAATGCATATATTTATCTCATCCCTCTAATTTTTGTACAAACATCCCTCATATCTCTTGCTGAGGTTCCGAATATGGGGTGTGATTTACATGTGCATTTGATCCAAAAACATATCCTGAAAGCAAGAGAACCGCAGAGCCAGGGCCAGCGCCAATACTTAATTGCGCGAGCTGAGCTGAAGTTTGCTCTTTATGCTGCACTCGCTGCTCTTATGCTATCCTGTCATGCAGGTAAGGCTCTGAACTCGTTTTCGTGTAAACAATGATCTGACACGGTTTTTATAGTAGAAACGGGAGAGGTTTTGCCAGCTTAAAGATTACTTTTTGTTCTGATTCCTACCAACTGAATCTTTTCACATACATGTTTGTTCCTCTTTGCCCCAAAACTACAGAGGCATATGATCCATTAGATCCAAACGGGAACATAACAATCAAATGGGACGTCGTCTCTTGGACTCCAGATGGTTATGTGGTAAGTACTGAAATTCTGATCTCTCTTAAGAGAGCAACTTCTCTAAGTCTAGAGACAAGGATGAATCACAGACATGGTTTGACATTTTCAACAGGCAGTAGTCACAATTAACAACTTCCAAATGTACCGGCATATAATGACCCCTGGGTGGACATTAACTTGGATGTGGGCGAAGAAAGAAGTAATATGGTCAATGGTGGGAGCACAAACAACTGAACAAGGCGACTGCTCCAAGTTTAAGGGCAATGTACCTCACTGCTGTAAGAAGATCCCTACAGTAGTTGACTTGCTTCCTGGGGTACCCTACAACCAGCAGATTGCAAATTGTTGCAAAGGTGGAGTAATCGCAGCATGGGGACAGGACCCCTCAGCCGCAGTTTCTGCCTTCCAGGTCAGCGTTGGGTTGGCTGGCACATCAAACAAGACCGTGAAGCTGCCTCAAAATTTTACCCTGCTTGGACCTGGTCCTGGATACACTTGTGGCCCAGCAAAAATTGTGCCTTCCACAGTTTTTCTCACCCCTGATCGCAGGAGGAAAACTCAGGCACTCAGTATGAATTTTAAGTCCATTCTGTTTTTTTTTTTTTTTTTTTGGTTCAGGCAGCTTAAACTTTTGAAGTAACCCTATTATCATGTCAGCATACTGACCAGAATGTTCTCATCTTGCAGTGACATGGAATGTAACATGCACTTATTCACAGTTTCTGGCTTCGAAGAACCCAGCATGTTGCGTATCTTTCTCGTCTTTCTACAATGAGACGATTGTACCATGTGCATCTTGTTCTTGTGGTTGCCACACTAGAGGTAGCTGTATCAGGTAAATGACATGAATTATCCTCTTCTGTATATAGTATACTCCGTATCTAACAAAACCAGTAACGTATATTATTTCATTTTTTGAACCTACTGATAAAATGTAGGAGGAACTCAAAAAAATCACAATCATTAGGAATCAACACTCCAAGGAAGGATAATGCACCTCTTCTGCAATGCACACATCATATGTGCCCGATCCGAGTCCACTGGCATGTTAAGCTCAACTACAAGGATTACTGGCGCGCCAAAATTTCTGTTACTAATTTCAATTATCGTTTGAACTACACTCAATGGACATTGGTGATTCAGCATCCCAATCTCAACAATGTCACACAAGTTTTCAGCTTTGACTACAAGCCTATAGTACCTTATCAATCAGTCAGTAAGTGTCTCTAATAAGAATATCCTTAAAACCAAGTATTTGACATGTGTAATGTCTAGCACCCTAATCTTTAAACTAAATAATGTGAAGCTTATCTTGGTTCAGAAGAAAGAGAACAAACTCAACTTTTAGGTGTATGGCCTTAGTCTTCCTACAATCAGTTGCAGTTAAAAGTACTTCACTGTTATGAGCCTGATATTTGTCTTCCTATTTTGTTTTCTCGCAGATGATACTGGTATGTTCTATGGTATGAAGTTCTACAATGACCTTTTAATGGAAGCTGGACCAGATGGGAACGTCCAGTCTGAAGTGCTTCTAAAGAAAGACATAAACACATTCACCTTCAAACAAGGATGGGCATTTCCTAGGAAAGTTTACTTTAACGGAGATGAATGCAAACTTCCACCACCAGATGCATATCCTTCTCTTCCGAATTCTGCCAGTGTGATTTCAGCTTCCTACTTAATGGTAGCCACTGCGTATGCACTAATGGTTCTTTTTGTTTAGGTAATAATCTTCACCTATGAAAACTAATTGTTGATATCACAAGTGCATATCCAAATCAGAAGACACCTTCTCTACAGAAATATTGCTTCTGAAGATTAACTGTGCATTGAGCTACACTTCTGCCTCAGAAGGGCTATTCATTTGAGACATCCTTGCACTATATTTTTGAGTTCGAATATAAATAACAATCATATTGTTGTATTTCGGAAGGCGCTCTGTAAATTTTTCCAAATCTATAATGTGACACAACAAATACAACAAGCAACTTTATGTAACACTTGCATTTGCACAGCCAGAGTTTTTACAAGTTACGATATCTAAGTTACAAATCAAATAAGTATTCTAACAAGAATAATAATAATAATAATAATAATAATAATAATAAAAAGAATACTTAAAATGTATAAATTCGTATACAAAGAGCCTACCCCTAAACAAAATGGCATCAGATTCTGATTCTCAAAGCTTCAATCGACAACATATGCTGCTCTTTCTGGCAATGTATAGCATACCCGAACAGTTATGATGGTTTCACCTCAAGAAGCATTAAGACAACTAATTAGCAGAGGTGGAAATGCATCACACAAATGTTTCAAGAGAACCTGGAAAGCAGTATTTAATTCTCTAAGCAAATGACTGCAAGAAAACAAGGGCAGCCAACATGGTAATGACAGCTTGTAGCAGAGAGATGATAGGTTTTGAACTAGCATTTGGGAGCCATGGGTAAGCGTCAGGAGGAGGCATCACACAGTTATCACCGTTAAAGTACACCCGTCGTGGAAAAGCAAATCCTTTCTCGAAAGTAAATGTTGATTTTTCCTTCTGAAATAGCAGCTCTGATTGCACGTTCCCGAAAGGCCCAGCTTGATTTAGAAAATCATTATAGAACTTAACTCCCCATAGCATGGCAGTATCATCTGTAACAAAAATTCCAGCAGGAATCATTAGAAATATGAGAATCAATCAACAATTAGCTGGTGATACATTTAGTTAATTTCAAAGTGATACTTACTCAAACCATCATAAGGGGTCAATCCTTTATAATTGAAACTAAATGACTGAGTGAGATTATCAAAGTTGGGATGCTGCACAACCAGGTTCCATTGCGAGTAGTTCATTCGGTAGTTAAAGTTTGTAATAGTAACCTTAGCACGCCAATAATCCTTGTAATTGACCTTGACGTGCCAATGGATTCGAACCGGACACATGTGGCTAGTACACTGGACCAGAGGAATGTTACTAGCTTTTGGTCCACCAGCTGAAATAGCTGATGCTAAATATGGACTGTCCGCGCTGCAATTGCCATTGTTTGTCAGAAAACCAAGAGCATATGTGAAAGGGTTTCTGTAAAGAAAATCATTTTGATGAAATTACTTACTTGACACAACTTCCTGGTTGGGTTATGTTATTCTGACATCCACAAGAACAAGTTGGGCAGGGTACTATAGTGTCATTGTAAAATGAGGACAGGGAAACACAGCAAGTAGGAGTCTTCTGAGCCAAGAACTGAGAATACGTGCAAGTTATATTCCAAGTCACTGCCAAGAAGAAATGCAGTTGTTTATTAGTTAACTTGAAAAAACTCATTTCACCATCAGTAAGATTTATTATCTCCAGCATCAACTGATCACTATAGTGACAAATCAAGAACTGTTACCATGAATTTGGAACCATCAGTTTGTCAATTTTTACACACTTTGTTTATTACTTATGAGAGAATGTCTATACCACGATCACTCCAATATTAACATAAAGTGTATGATTGAATTCTGAAGACATGAAGGAACCAACCACCCAAATACGTAAAGCTTAATCATAGGCAGGCTACTTACTCAAAGCTTGAGTGGTTCTCCGCTTATCATTGGTCTTAAACTGGGTTGGCCTCACAATCTTTGCCGGCCCACAAGTATAACCAGGTCCCGGTGCCTTCAATGTGAAATTCCTTGGCAGCTTAACTGTTTTATTAGAAGTTCCTGCTGCACCTACACTAACTTGAAAAGCACCAACAGCATTTTCAGGATCCTGGCCCCAGGCAGTTAATACGCCCCCACGGCAGCAATTAGCAATTTGCTGGTTGTAAGGTGTCCCGGGAAGCAAATCAACCACTGTTGGATCCTTCTTACAACAATGAGGAATGTTCCCTTTGAATTTTGAACAATCTCCTTGCTCCGTGGTTTGAGCACCCACCATGCTCCATATTACCTCTTTTTTGGCCCAAGTCCATCCAAGCGTCCATCCGGGGGTTTGAATGTGGCGGTACTGCTGGAAGTTGAACATAGTGACGACAGCCTGCAAGCAACAAAGCAAAATATTTTAGCTACAGAAGGAAAAGAACAAGAGATTTATTTCTCACCAAGTCATCATTGTTATACCACGGAGGGAGCCTACTATATTCCTTTTTCTTACATTTATTGAAAAAAAACAGATCATCATTATTATATGACCAACAAGAACAAATCATCACCAACTCCTATAATGTTCGAACAAGTCAACAGAATGAAAGTCAACAGAATGAAACTTCAAAATTTTCCCATCTCATTTACATCACTTGAATTATTAATCTCAATATGATCCCCTGTAAATGGAAGACATTCTAATGGGTGCGAATCAAAACCTGATTATAACTCTAACTCCAAATGAAGGCTAACAAACAAACCGTTTGGTAGTATTACAAAATTAAAGGGTTTCACCACACAATTCCGCTCGAATATACGAGTAACGACAATAAGTAATGATATGGACAAAAATTTTGGTATAGTAAAACTTACAAGATATCCATCAGGGGTCCAATTCATAACATCCCATTTGATAGTAATATTTCCATTTGGATCAAGTGCATCATAGGCTTCTGCATAACAAATCACAAAACAAAGTCAAATTTTCAAGGAGTATCATCAGATCTCACCATAATTCAAGCATAAATTCGTTGAGCAATAATTAATGAATGGATCCAAGTTTAACTGATCAAAGTTAACACTGATCTTTTTCCTCATATTATTCTTCCCTTCTTGAAAAAGAAAGGTACCATAATTAGTAATCTCAACAACTTTCACAATCCAATATCCAAATTAAACTGAAAAATTATCAAACTTAAAAAACCAACATTCTATCAACAATTTTGGTAGTATTAGCAGCTCAGATTCTCAAGAAAATATAGCAAAATCAACAATACCCGGATGCTAAATTCACTCAATAGGACTAAAAATTTCAACTTTATCAATGAATAACAAATTTGGAAATATTGAACCTCAAATTCACTAATAAAATGCAAAATCAACAATACCCAGATGCTGAATCCACTCAATTTGACTAAAGTTTACAACTTTAATAGTATCGATTGATTTCCAATAATATGATTGCAGATAAGGCCAAGAAATGAAAATGGTAGTTACCAGTTGATGTGAAATATGAGCAAGAAAGCAAGAGTGCAATGAAGAGGGTGAAGTAGCTGAGGTTAGCAATGGATCTGCTGCTAGTGCTGCCAGACTCCATTTTTGAACGACCCCTCTCAATATGAAGATCTGAAGATGGAGGCTGAGAAGAGGGGGGAGGAGGCAGAGGAGTAGAGCACTCTGAACGAGGAACCTGTGATTTGGCTGCGCTTTAAACAATAAATGATTGACTACTGACTGTCGGTGTGTGTGTGAGTGTGAGAGTTGGTCTTGTTGCCGACTGCCGTCCTCGCTGTAATGTTGTTACATCTGATCTAAATAATCTTGAATTATGTCGGTTTTTAATGTGGGCATTTGGTGATCATGGACTAGTCTAGGAAAAAAATGATCAAATTGAGTTTAGGTGTGCAAATTAGTATAATGTATGAAATTGAAGAGTCTAACTTGATTCCCATGTTAAGAGTATAAAAAACTATCTCTAATAAAGTTGTTAAAAATTGGCCCAATATGAAAATTAAGGCAAACTTAATTAGTACTTGATTTGTTAATGACACAACTACTGGTAATAATAGTTTCATATTTCTCTATGTTTTGAAATCATTTTTAACGGACATAATACAATAATGAAAATTATAAGAACATTACTGTCCCATGATAACGGCTCGATCAACTTTTCAGAGTTTGTAAGGGATATACTAAATATTTGAAGCTCAAAAGTTTTTAAAAGTCAAACTAAGATAATTAAACAAAGTTCTTCAACCAAATCTTTAAAATAATACCAAAATCAAAACCTAGTAATGTAAAACCAAACCAATTATTCTAAACAGTTAAAAAACACAACCAAGAAAAACTATACATGTATTCCCCCATTCGACTTCATGAACTTTACCTTCAAAAGTCAACCCACATTTAACTCAGATTGTTAATAGGAGATTGCACTTGTCGAGCCATAAATCTAGTTCTACTCTAAAAGCACCAACATCCATGAGGAATTGTCATCTTAAGAATGACTTTAGAAAAGAAGATAATATCCCCATAGATGTGGTATATGAAGAGAATATCATCTATTAAAGAGGAATTGAAAAGGAAAAGGAGAATTCCTCTTATGAAAGAAGAATGTTTTGTCTTAACTTTTGGGACAACTTTTACAATAAAAAAATTATCATTCAATAAAAAATATGGACCCCACAGCTGCTTTGGGTTAGCTTTGTGATCCATGATATCATCTTGGCTTATGATTTTAATTTTGATAAAAATAGATTTTGACACTTGTTCATTTTTTTTATTGGCTTTACTTAATTTTAAAGAAAATATTGTATAACGTCTATTAAAAAGGTTATATTTTTTTTAAATATTTGATTTCACCAATGACTTTATATTTTTAAAGTATTTTTGAACTTAATTTAATGTATTTTATGGAATATTGAAGTTTAATTTAATGTATTTTTTGTATTTTGAACATAATCTAATGTATTTTTAAAGTATTTTAGAACTAAATTTTATATATATTTATAACCTAATTAAGTAGGTAATTGATAATTAGCAAACAAAATTAAGTTATATATTATTTAAATCACAATATATTGTATATATACAAGATATAATAAAGTAAAAGTGACCCTTTAATATAACAAAAATTATCATAATTTTGTTATATTAAAGGGTCACTTTTACTGAGGTCACTATAACTTTAATGTGTTTCGATATATACAATACTTTTTGAAATCACAAAGTAGAAATAAATTTTGTAATAAGATATATATAATATATAAATAGAATATTTAAAAGGATATATAATACTCCCTCCGTTATTTTTATTCGTTTTATTTGAAATATTGTAGATTTTACAATTAAATTTTGTTACAAATTCTCCTAAATTTAGATGAAAAACTTATTCATTGGAAATCTTGATAGATTCGTTTCAATGTTATTTTTAAATATAAATTTTTTATAATTTTTATAAATGCATAATTAAAAATATTAAAAATAAATAAAAAGAATAAAAAAGAAAATAAGATCGGGGTGAGAGAAAAAAATAAGAATGTGCGTTCCTCGCGGATAATCTTGCCCTAATGACCCACCAACGTTCTTCTTCCCATCCCCAAACTTGACCTTCACTTTGCACTTCCTCTGTGGAAAATCAATTGAATTAATAATTTATCATCCGAATTCTTCCGATTAGGGTAAGAATTTATTTATTTAGTTGATCATATATGATGGGTATTGACGGAAACTTCGAGCAAATTCTTCAAGAAGGCAAGCTTTACCGTGATGTGAATGCTTTGATTGTTGCTCATCTTCGCGACAATAATCTCAGTCAGGTAGAGTTAATCTTACTCTATTAACCCCTAATGTGTATCTAAATATTTTATAATTCATGCAAAATTTCAATGAAAAGGGGTTTTTTTGTTAATTTGGTGTGGTTTATGCTAATTTATATGTTTTTGATCATTATATCACATGGGTATTCTTGTTTTTGTGAAACTGTTGTTGCGTTGTTGTGTTAGACATGAGTTTTCATTAATTATGTTGATTTTGTACTTTAGATTGTGTGACCATAGTGTGTTATATGGCCAATATGGGCATATTTGACGAATGAAGCTATTGTTTCATTATGGTGTTAGAGATGATTTATTCACTAAATTTTGTTGATTTTGTGCTAAAAAAATGTGGAAAGTAGTGTATTTTAATGCTAATTTCTGTGTTATGTTATCTTTGATTACATGAGTATTTTTTATTTCGTGAAACTTTTGTTGCATTGTAGTGTTAAAGTTGATTTTCACTAATTATGTCGATTTTGTACTTAACGCTTGGAAATTAGAGTATTTTAATCTATTTTCTTTGTATGTTATGACTTACTATATTAGAGTACGTAATTTGTGAAGCTATTGTTGCATGTTAGTCTTGCGCACAATTTACTTACTAAATATTGCTGATTTTACACATAACTATGATTTGAATTCACAATTAGTTTAGTTAGTTCATTTGGGTTGAAGTTACAATTATTTTGCTATACATTTGAGATAATGATGCTATTTTTTTAAAATTATGTTAAGTTATACTCAAATTAACTATTTTGTTTTCCCAACATAGGCAGCCAGTGCAGTTGCTTCTGCTACAATGACGCCACTGAATGTTGAAGTGCCTCCAAATCGACTGCTTGATCTAGTCTCCAAGGTTTGTTTCCTAGAATTGGAGGAAAGAATGTTTCTGCAATAGTTTCTGTTAAGAGTATTTCATGATTCGTAACACCATCGGCTAGTTTTGGACTAAGATTTATACAGGGTCTTGCAGTAGAGAAAGGTGAGCCTATAAAAGGGGTTTCTGCATCCTCGCTGTTTGATTCCGGTTCTGCTGTACCTGCTGCTTATGGCTCTATCCCAGTTCCTCGAACTGTTGCCATTGATTTTAGGTAAGCTGCTCAATTACGCAGCACAAAATTAAAACTTAGGTTGTTTAAAATAGTGGCTAATGGCTTTGCTCTAAATTAGTGCCCCCCAGGATGTTAAAGGTGCATCTAAGTGTTTCTCGGAGCATGAGACGAGGCATGTGTCTGAGCATAAGGTAATGAAATTCCGTGTTTAGTTAACTTGTGAGAAATGTTATTGTAATAGGGTTCTAATTTAGACTACCTGATTTATTCCAGAATATTGCAAGGTGTGCAAGATTTAGCCCTGATGGAAGATATGTAGCAACAGGAAGCGCAGACACGTCCATTAAGCTCTTTGAGGTTTTTTCTTTTTGCTGGATAGATCTGTATCGTGTCATGTGTCCGTAATTGTTTTTTTCTGAGATAGTTTTGAATTTGTTTTTTTTGCAGGTGGTAAAAATAAAGCAAATGATGCTACCTGAGGTTAGAGATGGGCCCGTTCGACCAGTCATTCGGACATTCTATGATCATATACAAGTAAATTCTTTTGACTTTTTAGAAATAGGACAATTATATCTTAATTCTTAAATAGTGCTATTCAGAAAAGTGGTTGTGGCACACATTTGGCTGTGACAAGTGGCAGATGTGTTGTTCATTATGCTGGTTAAAAGTACAGATTATTGAATTGTAATTAAGGCCTGATGTGACCTTAACAATCTAATCAAGATGAGAATTGTTAAACACTAACTTGTTGTTGGATTTGAACTCTCATAAATTATAGCCTTCAGGGGATTCAGAACTTTGCTTAATACACATATTTCCTCTTAATCTGTTGGCTATGCATGGTGCATCTTTAGTTTTTATGAATATTTTGAGAATTATATGACCAAGTTTTAGCTTAACTTTTGTGTCTTTTTTACTCAGGAATAAGAAAGATCCTTTTGGATGCATTTTTCTTACGCATAGCTACTTTCAATTGCAGCCAATAAATGATCTGGATTTTCATCCACAAAATACCATATTGATTTCTGGCGCCAAAGATCATACAATAAAGTGAGGAACTGATATATTTGGTAGTCTGTTCAAATTTATTTCTTTCTCTCCCAATAATGTTGAGTGGACTGAAAATAGTTATGTTTTTTTGTTTGTTTTGAGGATGGTTATATGTTTTTGCCTTTCATCATTGATATGCTTCTTTCATTAATGATTTTTCCAGGTTTTTTGATTTTTCTAAAACAACAGCAAAAAGAGCTTTCAGAGTCATTCAGGTCTGGGTTATGCTGTTGTCTGAGTTTAAACTGTTTGACTAACTTAAGATGAATCCTAGTCTTATGGAGTTTGGCATTGAAGATTTAAACTTGAAATTGTGCAGGACACTCACAATGTGCGTTCAGTGTCATTTCATCCTTCTGGGGATTACCTTTTGGCTGGTAATTTTCTTATTGTTTTATTTCAATGTAATGTGTCCGAGTGTATGTCTTAGATTCTGTGATTTTCGCATGATTGTAGATTGGTAACTGTATTAAGTACTGTATAATGTTTCCTAGAAGAAAAAAAAAACTTATCAGTGGTTTTTCTATTTCTCTTTGTTTGCTGGCAAAACTTTTACTCTCCAGTTTATTTGGTGCAATCTTATTTATTTGTTTATTTATTCTTGTCTCTCCATATGGGTGTTTGACCTCATCAATATCCTGAATATTGTCCTATAAAGCATGCAGATTTTATCACGAAGTTATCGATTTATATTTCTTCGATTTAGCAGTCCATGTCTTTAAATTAGGGAAAAGAATTTTACATAAAAACAAGTCTTTGATCTTGCTTCTACGTATGGGAGTACTTGATTTGTCCACTGAAAACATGATGGTATTTGTCATATACTTTGTTGACATCTTTTTTTCTTGGGAATTATGATGTACCATGCATGTATTCCTGTCTTAAGGTTGTAAGACTTGTAACAGGAGTAGGAAATAGATTTCTACCCTTTGCTTTCTTTTTTCTTCATTTTTCTTTGGGTTAGAGCTGTAGATGAGTGTCAAAAACCTCGCAAGGGCCATTTTTTGTGGCTCATGATGTACTGTGCATGTTTCCTCAAGAACAGGTGCTTATCATGTTTCACATGTTATTATGTATCTAATGACAAAGGATATAAATCCAGCATTCTAATTACACTCTTTTCCCCGCAAAATTAACCTCCCATAAGGTCAGGAGATCCTCATTATGCCCCTACAAAAAAGAGAAAATTTCTCGTGTGTGGACTAATGGACTTGAGTAACCTCTCCGGGTCTATCACTTCTTCTGATAACTTAACTTTGCCATGCCAAATGTCAGATGTTTTAGAGTATTACTCATCCAGTTTTATGAGACTAGATGAGTTGAGGCTTTCAATGTCAAACCATTTTAAAGTATTTTAGGCGTAATTATCTGTGGTTGCAGTTGAATGAGGCTATTAGCTTCAATTTATGACACAACATCTTTCTCCTAGATCATTGATATTTCAGAAAAGAGGAAAATTGAATAACATTTCTGGTGTCTCTGAATTATGAACATGCTGCAAGGAATGTATGGTCATTATTTCTCCACCTGGGCAAGGTTTATGTTTGGTGTCTCTAATATTCATCAACATTCCTTAGACATTGATTTGGCTGCTTGGTTTGAATCATCTTTTTGCAGGAACTGATCATCCAATCCCGCATTTGTATGATATCAACACGTTCAAGTGTTACTTGTCTGCAATTACAGACGATGTTGCTGGCAATGCGGGCATAAATCAGGTATACACTTCCCTTATATCTAACAGCTATTAAATATGCAAGTATATGATATTCAGGGATCAAATGAATGTTGTTATAATTTTCCAACTCTTTTTGATGATTTAGGTAAGGTATTCTTCCACTGGCGGCATGTATGTCACAGCATCCAAAGATGGAGCAGTTCGATTATGGGATGGTGTCAGTGCCAAGTGTGTGCGTCCCCTGATAGGCGCACATGGAATTGAGGCCACTAGTGCTATCTTCACCAAGGATCAACGGTACATTATTCTGAAATTTTTGGAACTTAGTTTGTTGAGTTTTGTGCAGTTAAATTTCTTTTCATCCTAGTAAAGCACCCCTGCAATTTTGGAAGACTTCAGTCCATGACTAGCTCCCATAGTGTGATTTGCGTGGTGACGAGCCCAGGGATCTAGTTTACAAAACCTGCTATCTGATACCATCGTTTCTTGTTATAATTGGCATGTTAGTTGTATTATTTCTTGCCACCATTCTGTTTAGGGAGTGCACATTGATGTGACTGGTCTCAAATTCTTTGATATGACATGATTTATTTCTGAAGAAACCTTCCACTATTTTCAGGTATGTTCTCTCATGTGGCAAGGATTCCACTGTAAAACTCTGGGAGGTTGGAACTGGAAGATTGGTAAAGCAGTATGTAGGTGCTACACACTTGCATTTGCGGTGCCAGGTAGGTTCATGTTCATGATTTGGCATGTATGTAGATTACCTACGTTATTCTTAAATCACTCTTTATCTAATGCCTTGAATTATGATTTGTATTAACAAAAGATATGAAAGTACTTAGAGATAGTTTTGCAAAACAGATAAAGTGAAATCAAAGACTATAAAATTGAAAGTAGAACAACTAGGATTACTTTATACACCTGCCATTGATAAGCACACAGTGACACTTTCCATTTGCTAATCATGGTCTCATTGTTTCATCACATATATCAAGATATTAATTGGCTATAGAAAAATCTCACTGATGGAAGAATTTCTATTGTAAACATTAATGTTTGAAGACACAAGTTTTTATACATTTTTTAGATCGTGACTTATGTATAAGTGGAAAGTGCAACAGAGTTGAGTAAAAGCAGAAAGGATTTCCTGATTACATCTCAAGCCAATTTGGGAGTGGCTATTTGGTGCGGCTTTACTAGTATTCATAAATTGTCAAGGTGTTGAGTTTGGATTGGGAAAGTAGGAATCATATTATGATCTGGAAAAAGTTAGTTAGATCTGGAAACTAGATACAATGTATTCAAGTATATTTATATGCTGATATTACAATTTGTAAATCCGCTTTCCTTATTCATTTCCTTTTGTTTGGTTCCTTACTAGTAAAATTAGAAAAGACATGATGAAAGGAGACATGAAGGGATGGGAAAGAAATGTTGCATTACTTCCTTAGATAAGGAAAACCTTTTCATCTTTAGGAAAATGATTCCAACCTGTTAGAGCTGCGGGAGAAAGTATGAAAGGCACTAGGAAAGCATTAGTCTGGAGATGTGTTTTAGTGCATTATATTGATGGTTTTTCGTTCATGAGTTTAGGCTACTCCATATAAGCCAAAGACTAGACATATGCAAAGCATTTATGAACATTCATTGATATTTACCAAATTTCCTGGTCATTATGTGTTCCTGCTATTTTATGAGGCGAGTGGTTGTATGAGTTGTTTGATTTTTTGCGCTATCCTTAGATAGTCAAATGTAAGTTCTTTACCCCAACAAAATTATGTAGAGATCAAGTACGTTCAATATTTTATAAAATGATTATATTATGAAATACGTAAATTAAATGGTTTGAAGTTGTGCATGGTAGCATGGACATCTTTTATGACCTTAAGAAACTCTCAAAATAAAATTATTAAGAATAAATATTTAGTTAATACTTATTACAAATTATTTTTTTACACATAACTTTTTGGATCATAGAGCTACTCTGTTTTAGTGTTACTCTATTCTAGCTTGATGTAGGTGTATGCCTATAGTTTTAATCGCGAATTATCATTTAAATTATCTAGTCAATTTCTTTTGGAGTAGGATATTTTTGTTTAATATAGTTGTTTATGGTTCCAAACAACCATGTATGACATATGAGGAGTTTGATAGTTTCCAATAAGTTTCTAAAATATTTCACCAAAGGGATATGAAGTCATGTATGCCTTTTATGGCGCATTTTGAGTTTTTTGGTAAGGAAAAGGTAAATAGGGCTTTCCCTAAGTCGAAGAAAACCTTAGGTACCCTTTCAATCATCTCCAAACTTTCATTTCAACATAAAATTGCAAGATTCCTACGGGCTAAATATGTTTTATGCCCTTTAGAAACTCATTATTAGGCATTTGTCACATGTGGACAATTTTGACTAACTGCTAAGTGAGCCTCACACCACTATGCGTCACTTAGCAAGTTTCGTCCTTTCCCTTAAAGTGTGTTGTATAGCACACTAGACAAGCTCTCTTGTGTTAGTGATTCCCAAATAAGCCAATAACATCATAAACCGTGTCTAGCGCCGATGCTTATTGTCCTCCGATGATTGAACGTTGTGCATGCAAGCAAGTCTCGTTAGCTTGATGCACCTTATGTTGGCACACACTCTTGGTACCTAATGTTTTCCTCACATGCTTTCTAAGTATGGAAGGAAGAAGGTTGATAGAGAGTAAGAGAGATACGTATGTGAAAGAAATGCTTAGTTTGGAAATTACACTGCAAAGCTTGTTTGTCAACCTACACTTTTGTAAAATGATTATGCCTGCCTTTTTATAGGCAGCTCCTTGCGTGTCTATTCTTAGAGTCTTTCTTTTCCTTCTCCTCAATTGGAGTATTATAGAAATCTAAATCCCTATAGTTTTGTACACAAAATACATATAAACCCTATTCCAGATTTCCCTACACATTGAGATATTGACTATAATTGCCCTATCATTGCATTTCGTGTTGATATCTTTCAGACTCTAAGTGACTTTTATTCACATAAGTATGTACAAGAATTCCCTTCCAGTAAAGCACCCTCTTACCTTTGAATAGGAACCTTGTATACCTTCTTTGGAGTTTTTGCACATTCAACCTCCTCATAACCCAAGTAGTAAACCCAATAAGTTTCAGCCAATCCAATTCCGTGTGGTCCTCCAAATGACCCATTATTATGTTAGTGCAACTCTGCTAAATAAGCTTTTATAGGGGAAGGTCGTTGCTTAGGGCGCCCCTAAATATAAGAATCACTGCCAAGTGATGCATGCCCATGGGTGGGAAGTTGGGCACGGACCTTGACACATTCCTGCTCATATGACCCTATGAGGCATTAGTTCCATTAGTACTTCGAATAGTTTTTCAAAACTGACTCAAAAAAATTGTATTATAATCTTCAAAATTTGGTAATTTTAGACAATTATAGTCCTAGTGAGAGAACACAGACATATTTTTCATGATTCTTATGGCGTCATAGACTCATAGTATGCTCTAAGAGTGGTTGGAGCTCACAACCATTTCAACCAAGAAATAGGTTGATTTGTGAGTATTGGGGTTATGGGGCAACATAATTCTACAGCAGGTCTAGAATAGTGCTAAGATTTCTAGAGCACCTCAAGAAATAATCTAGATTGTTTGGTTTTTTCATGAAGGATTTGGGTCAGAAAGTTTTTAGAGCAGTTCTAGAATTACAGAAAATTTCTAGAGTAGCTCTAGATTTAGGCTGGGATGTTTAGTCATGAATGAAGAGTGTGTACAGCATATTTCTAGAGCGACTCTAGAAATTCCTAAAATTTCTAGAGGAACTCTAGAACCAAGCTGAAATTATTCTTTGAAAACCAAATACTCCTAACTTCTCAAAGCCTATCATAACCTAACCTAATACACAAAATTCCAAACCCTAACTCCCTATCTTACTCACACTCCCAGTACCTCGACAACAACCGTCAGCAGTCCCGACCGCCTGACGCCCAATCACTAGCGATAACCTCCGCAGTCCCCAGCCCCGCCTCACCCGCAGCACCTCTCTCTTTCTCTCACCCCTCGCCCACAGCCAGCCCGCAGCACCTATATATATATATATATACACAAAACCCTAAAGTTTCATTAGCACCCTAATCTCTTCAACCCCATTACTCTCTTATCGTTAACCTTACATAATCTCATGTATTGATTATTTGATTGCATTGAAATTAAATTTGCTATTCAATTCATGGATTTGGTGATATGAATTGATGTTGTGATAGTTTGATAATTGGTGTTGTGGTGACTTGTTTTTGGGTTGAATGTTAATTAGTGAATTAGTTTGGTGAATTGATATTGTGATATATTGGTGTTTTGGGTGGACTGATGTTGTAGTAGTTCCCTACTTTGGTGATTGGTATTGCTATATCACAAAGTTGGAGTAGTGACATTTCATTGTCTCGATGAATTAGTGTTGAGAACATCTTTAGTGTAGGTGATTCATTGACTGGGTGACTAGAATTTGTGAATTATTTGGGTTTGAATTTGAAAGTATCCTTCATCGCACCAATGACTCGTGCTAAGTTTAAGAGTACTAATGTTGCAAAGAAGCCCTCATCCTCAAAGGCCAAAACAAAACCGAAATCTAGGCTTGTGAACAAACCTAGAGTAACAATTGATTACTATGACATAGTCTTTCGAGACTCGACCCATAGAGACAAATATGATCGATTGTTTGTGCGTGGAGTTGTGCCTACTCGGTTTTGTGATGACGATGTTTTAAAGACCCTTAATATTGAAAGGGATGTTGCTTGGCTCTTCTCCAATGTAGGTTGGGGGTCCTCACTTCACTCAAAAGACCCTTAATTATAAAAGAGCTACGCTAGAATTTTTGAGTATCCTTACTACAAACACGTTTATCGGTAAGGGTTGTGAGCACGGGTTGATTTCCTTTCAATTATATAATGTGGAGTATAGATGGGATCTAGCAACACTTAATGCCGCACTTGATTTACCAACTGGTGGCCCAAGACATACCTCTGCATATTGGTTGGGTGATCCCGTTTGGCAGTCTTTAACTAGCAGTCAACCTTCCTACGACCCGAAGAGTAGTGCAGCTAATCTTATTCATCATCTTGCCATCCGCTATGTCCACCGTTTATTAGCTAGTACTGTCCTAGAGAGATCTAGTTGTGGGTTGGTACAAAAGGACGATCTATACTTTTTGTACCATATATTGCTTGCTAAGGAAATCGATACTGGTGCCTTCTTGCTCAAACAAATGGAACACTCGGCTAACAAGAAAACTAGTAGCTTTGCCATTGTCCAAGGTGCCTTTATCACTCGTATTGCTCTTTACTTGGGTTACAAAGATCGCCTCCTTGAGGAAGGACATATATTAGGGAGCGATAGTTTGGATTACGTTGCTTGTAAGGCAATGGGTTGTTGTTCTAAGAGAGATGGGACTTTGTTGTGGAAAATTAGAGCCGTGGAGATTGAACTACCTCCCCTTGCGAGGTTAGATTTGCGTGTATCTGGGAATTGGAGATTGGTTGGCATTGAGGATTCGGCTCCTACTCCCTTGCTTCTAGAGGCAGCTCCTACAAAGGCATCCTCTTCTTCTTCACACTCAACCGCCACTGACGTTGTTGCTCGATTTCAAGAGCAAATTAATGACATTAAGATGGAGCAACAAGAATTAAAAGCCCAAATGAGTTTCATGATGTCCATGCTGAAGGACATTCACACTTGGGTGCGCCCACAAGAATCGCCGGTATCATCTCCTACTTCTTTACAGTAGGGCTACGTGAATACTCTCAAGCCTGCTTTATTTACTATTTGCTTTAAGCACTGGGGATAGTGTTTCATCTAAACATGGGGGAATACATCATGGTGTTTGTACATATTTGCTTATTGCTTTCAAGTTTCCTTTGGTTATTCAAAAAAAAAAAAAGAATGAAAACAACAAATACAACTATGTCGAAAACCCAAAAGGGCGACATAGGCAAGAATTTAGGGGCCCGGCTAGGTTGAAAACCCAAATGGGCAACTTAGGCAAAAGAGTGGCTTATCATGAGTGGCTTTCAGATGCGAGGCATAGAAAAGAAATGAGAGGCTAGGATGAAAACCGAAAAGGCTCCTAGGCAAAATGAGAGACAAAAGAAAGGAGAGAAATCTATTTTTGCATCTCAATTGTTTTGGAGTTGGTGTCATAAGGAGATGGAGCGATAAGGAAGGAACTCGGGACTTTTTCATCATTTGGAGGGATAAGTAGATAGCATTTTCTATTCAATTCTCGTTTCTTGGAGTCATAAGGAAATTTTGTAGCCAAGGGAGTTTCACAATATAATGCTCATATTATTTATGTTGTTAGCAAGGTCATATCTTGTTGATTTTGTTGGGTTTTTGTTATGTTTATTGTGTGTTGTTGTGTAAGCTAAGCATGGGGGAATAAGTGGTTTGGTTCATTGGACTACTTAGCTTACATCGGGATTAGTGAAGATTAGGAAGGGAGACATAAAGAGTAATTATTGCTTTGGAGACCATGTTTAGCCCTTTATTTTAATTTAGTCACCTTGAGCTTGCTCGAGGACGAGCAAGGGTTAAGCATGGGGGAGTTTGATAAGTACATGTAGTTGTACTTTTCGATGTTGATTCGAACTCTTCTATGGGTGAGTTTTGAGTGATTTCGGGTCTATCTGGAAGCTACTCATGATAAGCCACTCTTTTGCCAACCAATCTCTAATTCCCAGATACACGCAAATCTAACCGCACAAGGGGAGGTAGTTTAATCTCCACGGCTCCAATTTTCCACAACAAAGTCCCATCTTTCTTAGAACACCAACTCATTGCCTTACAAGCAGCGTAATCCAAACTATCGCTCCCTAATATATGTCCTTCCTCAAGGAGGCGATCTTTGTAACCCAAGTGAAGAGCAATACGAGTGATAAGGCACCTTGGACAATGGAAAAGCTACTAGTTTTCCAGTGTTCCATTTGTTTGACCAAGAAGGCATCGGTATCGATTTCCTAAGTAAGCAGCATATGGTACAAAAAGTATAGATCGTCCTTTTGTACCAACCCACAACTAGATCTCCCTAGGATAGTGCTAGCTAATAAACGGTGGACATAGCGGATGACAGGATGATGAATAAGATTAGCTGCACTACTCTTGGGGTCGTAGGAAGGTTGACTGCTAGTTAAAGACTGCCAAACGGGATCACCCAACCAATATGCAGAGGTATGTCTTGGGCCACCAGTTGGTAAACCAAGTGCGGCATTAAGTGTTGCTAGATCCCATCTATACTCCACATTATATAATTGAAAGGAAATCAACCCGTGCTCACAACCCTTACCGATATACGTGTTTGTCGTAAGGATACTCAAAAATTCTAGCGTAGCTCTTTTATAAGTAGGGGTCTTTTGAGTGAAGTGAGGACCCCAACCTACATTGGAGAAGAGCCAAGCAACATCCCTTTCAATATTAAGGGTCTTTAAAACATCGTCATCACAAAACCGAGTAGGCACAACTCCACGCACAAACAATCGATCATATTTGTCTCTATGGGTCGAGTCTCGAAAGACTATGTCATAGTAATCAATTGTTACTCTAGGTTTGTTCACAAGCCTAGATTTCGGTTTTGTTTTGGCCTTTGAGGATGAGGGCTTCTTTGCAACATTAGTACTCTTAAACTTAGCACGAGTCATTGGTGCGATGAAGGATACTTTCAAATTCAAACCCAAATAATTCACAAATTCTAGTCACCCAGTCAATGAATCACCTACACTAAAGATGTTCTCAACACTAATTCACCGAGACAATGAAATGTCACTACTCCAACTTTGTGATATAGCAATACCAATCACCAAAGTAGGGAACTACTACAACATCAGTCCACCCAAAACACCAATATATCACAATATCAATTCACCAAACTAATTCACTAATTAACATTCAACCCAAAAACAAGTCACCACAACACCAATTATCAAACTATCACAACATCAATTCATATCACCAAATCCATGTATTGAATAGCAAATTTAATTTCAATGCAATCAAATAATCAATACATGAGATTATGTAAGGTTAACGATAAGAGAGTAATGGGGTTGAAGAGATTAGGGTGCTAATGAAACTTTAGGGTTTTGTGTTTATATATATATATTTTTATATTAAGAGAGGGTAGGGTGGTGGTACCTGGGTGTGGACGCCGACAGTGGGTCGCGAAGGAGCGTCGGCGGCTGATGGGTGGAGCGAAAAGAGGGAGAAGGGGCTACGAAGGGGTCTGCTGGTCAGGGTGCTGCGGGCGAGGGGTGAGAGAAAGAGAGAGGTGCTGCGGGTGAGGCGGGCTGGGGACTGGGGACTGCGGAGGTTGTCGCTAGTGATTGGGCGCCAGGCGGTCGGGACTGACGGTTGTTGTCGAGGTACTGGGAGTGTGAGTAAGATAGGGAGTTAGGGTTTGGAATTTTGTGTATTAGGTTAGGTTATGATAGGCTTTGAGAAGTTAGGAGTATTTGGTTTTCAAAGAATAATTTCAGCTTGGTTCTAGAGTTCCTCAAGAAATTTTAGGAATTTCTAGAGTCGCTCTAGAAATATGCTCATCCACACTCTTCATTCATGACTAAACATCCCAACCTAAATCTAGAGCTACTCTAGAAATTTTCTGTAATTCTAGAGCTGCTCTAAAAACTTTATGACCGAAATCCTTCATGAAAAACCAAACAATCCAGATTATTTCCTAAGGTGCTCTAGAAATCTTAGCATTGTTTTAGACCTGTTGTAGAAATATGCTGCCCCATAACTCCAATACTCACAAATCAACCTATTTCTAGACCCCCTCTAGAAATTCCCCTCGAAACTTGACCATTTGTAAAACTTCCCTTGAAACTTGACCATTTGTAGAACTTCCCTTGAAACTTGACCATCTGTAGAAATTCCCCTTGATACAAAATTTATACTCCAAAAAACTCAAGTTGCCTCGATAATTTGTGTAGATAATTGATTTCAATCTCCAAATGCATCACACTCAAACAACCTACAAGAAAAACAAAGATAAAAACCAAGCATAAAATCCGTAAGAAAAAATAAACTAAATCAAAAGACTTAAAATGATGGGTTGCCTCCCACCAAGTGCTCGTTTAATGTCAATGAGCTCGACCTCTTACCGAAAATCAATTGGGAGAGTCAATAGCAAGGCAAAGGACTTCCTTGCTTTTAATGGGTACTCCCGAATCATACTTTTTCAACCTATTTCCATTCACTTTGAATGGTCCCTCATTGGAACTAACCTCCAAAGAGCCATATGGAAAGACCTTCGTAATGATAAATGGCCCTAACCATCTCGAACGAAGCTTACCAGGAAAGAACTTCAAGCGAGTATTATACACAAGCACATTGTCTCTAACTTCAAGATGACGCTTGTTATGCCAAATCTTCGCCTTTTCCTTGTAAATTCTCGAGCTCTCATAAGCATTCAATCGAATCTCTTCAAGTTCATTGAGATCCAATAAACGCTTTTCACCAGCGGTCTTTAATTCAAAATTCAATGCCTTTACCGCCCAATGAACTCTATGGTCCCACTCCACTTGAAGATGACACGCTTTTCCATATACAAGTATATACGGTGGTACCAATAGGAGTCTTGAAAGACGTTCGATAGGCCCAAAGAGCATCATTCAATTTTTGAGACCAATCTTTTCGAAAGCGATAAACAGTTTTCTCCAGAATAGCCTTAATTTCTCGATTAGAGATGTCAACTTGTCCACTTGTTTGTGGATGGTTAGGTAGAGCAAATCGATGATGAACAACATATTTCTTCAGTAGGGCTTCGAACTTATGTTCCATGAAATGAGTGCCATTATCACTAATCAACACCCTAGGCACCCCAAATCGAGGAAATATGTTTTTGAAGAATTTACTCACCACCCTAACATCGTTAGTTGGAGTAGCAATCGCTTCTACCCATTTTGACACATAATCACAAGCCACTAAGATGTATCTGTTTCCATATGAAGATGGGTAAGGCCCTTGAAAATCAATTCCCCAAACATCAAAAATCTCAACTTCAAGAATGAAATTGAGAGGCATTTCATTGCGTTTAGAGATATTCCCTATTCGTTGACAACGATCACAACTCTTATAGAAGGCATGAGCATCTTTGTGTAATGTAGGCCTATAGAATTCACTCTCTAAAACCTTAGCAGCTGTTTTAGAGGCCGCTACATGACCACCACATTGCAATGTATGACAGTGTTGTAGAATTGATTCCACTTCTTCCGGTACACATCTCCTAACAATCCCATCAGCACACCCCTTAAAAAGGAATGGATCATCCTAAAAGTAGAACTTAACCTCATAAAAGAATTTCTTCTTTGCATAAGGCTCAAGATTGTCAGGCTTCACCCCACTTCCTAAGTAATTAGCCATATCGGCAAACCAAGGCGCCTTACCTGAACTGGAAATTACATACAAATGGTCATCAAGAAAAGAGTCATCAATTGGAAGCCCATCATGAGTAGCTAGTAGAATCTATCTGATCAATCGGGGTTTTGTATCCTTTTTGTTCAACAAAAATTTTAATGCCGAATGATCTGTATGAACTATAACCTTGAACCAACCAAGTAGGACCGAAATTTCTCTATGGCATACACTATTGCTAGCAATTCCTTTTCTGTAGTGGCATAATTCATCTCAGCTGGGTCAAGAGTCCTAGCATAGTAGATTGCATGGAGTTTTCCATCTTTCTTTTGCCCTAGCACTGCTCCTAAAGCATAGTCACTAGTATCGCACATGAGCTCAAAAGGTAGGCACCAGTCCGGGGGATGAATGATCGGTGTTGAGATGAGTGCCTGTTTCAACTGATCAAAAGCATGCAAACATTCATCAGTAAAAACAAACGGGGTATCTTTAGCTAAAAATTCCACATAGCCAATCACAACACCTTCTTGAACCATAAAATGACATTTCTCCCAATTAAGAACCAAATTGTCCTCCAAGCAACGTTTTAACACCTTTTTAAGATTACCTAAGCAAAGCTCTAAGGTGCTTCCGTGTACTGAAAAGTCATCCATAAATACTTCCATCGATGTCTCAATCAAAGCTGAAAAAATAGCCATTATACATCGTTGAAAAGTAACTGGAGCATCGCACAAGCCAAATGGCAATTTTCGATAGGCGAATGTGCCATAGGGACATGTGAAAGTATTTTTTTCTCTGTCATCACGATGGACAGGGGTTTGAAAGAAACCAGAGTATCCATCCAAATAACAGAAATAAGCATGGTTAGCCAAACACTCCAACATTTGGTCAATAAAGGGAAGGGGGAAATGATCTTTTCGGGTGGCTTTATTTAATTTACGATAATCAATGCACATTCACTAACCAGTAATAGTTCTAGTAGAAATTGACTCACCTTTATCATTACGCACAACAGTCATACCTCCTTTCTTAGGTACAACTTGAACTGAACTAACCCATTTGCTGTCAGGGTAGATGATTCCAGCATCCAACAACTTAAGCACTTCCTTCTTCACAACCTCCTTCATGTTAGGATTGAGACGCCTTTGAGCTTCAATTGTCGGCTTAGCCTCTTCTTCTTAATATATCCTGGGAGTACAAATAGAAGGGCTTATCCCCTTTATATCATTAATTGTGTACCCAATGATTTTTTGGTACTTACGTACGAGGTTCAAGAGTTGAGTTAACTCATTTCCATTGAGTGCACTATTGACGATAATGGGATAGGTAGAATTCTCACCTAAATAAATATATTTCAAAGAAGAAGGTAAAGGTTTAAGTTCTACCTCAGGAGGCGTAGATCTCTCCTGCACAACATTATCGATGCTCATCATCTCAAAGGGCGAAGAAGAATCATTTGAGGGAGCTTCATTGAGTAGGCATTCAACTTCAAGAGCCTCAACACTACTCTCTGCTCTCCCCTCTAAGCACAACTGCAATGCATCAACCTTAGCTTCCCATGAAGATTTGGAAGCTATCTCCTCTACCACAGCAATACTAAAACAATGATCTAAGGATGATGGGTTAGTCATTGCCTTGTGAAGTTCAAACTCCACCTTGTCATCTCCTATCTCCATGGATAGCTTGCCTTTTTTCACATCAATTAATGCACCTGCAGTAGCAAGACAAGGTCTACCCAAAATAATAGGAGTTTGAGTATCTTCAGGGATGTCCATGACCACAAAATCACAGGGAAAAACTAATTTCCCATCAAACATAGGAACATCCTTGAGGATACACATAGGGTGTCTAATACTCCTGTTAGCAAGTTGTAGTGTTATTCCAGTTTGAGTTAAAGATCCCACATTACGTAGTTTCTTATAAACTAATAAAGGCATAAGACTAGCACTAGCACTAGCTCCTAAATCACACAATGCACGATCAATAGATAAATGACCAACTGTAATAGGGATAGAAAAACTACCTAAATCACCCATTTTGGGTGGAAGTTGGTTCAGAATAACTGCACTGCATTGTTGTGACAGATTGACAACCCCCTCAGTTTTCTTCCTATTCGCAACAAAATCCTTCAAAAACCGAGCAAAAGATGGAATTTCAAACACAACATCAATGAATGGGATGTGAAGCTGAACATCCTTCACCATCTGCATAAATTTTCCATCTCTTTTCAAGCCTTGCTTTTTCCAAACTCTGAGGAAAAGGAAGAGGTTGAATATAAGGTTAGGAGGTGATGATTGCTTGCTAGCATCTTCCTCAGAGTTCTCAACTGTTACACTATTGTCTTTCTCAGCAATCTCCTCTCTCACTTTAACCACAGGAATAAGATCCTCCAAAGTCTTACCACTCCTAGTGGTAATTGCATTCACTTGACTAGGACCTTTGTCATTAGGCTCAGGTTGAGATGGCAACTGATTTGGACCCGTTTGTTGGGATAACATCTGCTGTCTCAATTGAACTTGTTGATTCTCCAACATTTTGAATTGGGTCTGCTTTTAAGTCATGGATAACTCAAGCTTAGAGATATTATTCCTCATATCAGCATTAGCTTGAGATTGAGTAGCCACAAATTGCTCCATCATCAACTCTAAAGATGCCTTTTGGGAGGAGCTTGTTGCTGCATTGGAGGTCTGAATGTATTTTGCTGGTATTGAGGTGGTCTAGGATTAAAGTCAGGAGGATTGAGTTGTGGTTGTGGAGAAAGTTGTGGATTTAACACATTTTGGCTCCTATATGAGAGGTTTGGATGCTTATGACCAGGATTATAGGTATTACCATACAAAGCATTAACCTCATCTGGTTGTTTGGTCACCATAGAATATGTCTCAGATACATGCCCCTTACCTCCATATATCTCACAAACTTGTACCATACGGGAAGGAGAAGCAACAGTAGGTGAAACACCAGAGTGCTTCTCAACCTTTGAAGTGTGCACAGTAATCTTTTGTGTGAGAGCTCCTATAATGTCCTTATCAGCTCCTACACGTGACTTAGTTAGTGCTTCCCTTTCATTACACTAAGAGGCTACATTTTGTGCGACTGTCTCAAAGAGTTGAAGAAGTTGCACATCAGTTTTGGAACTCATTACCCTCCACAGGCTGCAATGATTGAAGACTTATACTCATTAGAAATGCCTAAGTAAAAGGATTGTACCAATAGCCAATCGGGTATCCCATGATGGGGACATTGCCTTTGAAGGTCCTTTAGCCTTTCCAACGCCTCATAATAAGTTTCAAATGGCTACTGCTTGAAAGTTTGAATCTCTGTTCTAAGATATGAAGTCTTGCATGGTAGGAAAATTTTTGTCAGAAAATCGGTAGCTAGATCATTCCAGGTGGCATACTTGTTTGGTGGTTCTGACTTCAACCAAACTTTAGCTTTGTCCCTCAAACTAAATGGGAACAATCTCATCCTAGTTGCATCTTCTGACACAATACCAATGGAAATTGTATCACACTTTTCTAGAAAATCTGACAAATGATCATGAGGACTTTCAGTGGCATTTCCTCCAAATTGATTTCTTTCAATGAGCTGGATCAAGTGTGTTTTCAACTCAAAATTGTCAGCTTCTATCACAGGTTTTATAATACAGGATGTGGAAGAGTGCATTGGAGATGGTCTCCCCATTTCACCAAAAGGTCTAGCCATTGGAGGTAGTATAGATTGCTCTCTTGTATGCTCTTCCTGTGCTTTTCTCCTTCTTTCTGCGTTTAGTCTAGGCGTAGGTGCTTCTATCTCAGGATCAAACTTGTCCAAGTGTAATGGATCTCCTGTGCATCAAAAAACAAAGACAACCCAAGTGCAAACAACGAAAAAGAGAGAAGTAAAGAAAAAAAGGAATTAAAATTAAAGAACGTAATCAACTAAATTAAACTAAACTAACACCTTAGCTTCCGTGACAACGGCGCCAAAACTTGATGACTTATTTTTAGTCACTAAGCTGTTGCAGTACAATCACGAGTCGTCCTCTAGGAAGCTAGTAAAGGGTCAACTTAGCTCAATTTAACTAGATTACGTAAGAATTAAAATTTGATATCAATAAGAAAAAGACCTAGGATATTAATAAATCTCCACTAACATACATTAACCATCATCGAATACACCAACATCAATAATCAAATCAAATAACCCTTCAATTATCCTAACCTCAGCTTTCGCTTCTTGATTAATCTAATTGTATTAGGTGTAGCCCTCTTAATCTCAGCTCTCGCTTCTTGATTAATTAGCAAATATCATTAAGACAAAGGAAATAATTAATCGCAGCCGTCGCTTCTTGACTAATCAAACCAATGAATTTAACCTAATGATCAATTTTAACAACCTAATAAACCAACCTTAATTTGACATTGAGTTGATATTATAATCTACTTAACACATGCTAGGGTTCATATATTAACATCCTAGAGAGAAAATTACTCACTACTCATAATTAAAGCCATAAAAATAATAATAAAATTAAGCATAAACATAAAAATCATAAGACTATAAGGAAAATTAAATTAAATAACAACAAAGAAGCATGAATAAATAAACAAAAATATAATCAACTAAAGAAAAATAGAGAAAACTTACTTGAGATTTAAATCAATGATTAAACTAGGAACACAATTTGATTATTCAAGAGTAAACAATATTTTGGAGAGAAAGAAATCTAAATAAAAACCATAAACTAAACCCTAGAAAAAGAGAGAAGAGAGGAAGAAGAGAGTAGAAGGTCAAGAGGTGAAAAACTAGAGAGTCCCCCTTAAATTCAAAACTCCCTATAACTAATTACTAATTCAGAAAATTAAATAAAAAATAAAAAATAAAAAAAACAAAAGAAAATCCCTTAAGTTTTGCCATGAAGCTTTCAAGTCCTCCTTTGGACTCTTGCTCCCTTTTCTGCCTTGAGTCTATCACATGCTTTTCTTTTTTTCATTTTTTTTTCTTTTTCCTTTCATAATCTTTTTGGGCTAATTTTCTTCTTTCTCTTTTCTTGGCCCATTTTCCACCATCAAATTCAATACTCCAACATGCTAAATCCATTAATATGCATTTATACTAAAAAAGTCTTAAAAATTAGCAATAATCAACATGATTAGAGCTAGATTATAATTATAGACGTTTAGCATAAATAAATTCTAATAGACCCGGAATCACTCAAAACTTACCTATAAAAGAGTTTGAATCAACACCGAAAAGTACAATTAAATGTACTTATCAGTAGGCGAGTCTTAGTTAAACTCATATGCACAATGTTTTGTAGTAGTAGGAATTTTCTATGTTTATTAAAACATACCATAAATGGATCTTGTTTTGAAGTACATTCAACACAATTTTGAATACTTGCAACATATTAATTAGGCTTTTGAATACTTGCAGCACTTTCTTAAATGGTATGGTGCCACAATTTTATTTCTATTATTATTATGTCTCTTACATACATTAAGACCACCTTTATTCATTATTGTCTACATAAACTCTTTAATATTCATAAACACACCCTTATTCCTCCTATAATAAGAAAATAATGGTCCCTACATCCCTCTAACTATAATATAATTACCACACTACCAACTATATTACAATAAAATACTAAATTAAATTGCCTAAAACTCTGTGTCGAGCAATATGTTGTAAGTATTTAGGGAAGAAGAGAGTATGAAATAGGACATGTTAGTTTTTTAAGGTAAATATGACATGTTAGTTTACTTTTCCTTTTTAATAATTACAATAAATGAAATTGATAATTAATTTCTTTCTCTATATGGCACTCTCTATACTCTTAAAAAGTTTCCCTTTTATATATTTAGTTAGATTTGATGCAACTAGTGCATGAATGTCTAGATTTATGGACGCAAAAGGTCTCATCTGTCTATACTCTTCCTTGGGAGTTCGAGATTTCTTATTTTCCACAGCGTATTGTCTGACAATTCGAATCTTCCCTTCAAAAGTGCCTTTGCACAAAAATATGCAAGTTAGTATTGTATTGGTAAAAATCCAACTTGACTTCTTTCTTATGTTTAGCATCTTCGATTCTATATTTTACTTTCATCTAGTTTCTTGTTGTGATGGATGGTTTTCTTTTGCTACCGCCTTTGCCAATTGATTGTCCACTTGAATCTCAGTGGCTTGAGCTTGCCTCTAACCCAAATCAGCAAGTATCTTCCTTAACCAAATATCTTGATTGGCTGTTGCTGCAAAAGTTACATATTCTGCCTAGGATGAATACATAACATGTAGTACTCTTCTATCACCAACAGTGCTTTTCAACTATTTGTCTGTATAAGCTACTAAATTAGCATCAGCTCACACACATAATCTGAAGTTTTCGTCAGTATCTTTCTGTCTGTCCCCATCTGAACTTCACTTGTCTCATATATGAACCTCAAAAGCAAGCTTACACCGTACATTGTTGCATTAATGTAGAACAGACTACCTACTAAACTTCTGTGGAGTTTACCATCAATTTTTCAATGCCCGTCATCCTTGGATAGTCTTCCATTCACATTAAGAGGAGTTGCAAAAGGTATAGAATGCTGCATCTTAAACATGTTGAGAATGTTTTGTCAAAAAAAATAAAGAAAAAATAAACATGTTGAGAATGTTTATAACCGCATACTTAAACATATTAAGCAATCACTCAGTAGTGTTTTTTTTTGGCAAAGTCAGTATTGTTTTGTAGCTCCACAGTGTATACTTGCTTAAGCTCTTGTTTTTTCCATTTATACTGATGACAGTAGTTAATTTTTTTGGGAGAGGGGTCATAAACTTTCTTTGGATAATTCTTTCATAAGATAGTCTTGCTATGGATCTCCATCTGTTTTACTAGCTGCGTAACTTTAGAAGACTAATTCTCACCTTCTGTCATTTGAATATTCTCATACTCTCTTCTCAAGTTATTTAGTGTGACTCGTCTCACTATCTCGGTTCCTTGAAATTCTCCTTGAGTGCTCCAAGTCCCCTATGTTGTTGAAGTGCTGATAAATTCTTGGTCAAATTGTCTCAAAAGGCGCCAAAGATGTGAGGAACAGAGACGTGCCTTTGCACCCTTCATCTCATCTTACCTCAATTTCTGTTTTTTTGCTTCGCGGTATACTGTGCTCTCCTTTTTCAGCTCAAAGTTTTGTCTCAACAATCTCCGGTAGATCTGTAGCTCCCGGGAAAAGGATTTATAACACATCAGAAATCTTTTGTCCTGCTAATCTCAAAACTGCTCGATGCTGGGAAGGGAAGGGTTGAAGCCATATTCAATCACAATTTATGCATCTGGCTACTTTTTTTTGTTTTTTTAATTACTTTTATACCTTGAGATCCACAAGGGCTAATATAATACACCCTGTTGAAACGATGAGATAAGGTATGGGATAATTTTCACCTTATTGCCCCACCAGACAGAGGCAAATGGGAAATCTAATTTTCTTGAATAGGATTTTCCTTTTCCTGACATGACATGACGAAATGCTTTTTCCAGTATGGAATTTGCATGCACATTTTAAAAAATGTAACCATTGTCTATTATTGCAGGCTGTTTTTAGTTACACTGAGGAATTCATATTGTCCATAGATGAACCAAGGAACGAGGTATATGTGGCTTCTCATATACCATTCATCGTTTGGTTTCACTTCACACCTCTATTTCCAGCATATAACCAGCCTTTTTCTGCCATACAGATTGTCGTCTGGGATGCACTAACTGCAGCAGAAGTAACAAGACTTCGATCAAACCATATAGGACCACCTCGGTGGTTAGAACACTCACCTGTAGAGGCCGCATTCGTTTCTTGTGGAACTGATCGATCTATAAGATTCTGGAAGGAGGTTTCGTAGCTTTTTTGGATTAAATACCTTTCTGACTATCCAGGGCAGGTCGCAGGTGATATTTACTTGATCGTGGATTTTCCATTGCTATGATCCATGCTTATGGCTCTCTTGATGTAGTATCAGCCAAAATAATATTTTTTGTAGAATTGTATTGATTTGTGTCCTCGCCATTTTCGGAGTATGATGTATTATTTGGCATAAACCTTTTCGAGACATCAGATACTTTTGTATTTTATGGTTGCAAAGGACTTCATTAATACAGCCTCAAAGCAATGATACTCTATCAGAAACCGATGTGCTGAGCATACATTAGAGCATGAACAACCAAGAGGATCCTCCATCCTCATAGCTCTATCTCTCTCCTTCTAATAGGTATCCCTATGAATATGAAGAGAATGTGGGTATCCTCTTGGCCAAGAGGATTTGGGTTGATCCTCTTAGTGAAGAGGATGAATTGTGTTGGGAGAAGTGAAGAATTATGCTGAGTTGGAGTTGTGGATTCCGGCAGAAATGGAGGGAAAAAAAAGATGGGGGGAGGAGGACGTGGAAAGAAGGAAAAGGCAAAAAAAAAAAAAAAAAAATAAAGGAAGAAGGAGATGAGTCGTTGGAAAAGAGTAGAGGTTGGGAAAAATAATTTTAGTGGGTCCCACATATTTGATTGGTTGTATTTTTCTGATATTTTTTTTACTACGGTTATATTTAAAACGGTAATAGATAAACAGTAAAGTGAAATTTAAAAATAATTTTACCAATGGCCTTATTTTTTTTCTTTATAAAATGAACCTAAATTTGGCTTTATTTCATATACTTTCATTTTTCAGTATTTTGTATATCATTTATTCTTAGCATTGTTTCCATAAATTATCAATCTAATATCTCATTTTCTTGTTAGTAATTTCAATTGATCCTTAGTTATGGTTCCAAGTGATCCAAATTATGGAAGAAATTTCTACTTTTCATATTATCCAACCCTCAACTTAATCCAAATACACCCCCTTTTGACCCAAATACTCTCAATAATCATAAATTCCAAGCTGCTTTATAGTGGTTTGTTCATCAACCTAGACCAATGAATCCAACTTACCCAGGCTATATAACGTTTCAACAATCTTCTCAAAATAATCCATCATTTCCCAATTTTGAACATTTTACTCAACAAATGGAGCATTTTTCGGGTGGTGAAGGTTCTTACAATGCTACTCCTACTTATGATAAGGGTAGCAAGACACTTTGAAGATATATAGGAGGTTGATGTTGAAGCAGTTCCATGAGAACTCTTTGTTACAACTAAACAGAAAACCAGACAAAAGGCGGCTTGGAGCATAGCTGAGGATAATGCGATTGTTTCAGGCTATATCAACACTAGAGGTGATGTAGTACGAAACACAAACACAAAAAAGGTCATCTTATGGATGGAAATATTTAAATATTATGAAATGGCACGGTTTGAGAATCCTAGTGAGATTCGTGAACGGACCCCAAAGTCCATGCAACAACACTGGGATCATATTAATTTTTCAAAATGGGTGGAGGTCTACATTTATAAGTTTCGCCACAAAAAAGTGGAGAATCAGATGCAGACGTGGAGAAACGCGCCCTTGAAGTTTACCAAAAATCGAATACGGTAAACCATTTCAATTGATGCATTATTTCAATATTATGAGAAAATTTGACAAACGGGGCCTTAAAATAATGCAATTACCTCTCAAAAGCAGAGCTATTAATAAAAGATCAAGCCCAGATATACCAATTGAGGAAGAGAGAGGTGCCACACCAACTAGGCCCGATGGCATAAAGAAGACAAAGTGCAAAGGAATGAAAGTTGCTACTTCTTCAATGTCATCAGTAAATTTCGATTTTTTCAATTCATCATTTGAAGAACGTGCTGCCCAGAGAAATGAATTAGGGGAGCGCATGCTTGACCTGATAAGGGAACGAGGTGAAGAAAGAAAAAAGCAAAAGGAGGAGGCAACAAAATTTAGGATGTTAAGTATGTTGATGGCTAAACCCATCCTTGATGAAGTTGAAGCGAAAATGTACCAGAAGCTTAGGGATGAATTCAATAATAGGTTTAATATTTGATTAATAATTTGAATTTCGATATGTATGTTGTTGTTGAAACCTGTCTTTTGAGACATTGTTGTTTTCGATATGCTTTTTCTTTTTTAAGTTAGTTATCTTAATTTGTACTTCGATTGTTAATGTAATTCTTATCTTTTCAATAACTGTACTCTTATTTTAATTTCATTATTCAATAGAGTCATGCACTGAAACATTTGGTATCAATATTATTGCTGCAAAAATATTATATTTTAACTTACCTTATCCTCCAATTTCAAATATTTTCACCAAAGACTTATCACTTCATGCATTGAAACATCTGCTATCAATAGTATTACTGCATAAATCTAATCTTCTGACTTACCTTATCCTTCAATTTCAATTTTTTCCACAAGGGACATGTCACTTCATGCAATAAAACATCTTCTATCAATATTATGGCAGCAAAAATCTTATCTTCTGACTTACCTTATCCTCCAATTTTAGATTTTTCCACCATGTACTTGTCACTTCATGCAATGAAATATCTTCTATCAATATTATTGCTGCAAAAATCATATCTTTTGGCTTACCTTATCCTCCAATTTCAGATTTTTCCACCTTCATGCAATGAAATATCTGCTATCAATACTATTTTTGTAAAAATCTTATCTTCTGGCTTACCTTATCCTCCAATTTCAGGTTTTTCCACCAGGGACTTGTCACTTCATGCAATAAAACGTTTGTTATCAATATTATTGTTACAAAAATCTTATCTTCTGACTTACCTTATCCTCAAGTTTAGATTTTGTTGATAACATTATTTAAGTATGTTATTATCATGTTTATAAATTGTATAAATAAAACGTTTGTTATCAATATTATTGTTACAAAAATCTTATCTTCTGACTTACCTTATCCTCAAGTTTAGATTTTGTTGATAACATTATTTAAGTATGTTATTATCATGTTTATAAATTGTATACATTCATTCACACATCATCCCTTCACAATCTTACATTTTATATCACAAACTTATAATTATTAACAGTTCACAAAATAAACTTCGAGATGAACTTTGATTCTAGTTCTTTGAATTCAAGTGAGGATGAAATCTACGACTATATGTTGATGGATTTTGTCGAAGAGAGTCATGAAATACAAGAGGTAGAGGATGCAGTAAGATACGTTGTTAACTCCACCGCCGAAGGAACTGGAAACGAGGGTTCACGTCCAAAAAAGAAGAGAACTTATGTTCCTAGAGATTGAGAATCAGCAAACAATCATTTGATTGTTGACTACTTCAGTAACTAACCACTCTGTGATGAACGTCAATTTCGTCATAGGTTTTGAACGCGAATACATGTATTCATTCGCATGGTTGATACCTTGAGTTTACATTATCATTTTTTCCAATAAAATCCAAATGCATATATGCACCAAGGTGCTACTGCTCTTCAAAAATGCATAGCGGTTATAAGGATGTTAGCATACGGATGTGCAACTGATCAAATTGATGAATATCTAAAACTTGGTGCTATAACATCAAAGGAGTGTCTTTCGCACTTTTTTGATGGTATGATTGCGCAATTTTCGGAAGAATACCTTCGGAAGCCAAGTATTGAAGATCCTCAACTTCTTCTTAGAGAAGTGGAAGACAGATGGTTTACAGGTATGATAAAGAGTATCGATTGCATGCATTGGAAATGGAAAAATTGTCTTGTTGGTTGGAAAGGGATGTATCAAGGAAGATCTAGAAGAACGACTGTAATCTTAGAAGTCATTACTTCTAGGGATTTATGGGTTTGACATGCTTTTTTGGGACACCAGGGTCTTGCAACGACATAAATGTACTCCATCGTTCTCTGATTTTTGACAACATTCTCAATGGTCGAGCTCCACAAGTTCAATTCGACGTAAATGGAAATACTACAATAATGGGTATTATCTCACAGATGGAATTTATCCAAAATAGGCAACCTTTTATTGATGCCATAATCGCTCTACAAACCCATAAACAAATGAATTTTCAGTATCAAACTTTAAATACAAGAATAAATTCATTCAAAAATTAAGGAAGTAAAGAAAGGACCGACCTTTACAAGAAAAGAATAAGGTTTGAAAACCATACCTTCTTTATGTCGCTGAAGCTGCGCTACAAAGAAGTGACGTATTTTTGGGATGAAGAATGCTTTCGTTTTTTCTTTGTTTAATCCCACGTGCAAGTTGGACTACCTGATTCTAAGGACCCTTGCAAAATTCATAACACCATACACTTTCACTGGGGAATGGAGGTTACGACTTTGCTCTATGTGAGGAACATGAAAAAATAAAGTTAGGAGTTATAAATTCAACAGATAACCAATAAAAGGTACAACACATGTAAAGATTGTATTTTTCAAAAATAAATTGAAGGTTAGCCTCTATGGACAATATGGATTAAAGGTTGTATTTTTTATTTTAATTTTTCCTAATATAAATGGATCTTATATTGAAATACCTTTAATAAGAATGAAATAATATAAAAATCATAATTTTTTTAATAATATAATTGAAAAAACTTAAATTAAAAAATTATTTCTTTTTATAATACTTTTTTTAGCTTATATTTTAATTTCCAATTATTATCCTATATGACGCAACATATTTCATTACATATTAACATTGACGACAAGTGATGTACTCTTTAATTAGAAAAGAACCATCCTTTAAAATAAAACACCAAAACATATTAAATGTCCTCAACTCTAAGTCTCTAGCTACGGTGGCAAAAACTGACCCCGCCAGCCGATTCGAATCCAACCCGTTTATAAAGGGTTGGGTTGAATTTTTCAACCCGATTAATTAAATGAGTCAACTCAATCCAACCCCATTAATAAACAGGTTGGGCCGGTTGAAATTTCCAACCTAATTTCAACCCGACCCGACCTGTTTATTATTTGGTTTAATTTTTATATATGAGTAGGGTTTAGTTAATGCGAATCATAAACTTAATTTATAATTACCCAAGCCAACCCTAGTTTCTATTTTCTATTTGGATTTGCTGCTCTGCCTCTTCACTCTTAGTCTTCAAATTTTCATTTTTCATCTCTTTGTGCCTTTTTCTTCATTTCTAAGTGCTATCTACCTCTTCTTCACTTCTCAGTGCTCTTTACCTCTTCTTAACGTATTGTCAAACTTTTCAATTTGGTTGTATTAAAACTCTGTTAAGATTTGAGATTTTTATTTTACATTACTTAGAATTTGGAAAATTAAAAATTCAAATGACTTTTACTTACTAAACAGGTTGGGTTGGATTGAGTCAAAATTTTCAACCAATTTAATAAACAATTTGGATTATAATTGACATATTTTAACCCGAAACCAAATAGATTGAATCTGAACCCAACTCATTGCCAACCGTATCTCTAACCAAAGGGAATATCCGTACTTCGATCATTATTTTAAAAAAAAAGGCAGCAACAACATAAAAGAAAAAAAAAAAGATAAGGTGAGTGTGTTGGGGATAGTCATCACTCATCAACCACACAGACAAAACACAGACCCCATGACATTCATCTAAATCAACTTCAACTGCACACCTTCTTCGTCACTTCGTCCTCCTCCAATCCACATCATCCTTAACAACAACAACAACAATGGCGTCGCTGCCCTCCATTTCACAAGCATTTCTTCCCTCCAACACTTCTCAGGTCCTCTCCCTTTCCTTCTTTGGAATGTGTTGCCTTCGAAATGCGTTCGAATTTTCTGAATTCTTTGTAAATTTTGACGTCTGAATTGTGCTGTCAGGTAAATGTTGCATCATCTGGGAAAAGGGTTTCTGTTTTGGTTAGGGCGGAACGAGTTCCATCTGCTGCTACTGCTTCATGTTCTTCATTATCTTTTCAAGGTAGTCTCAATGAAAAAGATTATTTATTTTATGTCGAATTGTTGATGATATTATAATTTGAAAAACCCACATTTTTTTTGGATATTTTGTGATAATGTAGTTTATTGATATTGGTTTATACTTGTAATTTCAACTGTGTTCCATTTCAATGACGTTTGAAAATTCACGAAAACTAACCTGTAAAAAAATATCTAGTGTGACGAAATTACCAATGTAAATATGTAATGATTTCTCTTTTTAATCCAAAAATTCCCCTCCATCATTCCTTCTTTCTTTAATCAATAAGTATTTTTCGTTCTTTTAAAATTTTAAAATGTTGTTCTTATTTGAAATCCTTCTATTTTACTAAAATATTACGATTGATTAAGATCGGTTGAGATTTCTATTCATATGATATGTAATCCATTTGTTGATTTTTTTTATGATTTTATGTCATAAATTTAAAAATTCTACTACTTATTTAATAATCACTCACTTTCGTCATTTTTTAATAGAATCTATTCTATTTTTCAATTAGTTTAAATTTTTTTATTGAATCTTAATAATATTTAACGTTGTCTTGATTTCTTTCTTTATTCCAAATAAAAAGAAAAAAAAAGTATGGATTAACTTTTATCTTTTTATTTGTCCAACCACCGCACCCTTAACACTCGAACACTCCATCTTCATTTCTTTTCTTTGTCCAACCACCGTTGCCACCCACCTCTTTCTCCCTCCAAAAAACATATACTTCGTAATGTTCGTATGCCATTGCTCAACCACAACAATCCAACACCACCAAGGTACTACCCACGCACAGGAACCCTCAATTCCACCATGGGTCTATGGCACCACCCACCACAAACCATGCCAAGCCTGCCTACCCATCCATCATCCTCTTCATTTTTGTCAAAAGCTTCTAAAATGTCCTCCTAAACACCAATTGAAAGATTATAATCCCTTGAGTATTTCACATTAAGGAAAAAACCATATATACAAGTATAGTTACGTAAGGAAACCTATAATCAAGGGCCTAACTTCCTATAATCAAGGATAGTGATTTACACTCTACATAAATAATTAACAGAATATATTGACATATATTCTAACAGGAAAGGAAGTTTGGAGTGTTGTGAATTTAGTTTGTGTAGAATGAAAATTTTCAGGAATAGGTGCCCTGTCTAGAAATATTTTTTTGGTGAATTTTATTGTTGTGTCCATCTTATGATGGTTGTCATGCCCTTTACTATATTCTTAAGGACGAACCAACTTTGAAAAGTGGAGAAAATTTGAAATAATTGCTCCTGTAGAACTCTAAAAGCATGGCTAATTTGGAATAATTACTCAAGTCCAAGAAGGTGTGGCAACATTTTGCTGCAAGCTCATCCTCAGAAGTTGCATATAGTGCCTATTTATTAGTATGTCCAGTTTTCGAGTTTTAGAAATGGTAATAGAAAGTGTTTCATTCCAAGAAATTATTTTATTGACAGAACTTTTGTGTCTCTATGCAGATGGGATTGCAAGGAGGAAGCTGCTAGCCCTTGGTGCTAGTATCCCTGGATTTTTGCTGTTCATGGATTCTCCTATCGCATGTGAGTGGTGATTGAATACCATTATACATATGGAGCATGATACTGAATGGCTAAAATATCAAGAAGAAACCTAAGATTTTAATGTGTATATCTTTGTGATACTCTGTACTGGAGCAAACTCTAGAATTGCAACATCTAATTATAATGGTGGCAGATATCCTAAGAGCAAACCCTTGATATGGTTCAGTTGCTGCAGAATCTAAAAAGGGCTTCCTCCCAGTCACTGATAAGAAGGATGGTTATACATTTTTATATCCATTTGGATGGCAGGTATTATGAGCTAATAGACTCTTCTACATGCTGTTCTTTATCAACTTTAATTGCGTGATTGTATTTTCTCCTTGCTGTTTCCTTTTCAGGAAGTAACCATTGAGGGTGAAGATAAGGTCTTCAAAGACGTCATTGAACCATTAGAGAGTGCCAGTGTGAATTTGGTTCCAACTGCCAAAGAGGATGTGAAAGAATTTGGACCTCCAGATAAGGTCCTCTTGTGATTTCTTCATGATCGAGATTACTTTTTCTTGATGTGTTGTAACTTGTTTAATGATTTTATCTATAGTAGATAATTTGATTATGAAATTCTTGTTTCTAATCTGTTGCTTGTTTCAGGTAGCTGAATCCTTAATCAAGAAGTTCCTGGCTCCTGCTAGCCAGAAAACAAAGCTAATTCAAGTGAAAGAGGTAAGTGGTTCTTCCTTTCCTGTTCTATTGCATTTAATGTCTGTGATCGGGTGATCTTGAATCTTTTTCTGGATGTAAATATCTCAAAATCAGAGCCTCTGTTTTTTGAGGTGCTATTTTTAAAGTGTCTGCAGTCTATGTAGATCAGTTCTCACTTCAATAACAATTCGATATGGGAGGGGTAGGGGAGAGGAAGGGAAGGGAGGGAGGGAGGGAGGGAGGGAAGGGAGTAAGCCTCGCATAACAACCTAGATTCTGCCTCTGCTCTTGACTGTAGCTAAGTTTCTATTAATTTACTTATTCATATGTGTCATTATATGCTATATGCGTACTGCCAGTTGCATTCTTTGCCAGGGAGAAAGGAAGGGATCTCACTACCCATGTTGAAAATATGATTTCGCATTTTTATCAGGAGTGAGGAGAGAAACAGAATGACCGAGATTCAAAATTCCTTCATAAGGAGGGTCTTTATGAGGGATACAATTTCATACTATTACTTCTTTTTCTTCTTTTTATGACCTTGTTTAATTCTCATGATCCTTCACTTGAAACCTGTATTGGTTATAGTTTTGGTCCAAAATTAATCTAATCTCTCAAGAGTAAAAGTTAAATATCGTATGGTTTAGTGCCTTTGTGGGGAATGAGAATTGAAGAGAAAACTGGAATGGCTGAGATTCAAAATACAACTAAAGGAAGGCCTTTTTTTTGAGGTTTATTAGTGTTACTTGCTGAATTGTTCTTTCTTCTTTAATGATCTTGTTCACTTCTCATGATCCCAAAAAGAAAGCCTGAATGGATATGTGGAAACACCTAAAAGGATTGGATTAGGAATGAAGATCTTTAGAGGAAAATTGGAGTGGCGGGTATTGAGGAGAAAGTAAGAGAGAACCAATTACGTTGGTTTGGGCATGTGAAAGGGAAACCAGAATATGCACCAAAAGGAAATTGTAGAGTTGGGACCATGTGGATTTTAGAAGAAGCCGAGAGAGGCCAAAGATAAATTGGATGGAAGAGGCAAGAATGATATGATGGAATTAGGTTTCCAAGAGCATATAGCACTTGATAGAGGAGGAGGATGATCTTTGTAGATGACCACTGGATATAAATGTTGGTTTATGTAGCAAACCTAAATGAAATTATGCCTTTGATATTGCTGTTCTTGACATGATTTTCTAATTAGTTACAGTTTTTGTTCCGAACCAGTCTGAATCATTCATAGTAAATTTGCATTGCTGAAGGAACATTGTCCAGATCCATTTCAGTTTTAATTTTCATAACTGTACAACTTTGCATGTGATATTGCACTTTGAACAATACTCTGGTTCTCGTAAAACCTGTAACTCTGTAAGATCGTGAACTGGCAAGGGGTGTTGAATTTCACGATCTTCAGAGGGCTTGATTATGTATTGTACCATCATCAAACAGCTAACTGCAAGTAGAATGTCCAAAATGGCTAACAACTAGTAGTGCTAATCAAAGAACATAATGGACTTAACTGGGTTGTGGTGAGTACATAAATGAAGAAATTAAATTTAGGCATTTGTCACTCTGATCTATAAAATACATAGAGGCTTTGAAAGAAGATAAAATGTAGGAAGATACTGTAATCTGTAAAGAAGGGGCTGAATCAAAATAATGTAACTACCTATGGGAAATCATGCTCTTTATTCATCCAAGTCTTTTGAATCCCTCTCCATTATAGGATTGAACCATCCTGATGTCTGGAATCTCTGGATTTTAGTGTACCCCTAAATACATGTAGGGAGGTAAAATTCAATAATTTTATTGGTCACATCATGATGCATCTATTGTGACAGTTTATGTTGATTGGCCCTTATCCTGGCACCCACTAACCAAGTCAAAGGAAATTCTATAATTCAACAATCACCAAACACCCCCATTCCAGAAAAATTGAGAGCTTAAAGGTTAAATAACTAAGTAACCTCTTAATAATCGATTGCATCATGACGTTTCACTTGTGAGGCCCACATTTAGAGAAAGTCATCAGAGAAAAGGTAAAGAGGAAGAAAACATATCTTAAAGAGGATGTATATTCATCTCTCTGCAATGCAAACTTAAGATTGGGGAATGAGTACTTTCACTAGAAAATGCTAGTACAATCTTCTTTATCTCAGTAATTTGTCAGATCCATTCTTGGAGCTGAGAATGTACATATTAAGAGCCCTGTAAACTACGAAGGTGATTTTTCCCTGTAAATAGAGGATTATGGGTTACAATGAGTTGGATGCCCGTAATCAACAGAAGAATTGTCGGTCACTGTAGAATAAGAGTATGATGATGAAGGAAAAGACAAATAAATCTCTCAATCTAGGTGATGAGGCCTGCTTAGGAGCTGCAAAAAATACCTATGGTCTATTGAGGGTTCTTCAGCTAATCCAATAGTAAGTGAGGGTTCATAGTCACATGTCCGAAAGATTACAGCTTTGAGGGTTTACGAGAAGACCTATTTAAACATTACCAATGCTAGATTGGCAACCTTGTTCACTTAAAAGCTTCAGTAATATTGTAGTGAGATGATAAAGGATTAGGGGGGGATGTTTGTGCCATTGTACCTCTGTGACAAAGGTCTTTTGGATGTAGATGTACAGAGAATATGGAGACTATCAACTACATTTAGTTTTATAACTGTCTTGTGGTCATGCTTTTTTTTATTGTTGCTTCTTTACTGGTTGTCTCCTCTAGTAACATTAGTTGTTTTTTAACGGTCTTGTACTCATGTTTTTTTTCTTGTTGTTGCTTCTTTACTGGTGGTCTCCCCTAGTAACATTAGAGAGATCATTATCAATCCTAGTACACTATTACAAAAATTCAAATCTTGGACTGTGGTTACCGATTAATGGTATTCCATTTGCTGATAATGAGGCCTTCTGTTTTGTTAGCAAATACCCAATGTCTGTTTTCGTAATTTGAACTTTAATTTGGATCTTTAACCAAAGTACTAGTGAATATGGAGAAATTCCCATGATGACTGATGCCCAACTGTAAATCCAAAAGTAACTTTCACAGCATGAAGCTGAGATATGAGGATTCTATTTAGCGAAATAGACTTGTGATTTACCCCTTTTCTCCCTAATAATAATTCAAACCACACAAGTCATTGGTTAATCAATATATTGATTAGGGAGCATCTCCTCTTCTCTCACTCCTCCCTCACTCCCCAACTACAATTTTGAATTTTGTGAACATTTCTGCCAAATTGTAAGTGCAATTTATCATCAGATCCTTAGATACTGGAAAGGAATTAGGTCATAGGCTCCTCATACCTTCTGATTACGCGAATAAGATACTTTTACCAAATATTCTCCTTAGTCATGCATAGTGGCATAGTGCACAACAATTCGCCATACTGTTTACTTGGGGACCACAGGAGAGAGTCCATTCATCTGTTTTAGTGTGCTTACTATATTTCTTCTACCTTATTGGAGTTGCACCTCTTGGAGTTTCTTCTACCTTATTGGTGTGCTTGTGACCGAGCATCTGGAGAACTGTGTGGTGTATCTATTAGCCTGTACTAGTAGCTAATGTTTGTGGATGCATCAGGGGAAAGACTGTTGCTAAAGGATGATATTTTGCAAAAGAAATGTTCAGAAATTCTTTTATAAGGTTGAGAAATGATGATATTTGGTAGTTTTTTAGGTCAGCGAAGCATAGGGGCAGAGAAGGAAAGGCCAAACACCTCGACCAGGTCTCATACTAAATCAGTCACGGCTTGTTTTTCTTCATTTTCTTTGGGGGTGGGGTGCTCTATACGAAGTAACTACTGGTAATGAAGATTTGATTCGCAACTTAGGTTTTACCCCCAGACTTTATTAACTAGGCTAGTTGGCATCTATTGTGACAGTTTATGTTGATTGGCCACGTCTTCCTTTGTAACTCCTGCAGTTTACTTTTAGCTGTTTACTTTGTTGTATTTGCTAAATGACATTATTAATATAATGACCATAATTACCTTATGCTTGTTTTCATTGCAAAGATGCTTATAAATTTAATGTGCTTGCAGCAAGATGTTGATGGCAAAACATATTACACATTTGAGTTTACTGCCCAGGCGCCAAACTATACCCGTCATGCTCTAAGTGTAATCTGTATCAACAATGGTAAGTGTGCTTTTCCGCTAACAAGTATTCCTACTTTACTGGATTTTGTTCCTCTAATCGTTCCATCCTTCTAATACTATAGAACAGTTGAAATTTTCTTTCCGGCAAAGCCGAAGTGGAAAACGTAAGTTTTATCAATCATATCAATGAATGCTATTATAAATTCTCAAATGTAACATTTATTTTCATTGGGCAACCATAAGATAATGTCTCTTTGAAAGCGCATCAACAAAACTTGTGTCGTGAAAGTCTTGAGCGAAGTGTTGGCCAGAAAGTCATGTGTGAAGTGTTGGCCCGAAAGTCATGAGCTAAGTGTTGGCCATTGTAATAGAATTCTCATAAGCTCTTGCGTTCTGTTATGGATTATAGTACTCGTACTGTCGTACTATATTCACGCAAACAACTAAGCGATAATTTAAACCATCTCTTAACCATTACTGAACTCTGCTCAGTGTACAGCAGTTTATATTTGTCTGGATTGGTGCGTAACATGACATAATAAATTTGGATCCAAATGATGATAGATCTATTTTGGGTGGTTCCTTGTTGCAGGTAAGTTTTACACTTTGACAACAGGAGCGAATGAAAGGAGATGGAACAAAATGAAAGACAGATTATTCACTGTTGTAGATTCTTTCAGAGTCTTCAATGCTTGATTTTATGGTAAACTAGACATCTCATATTAACACCCTACCCTCTTTCTTGAGTGAGCTACACAAATATTAATCTTCTTCGACTATCAAACTCATGTTATGTAAATCAGACCCATATCTTTTTTGTTGCGACTGTTTGTGTAAAAGTCATCTGAGTAATGAAATTTTATTTCACAATTATGGTCTTCTCTTGATGAAATGGTGATAAACATGATTGCATCTGTTGATTATGAGTGCTTAGAACGTTAGAAGAACAACAACTCTATACTTGACTGCTTTCCAAGTAATAGTTTCCTGTCTACAAAATTATTAAGATCATAAAATTTCCAAGCTTGAGCATCCTGAGCTTTGTCAGAGGCAGTTAATCCAATCCAATTTCTAGCTGGAGGATGAATTATTGAACACAGACACTTGTAATATAAAGATGACTTCTCAAGAACACTAGTAGCCTGCAGCCTGCTACTTTGTAGGATCATAGTAACTTTTTGCCATGCTAGTTGCTGATTATAAAGCCTATTTGTGTCATTTTGCTATGATTTTCTATAAATTGCTACTATCTTTTACAGGATATAGCTCTCACATTTAAGTTACTCAATCAACACGATTACTAATTATGAAATGCAGGGCACCATGACTGATGTTATTTGGATTCTTTCCTTTGTCACTTTTGAGACTCCAGCCAATAAATCCTATTTTCAAATTCATTTAGGCTATGTAGCTGTTTCTATTTCTATTAGTTGTATTGATTAGTGTAGCCATGGATTTGCGTACAGAGTGTTAGCATGTATAATCGCGTTTTGGTGCATAAGGGTTGCATTATTGACTCTCCAAAAGAGTTGACTATTGAGATAAATTAGATGCCGCCAATGAATCTTCATAGGAAAATTCATAAACTTTTTCCCTAAACATTTACGGATAGGGACAACTAAAAGAACAATACCGTGAAAGGACAATCATAGCAAAGATCTCTCCGTATAAATCCTTGGAAAACATAACTTCATTAAATACATGGTTTAAATCCAAAGAAGATTTGGATATGAGATACGAATTAGACTTTGAGCCATAATTTTCTTGTAAGATGTTAAGTTTTGATCCAATTATGTATCACAATTTTCAAGACTCAAAATATAAGAAACATGTAAAGTCTTAATATTACACGTAGTTACAAATCTATTACTGATTTTGGTGAATAACACATATAAAGACTAAAATTAGAGATCACTTCATTAGCAATCATATTATAAGGAATTCTAAGTTGAGTATCCAAATTATCTTATTAATCGTGATTTTCAAATACCGATCTTGATTAATACAATAATTAAAGGTTGATGTTATACACCATCAACATAATTTAAAGCATAAAATAACCATATTCTTAATTTCCCCTTAAAAATCTATCCGAATTGAATCAAACAAGGCAATGTCATTTTGATGACACATTCATATACCTTAATAACCAATTATTTTCTTATAGAACTGTACAAAGTTGGATACAAATGAACCACACATTCAACATTTCCGCACTCAACTAATAGAATTGATAGATAAATATCAGATTCACGAAAATTTGAATTTCCCACACAAAGAAACTCCAATTTCAAACCAAATTGTACACGGATCAGCAGCTACAACAAAGAAGTTACCATATAGAACATAATGTACAAATTCAAAGAACTTGGTGCTATGTACCTCTATTATTCTATCAAAGGTTAGTTTCGAAATACTATGTAGAATCGACCATTGCCCTGCTTCCTATCCTACAGTATCCTGTGCAAGGCATTACAAATCAAAAGTGTACGTAAACTAAATTACAAGTTCCCACAAAATCATAACATGAAAATTACACAGATCATGCTGTATGAATCTATTATTGAAAGATTTAGAAATTGGAGCAACAAAATACAGACAGTATCAGTACATCAAGATAATGTGTAATAACTGACTGGTTTTAATTCGAGATTAGATCTGTTTTCTTAACTTGGTTTAGACTAAAATTAGTAGCCAAATGAGTAAGCCCATCAAACAAATGAGACAATTCATAAAAAATAAGTGATATGGAATAAACTCCCATGAAATCCTAGCAAAACCCCAGCACTTCATTACAATTCATCTCACATCAATGCATATAAACCAAGTCAAACCCAAAAATAAACTAATTAGATTGTCCAAATTATAAAGTTTGTATACACTTCCTAAAAGATTGATTCGATACTCGGCTTCAGCTCCAATATTAATCAAAACGTTCATTACTTAAAACTTGAGAAGGTTAATCTTCAATTCTACTCATCCTTAAATACAGAAATTTTCAATCAAGCCTCAAACTTTTTTCTCACAAGTGATGAGCCACGAAATTTTACAATGTAATGCTGCTTAACTAATATTATTAAAACTGTGAAACATGCCAGTGTAGCTGGTCTTACCGCATCCTTTCCAGGTCTGTATCAAAGACTTAATCCACGACCATTGTAAACAACTCAAGCAGCAACTTTGACGGGTTTAATGCCAAGATCTTTAGCTTCTTTGTTAATGATGCCTACATTTCCTCAATTCTGTCAATTTCTGAGCCATCTTTTCGGGAAAAACGGGATTAGAGACACTGTGTTTGAGCTTGTCCCTCTTCCGTGTTTCGACCGTCCAGGACCACTCTTGAACCAAACCGGCTGCATTGTCAGCTGCATCCTTGATCATGATCAGCCAACCAGCTATTGACGAATTGGTGCGCTGATAGGCAGAAGCACCATGTAACAGCTCACTTAGTTGAGTGAGCTGCTTTTGAAAGTCCTCTAACTCATTCTTGAAATCCCATTCCAATTTCATCACTTCATTGATACCTGACAAAACACGTGCAATGATTCTATGTGCTTCATTTACTATCAGTCCTACTGCATTTTTCTGATTTGCGCTCGCTGCACTCATTTTGGAAGAATTTGACAGAAAATTTGTCATCATTTTACATGATCTAAGTTTTGACTCTAGACTGTAATATAATTCACTAGTTTAGCAAATAATATGAGAGAAAAGTTCCCATTGAATTGAAAATGTCTGAAATGGTGCATACAGTATTAGGAAACATACCTGATCCAAAAGGTATTGGATTGGTATCGTCCATATGGATGTTAGTGATATGGGCAATTTTAAACCACTCTCCAGTCTGATTTGTTAAACCTTCCTTCAAGAGGGGACAATCCAAACAATACAAGTGTTGTAATTTGGATAGATTTTGCATTGCATCTTGAGAAGGCAGACACTTCAACATGGGCATGGAACCAATAGACAGGCAACTAAGAGAAGTCAGATTCCCAAGCCAATCAGGTAACTTTTCCAGACGTTTCAAACCATCGATCTTCAAATTTTGGAGAGCCACCAAATGTTGAAGCTGTTCTGGAAGGCATTCTGCATCTTCATATTCTTTGCAATTCAGCAATTTCATTTCTTCAAGTGAACTGCAAACAAGACTATCTTTTCCCAAGTCTGTAGGTAGTACCAATTCATCAATGCGAAGTGCTCTTAAACAAGAGAGACTGGCCAACCCTATTAGTTCACTTCTGCTTTTAATCTCGTTTCCGTTTATCTCCAGAATCCGCAGCTGTGTCAGTGGCGACAAATCTGTAAGATTTTCAACTTTACAGCATACTTTTACCTTAATTACTTCAAGCAATCTGCAGCACTGGAACCCATCGATAGGGAATGAGATAGTCAACTGATAACACATTGATACATCCAAGAATCGAAGAGATTTGAAGTTCTCCAGGTTGAGAATTCCTTCAGCATGTGTACAGTACTGTAAAGTGAGGGAGACAAGGTTGATAAGTGACGAACCTCTCCCAATCAACCACCGTGGAAAACTTGAGCCCGGGTACCATTCAACTTGAAGCATAGCCAAGTTAGCATGGGGTTGCAGAGCTTTTAAAATTTCATTTATGGATTCCCTGACGTCGTATCCTGAAGAACTCCATATTAAGACTAATTTGTAAACATTTGGCTTATTCCCCAAAATAAGGGACCGAGCTTCTTCTCCATCTTTTATACTATTCAAATGTTGCACTTCCAATGTTCCCCGAAGGTTCTTCAATGGACCTAGTTCACTTAATCTTCCACCCCAATCAGTCTTTAAGTTGATAACCGGCAAAGTTCGCAGAGAAGTCAAATGCCTCAAACCCTCTGGTATACCAAAGGTAGCGTAACTATGACTCAAGTGCCTTAAATTCACCAAATGACCAATACTATGCAGAAAAAAAGGTTTGAGCCACTTCTCCCCCTCAAATGCCAATGTTATGTGTAATGTTTGCAAATGATAAAGTTCGGAGATCTCTGCTGGAATCTTCTCAAACTTTTCAACAGTGACATCAAGATATCTCAAATGTTTTGACAAGCCATCCAACGATCCCAACTTCAATAAATGTCCATAGTCTATACTTAACACCCTTAAGCGCCTATAATTCGTTACCGAATCCAAGTTACCATCAAACCTATCATACAAGAATGTTCGCAACTTCTTGGAAGAAATGGCATTGAGTTTATTATAGATTGTACTATCCTCTTTTGAAACAACACGTGCAAGAGAACACACAAGATCATGCATCTGAAACTTGACCACATTCCCCATCTCATCCATTTCAGGGTCTTGAAAAAACGAACAATTCAGCAGATACTCGAAACATTTTTCACCTACAAGCTCCATTTTATCTTCTGGATGCAAGAAACCTTGCGCCATCCACATGTTAATCAATTTATTCTTTTCAATGACCTCATCTTCTTCAAAAATGGCACAATAGGAAAAGCACATTTTCAAATTCGTGTCTGGCAAGTAATTGAAACTTAATTTCAAAGAAGGCAAAATTTTATATTCATCTTCTTTCATCCATATATCACTTTCTTCAATTTCCTGCCTCTCCTATACTTTTATCCCTTAACAAATGCCCTAGTACTCTCACGGCTAAAGGAACACCTCCACACTTCTCTAACATCCTCGTTGCCATCTGTTCTTTACTGCAAGCTAGACTGTCAACACACATTCTCGCCATGAATAAGGACCGACTATCACATTCATTTAACCTGTCCAGTTGATAAATAATGGGCTTCTTGGTGGTTATTTTATTATCATCATCACAACTATGAGTTTCCATATTTTCAACCACTTTTCTCTCACGCGAAGTCACTAAAAGGCTAGTACCCTTAGATCCCCCTCTTTCGCGTAAAGTTTGTTCCAGGGGTTCCCAACAAAGTGTATTCCATGCATCATCAAGAACAAGTAAATACTTCTTTCCCTTCAACTTCTTTTGAAGCTTTTTAATAATTGCTTGATCATTTGTCATGGTAGACGTATGTTCAAAAAGTATCTCCACCATTTTATTGAGAATATCATTTAGTTTATAATTATGAGAGACCACAACCCAAATGACCAGACAATCAAACTTTTGCATAACTTCTTTTTCCTTAGAAACTCGTTGACACAATGTTGTCTTTCCAAGACCTATCATGAACACGAAAAATGTGAAATACTGTATCAGTATTAATCTTGTTAACTAACATTGATATAAACAAGTAAACACATCATACGACAACTTTTCTAAAACCTACAATCACTTACATCCTCAATTTTATAATACATATTGGAGATACTGCCACTGCCACTGCCACAGTGCCACCTCATCTAAAGATTAAAAATAAGTTGCTTAGGATTAGCAAGCGGTGGACAGCTGTTGGTATCTTCAATACATGTACTCTCTTCCCTTGACTTTTTTTTACAGTTTATATCTAAATTATCTAAATTTTCTTACCATTATCATAATAAGTAATGTAATTGTTTCTATGTGAAGAATCAAGAAACCTTAATTGAGGGTCAAGTAATGAATGAGAGGAGATTGTTGGGGTTCCCTTAACAGACGCGTGTCAGATCTCTTCGGTTAACAGTCTGCACAGATAGCAAAGGTTATTGGCCTTAAGAGTGGTGTTCCGAGGACACCCACTCCGATGCCTAAGTCAGTAACTTGACTAAGGAGCTAGTAAGAGAAGATCTCTTAGGGTCAGAGTATTAAAGGGGCTACAGAAAATATCCTTACTAGAGGAAAGTTTTGGTTTTAGAGTAAATGGTTCTAATGGTGTGTTTATCAGAATAGCGACCCTTTGTCCCTTGCCCATAAATTGGTATTTATAGGAGAGAAGCTGGTGGGGCCAATGCTAGAACCATGCTGGACTTTCGACCGTTTGAGTGGATTCCAACATAAGAGTAACTGAGATTTGGAACGCCCAAGATGATGATTTGGAGTTGGGCTTTCGCTTGATAGACAAATTGGAATTGAACCCATACAATTTTCCCCCTAGACCCAAGCGTATGATGGTTGAATAAGGGTGGGTTCAGATGGATTTACCCCAGCAACTGTTGTCGGGGTACTCAGATAGTCACAAGCAAAGTTGCATATGCGGGTCCTTGGATTCTAGAAGTTGAATGGACTCCAAACACTGGTTTGATCGTGGGATAGTTATCCCCACTATTCCCGAATTTATGGGTCACAACTACCCACTATTCCTGAATTTCCACAACAGTTACTGCACGACCTTTGGGGTAGTTTGACCGTCTTCTCGTGCTGTAAAAAGCGATTGGGCGGTAATTTCTTCAAGTGCTTCCAAACTTTCGAGGATTTTAACTTGCTCTGGAGCTTTTGTTTTATAAACTACAGCAGGTTCAGACCATCTTTTGCATATATCAAGTAAGTATCCTGACTTTTCCTTGTTGTGCCTTACCAGATCCGAGAAACTGTGACCACGCCGTCGGCTCTGTCGTTTGGGTGAAGTAGTTTCTCTATATGATGCTAGTGTTTTCAAGGGGAGGTGATTTTGACTCCTCTTCATATTGGGAAGTATAAGATGGTCGTATTTTTCCTCTCTAGTTCAGATTCTTCAGAAGATTTTTTATAATGGCTGGAAAAAACTCCGTTGGAGCTTCTGGTGCCAGACCTTTTGCCCCCATAGGGGGTTTAGAGGTTCTTCCACGCGAGCCTCGACTTCCTGAGGATTGGTCCTTCTACGACCTTTATAACGAGTTGATTTCCTTCCACAAGACTATAGAGCGCCCTGTGGAGTAAGTAGTGAACCGAGGAATCAGATGGCGGTACTGGGATGAGCCTAGTGAGACTGGTGGAATTCTGTTTGCAAAGCTCAAGGAGACTCTCCATACGAGCTTTGTTTCGAAGTTCAAAGATCAGATTTCCATGAGTCTGTTCAGAATCAGGCAAGATACTGGTTACTGGTGTGTCATCCCTGAACTCGGGGCTAGACTCACGGCACATCTTGGTTTCGGGTTGAGGTTTCCCCTCCAATGGTTTCTGCAGGAAGTTTTTGTATCGTACTCTATAAGCTTGGTCCAGGTAACCCCCTAAAGTCTGAGGAAGGTCCTTGGATTCATCCAGACCTGCGAGTACATGAGGTTCCCTCTAACGATGAACCTCTTTCGCTCTTTGTTTTATCTTACCAGGATTTACAGCCAAGGCCACCCTGTGAGCTAGTGGACTGTGTCGGTGGGAAGATGACCATCTGGCCTCCATTGAATGACTAGCGGACGTGGAGGGATAATTGGCTCTGGTTGAGAGTTCCCACCGAGCAAGGGCACCCTTACAGGTTCCAGGCCACTACTAACTTGAGTCAGTCTATCTGCAAATCTAGGTTGCACCCATCCTGTCTGAGTGAGTTCAAGGCCTTGGCGTTCAAGCACTTTTCTTCGCAGGCTAGCTCATTTGCGAACATTAGGGACTCAATTCCTACCTTCTAGTTGGCTCATTGGGATGACATTAGGAAGGAGTATTTGGGCTTGGGACGCCTGAGTGTTGTGCTAATGTATAATATGTTAAGTTCTTCTCTTTATTTTTTCTTTTTCTTGCTTAACGTTGTTCTGACCAGAATCATACGGTTGTAGTAAAACTCAATAATCACCGCGTTGTTTACTACAAGGTCGGCATGAGCCCAGAATATCATTGTTGTCTAGTGTTTCAAAAGAAGAGTAAGGCGCAAAACGTGCGTCTGATGGACCACTCAGGTGAAAATATGGTGGCCTTCCATTTCTGTGATCGTCGGGTATACACAGACCCTTAGGTGCCAAGGCAGGACAAACTTGATGCTGCCGGCGAGGCCTTGTTCTCCGATTCTAGAAGCTAGGCACCTGTCCCCTTGGGGGAGAGAAGAGCTCTTGTTTCAAGTCTCCTCCCTCATACTATCGTTGCTCGTCCTCATATTCCTCCTCTTGAGTTTATAAAACAAGAGGATGAGGATGAAGAGTAGGGAAAAGAGGAAGAAGAGGACAAAGAGGAGATCCCGTCATACGAGTTTTTAGCGTTGACTCTTGAGGTAGCTAGGGGTGGCGACTGAGATGTTTCCCCTAGTTAGGTCGGCCGAGGAGGTCCAACTAGGTATCCCTTTGGTTGGAGCAGTTCCTACCGTGCTCCCCGAGGTGACTAGGGATGAACAAGAGTTTGAAGCTTCCTCTCATGTGATTAGAGAAGATGTGGCTTAAATGAAGGAGTCCCTCAATTTTGTGTAGGCTAGTGCCCGTTGACTCCCGAGGCTCCTCCCACAGTCGTGGAAGAAGACATTGCGGGTGTTCTTGATCAGGTTGTGAATGGAATTACTTCGGCCGCAACGAATATCTGAGAGGACATTGCAGGTGGCGTAGAGGGGGTGTTAGAGGATTCCACCATGAAGAGGTATACATAGGAGGAGATGGAGCAACTGTCTGCCAAGAATACCCGAAAAGGGGGTTACCTCCACAACTCCGGTGGTCATGGTCTATGAGGACTCGTCCAAGTCGACTCTAGAAGATCGTGCCCCTTCCCCTCCGTAGGAAGTGGAGGTAGACAAGCGTGCGAAGGGAGTTCCTCACAATACCTTAGAGAATTTGCGGGGCTTCTCCTCTCCAAAAGGGAAATCTCTAGGCTTCTAAATTGACAGTCTTGACATCATTAGAGGCACAGAGCAAGGAAATTCCCATAAGATTAACAGTCCAATGTCAGGATCCTCAGACCCTTTGGCAGCGTGCAGGCGTCTGTATCCTCCTGCATCTCCTATTAGGTTTCCTCCTTTTGAGACGGTGAGTCCCGATTAATTGTTTTCTTTAATTGACATTTGTTTCTAGTTGTTGATCCCCCTCCACATTTTGCTATTTTCAGGAGATCATAGGGCTTGGCATGTTGGAGCTTCTCAAGCCAACCTTTGCTTCCTACTACTCGAAGAAGCTCTAGAGGCAAACCAAGATGAGTTTAGTTGGACCCAGGAGGAGTTGAAGCTCAAGCTGGGTAAGTTTCAGGCTAAGGATGACAGTAAGTCTTCCGAGTGTTTACTTCTGATGGAGGAGAAAGCCACACTTGAAAAGTTGGCTTCTAGTCTCGAGAAGGAAAGCGAGCAACTGTCATCCGTGAACAAGAGCTTGTTCTGCCAACTCGACAATGAGAAGAGGGAGTACACTGAGAAGGCATCTTGGCTTGAAGGCGAGGTGACTGAACTCCAACAAGAAGTATCGGGGCACTAGCAAGAGGTATCTGATCAGCCAGGCTTGGTCTGTGGAAAAGGTTGCACTAGAGCAAGGGCATGTTGTGTCCCTTCAGCTAGAGAGGTAGAAGCATGTGTCTGCTTTGAGGGAGTAGAAGGCCAAGTGCTTGGAGGACCTCAAGAAGGGTGTGGCTAAGGCCCTTCAGGTGTTCAAGGGCTCCTACTAGGACTTTTGCTGCGAGACGTTCCAAAGATGCCTCCGCTGGACCTACCCAAACCTAGATTGGGCCCCTATCCAGAAGCTTGTTTTGGAGAAGACTTGCGAACCTTCTGTCCAGACCCAAAGGAAGGACGCTTCTGGGCTAGTGGGTGGTCTGCCCCACCAGATCAAGGGGCGGAGTCGGGTAGACCCAAGATAAATAGGGGTTTTGGCGGCAATCTGCTTCTCCGACTTATTCTCCTAGTTCACGTACTTAGCTCTAGGATTTTTTGCTTTGGTAGCTTCTACCTCTAGTACTTTTTGTAGCTTCTAAACTTTTGTATTTGCTTTCCTTAACTTGTACGGTAGAGGCGTAGATAAGTACTTTAGAAAGCAGCCGCCTTCCCATTAATGGTTAAGACTTATTTGCTGAACACTTATTTTAATTTTTTTAAATACAATCTCTGATTCGTGTAGATAACTTTTAGGTATGCTCAGACGTTCTTTGTTCTTACTTTTTGTTGAAGTCTCTGTCTTTTTACGGGGACTTGAAACTTTTCAGAGAGAATCTTCGGAAAAAGATTTTTCAGATCTCTATTCCGTGCTTTTCGAGGACATTGTTCAAAGTTGACTTTGTGACTAAGTATCTATTGCATCTTTATCCACTATCCCGTAATTCTCGGGATTTGGCTGCAGACGCAAGAAATTCACAGTGGGAACTGTGAGTATTTACTAGGTTTCTTCTTAGAAGTCGAAGCTTCTGGGGACTCTTGATCTGGAGGGGTTATTGTTTATCTTTGGTAACTGCCCTATTGAATGAGAGAGTTACTGCTTTTTTCTTGGTAATCGTCGCCTTTACCTATAACTAGGCTTTCCGTGTGTTTGTACCTCTCAAGCCTTTCCCTAAGATGGTTGCACTTAGAGAAAAAGAGGGTTTCCTTAGGGTTATTCTTCAAAATTTCTCCCCTCCTTTTTGTTTAATTGTGTTCCCTTTTAGGTGTTTCAGAGGGTGGGCTACTTAGAAACCAAATGTTACTATATCTTTCCTCTAGAAGGGCTGGTGGTACGATATCATTCCTTCACCTCCCGTATTGAACCTATGCTTGGCATTAGCTCTAGACCGCCTGTTCTAGATGAGAATGTATGTCCTTTCCATTTGCAGGCTGGCTGTCTTGGCTAATGCTGACTGAGATTCTTGTATGACGTCTAGGGGGTTTCTTTTTCTAGTAGGGCCCTGAGGTACTCTAGTCCTACGGTTGATATCCGTAAGGGTCTTCATCTATTCCTTAGGGAAGCTGAGACGTTTTCTATCACACCTTTGCCCATGCGACTGTCACTTTGCGGTTGGCGGATGTGCTGGCAGCGTATGCTTGTTTTTCCATAGCATTCAATTAAGGGACGAGGTTGCGATTTGCCGGTGGAGGTTTGTTCCTCTATGGGACTTGTCTCTGCAAAGCTTATCTAAACTGAATTTTCATTATAGACTTCCTAGGGAGCATCGTCTGCCGCATCCTTTTTTATCACGTCCTCTAGTACATCCATGCCATCTCCTTGCATTTGGGCTGGCGTATTGCTTCCACGGTGACACCTTTCAAGGGAGTTCCCCACCTTCAATTTCAGAAAATCATGATTTTCAGATTAATAGGTTGTAGACGAGTGTAATCTTCAGACTTGTACGCTTGTAGGCTTTAGACGAATGTAATCTTCAAACTTGTAACTGTACTCCATAATAAATAAAGTTTTTCTTTACATTTGTGTCTGGATTTTTGATTTTTTCGCATTACATCTGCCTTTCTTTGCTTGACAACATTATGAAAAATTTGACTTTGTAAGAAAATCTTGTGTTTCTTCTAGCCTCGTTTGGTTCCAAGGGGTTAGCCCTATATGCCACCCAGTCTATTTGTCTAACTTGCCCAAAGCTTAGGCATGCAGACTTGAGTTTGTTTGCTAGCGCCCGAGAACCACTTGACTTGGTCTTTGAGAACCTTCAAGCTTGGCAGTCGCTGGTTTACATTTTGGGTTTGTCTTCACAATTTTAACTAGGCTTAGGTCCAGACATCTTTCAGGTCCATATGCCAATGGAGATCACTTGCAAAATGTCCTAGAACTTGTTTTTGCGTTCGAATCTAAGTTTGACTGTTAGCATTTCCCTATACGTAGATTATGGCGGTCGCCATTTACTAGGTCTACTTATTGGATTCTCTTATTCTTAGTAGGTATGTCCATTGGACTCTCCTGTGTGTAAACTTTGCTACAATTAGCCTCTTCAACTTTTGAGAGCCTGTAGGCGCAACTACCACTGTCCCCAGATGTGCCCAAGGCTATTCTTTGGCTATCATTTGTGAGACAGTCGATCGCTACCAACTTCCTTGGGTTTATATGTGATTGCAGCCATACACGAGGTTTGCCTCTTGGACAAGATCCGGTCTATTGACCTAAGGCATGGTTGCCACTAGTCGCAAGACTAGCCCACTGGACTGTGGTCGGAATTTTGTGTGACAGTTGGTTGCTCCCAACTTCCTTGGATCTAGACGCAACTGTAACCATACATGAAGTCTAACTCAAGGGTAAGGTTTTGTCTTGACTTTTGTTACAACTGCCCTCTCCAGTCTACTTGACCTAAGGTGCAGTCGCCACCATTTGCGAGGTTCATCCTAGGACCTGCCTATGGCTAGAATTTTGTGTGGTTGTTGGTCGCTCCCATTTTCCATGGATCTAGACGCAACTGTCATTAGAAGTTGGTGGAGCCAATGCTAGAACCTTGATGGGCTTTTGACCATTGGAGTGGATCCCAGCTCACGAGTGTGAAATTTGGGAGGCCCAAGATGATGATTTAGAATTATGCCCAATCGGGATTGGATCCATACAAAATATTATGATATTAGTCTTAATGTCTTAACTTTATTGGGATTTTAACAATAATTGGTGTCTATTACTAATTTAATTCTAATAGTATTCATGAGCTAACAAATTGTTTCATTATTGATACATAAATGCTGTTATGTGAGACCGTGTATAGCAGTGGATGCCTACTACCAACAAAGCAGTAAATGGGTGTCATAGACCCAAGAACATCACACAACTCGACAGACAGACAGATAGATATAGATAGAGCACCAAATAATAAAATTAATGTTATGTATTTGCACGCACCAGCCATGCCCACAACACAGATGACACTCAAATCTGTGTCTGCGCTGCTAGCATCACATAACGACTTAACAAGGAAATCTGTGGCCTCTTCTCTTCCTAAAAAGCACTTCTCGTCCACCCTTCGCCGCAGGTCAAACAGGTTCCTTTCTTGCGCCTCTAGGCTTGATCTAAGAAAATCATTGTAAACATCTCCAGCAGCTACTCTGACGAGCTTAATGCCAAGACATTTAGCACCATTCTTGATGCTGTCTATTAATTTCCTCAACTCGCTGACTTTGTGAGCCATCTTTAGGCGGAAAAAGGGATGAGAAACACCGTGTTTGAGCTTGTCCCTCGTTCGAGTTTGCAGCCTTCTCTTGAGAACATCATAAGACCACTCATCAAGCAAATCGTCTGCATTGCTGGCTGCATCTTTGATCTTGTTCAGCCAATCAGCCATCAATGGATTGGCAATGGGCTGAACAGAAGCACCCTCTAATAGACAATTTATTTCATTGAGTTGCTTTTCAAGTTCCTCTAACTCTTTCTTGAAACCCCAAGCCAAGTTGATCTCTTTATTGATCCGTAACAACACAAGTTTAATGATTCCGTGAGCTTCACTTGCGATCAGTCCACCAACTGCATTTTGCAATATTTCTTTGCTCATTTTGAAGGTGTTTGAGAGTTCGGTTGCTTACTGACCAAAGAGAGCAAGCCACCGAAGGGGCAAAGGGAAAGGAGAGACTTTTTGGTAGTAGGAAGTTGGAAGTAATGTGACAAACAATCCAACGGTACATCTATATTTGATATGATAAAGATGATGGCTAACCACACAATTTTATAGTGGTGGGGTTGAAAAATAGCAATTCTTTGTAGTTGAATAATCCCGCCTACATAGATTTGCGGAACTACGGTTGATTAGCTAAATTTTTTAATAAAAATTACCCTTTAATATAATATATTTCAATCTTTAATAACATTAGGGATAACTTTTATTGATATCCCATATACATATAACATCTTGTAATTTTCGAATACCAACACAAAAACGTTGTAATGACACTGCAAATGAATGTAATGGCAACTTACGGAGTGTTTTTTAGGGAAATAGTCCACGCCCAATAACACAAGTCACACAGTAGTCATCATCTTTTTTAAATATTATTCTTTTTTGTTCTATATTTTCCGCAAATACCAATTTTTTAAAGGTAACAGTAAATTAGCATAAAAGAAGGGGTAATTAGGCTCTTCAACATCACGTAGGGAACAATATTTGGGTGGAAAAAAGTGCCCCCCACCAAAAAAATTTAGATCCAAAATTCAAAATTTAAAAGAACTACTAACATTTATAAAATCCTTACATAATTTGTTGCCCAGCCAAAATTTCAAGCTCACTTCTCTCACACATCATAATCTTTGCTTCATCTCCTCATTAAATACAATAATAAATATAAATACAACAATAAATACAAATTGAAGACAAGCATCAATTTCTATCAATTGTCTTTCATAACAGAATTATTACAGAGAACATGATAGATTTGTTTATAGGTCAGTCAACATCGCCCATTTATGATAACCAAAGTGTAGAAATAGATTTTGAGGTAGCAGGTATGGACTGGATAGATGATATGTTGTCCTTTGGTGGTTTCCTTAGAGGAAACTTGATTGACAACTCAGAACAAACAAGGGCATCACAAGTAACAACTCATGAGTTTCACACTCGAAACAAGTGATCATGTATCAAAATTGATCATGTATCAAAATTGCAAGCAACAACAAATGCAACACAAGTTAAATTGATTTTACACCCACAGGAAGCAACAACTAGTGGTAAAATACAACAATTAGTACACAGTGTAATGAAACTACAAATGAATGTTAAATGTAATGGTAACCTACTTTTTAGGGAAACAGTCCATGTCAAATAACACAAGTCATGCAACTTTATGGTAACCTATATCAATAGCTATAGTCATTTCTTCTTGTTATATTTTTTCCTAAATACCAAAAAATATCTTAAAACAAAAAACATACACAAAGTGGACCCACATACATTACTTGTATATTGTACTCCCTCATCCCTTTATAATTGCTTCATTTTTAGTAATAGAGTCAAAGTTTAAAAATTTTGACCACAAATTCTCATTAAATTATAAGAAATAATATATTCAAGTAAGATCTTGTTAGGTTCATCTTACTGTAAAAATTTAAAATATCTAATTTTCATAATTTTTTATTTTACGAATTTGGAAATAAAATTCTTTTAAGATGTATCTTGAAAACCGCAAAAAGCCAAATTAGGCAAAAAAAAAAGTAAGACATAACTAGTAATTGTCACAAAAAATCAAGAGAAAATTAGCATAAAAGAAGGGGTATTTACGTTCTACGACATCATGTGGAGTACATCATTTGGGTGGAAAAAAGTATTTCCCACCAAAATTTAAAGAATTTTACATTTGAATACTAGAGCCAAATTTTGAAAGAATGGCCAGTCTTTATAAACTCCCAACATAATTTGGGACCCAAACCAAAAGTTGAAGCTCGCTTATGTCTAACATCATAATCTTTGCTTATCTCCTCTTTATTAAATACAACAAACAATACGAATTGAAGACAAGCATTAATTTATGTCAATTTGGCAAACAAAATACAAAAACAGATTTTGAGGCAACAATTATGGATTGGAAAGACGATATGTTGTACTTTGGTTGTTTTCTCTGAGGAAACGTTATTAACAACTCATCACAGTAAGCCCTTTACATACAAATCTTCAACAAGAGCATCAGCCAAAACCAGAACAAACAGGGGCATCATAGGCAACAACTCATGAGTTTCACACTCAAACAAGTGATAATGTGTTAGAATTCCAAGCAACATCAAATGCAACATAGGTTATACTGATTTTACAATCACATGAAGCAACAATTAATGGTAGAACCGTAGAATGCAAAGAAAAGATATGAAAGAGAAAGAAAGGTTGTCATACTATATATCGAAACTAGCAAGTAGTTTGGGCTATAGCAGATGGACCATCAAATATTATGGAAAAATGTGAAAAAATAGCTTGAAAGATATACCACATATGGATGAGCTAACGTTGGTGATTTTTTTACCTTTATTTTTTAAAAAATTCAAAAGTAGCTTTTTCATATATTATTTTAAAAAATGACCTCTAGCTAGTGATGGCCAAGGGGCCGGGCCGGTCCGGGTGGGCTGGGCCGGTCCTGCACCGGGCCGGGCTGGGGGGGAGAGGACTGGACTAAGGGGCGGGCCGGTCCGAACCGGGCTGGGGTCGGGGATGTGTGATTCGGTACCGAATCGAGAACGAATCACGAACCGAATCGAATCGAATTATGAACCGAATCGAACCAAATCAATAATTGAATCATGACCGAATCGAACCAAATCAATAACCGAATCATGACTGAATCGAACCGAATCCTTATCGAATTGAACCGAATTACGTTTTTTTATTTTTTTTTTCTTAATTAAGTATTATTAAACTAATTACGTATATTTACCTAATTTCATATTTACGTATTAGAAAATCTAAAATATTTCAAACAAATAAACTAATTCACTTTTTAGAAAATCGAATAAAGTATATTCAAATTTAATTTCATATTTCATATACTAAAATAAGTAAAATAAAATCAAAATTTCATATTTCATATTTCATATTTCATATACTAAAATAAGTAAACTAAAATCATATTTCATATTTCACTTTTTAGAAAATCAAAATTTAATTAAACATGTTTTGGGGGTTGGGATAAGAAGAAAGGGCTTGCACTTAATTTAGAAAATCAAAATTTAATTAAATAATTAAATATTGATTTTCAAAATTAAGTTGCCTACATATCTCGAAGGAATCAAAGCCCATGTAGTTCTGTTATGTACCTGTAGGGGTGCTTGTGCGGTTGTGCTTAGCCTAATCAGGGACAGACGCCGAACCTCCTTCACCTGTTTGATTTACTTGTGTCCATCATCATCCAAGGATTGTCTTCGTCGTTGTCCTCCTCCCTCAATCCTTGGGTCCTATACTCCGCCTGATTCTAATCTTTCTTACAAACGCATATTTCTATGCTTTTGGGAGATAAGCAGGATCTCTTCTCATCAAGAACACATCTACCTGCACTAAAAGAAGACTCGGAAGCAATAGAGGAGGCGGGAATTGCAAGGATATCCTTTGCAACTCTCGCCAAAATGGGAAATTGTCGTTCGTAATCGCGCCACCACTTAATAATTGAAAAATTAGCATCGGTTTCATGTTGGTAAGAAAGATATTCATTAATATTATAAAGTGAAGAAGAAGAATAAGAAACCGATGTTTTTGATTTTTTTAAAATTCTACCAAGTATTGGCTGCCATCGCGTAGCGGAACTTCCACTAGAAGACGATACATTTTTGGACGATGCATAAACTGAAGCATAATGATCATATAAACTAGCTAAAACATCTTTACATTTTTCTATATATGCATTGACATCGTATTGTAAACTTAAAGCGTTATAATAAAATTCTAAACAGTTTTCTAAACCTACAGTCTTGACCCCGGGATCAAGAATAGAAGTTATACAGTATATGACGGGAAATTCACTAAAGTAGTTATACCATTTACTAAGCATACTAGTAATTACATCACTAATTTGAACGATGTTGAAATGCTCGGTAAGAGTGCTAACTACGGTAACACACTCTAATATAACTAAATGAATGTTAGGGTTGTAAACATAAGAGAAAATTTTGGTTGCATGGTCAAAAGTTGCTAAAATTTCACGGATGTAAATTGTGATATTCCAATGGAAATCAGTAATAAGTTCATCGAGAGTTGCTCGGGTTTCGTTATAAATAATTGTCAAAACCTCACGGTATTTAATGGCTTCTTTTAACAATTTATATGTGGAGTTCCAACGGGTCAGTGTATCTAGACTCCATTGCTTATTCCTAAGGCCTTTTTCCTTACACAAGGCCATGTACTTCCTCCTAACCGAGGTCGTAATCCTAATCCATTTAATTACACTCCTAATAGGGTTAAGCAAGTCAGTTAACTCAGTTAAACATTCTTGAACCGAGAGGTTCATAATATATGCACAACAATGAACATGTAATATGTCTCCACTGTTTATCAAATGTAAGCTTGGTTCGGATATCAAATAATCTATACATTTTGTATTCGCTGAAGCATTATCTAATGAAAGGGAAAAAACTTTATCAAGTAAATGAAAGGTTTTAAGACAGTATATTATCCTTACCTTAAGGTTGTACCCGGTATGTCTCTCCTCCATAGCTTGAAAACAAATGATTCATTTTTTAATATACGACTCATCATCAATCCAATGGGCGGTTACACAAAGAAAAGGTTCACTAAAACAAGAGGTCCATGTATCACTAGTTAGGCTAACACGACCGTTAAAAGTGCGAAATATTTCTATTAAACTACTTCTATATTTATAATAAGCAGTTTGGGTATGGCGTTAAAGCGTGTTCCTAGGGACACGTCTATAAGCAGGTTGTAAAGTGGTTCTAGTGAAATGCTCAAAGTTTAGACTCTCACCATAGATAAAAGGTAATTCATCAGCAATGACAAAATTAGCCATTTCATCAATCATTTTATCTCGATTATACATAAAAGGCATACCTTCTCCGGGCATGGAACCCATATACCCGTGTAGTTGTGTCTGAGTTAAAGATTCAGCTGCTCCTGCAGATTCAGTTGCATCGAGGTTTATTACGTGTACCCCGGTCAAGTGACGGGATAAGGTCCCCGTCCCATAACCGGTCTTCCATGAATAAGCGGCTATTGACTTCTTTCCTAATTGCTTGCATAACAAGCAATAGCACATGAATTTCTTCCATTTGGAAGAAGCATCGGCCATTAGGACCTTCTTAAAATATGGCCATCCTTTGGAAGGTTTCTTTTTACATTGAGTAGACTCAGGTACTCCTTCATCACCATCACCATCACCTTCACCTTCACCTTCATAAGTTAATTAACTAATTAATTAAAATAATCAACCAAATATATCATAACTAATCAATTTAACTTTAACATTATCAACTAATCTAGCATAACTAAGTAAGTAATCTAACTAACCTAATCAATTCAACTTCAACATTATCAACTAATTAAACATCAAGAACTCAATCTAACATAATCAAATAATCTAACATTCATTAATTAGAAGTTTAAGAGTTACCTTGTGGAGTAGAAGAAGGAGGACGCATCTGTGAAGTTGGAGTTTCAGGAATTTGAGGAATTTGAGTACCCAAAGTACCGAAAAGTTTTTGCTCTAAGTTTTGAGCAAACTCCGTAGTATCATCGAAAGAACTGCTTACATTGAATCTACCTCTTGAATCCATTTTCTCTTAGTATTTGTAGTAATAAACAACTAAATTAAGAATAATAAACCAACTAATTAAGATAACTAATGAAAATTAAGAGAGTAATTAAGAAGAAGATTAGTTTTAATAATTAAGCTAATTGTAATTAGTAAAGATTGAGAGATTGAAAGATTGAGAGAGTTGAGAGAGATTTTGGTGAGGATGGAAACCAAATTGTGGTGTTTTTATAGGGCAAATCCAACGGTCAAATAACGGCTACTTTGCAATGTTCATATTTGGCAAATAAGCGGGTAGGGCCAGGCCAAATCGAATCGAATTACGGGCCGAATCGAATTTTTTCTCGAACCGAATCGAAACGGGTTAGGGTTGGAAAATGGGGATTCATATTCAGCCCACTTCTTGGACAGGCCGAACCGAGTTTGGCCCGGTTTGTTGGTGGGCCAGTTCGAGCCAGGCTAGGGACGGGTCGGGCCGGGCTGGGGTTGGGCCGGGCTGATCCGGCCCACTGGCCATCTCTACCTCTTGCTAGTTGAACCAGCCTAATTGTATGCCATTGAGGAGTTGGCCCCCCATAGACATCCTTGTTATAACGTTTACTCTAGAGGTCTATCAGGGAGTCATATTTCCTCACTTAGACAACTCGTGGTAAAGGTAGACTTCTGCAACAACACCTTCCATAGGGTGTTAATTGATGGTTGCGTCAACTTGCTGAACAAATGCACGTTTGACCAAATGGATCTCAACATGAAGCACATGAAGCCTTCCCACACCCCGATGGGGGGATTTTCAAGCGCAACCATTAATCTTGAAGGAAAGATCGAGTTACCTATCACCGTTCAAGATGACCAAGGAATCCAATGTATAGTAAAGCTAGAATTTCTTGTGATTGACGCCCCCTCTTTGAATAACATCCCGATGGAACAAAGTTTCATCCAAGAGATAGAGGGAATAGCGTCAACACATCACCAAACACTCCTATTCCTTAGCTACAATAGAGGAGTGGACAGGTTGCATGGATGTCAGAGAACAGTTAAAAACTACAATCTAGCCACCTCAAAGCAGGTACAACTCACCCCTACTCTCATCGAGAGCAAGGGAAAAAGGAGCCCGCTAGGAAATTCAAAGCCTGTGAAGGCTCACAGATTGGCTAAAGTAGTTAAGCCTGGTCCAAGCGAATGAGCCTGTAGCAGAACAGAAGGTGAAACATAATTTATTCCTCTAGAAGAGGGAATTGACCAAATAGTTCAAATAGAAAATTATTTGGATTCCCAGTTACAGGCGAATATGTTTATGTTGTTGAGAGAATATCGACACATATTCACGTTCTATGCATCTTATATGCCCGAAGTTAGCCTTGAGATTGTATATCATAGTCTGAGCACAGTGAAGGTGTTTAAGTCCATTAAATGAAAGAGAAAGAACTTTTCAGACGAAGGTTAGAAAGTTTTTGGATGATGGCTTCATCGAGCCTTAGAAGTATCTTGAGTAATTGGCCAATTCAACGTCGTTATTTTCAAGAAAGCCAACAGGATGTGCTTAGACTTCACTAATCTCAACAAGGTCTGCCCAAAATATTACTCTCCCCTCCCGAGTGTAGATTAGCTGGTAGAATCAACAAGCGGCCATGAGCTATTAAGTTTCATGGATACATTCTTAGATATCACCAAGTCTTCATGCACCCTAAATACAAGCACAAGACGACATTCATCACTTTTTGTAGAAAGTAAAACTACATGATGATGCCCTTTGGCCTGAAGAAAGCTACATATCAATGATTAGTAGACCACTTCTTTGCCAAGCAGAAGGGCTGAAATGTAGAGATCTATGTGGATGACTCCATAAATTAAAAGGAAAAATGAGTCCAACCATGTAGCATACATGAGAGAAACCTTACAGAATTTTGATGCCTTCAGCATAAATAAGGAATAGATGCTAAACTTGACAAAGTTAGGACAATGATAGAGCTACCAAGCCAAAATAAATCCATGATGTCCAAAGGATGACAGGAAGGATGGCAGCCCTATCTAGATTCATCTCAAAGTTTGGAGAGAAGGCCCTGCTATTTTTCAAAGTGCTCAAAGGTACTCCTCTTAGACTAGCTAACCAAAAATTTGTTTGGGACCAAAGTAGAGCAAGGCCCTGCAAAGGTTAAGAGATCACCTGAGCAAGTTACCAACCTTGACTACACTCTTCTTGGGAGACACCTTAATCTTATACATAGCACTTAGCCCGATGGTCATCAGCGTAATCCTATTATGGGAAGAAGGCTCTACTTAGCAATGGATGTTCTTTGTGAGTCACACTCTCCCAAGAGTTGAAATAAGATACCGAAAAATAGAAAAGGTCGCTTATGCTATCATCATGGCCGCTAGAAAGTTGTGACCCTACCTTGATGTGTACCAAGTCATCGTTAGAGCAAATCTACCCCTAGAGAAATTCTTGACAAATCTGAATGAGTTAGGTTGGCTTACTAATTGGGCCTCAGAGTTGACAGTTTATGGAATTAAGTTTCAGCCAAGAACAACAATCAATTTAAGGTGCAAGGCTTTTATGATGCATGGCCTTAAATGAAATTATCATGATCACAATCTAAATGAATATAGACGAAATAAAATGTTAATGTAGGACCCAATGTTCTTTATTTTGTTTTGACATGTAAAAATGATGCTATCCTAAAATACAAGACTTTTGTAAAAGGAAAAATATCTTAAAATACAAGACTCTATTTTAAATTATCGTATATTTTAAATTTGCATGATATAATATGCTTAGGTTAGAAAAAATTCCTAAAATAAAAGGAAATGAAATCTATACTAAGTCAAATTTGTTAGGAAAGTAAATATGTGCAATTAGGAATCTTTTCATACAATGTCTCATGATAAAAATGAGTTCAAGCCATCCTTAATTCCAAGTGCTACACGAGGTAAGGCTTATAGTTAATCAAAATCAATGACTAAAAGGGGAATCTAAGAGATAACAGCATCCCATTTTAATGATGACCCTATTTAAATGCTCTCCATGACTTACACCTTGAGCATGAATCAAGTGTCAAAGTTTGATAGGTTAAATACAAGGATCAACCATTAGACCAATAAAGAGCCTTGTTTTGACCAAAGTTATCCTAACCCAATAGGGTAGCCTCAAACATAATATATTTCAATATGAGAGGAAAAAAAGGGAATATATGCTAGCCTCTTAATAGGTGGAGCCATGTGAATCTTTAAAGGAATTTTGCTAATATAATGATTCACAAATAGGGACAACCAAAGGAATCATAATGAAAAGGGGCATCCATAGAAAATATTTCCATGTTATAAATCCTTGAGAAACATAACTCCTTTTCATGGATTCGAACCAAAGATGATTTAAGGATGAGATATGAATCAGGCCTTGATTCATACATTTTTCATAAGTGTCTCTACTTTGATTCAATCATATATCATAATTTCCAAGACTTAATATATATACAACATTTTAAAGTCCTAATATTAAATAAATCTATTAATTATGGTTGAATTATACATATAAATACTAAAATTGGCACTCACTCACAAGCAAACATATCACAAAAGAATCCTAAGTCCGTTGTCCAGATTATTTTATTGGTCATGATTTTCAAATACCGGTCATGATAAGTGCAATAAATAAAGGTAGAAATTTATGCAGTATATACAATAAACATGATTAAAAGCCTAAAATAATTATAAGACATGTAAAATTAATCAACATAAATAACATATTAAAAGCCCTTGCTAAATATGGTTTGATCATTGCCATATAATATAATAACATATTACCAACAAATTTTTTTTCACATGTCTATATGATCAAGAAAATGGTTAATAAAAAATACTAAAGAGAATTATTTATTAAAGACCCTCAAAGGTTATAGCTTAATTGCTTGGATCTTCTAAATGCTTTACAAATTGGAGAACAAGTACACCAAGATTGCTTGTGAGCTTATAAGAACAAGAAAAAGGCGTATTGAGAGTGCACGAGTTCTTTTTTAAATCTTTTTCAAGGGTGGGTTTATGTGCATGTGCACATAAATTAAAGTCAATCGAGAATACTCAACTCGAAGTCAGCTCGGAAGAGAGCTTAGATATCGGTTACACCCGAGGAGTTTGTTTCCCGATGAGGTGAAGGCTTAGTGAAATTTATTCCAAATATTTCCTAAAAGATGATGAAGTTGTATAATTAGGAAATGAAGTTGTGCATAATTTTACCATTTTTATTGTTTTACCTTTATTTTTTTAAAGTTGTACTATTTAGATGTAAAGTTGCACTATTACAAATGAAGTTGTACTAAAATAAATGAAAATTGCACTATTATAAATTGTAAGATATGTTTACAAACGTATCTCAACAGAGATATATTTGGAATTTCCCAATACTAATATCTTGCTCAAATTTCACAATACTTATTATATTTTTAGTTATTCAAGAAAAGGTGGATGGTTAAGTTTTCACTTATTTTAAATTTATTTTCAAATACTCGTAAAGAATGCAGGAGGAAGAACATTTGTGGATAAACATATAACTTTCCTTCAATTTTTGAAACCTCTTCTCATAAAAAGTTGTTAAATTGAGCTTGTTGAAAACTAGAGGTTTGGGATCAAAGACTACTACAAACCTCTTGAAATTGAACAAATTTAGTAGATATTTGTTGTAGTAAAACCTCTAATAGGCTGAAAAAACTCACTTTTCCCATACCATGTTCATATCATGAACATAACCAATATTATGACTAATCTCCGTGTAAAACTAGGTCTATGGTTGTTGACTTTTTGTCAACCATGCTCATTAAAGTGAAGGGAGTTATCCACTATAGCCTCTAGAGTTTCATCTCAAAATCAGTTGGTTTTGGGAAGAATAGGTATATAAGATGGTCAGAATTTCTCCATTTATCCAATATGGTGTTGGGGAATTTACAAAAATTAGGGTCACAAAAATAATCAGGAAATAAAGTTTTTCGAGTCGTGAACGAGATCACTTTCCCAAAATTATAATTTTGACTCGTTAAACTACAACCCATATTACACGAAAATTTACTTAAGAGATAAAACAAAGAACTATTGTAATTTCTTATAGAAAAATTAAAATTCAATGAGGACAAGTTTTGTAATTGTGATGATGATAAATAAAACTACCAATGCCAAAAGGAAAGGAGAAAAAAAATTCTCTTATCCATCTTTCATCAAATGAGTGTTCTTATATATTTATAGTTGTATAAAGACAATCCAAAGACACATTTCAATTAATACTTCAAATATTTGAAACAATGCCAATGACATTTACTAAACCAAACCTTTTCATATATAATCACTTTTTCTCAGTTTATTATATATAACTATTTTATTCATATGTTTGTTTAAGTCATGAAACTATAACTAAATGACTTAAACTATACATAACATGAATATAATCAACCAAATACTCTAAATCTCCAACAATCCTCCCCCATTTAGAGTATTAAAATGATTTATTACATCAATATCATCATAACAAAAGAACCTTGCGCATAAATGAATGTGTACTAAGACTTAAACTCCCACTTAGTGCAGTACACATTCCAAGAATTCATATCACTTGAAGATATTACACACACAAAGTTAAAAACTTGAATACATTATTTTATTGACACTTTAAGCCATGTGTCCATATCTATTCATAAGTACATCAAAGCTATGCCCCAGATAACTTCTTAAAGCAGCTAGACCTCGTACTTACATAGGTAGACTTTCAAAACATGCTCCTATGACAAAGCACTATATCAAGAATTCTATTAAGCTAAGAAACCTCTTATACATCACAAAAAGAGCGAAACCTTACCATTGATGAAAGTTCTTAATTACCAGGAGAGAAAGTTAATCTTATTGAACTTAAGACCCAATGTCTTATTGTGCTCCAATCCTAAACCTATTGCCATCTTCTCATTAACATCCCCAGCCAACACCTTTGTGAAGCAATCAGAGATATTAACATATGTTCGAACTTAATCAATAGTAATAACACTATCCTTGATAAGTTCTTAGACGAAGCTACGTTGTACTCCAATGTGTCTTGACTTACCATTATACACTTGGCTATATGGCTTAGCCAAGATTGTATTGTTGTCACAATGTATCACTATTGGCCGGTGATATCGGTTTTGGTAACAATGGTATCTTATGCATTAGATCCCTTAACCATTCAACTTCTTTACTAGCTAAATAATGAACTCCGATGTCATTATGGAGTCCGCAATGCAAGTTTATTTCTTAGATGCCCATGAAATGGCACCTCCCCCATAAAGAAAACTTATCCACTTGTGGATGAATGAACACTATTAGAGATAGATCCAACTTGCATCTGAATATCCTTCTACAACTGAAGGATACCCGCTATAACACAAACCATAGTATGTGTTTTTCTTTAAGTACTTCATCACACGATAAATTGCTTGCCAATGTTGCATACTAGGATTACTAGTATACCTACTTAATTGACCTACCACATACACAATATCTGGTCTAGTACTTTTCATGGCATACATCAAACAACATATGGCTCTAGTATACTCTTATTATGAAACGACATTACCTTTATTAGGTAATAATTTTATGCTAGGATAGTATGATCCATTATTGTTGAGTAAAGATAGGATAAAAATTCAATAACATTAAACTTCTTGAGCATTTTCTCAACATAATAAGATTGTGTCAAAATCAACTTTTCTTATTTCCTCTTTATTCTTATGCCCAAGATGACATTCGCATCACCCATGTCTTTCATAGAAAATTTTGAACTAAGGAATGACTTTGTCATTTCAACTTATGACAAACTCGTTCCAAAGATCAACATGTCATCTACATATAGATTGACAAATTATGACACCTTCATTATTGTCATTAAATTTGCTATATATGCACTTGTCTAAATTATTTAATATAAACCCATTAGAAAACACAACTTCATTAATTTTTTTATGCCACTTTAGCCCATACAAAGTTTTAATTAACTTGCAAACTTTATGGTCTTGGACTTCCACAACAAATCCTTTTGGTAGTCGTATGTAAACCTCTTCTTCCAAATCTTCAATTAAAAATGCAGTCTTGACATCCATTGGATGGATCACAAGATTTTTAATAGCCGCAAGAGTTATAATAAACCTTTAGTTGAGATTCTTACAACAGGTGCATATGTATATCAAAATAATCGATACCTAGCTTTTGTGTTAAGTCTTGTGTAACCAACTGTGCTTTAAACTCATATATAGTTCCATCAACTTTCAATTTTCTTTGGAAGATCCATTTGCACCCTATAGAATTACATATAGGGGGTAAAGTAGCTAAAAACCTAAGTATTGTTTCCTATGATAGAGTACATCTCGTCATTAATTGCCTCCTTTAAAAATGGGGCATCATGAGACTTCATAGCCTCATTATAGGTCATAGGATCATCTTTCACATAAAAAATATATGGAAATTTTATTAAAATAGAATCCCTTGAACCTTCAACCAAGTACACCTAAAAATCCGAGCAAAAATATTTTTCTTTCCTTGCCCTTTTACTCCTCCTAGGTTGAGATGATGAGGTAGATTCTTCCTCTAAAGGAGTTTGGTGATTCAAAACTTTGTCAATACTTTGAGTGATATCCTTTTGTCTAGGAATTGATGAATATCTATTTTCATCAAATAATGCATCCCTTAACTCAATGGTGGTGTCAACTGACCAATAATCATTTTGTTCTATTACAAAAAAACCTATAGGATTTGCTATGTTCCGTATATCCTATAAAGATGCATTCCACTCTTCTTTCACCTAACTTTTTACATTTAGGCTCAAGCACTTTTACTATTGCTCTACAACCCTAAACTTTGAGATGACTCAAGTTTGGTTTCCTTTTGTACCATAGCTCTTATGGGGTTACCTCATTCGATTCCCTTTCATAGAAACTCGGTTAAAAATGTAATAAGAATTTAAAACGGCTCTCCCCCAATATCCATCACTCAAACCAGGATAAAACAACATGGAACTAGTCATTTCTTGTAAAGTCCTATTTTTTCTTTCCACTACACCATTTTGTTGTGGTGTATATGCAGTGATTGTTTCGTACTAATCCTATAGATTGGAAATAACTTGGATTAGAATACTATCCTCTTTTATCAGTTCTTAGTCTATTTATTTTACTGTTAGTTTGTAATTCTACCTCATTTTTGTAGATTTTAAATTTGTCAAGGACTTCATCCTTAGAAAATGCAATATGTAAACATAACAAAATCTTGAAAAATTACCAATAAAAGTTACGTGAAGCTGCCTAAAATTTTCTGAATTTCATGGTATTGCTTCATAATTGGTCTACTATTAACAATATTAAAGTCATTAAACTTGCTAACAAGAAATTTCTTACTTAAAGCATCTTCTATCATATGTTTAGTCTCTAAATCAACCCAAAGTAATTTTTCAGACTTATAAAATTGGTAAACATCAAATAAGTCATTAGACATACCATTGAGGATATGACCGCGTCAAATATAGTCATCATTTTTCCATTTGTTTCTCTTATGAGTAGTATCTAAAGTTTTATCTTACTCCTCAAATGGCTTTATAGTTGAAAGAATATAAGTCATACCGAGCGAAATCAATAGAAAGTGCATTTTCTTTTGCCATCTCCTAAAGTCCACACCTTTGAATTTCTCCAATTTCCATCTTAATTACAAGATGTACTGTACAATGAGCTTCGGTTATTGGAAACGTTGGTATTTGTCCATGTTAGTTTTGTGGGTAAAACCAAACGAAGAGTGAAAATATTTTACTTAGTTTGGGATTGCAAAAGATTGAATTGAAGAATTTTTTTGGGTAGGGAGAAGGTAATTATATTCTAAGCGGTTGTAATACGCTTCACTAGAGAACCACAATAAATGGATTTGTAATCATCAAAATGAAAACAATATAACCGTCGCCCACTTTTAACTCTAGGTATACAAATCTCCCACACAATAGATGCATGCATGATTGGTGTGAATATGCATGATCTCCTAAGCAATTATCTAAGTATTATATTTTTGGATTGTTAGGGAATTTATAAAAATTACGGTCACAAAAATAATTAGGAAATAAATTTTTTCGAGATGGGAATGAGATTATTTTCCCAAAAGTATACTTTTGAACCTTTAAACTACACCATGGGTTACCCAAAAATTTACTTAGGAGATAAAACGAAGAACTATAGTAATTTCGCATAGTAAAATTACAATACAATGAGGACAAGTTTTGTACTTGTGATGATGATTAAAAAAAACTACCAATCCCTAGAGAAAAGAAGAAAATAATTTTCTCTTATCCATCCTTCGTCATATGATTTATAGTTGTATGAAAACAATCAAAAGACATAGTTTAATCAATACTTTAAGTATTTGAAACAATGCCAAATGACATTTTCTAAACCAAGCCTTTTCATATATAATCACTTTAATTTCCTCGGTTTATTATATACAACTATTTTATTCATATGTTTGTTTAAGTCATGACACCATAACCAAACGACTTAAACTATACACACATGAATATAATAAACCAAATATTCTAAATCTCCAACATATGGGAAAATTCACAGTGTACATTTTCTCTCAAGGGGTTTCAACTATCTTAATATTCAGAAGTTATGCCTTCAACTAAACAATTTAAAGCATAAGTCATTTGTGCAAGTGTAAAATTATGCGTGGGTATTAATTATGATGAAGATGACGAGTTGAGGTGTAACTCACTTCTGCTCCACTCAAAAGTAGTAATACAGGAATAACCTGAACAATCTGTTTGATATGTGGTGATTTGTAATGTTAATAATAATGTAAGGAACGTCTCTTGTTAATGTCTATAACTCTTGACTATCTTTTTCTATATGTCACTACTAAGTAGTAAGGGAAAATAATGAAGGATAAACACATGTCTGGGTTGTAGGACTATTAAGTGCGATTAACGAAATTTCAAAATATTTCCTAACACCTACTCACGGGATCTCTTGCACATATATATAATATAAATCATATATTAAGCAGTTAGATATACCTTTCATGCGTGCTTCAACTATCGAAAAGAACAGAGATAAAGAATCACAAATGCAATTTCTCTACTCAGTCCACAAATGCACAAGGATCACGTATGCTAGTATACTATTTTGCTTCTATTCTTAGGATGGCTAGGGTTTTCTCTGTATGTCCAATGACATGATTGATCTCATATATATATATATATATATATATATATATATATATATATATATATATATATATATATATATATATATATATATATATATATATATATCAATCACATAGAGTTCTAACTCTACTCAAACTATGCCATCCAACCCATTGGATAGTGGGCTTAGAGAAACCTGATTCATCTGCATTTATTGTGTGACCTCATAAGACCCGGTTATATTAGTTGTGGTCCCAATCACATTAAACCCACGTATCACAATTGGTTTCTAGCAAAACATTACGATACTAAAATAACCGAATTTTATTATCTCCATAACGATCCTAATATATTTAGTAATTGCATGACAATTGAGGACACTTCTTTCAATCTCCCACTTGCCCGAGATTAAGTGGAACAATCTAGAATTCCTTAAGTTTCTTAGTTTCCAATTTGACGATATATTAACATATCATGTTAATCATATCGGTATATAAATCATTTTTCTTGAAATTCGAGCTTGAACTGCAAAAACGAATGATTAAACCTTTAATAAACTCTAGCACGTCCATGCATTTCTAGTTCTCGCTCTTAAGCAGCCAAGACACCAATCCTATCATATAGGACTTATCCAATCTTGCACAACCATGACTCCCACTGAACTTTTAGCAAACCCAAATATTGCCTTTATAATCTCCTTTTACGGCGCGGTGTTTGACAACATCAAAGTTATACTAGACATTCAATGAGATACATGAAGTGCTCATGTCAAAGGAACCCACTATATATATCATTGAAATCATATTTAATTAGGTCAATTCAAAAATTATACTTTATTAATTATCCATTCAATTGACTATACATCTATATGTCCCTATTGCCTATGAAACAGCGCTATCAATCAATCGGCATGCTAGCCTTTCCAAAATTATCTATGTCCATTAATAATTTCAGGCTAGGAACACTTAGTATTTTATAATCGTTCACTAATAGGGTTTCATTCACCAAATCACTTATTTGGCAAGCCTATGATTATTATAAAATATTTTGGACATATTATTTAATTCTAAACCACAATTATATAAGAAAAGAACATTATTTTATAAACACAAAAGCCCAGCATAAAGTGATGTATTTATAACTTAAAGCCACTCACCAATATGCTCAATTCCTTTATTCTTAGAATGACTCTTATTCTTGGGTTGAGGTAGGGGTTTAGTCAATAGATCAACAACATTTCGTTCCATATGAACTTTGAAAACCTTTATGACCTTTTGTTCGATTATCTCACAAATGAGGTAATATATTCTGAGCACGTGTTTAGACTTACGATACGACCTTGGTTCTTTTGCTTTAGCAATCGCACCATTATTGTCACAAAAACAAATTAATTCCTTCCTAAACACTTGGCACAACTCTAAGCTCATTAAGGAATTTTTTCATCCAAACAGCTTCATTAGCTGCCACAACTACAACAAAATACTCAATATCCATAGTAGAATCTACCACAGTGCTTTGCTTACTTTTCTAGCTCACTGCACTTCCATTCAGATAATATATTAAACCAGATTATGATCAAAAGTCATCTTTGTCTATCTAGCAACTCAAATCCATATGGCCCTTAAAAACCAACTCACTATCACCTCCATACACTAAGAAACAATCCTTAGTCCTTCTTAAGTACTTTAGAATATTCTTAGCTACAATCCATTGTACATCACCTCGATTAGCATGATATCTGCTTCATACACTCAGGGCATATGAAACATTAAGTTTAGTACATATCATTGCATACATGATCAAGCCTATTGCAGATGCATAAGGCACGCTACTCATTCGCGTAATCTCATCAATCTTCTTTGGACACTGAGTCTTGCTAAGCATGCAATAAGCCATGTTGCATAGAAATGCAACCTATTTTAGAGGTTTCCATATTGAACTTATTCAGAACCTTATAAATATAATTATTGACTTAGTTCAATCATCCTTCGAGACCTATCTCTAAAGATCTTGATTCCCAAAATGTACTCTACTTCTCCGAAGTCCATCATAGAAAAACATTTATTTAACCGATTCTTGACTGATTCAAGCATTGGTATATCATTCTCTATGAGAAGTATGTCATCCACATACAAGACTAAGAATATTATCTTACTCCCACTGACCTTCTTTGTAAACACAAGAATCCTCTTCACTTCTGATGGAACCAAAACTCTTGATTACTTCATCAAAGCAAAGATTTCAACTCGTTAAGGCTTGCTCATAGTAGTAATTTTCTCACTCTCTAAGATTAATATCTCAAAACACTCAATGGTCCTAGACCTACGCATGGGATATGCAAAATTTGAAGTCTACTCTTCAACAACTTGAAGAGCATCCTCTATGACTTCGGAGGGTTCTTCATGCATCAGATGCATGCCCTCTTTCACATTCTTGTTTTTTGATGATCTCGAACTTTAAAAGATTAACATTACTCCCATTTGTCTTTTTGGAAATAGAATCATTTTCCATAAAGAAACCATCATTAGCAACAAAAACTTTATTCTCAGTCTAGTTATAGAAGTAATAGCCCTTCATTTCTTTAGAATAACCTATAAAGAAACACTTGTAAGACTAGAGATAGCTTGTAGGCTACTAAACACTTTACGTAAGCCTCACATCACCAAATTCGTAGATAAGAAAACTTCAGAACTTTTCCTATCCATAACTTATATAGGGTCTTTTCTACAACCTTAGATAGAGCCATGTTTAGTGTGTGGATTATGGTTTTTGCATTCCATGTTAAGAATGTTTTTGTCTAGGTTAAGCAAATAAAACCATTGTTGGCACTGGAATAAAACATGTTTTCAAATAAATAGAGAAACAATAGTTCTTTATTGTAAATGAATAACCTTCAATATCCAATACATAAGCAGAGAATGTTTTTATCAATACTAGGAACACAATAACAATTATTAAGTTCTAATATCAATCCAGGGAATAAATGTAGACTACACGTTCTAATTGTTGTGGCAACAACCTTTGCTCCATCTGCAACACATATTTCTAATTATTACGTTACCAGCTTTGTACTCCTTTTTAATCCTTACACATTTGAACAAATGTGAGAGGCACATCTGATATCGAATACTTGGGAAGTAGAAGTTGTTAAATTGACTTCTATAACATATATACCTGAAGATGAAGCACCGTTCTTGTTATCCTTCAAGTACTTGGGGCAGTTTCTCTTCCAGTGGCTTGACCCATTGCAGTGGAAACATTTTCCAATCTTTGATGTCTTTTTGGGCTTCTTAGTAAACCTTGGGTTTTGGGTAATCTGATTGCTCTTACCCTTCACTGTAACCATATTGCCCCGGCCAGTCCTCTTAAACCTATCTCCCTTTTGAACCATAAGAACTTCATTCTTAGGTTTCACAGGGAGATCCTGTTCTACTGTAATAAGCATTCGATGTAATTCCTCCAGAGAATAATCTCTATTTTGCATGTTAGAGTTCATACGTAATCCCTTGAAGCCATCATGTACCAAAATCAAGATTATATCAGTATTTAGTGTAAGTGAGGACAAGTTTGGACATCTTTTGAAAAAGATCCATCATTATTATTACATGTCCCCCCACTGGTTCACTTTCCTTTGGTCGACATTCGAGAAGCTCTTTATGAGTCTCGTACCTCTCTTTCCAAGCTTGTCTTTGAAACAATTGTCTCATCTACTTGATAATAGTAAAGGCATCCATACCATCAAAACGCTTTTGAAGGTTTGACTCTATGGATGCCAACATGAGGCATGTGACAAAAACTAACTTGTTCTTGATAAATTGGGAGAAAACCTTTCCCCCTTTCGCTAGCATTCTCTTCAAGAACCAGAATTGGGGTATCGAGAACATCCTCTCTGCCCTCAACCCTAAGAACAATTCTTAGGTTCCTTTCTCAATCCAGAAAGTTTGAGTAATTCAATTTTTAGAGGTATTGACAGAGGTTATTAGTGTTGTTTCAATTGACCATAGTGTCTACAAATAGAAATGGAAAGCTTAAATTTTGTATTTATGCTTTAGTAGTAATCAAGCAACCAAAAATGAAAACAAACAAATTACTAATCCACTTTAATTAATCATTTTATTTTTCCCTCATTAATTAAAGCATACCAAGACCCTTGTATGTAAGACTTTAAGCGGACTTTGGCCCTTCCATTAAAGTCTTTGGTTAGAGGTAAGTAAAACTCTTTTACTTGATTATATCTCGTATAATCCTTGGTCAATTGTAAACAACTTTTGTTTCTATCTCTATGTTTCAAAACTCAAAATTTTACTTTTGACTATTTTGTTGAGCAAAATCAAGCTTTTACATGTAAATTCACATAATTTACCCTAATTCTCCATATTTCAATTAGCACCCCACTTTTGCGGAACCTATTAAGTTGCGATATAGAGATTTAGGTGTAGCTTAGGAAAACATAATACTCAATATTCCTTTTAGGACCTGATTTTATTACGTTGGTTTATTTATTAGTGAACTCATAACATAAATAAAGCAACATAAATAAACTCAAAATAATAAACGCAATAAATGTGATCCTAATATGACCCCTAATCCTATGAAAATCTAATCTTCATAGCTTCGATCTTCGATTCTTCATGGATTACCATCCTTGATTCATCTAGGATCTTCGTATTACCTATTTTTACATTTGTAATTTTAATGCTAATTAAAATAATTAAATTACAAAAATACATAACTATACGCATATCGTATTTAACTATAAAAATATGCAACGATACATTGATTGTATTTATTTTGACATCGTATTGTAAACTTAAAGCGTTATAATAAAATTCTAAACAGTTTTCTAAACCTACAGTCTTGACCCCGGGATCAAGAATAGAAGTTATACAGTATATGACGGGAAATTCACTAAAGTAGTTATACCATTTACTAAGCATACTAGTAATTACATCACTAATTTGAACGATGTTGAAATGCTCGGTAAGAGTGCTAACTACGGTAACACACTCTAATATAACTAAATGAATGTTAGGGTTGTAAACATAAGAGAAAATTTTGGTTGCATGGTCAAAAGTTGCTAAAATTTCACGGATGTAAATTGTGATATTCCAATGGAAATCAGTAATAAGTTCATCGAGAGTTGCTCGGGTTTCGTTATAAATAATTGTCAAAACCTCACGGTATTTAATGGCTTCTTTTAACAATTTATATGTGGAGTTCCAACGGGTCAGTGTATCTAGACTCCATTGCTTATTCCTAAGGCCTTTTTCCTTACACAAGGCCATGTACTTCCTCCTAACCGAGGTCGTAATCCTAATCCATTTAATTACACTCCTAATAGGGTTAAGCAAGTCAGTTAACTCAGTTAAACATTCTTGAACCGAGAGGTTCATAATATATGCACAACAATGAACATGTAATATGTCTCCACTGTTTATCAAATGTAAGCTTGGTTCGGATATCAAATAATCTATACATTTTGTATTCGCTGAAGCATTATCTAATGAAAGGGAAAAAACTTTATCAAGTAAATGAAAGGTTTTAAGACAGTATATTATCCTTACCTTAAGGTTGTACCCGGTATGTCTCTCCTCCATAGCTTGAAAACAAATGATTCATTTTTTAATATACGACTCATCATCAATCCAATGGGCGGTTACACAAAGAAAAGGTTCACTAAAACAAGAGGTCCATGTATCACTAGTTAGGCTAACACGACCGTTAAAAGTGCGAAATATTTCTATTAAACTACTTCTATATTTATAATAAGCAGTTTGGGTATGGCGTTAAAGCGTGTTCCTAGGGACACGTCTATAAGCAGGTTGTAAAGTGGTTCTAGTGAAATGCTCAAAGTTTAGACTCTCACCATAGATAAAAGGTAATTCATCAGCAATGACAAAATTAGCCATTTCATCAATCATTTTATCTCGATTATACATAAAAGGCATACCTTCTCCGGGCATGGAACCCATATACCCGTGTAGTTGTGTCTGAGTTAAAGATTCAGCTGCTCCTGCAGATTCAGTTGCATCGAGGTTTATTACGTGTACCCCGGTCAAGTGACGGGATAAGGTCCCCGTCCCATAACCGGTCTTCCATGAATAAGCGGCTATTGACTTCTTTCCTAATTGCTTGCATAACAAGCAATAGCACATGAATTTCTTCCATTTGGAAGAAGCATCGGCCATTAGGACCTTCTTAAAATATGGCCATCCTTTGGAAGGTTTCTTTTTACATTGAGTAGACTCAGGTACTCCTTCATCACCATCACCATCACCTTCACCTTCACCTTCATAAGTTAATTAACTAATTAATTAAAATAATCAACCAAATATATCATAACTAATCAATTTAACTTTAACATTATCAACTAATCTAGCATAACTAAGTAAGTAATCTAACTAACCTAATCAATTCAACTTCAACATTATCAACTAATTAAACATCAAGAACTCAATCTAACATAATCAAATAATCTAACATTCATTAATTAGAAGTTTAAGAGTTACCTTGTGGAGTAGAAGAAGGAGGACGCATCTGTGAAGTTGGAGTTTCAGGAATTTGAGGAATTTGAGTACCCAAAGTACCGAAAAGTTTTTGCTCTAAGTTTTGAGCAAACTCCGTAGTATCATCGAAAGAACTGCTTACATTGAATCTACCTCTTGAATCCATTTTCTCTTAGTATTTGTAGTAATAAACAACTAAATTAAGAATAATAAACCAACTAATTAAGATAACTAATGAAAATTAAGAGAGTAATTAAGAAGAAGATTAGTTTTAATAATTAAGCTAATTGTAATTAGTAAAGATTGAGAGATTGAAAGATTGAGAGAGTTGAGAGAGATTTTGGTGAGGATGGAAACCAAATTGTGGTGTTTTTATAGGGCAAATCCAACGGTCAAATAACGGCTACTTTGCAATGTTCATATTTGGCAAATAAGCGGGTAGGGCCAGGCCAAATCGAATCGAATTACGGGCCGAATCGAATTTTTTCTCGAACCGAATCGAAACGGGTTAGGGTTGGAAAATGGGGATTCATATTCAGCCCACTTCTTGGACAGGCCGAACCGAGTTTGGCCCGGTTTGTTGGTGGGCCAGTTCGAGCCAGGCTAGGGACGGGTCGGGCCGGGCTGGGGTTGGGCCGGGCTGATCCGGCCCACTGGCCATCTCTACCTCTTGCTAGTTGAACCAGCCTAATTGTATGCCATTGAGGAGTTGGCCCCCCATAGACATCCTTGTTATAACGTTTACTCTAGAGGTCTATCAGGGAGTCATATTTCCTCACTTAGACAACTCGTGGTAAAGGTAGACTTCTGCAACAACACCTTCCATAGGGTGTTAATTGATGGTTGCGTCAACTTGCTGAACAAATGCACGTTTGACCAAATGGATCTCAACATGAAGCACATGAAGCCTTCCCACACCCCGATGGGGGGATTTTCAAGCGCAACCATTAATCTTGAAGGAAAGATCGAGTTACCTATCACCGTTCAAGATGACCAAGGAATCCAATGTATAGTAAAGCTAGAATTTCTTGTGATTGACGCCCCCTCTTTGAATAACATCCCGATGGAACAAAGTTTCATCCAAGAGATAGAGGGAATAGCGTCAACACATCACCAAACACTCCTATTCCTTAGCTACAATAGAGGAGTGGACAGGTTGCATGGATGTCAGAGAACAGTTAAAAACTACAATCTAGCCACCTCAAAGCAGGTACAACTCACCCCTACTCTCATCGAGAGCAAGGGAAAAAGGAGCCCGCTAGGAAATTCAAAGCCTGTGAAGGCTCACAGATTGGCTAAAGTAGTTAAGCCTGGTCCAAGCGAATGAGCCTGTAGCAGAACAGAAGGTGAAACATAATTTATTCCTCTAGAAGAGGGAATTGACCAAATAGTTCAAATAGAAAATTATTTGGATTCCCAGTTACAGGCGAATATGTTTATGTTGTTGAGAGAATATCGACACATATTCACGTTCTATGCATCTTATATGCCCGAAGTTAGCCTTGAGATTGTATATCATAGTCTGAGCACAGTGAAGGTGTTTAAGTCCATTAAATGAAAGAGAAAGAACTTTTCAGACGAAGGTTAGAAAGTTTTTGGATGATGGCTTCATCGAGCCTTAGAAGTATCTTGAGTAATTGGCCAATTCAACGTCGTTATTTTCAAGAAAGCCAACAGGATGTGCTTAGACTTCACTAATCTCAACAAGGTCTGCCCAAAATATTACTCTCCCCTCCCGAGTGTAGATTAGCTGGTAGAATCAACAAGCGGCCATGAGCTATTAAGTTTCATGGATACATTCTTAGATATCACCAAGTCTTCATGCACCCTAAATACAAGCACAAGACGACATTCATCACTTTTTGTAGAAAGTAAAACTACATGATGATGCCCTTTGGCCTGAAGAAAGCTACATATCAATGATTAGTAGACCACTTCTTTGCCAAGCAGAAGGGCTGAAATGTAGAGATCTATGTGGATGACTCCATAAATTAAAAGGAAAAATGAGTCCAACCATGTAGCATACATGAGAGAAACCTTACAGAATTTTGATGCCTTCAGCATAAATAAGGAATAGATGCTAAACTTGACAAAGTTAGGACAATGATAGAGCTACCAAGCCAAAATAAATCCATGATGTCCAAAGGATGACAGGAAGGATGGCAGCCCTATCTAGATTCATCTCAAAGTTTGGAGAGAAGGCCCTGCTATTTTTCAAAGTGCTCAAAGGTACTCCTCTTAGACTAGCTAACCAAAAATTTGTTTGGGACCAAAGTAGAGCAAGGCCCTGCAAAGGTTAAGAGATCACCTGAGCAAGTTACCAACCTTGACTACACTCTTCTTGGGAGACACCTTAATCTTATACATAGCACTTAGCCCGATGGTCATCAGCGTAATCCTATTATGGGAAGAAGGCTCTACTTAGCAATGGATGTTCTTTGTGAGTCACACTCTCCCAAGAGTTGAAATAAGATACCGAAAAATAGAAAAGGTCGCTTATGCTATCATCATGGCCGCTAGAAAGTTGTGACCCTACCTTGATGTGTACCAAGTCATCGTTAGAGCAAATCTACCCCTAGAGAAATTCTTGACAAATCTGAATGAGTTAGGTTGGCTTACTAATTGGGCCTCAGAGTTGACAGTTTATGGAATTAAGTTTCAGCCAAGAACAACAATCAATTTAAGGTGCAAGGCTTTTATGATGCATGGCCTTAAATGAAATTATCATGATCACAATCTAAATGAATATAGACGAAATAAAATGTTAATGTAGGACCCAATGTTCTTTATTTTGTTTTGACATGTAAAAATGATGCTATCCTAAAATACAAGACTTTTGTAAAAGGAAAAATATCTTAAAATACAAGACTCTATTTTAAATTATCGTATATTTTAAATTTGCATGATATAATATGCTTAGGTTAGAAAAAATTCCTAAAATAAAAGGAAATGAAATCTATACTAAGTCAAATTTGTTAGGAAAGTAAATATGTGCAATTAGGAATCTTTTCATACAATGTCTCATGATAAAAATGAGTTCAAGCCATCCTTAATTCCAAGTGCTACACGAGGTAAGGCTTATAGTTAATCAAAATCAATGACTAAAAGGGGAATCTAAGAGATAACAGCATCCCATTTTAATGATGACCCTATTTAAATGCTCTCCATGACTTACACCTTGAGCATGAATCAAGTGTCAAAGTTTGATAGGTTAAATACAAGGATCAACCATTAGACCAATAAAGAGCCTTGTTTTGACCAAAGTTATCCTAACCCAATAGGGTAGCCTCAAACATAATATATTTCAATATGAGAGGAAAAAAAGGGAATATATGCTAGCCTCTTAATAGGTGGAGCCATGTGAATCTTTAAAGGAATTTTGCTAATATAATGATTCACAAATAGGGACAACCAAAGGAATCATAATGAAAAGGGGCATCCATAGAAAATATTTCCATGTTATAAATCCTTGAGAAACATAACTCCTTTTCATGGATTCGAACCAAAGATGATTTAAGGATGAGATATGAATCAGGCCTTGATTCATACATTTTTCATAAGTGTCTCTACTTTGATTCAATCATATATCATAATTTCCAAGACTTAATATATATACAACATTTTAAAGTCCTAATATTAAATAAATCTATTAATTATGGTTGAATTATACATATAAATACTAAAATTGGCACTCACTCACAAGCAAACATATCACAAAAGAATCCTAAGTCCGTTGTCCAGATTATTTTATTGGTCATGATTTTCAAATACCGGTCATGATAAGTGCAATAAATAAAGGTAGAAATTTATGCAGTATATACAATAAACATGATTAAAAGCCTAAAATAATTATAAGACATGTAAAATTAATCAACATAAATAACATATTAAAAGCCCTTGCTAAATATGGTTTGATCATTGCCATATAATATAATAACATATTACCAACAAATTTTTTTTCACATGTCTATATGATCAAGAAAATGGTTAATAAAAAATACTAAAGAGAATTATTTATTAAAGACCCTCAAAGGTTATAGCTTAATTGCTTGGATCTTCTAAATGCTTTACAAATTGGAGAACAAGTACACCAAGATTGCTTGTGAGCTTATAAGAACAAGAAAAAGGCGTATTGAGAGTGCACGAGTTCTTTTTTAAATCTTTTTCAAGGGTGGGTTTATGTGCATGTGCACATAAATTAAAGTCAATCGAGAATACTCAACTCGAAGTCAGCTCGGAAGAGAGCTTAGATATCGGTTACACCCGAGGAGTTTGTTTCCCGATGAGGTGAAGGCTTAGTGAAATTTATTCCAAATATTTCCTAAAAGATGATGAAGTTGTATAATTAGGAAATGAAGTTGTGCATAATTTTACCATTTTTATTGTTTTACCTTTATTTTTTTAAAGTTGTACTATTTAGATGTAAAGTTGCACTATTACAAATGAAGTTGTACTAAAATAAATGAAAATTGCACTATTATAAATTGTAAGATATGTTTACAAACGTATCTCAACAGAGATATATTTGGAATTTCCCAATACTAATATCTTGCTCAAATTTCACAATACTTATTATATTTTTAGTTATTCAAGAAAAGGTGGATGGTTAAGTTTTCACTTATTTTAAATTTATTTTCAAATACTCGTAAAGAATGCAGGAGGAAGAACATTTGTGGATAAACATATAACTTTCCTTCAATTTTTGAAACCTCTTCTCATAAAAAGTTGTTAAATTGAGCTTGTTGAAAACTAGAGGTTTGGGATCAAAGACTACTACAAACCTCTTGAAATTGAACAAATTTAGTAGATATTTGTTGTAGTAAAACCTCTAATAGGCTGAAAAAACTCACTTTTCCCATACCATGTTCATATCATGAACATAACCAATATTATGACTAATCTCCGTGTAAAACTAGGTCTATGGTTGTTGACTTTTTGTCAACCATGCTCATTAAAGTGAAGGGAGTTATCCACTATAGCCTCTAGAGTTTCATCTCAAAATCAGTTGGTTTTGGGAAGAATAGGTATATAAGATGGTCAGAATTTCTCCATTTATCCAATATGGTGTTGGGGAATTTACAAAAATTAGGGTCACAAAAATAATCAGGAAATAAAGTTTTTCGAGTCGTGAACGAGATCACTTTCCCAAAATTATAATTTTGACTCGTTAAACTACAACCCATATTACACGAAAATTTACTTAAGAGATAAAACAAAGAACTATTGTAATTTCTTATAGAAAAATTAAAATTCAATGAGGACAAGTTTTGTAATTGTGATGATGATAAATAAAACTACCAATGCCAAAAGGAAAGGAGAAAAAAAATTCTCTTATCCATCTTTCATCAAATGAGTGTTCTTATATATTTATAGTTGTATAAAGACAATCCAAAGACACATTTCAATTAATACTTCAAATATTTGAAACAATGCCAATGACATTTACTAAACCAAACCTTTTCATATATAATCACTTTTTCTCAGTTTATTATATATAACTATTTTATTCATATGTTTGTTTAAGTCATGAAACTATAACTAAATGACTTAAACTATACATAACATGAATATAATCAACCAAATACTCTAAATCTCCAACAATCCTCCCCCATTTAGAGTATTAAAATGATTTATTACATCAATATCATCATAACAAAAGAACCTTGCGCATAAATGAATGTGTACTAAGACTTAAACTCCCACTTAGTGCAGTACACATTCCAAGAATTCATATCACTTGAAGATATTACACACACAAAGTTAAAAACTTGAATACATTATTTTATTGACACTTTAAGCCATGTGTCCATATCTATTCATAAGTACATCAAAGCTATGCCCCAGATAACTTCTTAAAGCAGCTAGACCTCGTACTTACATAGGTAGACTTTCAAAACATGCTCCTATGACAAAGCACTATATCAAGAATTCTATTAAGCTAAGAAACCTCTTATACATCACAAAAAGAGCGAAACCTTACCATTGATGAAAGTTCTTAATTACCAGGAGAGAAAGTTAATCTTATTGAACTTAAGACCCAATGTCTTATTGTGCTCCAATCCTAAACCTATTGCCATCTTCTCATTAACATCCCCAGCCAACACCTTTGTGAAGCAATCAGAGATATTAACATATGTTCGAACTTAATCAATAGTAATAACACTATCCTTGATAAGTTCTTAGACGAAGCTACGTTGTACTCCAATGTGTCTTGACTTACCATTATACACTTGGCTATATGGCTTAGCCAAGATTGTATTGTTGTCACAATGTATCACTATTGGCCGGTGATATCGGTTTTGGTAACAATGGTATCTTATGCATTAGATCCCTTAACCATTCAACTTCTTTACTAGCTAAATAATGAACTCCGATGTCATTATGGAGTCCGCAATGCAAGTTTATTTCTTAGATGCCCATGAAATGGCACCTCCCCCATAAAGAAAACTTATCCACTTGTGGATGAATGAACACTATTAGAGATAGATCCAACTTGCATCTGAATATCCTTCTACAACTGAAGGATACCCGCTATAACACAAACCATAGTATGTGTTTTTCTTTAAGTACTTCATCACACGATAAATTGCTTGCCAATGTTGCATACTAGGATTACTAGTATACCTACTTAATTGACCTACCACATACACAATATCTGGTCTAGTACTTTTCATGGCATACATCAAACAACATATGGCTCTAGTATACTCTTATTATGAAACGACATTACCTTTATTAGGTAATAATTTTATGCTAGGATAGTATGATCCATTATTGTTGAGTAAAGATAGGATAAAAATTCAATAACATTAAACTTCTTGAGCATTTTCTCAACATAATAAGATTGTGTCAAAATCAACTTTTCTTATTTCCTCTTTATTCTTATGCCCAAGATGACATTCGCATCACCCATGTCTTTCATAGAAAATTTTGAACTAAGGAATGACTTTGTCATTTCAACTTATGACAAACTCGTTCCAAAGATCAACATGTCATCTACATATAGATTGACAAATTATGACACCTTCATTATTGTCATTAAATTTGCTATATATGCACTTGTCTAAATTATTTAATATAAACCCATTAGAAAACACAACTTCATTAATTTTTTTATGCCACTTTAGCCCATACAAAGTTTTAATTAACTTGCAAACTTTATGGTCTTGGACTTCCACAACAAATCCTTTTGGTAGTCGTATGTAAACCTCTTCTTCCAAATCTTCAATTAAAAATGCAGTCTTGACATCCATTGGATGGATCACAAGATTTTTAATAGCCGCAAGAGTTATAATAAACCTTTAGTTGAGATTCTTACAACAGGTGCATATGTATATCAAAATAATCGATACCTAGCTTTTGTGTTAAGTCTTGTGTAACCAACTGTGCTTTAAACTCATATATAGTTCCATCAACTTTCAATTTTCTTTGGAAGATCCATTTGCACCCTATAGAATTACATATAGGGGGTAAAGTAGCTAAAAACCTAAGTATTGTTTCCTATGATAGAGTACATCTCGTCATTAATTGCCTCCTTTAAAAATGGGGCATCATGAGACTTCATAGCCTCATTATAGGTCATAGGATCATCTTTCACATAAAAAATATATGGAAATTTTATTAAAATAGAATCCCTTGAACCTTCAACCAAGTACACCTAAAAATCCGAGCAAAAATATTTTTCTTTCCTTGCCCTTTTACTCCTCCTAGGTTGAGATGATGAGGTAGATTCTTCCTCTAAAGGAGTTTGGTGATTCAAAACTTTGTCAATACTTTGAGTGATATCCTTTTGTCTAGGAATTGATGAATATCTATTTTCATCAAATAATGCATCCCTTAACTCAATGGTGGTGTCAACTGACCAATAATCATTTTGTTCTATTACAAAAAAACCTATAGGATTTGCTATGTTCCGTATATCCTATAAAGATGCATTCCACTCTTCTTTCACCTAACTTTTTACATTTAGGCTCAAGCACTTTTACTATTGCTCTACAACCCTAAACTTTGAGATGACTCAAGTTTGGTTTCCTTTTGTACCATAGCTCTTATGGGGTTACCTCATTCGATTCCCTTTCATAGAAACTCGGTTAAAAATGTAATAAGAATTTAAAACGGCTCTCCCCCAATATCCATCACTCAAACCAGGATAAAACAACATGGAACTAGTCATTTCTTGTAAAGTCCTATTTTTTCTTTCCACTACACCATTTTGTTGTGGTGTATATGCAGTGATTGTTTCGTACTAATCCTATAGATTGGAAATAACTTGGATTAGAATACTATCCTCTTTTATCAGTTCTTAGTCTATTTATTTTACTGTTAGTTTGTAATTCTACCTCATTTTTGTAGATTTTAAATTTGTCAAGGACTTCATCCTTAGAAAATGCAATATGTAAACATAACAAAATCTTGAAAAATTACCAATAAAAGTTACGTGAAGCTGCCTAAAATTTTCTGAATTTCATGGTATTGCTTCATAATTGGTCTACTATTAACAATATTAAAGTCATTAAACTTGCTAACAAGAAATTTCTTACTTAAAGCATCTTCTATCATATGTTTAGTCTCTAAATCAACCCAAAGTAATTTTTCAGACTTATAAAATTGGTAAACATCAAATAAGTCATTAGACATACCATTGAGGATATGACCGCGTCAAATATAGTCATCATTTTTCCATTTGTTTCTCTTATGAGTAGTATCTAAAGTTTTATCTTACTCCTCAAATGGCTTTATAGTTGAAAGAATATAAGTCATACCGAGCGAAATCAATAGAAAGTGCATTTTCTTTTGCCATCTCCTAAAGTCCACACCTTTGAATTTCTCCAATTTCCATCTTAATTACAAGATGTACTGTACAATGAGCTTCGGTTATTGGAAACGTTGGTATTTGTCCATGTTAGTTTTGTGGGTAAAACCAAACGAAGAGTGAAAATATTTTACTTAGTTTGGGATTGCAAAAGATTGAATTGAAGAATTTTTTTGGGTAGGGAGAAGGTAATTATATTCTAAGCGGTTGTAATACGCTTCACTAGAGAACCACAATAAATGGATTTGTAATCATCAAAATGAAAACAATATAACCGTCGCCCACTTTTAACTCTAGGTATACAAATCTCCCACACAATAGATGCATGCATGATTGGTGTGAATATGCATGATCTCCTAAGCAATTATCTAAGTATTATATTTTTGGATTGTTAGGGAATTTATAAAAATTACGGTCACAAAAATAATTAGGAAATAAATTTTTTCGAGATGGGAATGAGATTATTTTCCCAAAAGTATACTTTTGAACCTTTAAACTACACCATGGGTTACCCAAAAATTTACTTAGGAGATAAAACGAAGAACTATAGTAATTTCGCATAGTAAAATTACAATACAATGAGGACAAGTTTTGTACTTGTGATGATGATTAAAAAAAACTACCAATCCCTAGAGAAAAGAAGAAAATAATTTTCTCTTATCCATCCTTCGTCATATGATTTATAGTTGTATGAAAACAATCAAAAGACATAGTTTAATCAATACTTTAAGTATTTGAAACAATGCCAAATGACATTTTCTAAACCAAGCCTTTTCATATATAATCACTTTAATTTCCTCGGTTTATTATATACAACTATTTTATTCATATGTTTGTTTAAGTCATGACACCATAACCAAACGACTTAAACTATACACACATGAATATAATAAACCAAATATTCTAAATCTCCAACATATGGGAAAATTCACAGTGTACATTTTCTCTCAAGGGGTTTCAACTATCTTAATATTCAGAAGTTATGCCTTCAACTAAACAATTTAAAGCATAAGTCATTTGTGCAAGTGTAAAATTATGCGTGGGTATTAATTATGATGAAGATGACGAGTTGAGGTGTAACTCACTTCTGCTCCACTCAAAAGTAGTAATACAGGAATAACCTGAACAATCTGTTTGATATGTGGTGATTTGTAATGTTAATAATAATGTAAGGAACGTCTCTTGTTAATGTCTATAACTCTTGACTATCTTTTTCTATATGTCACTACTAAGTAGTAAGGGAAAATAATGAAGGATAAACACATGTCTGGGTTGTAGGACTATTAAGTGCGATTAACGAAATTTCAAAATATTTCCTAACACCTACTCACGGGATCTCTTGCACATATATATAATATAAATCATATATTAAGCAGTTAGATATACCTTTCATGCGTGCTTCAACTATCGAAAAGAACAGAGATAAAGAATCACAAATGCAATTTCTCTACTCAGTCCACAAATGCACAAGGATCACGTATGCTAGTATACTATTTTGCTTCTATTCTTAGGATGGCTAGGGTTTTCTCTGTATGTCCAATGACATGATTGATCTCATATATATATATATATATATATATATATATATATATATATATATATATATATATATATATATATATATATATATATATCAATCACATAGAGTTCTAACTCTACTCAAACTATGCCATCCAACCCATTGGATAGTGGGCTTAGAGAAACCTGATTCATCTGCATTTATTGTGTGACCTCATAAGACCCGGTTATATTAGTTGTGGTCCCAATCACATTAAACCCACGTATCACAATTGGTTTCTAGCAAAACATTACGATACTAAAATAACCGAATTTTATTATCTCCATAACGATCCTAATATATTTAGTAATTGCATGACAATTGAGGACACTTCTTTCAATCTCCCACTTGCCCGAGATTAAGTGGAACAATCTAGAATTCCTTAAGTTTCTTAGTTTCCAATTTGACGATATATTAACATATCATGTTAATCATATCGGTATATAAATCATTTTTCTTGAAATTCGAGCTTGAACTGCAAAAACGAATGATTAAACCTTTAATAAACTCTAGCACGTCCATGCATTTCTAGTTCTCGCTCTTAAGCAGCCAAGACACCAATCCTATCATATAGGACTTATCCAATCTTGCACAACCATGACTCCCACTGAACTTTTAGCAAACCCAAATATTGCCTTTATAATCTCCTTTTACGGCGCGGTGTTTGACAACATCAAAGTTATACTAGACATTCAATGAGATACATGAAGTGCTCATGTCAAAGGAACCCACTATATATATCATTGAAATCATATTTAATTAGGTCAATTCAAAAATTATACTTTATTAATTATCCATTCAATTGACTATACATCTATATGTCCCTATTGCCTATGAAACAGCGCTATCAATCAATCGGCATGCTAGCCTTTCCAAAATTATCTATGTCCATTAATAATTTCAGGCTAGGAACACTTAGTATTTTATAAAATCGTTCACTAATAGGGTTTCATTCACCAAATCACTTATTTGGCAAGCCTATGATTATTATAAAATATTTTGGACATATTATTTAATTCTAAACCACAATTATATAAGAAAAGAACATTATTTTATAAACACAAAAGCCCAGCATAAAGTGATGTATTTATAACTTAAAGCCACTCACCAATATGCTCAATTCCTTTATTCTTAGAATGACTCTTATTCTTGGGTTGAGGTAGGGGTTTAGTCAATAGATCAACAACATTTCGATCCATATGAACTTTGAAAACCTTTATGACCTTTTGTTCGATTATCTCACAAATGAGGTAATATATTCTGAGCACGTGTTTAGACTTACGATACGACCTTGGTTCTTTTGCTTTAGCAATCGCACCATTATTGTCACAAAAACAAATTAATTCCTTCCTAAACACTTGGCACAACTCTAAGCTCATTAAGGAATTTTTTCATCCAAACAGCTTCATTAGCTGCCACAACTACAACAAAATACTCAATATCCATAGTAGAATCTACCACAGTGCTTTGCTTACTTTTCTAGCTCACTGCACTTCCATTCAGATAATATATTAAACCAGATTATGATCAAAAGTCATCTTTGTCTATCTAGCAACTCAAATCCATATGGCCCTTAAAAACCAACTCACTATCACCTCCATACACTAAGAAACAATCCTTAGTCCTTCTTAAGTACTTTAGAATATTCTTAGCTACAATCCATTGTACATCACCTCGATTAGCATGATATCTGCTTCATACACTCAGGGCATATGAAACATTAAGTTTAGTACATATCATTGCATACATGATCAAGCCTATTGCAGATGCATAAGGCACGCTACTCATTCGCGTAATCTCATCAATCTTCTTTGGACACTGAGTCTTGCTAAGCATGCAATAAGCCATGTTGCATAGAAATGCAACCTATTTTAGAGGTTTCCATATTGAACTTATTCAGAACCTTATAAATATAATTATTGACTTAGTTCAATCATCCTTCGAGACCTATCTCTAAAGATCTTGATTCCCAAAATGTACTCTACTTCTCCGAAGTCCATCATAGAAAAACATTTATTTAACCGATTCTTGACTGATTCAAGCATTGGTATATCATTCTCTATGAGAAGTATGTCATCCACATACAAGACTAAGAATATTATCTTACTCCCACTGACCTTCTTTGTAAACACAAGAATCCTCTTCACTTCTGATGGAACCAAAACTCTTGATTACTTCATCAAAGCAAAGATTTCAACTCGTTAAGGCTTGCTCATAGGTAGTAATTTTCTCACTCTCTAAGATTAATATCTCAAAACACTCAATGGTCCTAGACCTACGCATGGGATATGCAAAATTTGAAGTCTACTCTTCAACAACTTGAAGAGCATCCTCTATGACTTCGGAGGGTTCTTCATGCATCAGATGCATGCCCTCTTTCACATTCTTGTTTTTTGATGATCTCGAACTTTAAAAGATTAACATTACTCCCATTTGTCTTTTTGGAAATAGAATCATTTTCCATAAAGAAACCATCATTAGCAACAAAAACTTTATTCTCAGTCTAGTTATAGAAGTAATAGCCCTTCATTTCTTTAGAATAACCTATAAAGAAACACTTGTAAGACTAGAGATAGCTTGTAGGCTACTAAACACTTTACGTAAGCCTCACATCACCAAATTCGTAGATAAGAAAACTTCAGAACTTTTCCTATCCATAACTTATATAGGGTCTTTTCTACAACCTTAGATAGAGCCATGTTTAGTGTGTGGATTATGGTTTTTGCATTCCATGTTAAGAATGTTTTTGTCTAGGTTAAGCAAATAAAACCATTGTTGGCACTGGAATAAAACATGTTTTCAAATAAATAGAGAAACAATAGTTCTTTATTGTAAATGAATAACCTTCAATATCCAATACATAAGCAGAGAATGTTTTTATCAATACTAGGAACACAATAACAATTATTAAGTTCTAATATCAATCCAGGGAATAAATGTAGACTACACGTTCTAATTGTTGTGGCAACAACCTTTGCTCCATCTGCAACACGTATTTCTAATTATTACGTTACCAGCTTTGTACTCCTTTTTAATCCTTACACATTTGAACAAATGTGAGAGGCACATCTGATATCGAATACTTGGGAAGTAGAAGTTGTTAAATTGACTTCTATAACATATATACCTGAAGATGAAGCACCGTTCTTGTTATCCTTCAAGTACTTGGGGCAGTTTCTCTTCCAGTGGCTTGACCCATTGCAGTGGAAACATTTTCCAATCTTTGATGTCTTTTTGGGCTTCTTAGTAAACCTTGGGTTTTGGGTAATCTGATTGCTCTTACCCTTCACTGTAACCATATTGCCCCGGCCAGTCCTCTTAAACCTATCTCCCTTTTGAACCATAAGAACTTCATTCTTAGGTTTCACAGGGAGATCCTGTTCTACTGTAATAAGCATTCGATGTAATTCCTCCAGAGAATAATCTCTATTTTGCATGTTAGAGTTCATACGTAATCCCTTGAAGCCATCATGTACCAAAATCAAGATTATATCAGTATTTAGTGTAAGTGAGGACAAGTTTGGACATCTTTTGAAAAAGATCCATCATTATTATTACATGTCCCCCCACTGGTTCACTTTCCTTTGGTCGACATTCGAGAAGCTCTTTATGAGTCTCGTACCTCTCTTTCCAAGCTTGTCTTTGAAACAATTGTCTCATCTACTTGATAATAGTAAAGGCATCCATACCATCAAAACGCTTTTGAAGGTTTGACTCTATGGATGCCAACATGAGGCATGTGACAAAAACTAACTTGTTCTTGATAAATTGGGAGAAAACCTTTCCCCCTTTCGCTAGCATTCTCTTCAAGAACCAGAATTGGGGTATCGAGAACATCCTCTCTGCCCTCAACCCTAAGAACAATTCTTAGGTTCCTTTCTCAATCCAGAAAGTTTGAGTAATTCAATTTTTAGAGGTATTGACAGAGGTTATTAGTGTTGTTTCAATTGACCATAGTGTCTACAAATAGAAATGGAAAGCTTAAATTTTGTATTTATGCTTTAGTAGTAATCAAGCAACCAAAAATGAAAACAAACAAATTACTAATCCACTTTAATTAATCATTTTATTTTTCCCTCATTAATTAAAGCATACCAAGACCCTTGTATGTAAGACTTTAAGCGGACTTTGGCCCTTCCATTAAAGTCTTTGGTTAGAGGTAAGTAAAACTCTTTTACTTGATTATATCTCGTATAATCCTTGGTCAATTGTAAACAACTTTTGTTTCTATCTCTATGTTTCAAAACTCAAAATTTTACTTTTGACTATTTTGTTGAGCAAAATCAAGCTTTTACATGTAAATTCACATAATTTACCCTAATTCTCCATATTTCAATTAGCACCCCACTTTTGCGGAACCTATTAAGTTGCGATATAGAGATTTAGGTGTAGCTTAGGAAAACATAATACTCAATATTCCTTTTAGGACCTGATTTTATTACGTTGGTTTATTTATTAGTGAACTCATAACATAAATAAAGCAACATAAATAAACTCAAAATAATAAACGCAATAAATGTGATCCTAATATGACCCCTAATCCTATGAAAATCTAATCTTCATAGCTTCGATCTTCGATTCTTCATGGATTACCATCCTTGATTCATCTAGGATCTTCGTATTACCTATTTTTACATTTGTAATTTTAATGCTAATTAAAATAATTAAATTACAAAAATACATAACTATACGCATATCGTATTTAACTATAAAAATATGCAACGATACATTGATTGTATTTATTTTGGGTCATACTAGTCACCTCATGCAATTATAATATCACATATTATAAAAAGATAATAATATCAACAAAAAAAATTAAATCATGCCTTTGACACTTAAAAGCATTTACCCTTTAATTTTATTAATCACATTAATAAAATCAAATCATAGTCAAACTAAGAAAATAATAACATCAACATATTAAAATTAAAAACATGCCTTTAAGACTTAAAATCATTTATTATTCACTTTTATTAACCATATTAATAAAATTAATTAGTAATTTAAAATAAGCATTTATTATTTAATTTTATCAATAACATGAATAAAATTAAATAATAATCATTTATCACATAAATGATTCAAATTATTTTGGGAATAATTAGTTAAAAATCATATTAACTACTAATTATACTAGCTTCTTAACTCTTAATTAAATAAGAGAAATATATGACATTAACTTGAAATTGCACTATTGGATGTCATTAGGATTCTAGGTTATACTTGACACTCGAGTATATTTATCCTCCTAAATAAATCTCAAGGAAATTTTTTTTTTTAATAGTTGTGGCTGTGAACTCTTTGATACAAATTCGGGCTTCAAACCCGAGTGTACCCGTCGTGGCCCAAGAGCTGTTGTGCAGCAGTTTGCTTCACGCCCCTTCACAGCCTTCCCCTCACCCCACCATGCTACGCCACTTTCATCGCGTCGCCATGGCCAACGTGGCTTGTCCCAGTCACTGGAAACATCAGAAACGCGTTCGGTGGTCACCTTCGCATCTTCCCAGCCTTTTCCCGGCGACTTTGGCTCACAAACTCAGCCGCAAACGCCGCCTAAAGGTCCGACAATCACGCCACATTTTCGTAACTTTTGGGATGAATTTGAGAAACTTTTGCTCGAATTTTCTGGCTTTGATTATAAGAAAAACATGCAATCATCATATAATTGCAATTTGGGATGGTTTAATTTGTGAAATCAATCAATTTTCATTTGAAAAATCGAATTGGGGCAAATTCTAGGATTCTTGAGTTCGAAAAATCTATTGCTTTAATTAGTTCAAATTTCAATACAGAATCACAATCATATTGTTAATCCATAATATACGAACAACAATGGAGCAAAATTCGAATATCAATCATGCCAAAATTCATAACTTTGTGCTTGGCTATTTCGGATTTTAGGTCCTCTGATACTAACACGCATAACCGAAATAATACCAATTAAAATTGTGCAAATTCAAGATATATTCGTACATAAGAATGTATCAATTTTATGATTTCATTTGATCAAAATCCAATTTTAATCATAGAATTCTAATCCATGTATTAATCCCTCCTTTAATTTAATTAAAATTATTAAATTTTCGCATCAAAAAATTAAAAATTGGCATGATCATAATATCATATGCATGGGGCTAACTAATATCATTGTAAGATTATTAGGTGCAATTAGCGGAATTTCGGAAATACTTTCTAACACCTAATCACAGAATTTCATGCATACATTTAATATAATCATATATTAAGTAATTAGATATACCTTTAATGCTTGTTTCAGCTATCGAAAAGAACAGAGTTAAAGAATCACAAATTCAATTCTTCTACTATGTCCACAAACGCACAAGGATCACAACGTATACTAATATACTATTCTGCTTCTTCTCTTAGGATGGCTAGAGTTTTCTCTATATGTCTAATGACCTCATATATATATATATATATATATATATATATATATATATATATATATATATATATATATATATATATATATATATATATATATATATATGAGAAGGGTGTTTAAAATGAGAAGAATAAGAAGGGATCTTGGCCCTTTTTCTCATAGATCCAACGCATGACATTTAACATATATATAGTAACCTTTTTTTGAATCATAGTGACCAAGATAGTTTTTTTTTACTTAAAGTAATTATGTTCATTGTTATAGTGACTATTTTTATCGTTCTAGTGACCTATATTTTTTATGTGAAATCTCATGCGTTGGATCTTACCACTTAAAGGGTTAAGATCCTTTCTCCTCCTTCTCATTTTAAGTACCCTTCTCATTGTATCTCTCCCCTATATATATATATATATATATATATATATATATATATATATATATATATATATATATATATATATATATATATATATATATATATATATATATATATATATAGGGGTGGGTTCATGTGAGAACCCCCCTAATATGAGAACTCTTCTAAGGGTGAGAACCCATCTAACTCCATACAACTTGGCAGATCTAAGGGTTGTCATTCAATAGAACAAAATGGCAAATCCGTAATTAATCAAAAAAACTGACAAAAGGAAGTTGATTAAAAAGTGTAACTGACACTTTTGGAAGATTGGAACACGCAAATATTTTTCAGTCTACTTCATTACTTCTTCAGAGGCCCTTCATTTGCATCCTCCACGTCTTCTCTCTTCGAACTTCCGGAAATTTTCGAACCCCATTCCTGTTGCGAAAAAATGTTCTAAACCAAATAACATCATGTTCTAACCAGTGAACACCATGTTCTAAACAATTGAACTTGATGTTCTAAACTACTGAACATGATGTTCTAAACCATTGAACTTAATGTTCTAAGGTATTGAACATATAATTGTACTCGAATAATTTCATTTATTCAAACATTTTAAAACCAACCTAATATACTATAATGGTTAATTTCTAATTCTAAACGCTAGGTAATTTGTTTAAAATACTTTATTGGGCATTTCCAAACTACTGAACATCATGTTCTAAACTAGTGAACATCATGTTCTAAACAATTGAACTTGATGTTCTAAACTACTAAACTTGATGTTCTAAAGTATATAACATGTAATTGTACTCGAATAATTTCATAAATTCACACATTTAAAAAACCAACATAATATCCTATGATGGTTAACTTCTAATTCTAAGCGCTAGTTAATTAGTTTAAATGTTCTAAATGTTTAGTAGTTTAGTCTAAACACCATGATCTAAATTAGTATACTTAAATGTTCTAAATGAGTGAACTTGATGTTCTAAACTTTTAAACATGATGTTCTAAACTACTGAACATCATGTTCTAAACTAGTGAACATCATGTTCTAAACAATTGAACTTGATGTTCTAAACTACTGAACTTGATGTTCTAAACTACTGAACATATACTGAGAAATAGATGCACAGTAATGAAGAAAAGAATGAAACATAAGAGTCTAACACTCTGCCAGCACGTAGAGATGAAGGTTGAAACACGTAGAGATGGCAATGGCAACACGCAAAGTGGATGTCCAGCAAACACGCAAAGTAGAAAATGTTCTGAACACTCTGCCAGCATGCAAGTTTTAACACATTGACTGGATATTTACAGATTTGCCATCCATTTCTGAAGCATTTTCAGCCCTAGATCATCAACCATCCAAGGGTGTAAGATGGGTTCTCACCAAAAAGGAGTTCTCACATAAGGGGAGGGTTCTCACATGATCCCTCCCCTATATATATATATATATATATATATATATATATATATATATATATATATATATATATATATATATATATTAATCAATCACATATTGCTCATTCTACTCAAACTATGTAATCCAACCCATTGGATAAATGGGCTTAGAGAAACATGATCCATCTGTGTTTACTGTATGACCTCATAGGACTCGATTATATTAGTTGTGGGCTCAATCACATTAAACCCACGTATCGCAATTTGTTTCTAGCTAAACGTTACGATACTAAAATAACCGAATTTAATTATTTCCATAACGCTACTAATATATTTAGTAATTACATGACCGATCAAGGACACTTTCTTAATGGGGATGGAATAGATTTATCATGAACATAGTAGACATGAAACTTTTCTTGCGTAATTTCAAATTTGTTCATTACTATCTACAAAATAAAGTCGCTTGGGATTTGCATTGCTTCATATTAAGTTCAGTGTATACACTTAATACTTTTGGGGTACGATTGCATTGCAAAGAAGCGTCCTACACAACACAAAACACGTAGAGCTGTAACTGCACTCTGAATCAAGCTGACCTTTTCAAGCATAAGAATGAACGGTATAGTACCTCCTACAATCAGCCAAGATAAGTGAACCTGACACTGTATGTACTAGTTAAAAAAAATACTTATTCGTAACTGAACTGCTGAAAGAAGATGAAATGAATCCCTTAGATTATCTTCTTGGAGATAACTATCAGAAATCTGACAAATTCGAACTGCTGAAGCTGCAGCTGCTAAATTAATGGCATGTATGAAACATATATAGCAAGCTTGAATAGTCCTGGAAATATGTTCATCATATAAATGCCAACATCAACGGTTGCTGTTGCCAACCAGCCAGAGGTAAACTTTCCATAATATAGGAGGTTAAATAAAAATAATGTGGAACGTGCCAAGTAAACATGTGGTCATTAACGCATGAAAATTCTAGAGATACAATAGATGCCTCTAAAAAAATTGCCAATAGTGAAATAGAGATAACCAAATGGGGTTTGTGCAGATGATGGCATTGCTTAAATCTGCATCATCTCGTATTCTGTTATTATTATAGCTATAATAAACCCCCCATCCTTTGCAGCACTTGCTTAAAAAAATGAAGAGATGGAGGCATAATTGGTCATGAAACATGTGGATTCTATCTACATCATGAGAACCAGGAATATATAGAATACACATAACTAGACCTGTGCAATTGGTTGGGGCTCCATTAAGAGCCTTTGTCCAGCCCTTTATAAATTGGTTTATATAGTTATGGGTTTTAAATGGTCATTTGTTATTGGTCTCTAATCGGGTCAATGTAAATGGGTCACTAATGGGTCTCACTCTCTCCCATTTTCATCTCATAAGCAAAAAGAAGGTCTGCTTCTCATTTTCTCAATACTTCGAAAAGCCACAAATTTGCAACCCTAAAATCAATCACCTTCTCCTCATATCATCCTTCATGGTTGCTATAACGAACTTGCCTGATTGACGAGACAACTCAACGAACTCTTCCTTACTCACCTACAATAACAACTCAACGAACTCTTCCTATTTTCGGATTTTGGTTCATTCTTTGATTTTTTGTATTCTATAAGTTCTTCCTATTTTAAGAGTTTTATTTTTGACTCATAGATGATTATAGCTTCGTTTATAATTGTATAGTATGAAGGATTGTTTCTTTTTTTTTTATCTGATTTTGTTGATTTTTCTCTTCCTATTGGTTTGTTTCTTTTTTTCCTATCTGATTTTTTAAATGTATAGCTTCGTATTCTGTAAAATTTGGGGTAGATTATGAATCCCATTCATCAAATCTGTAGTTATTCATAACTGAATTTAGTGTTTTTTTATTATTAATGTTTTGCTTCTTTCTTAATGTAAAATAATTACTTTAGTTTTTTTTTTACGAATAAGTTTTGTATGCAAATTGAGTGATTTTGAGTGAGAAGAGTAAGGCTAATTAGTTTCCCTTTGATCTTTTGAATGTTTTTTTTATTTTTGCGGCCAAATAATTTTTTTGGGGATACAAGAATGTAGAATATTTTTTTGCTTTATGAAATAGAGAAAAATTTTATTCAAATAAAGAAAGGTCTGCGTTAAACCTTGAACACAACAACAAATTTGTGTGTTAAAAAGCATTTGATTGAAGACATTTAGTACAGTACATTTAGCTAAAACCAGAGTACAGAGTTGTCCGAGTACATTATTTTTGTTTACATATTTGTTTATTTATATAGATTATTTACTTATTAGTCTCTTTATACAATCACTTTACTAATTTATATTATTCATATGTTTTTCATATATGTTATTTACAGCACGGACATGATTAATTTTCTGTTTATTAGTTAGATTAACTTCGTATGGAAAGTCAAGAAACTATATCAAGATCAACGGACCAAGTGGAGGATGGTTATTCCGAGTACAGTGCTCCCAAACCCAAAAGGGCCAAGAGATCAAAAGTATGGCGATAAATAAGGGAAAAAAAATGAGAAAGGTGAGACCATTTGTGCTATTTGTAAGCATTGTAACATGCGACTCTCGACTGGAGTTAATAGTGGTACTTCTCATTTAAGACGTCATTTGCTTAAAAGATGTCTAGTTCGAAAAAAGGGCATTTCTCTTGGAGAGGCTAGTAATATTGATGGTGACGAGAGTGGTGAATTTGTCTTTGATATGACTACGTTAAAGAAGGAGATCTTACTCTTTGTAGTTGAAGGAGGTCATTCTTTTTCAACCATCGAAAAAAATGGTTTTAGGCGTATGATGTTTAAAGCAAACCCTGAATTTACGCTATTTAGTCGCACTACCCTCACTAGAGACCTATTTTCCTTGTATTATACCGATAGAAAAAAGCTACAAAATATTTTATCAAATGTTCCCGGTAGAGTTTGCTTAAAACGGATAATTGGAAATCATCTCACACTTGGCAACATTACATTTGTGTCACCGTCCATTTTATTGATTCCAATTGGATGTTGTGCAAAAGGATTCTAAGATTTAAGGCATTGTCACCCCCTTATGATGGAAGTAATATGTCTAAGGAGATTTTTATGTTCCTTAATCAGTGGAAGCTAGATCACAAGTTACTTAGCCTTACGGTTCATAATGCTTCTTATAATGATGTTATGGTTAGCCATATGAAAAATCGTCTTGCAAATAGAGGAATATTGGTTAGTGGTGGTCGATTTTTTCATATACGGTGTTGTGCACACATTCTTAATCTCATTGTTCAATCCGGCTTAACCCTTGTAGAGGAGATTTTAGGGAGCATTAGAAACTTGGTGAAATTTATTACAAGGTCTTCCACTAGAAGCAAAGAGTTTTATGACCTAGCACAAAAGCATTTTCATGAAAGCCCCTTAATTTTAAGAATATGAGGTTTCTCATGAAAGCCCCTTAATTTTAAGGCATAAACTCCTGGCGCAGTGGCACCGAAAAGTCAGTCTACTTTCTTGGGACCCCTTAAAATTGAGTCGGTAGAGCTTACTTTATAATTTTACATACATATGGGTGCCCTTACTTGATTCTCCGTGTGAGCGAGATCATCTAGTTAACAGTTAGCCCCCTAACAACAACATTAGAATACTAAAACAGAGAGAAACTAGTAGGTTTTCCTGTACATATCCCCAAACCTTTTGGCCTTGACAATTATCATTTTGCTAGTTTTTTGCAGCTCGTAGTTAGTTAATTTCGTGATCACCCTTGAAGCTTTTCTTCATTTTTTGATTTAAAGAGAACCGTAAGTAGCAAAGTAATAACGGACGAAATTTAACCAAAGGTCTTGAATATCACCCTCCAATATTTTAACCAACTAAACTAGTTGACATCCTTTAGGTCGCTATAGTAACAATCATAACATATTAATGAGCTGAGGATGATGACTATGTACATAATGTATTGTTGATGACTACGTACGTAAATCCACACGTAGTCTATAATATTAGATTATCAGGTATAGAATGTGAGAAAACGAAAAAGTAGGAGAAGCATCCAGCAGGGGAATAGAGAAGTATACATGGTAGCCAAATCATGTACTAAATTAAGTTAAGTGGTGATATGTTCGTATGCCTCTTGAAGGGCACTCAAACATAAGGAGTGTCAATATTAAAGGCAACAGAGGATTTTTAATCATTTTCTGATCCTGCCAATCTAGGCTCTAAACCAATATCATTGCCTTCTTATGACAAAACATTAGGGTTTGGAATGGTGGGCCTCTCAACCCCTGTATTAAGTGACTATCTAACTGTCAAGGCTAACTAATTATTTAAGCAGCAAATGCTTCGAATACTGTTTGTTTCTTGGACAACAAAGCCAGGATCTGTACTGTATCACTGCAGCAAGAAGATAAGAAATCAGGGGTTTTAACTTCGGTCCCTACTATTTTGGGGTTCCTTCACTGTTGAACCCCCCTATTCGTTCAATTTTTCTCATGTTTTTTGTAACTGCACGAGAAAATCTCTCATGGTTTGTTGTTGTAAGGACATGATGTACTTGCAACTCTAACCTCTATTATTTATTTATTTTCCTCCTTTACAACTCTAACCTCTAGTGAAGTAAGCAACACAAGGCAAGTTATTGAAATCCTAATGTATACACACAGCGATAATAATAAAGTTATTATATTTCCAGTAAAAGTGACTCCTTTAATATAATAAAAGTTATCACTCAAAGTTGATAAAGATTGATATATGTTATATTTAGGGGTAATTTTGTAATATTGAGGGGTAACTTTTACTTCATGTGTATAGAATACTTTTTGTATTAAAATTAAATCAATATGCATGATATTATAACTAAAACCATCACTAAAACAAGATTTGCAAGGAGTGAAAGTAAACCAACCATGAGATCATAACACTAAAATATATAAAAATTTCTATTTCCTTTGTCCGAAATCTGAATTAAGCACAATTTGATTTGCATATCTAGACAGTTAATTAAGCATTAGGTGCTTAATTAAGAACCCCTTCTGAACACATTATTTAGTAGTTTTGGCTGAAAGTTCTACTGCAATAAAAATAACGTTGGCTTTTAAGCCTACCTAGAGCATGTTGTATCTTGTCAAAACAAAAAACCACGTTGTATCCCAATGAAAATTCTACTATCTGGAATAATGTTGTAGGTTTCTCATTAGCTGCTGAATTATTTATATCAATATATAACTTGTAGGAGACATCTAAAGATTATATTAGGACCCTTCATAACTTCATTAGTGGTCAAAGGAATAATATTTTTTTCCATCCTTATTAAACTAAGCATAAAACATGCATTCCATAACCTTCTCATTTGACACATAGTACTATGGATACCTACAATAGATGCTTGCCTAAACCATTAAATTAGTGTTAATGGAGTTTTGATGTTATGGCTAATCAAGCTTAGTATCCATGTACGATATCCAAATCTGTGATTTAAATAAGCTGTTTAAGAGGGTTTAGAATCAATACCATGTAGAAAGCAAGAGAGGACGTGTATGGATCAACATGAGCATTACAGATTAAGCTTATAACGTGCAAAGTGTATGCATCAGCTAATACACAGTATTATATGTCACAAAATATTGTATACACAGGAAATATAATAAAGTTAATGGCTTATTGTATTTTTAGTAAAAACGATCCTCAATATAACAAAAATTACTTCTCAAAATTGATAATTTGTTACATTAAAGGGTTTTTTTTTTGTTTTTGAGACAACAGAAAATTCGTACGAATATGCACCCCTACAACTCTTAGGATCCATGTGGGGTACGGAGTAATTCACAAGGGTACGAATTTTTACAAAACATAGCTACGGAGTAGGACTGTAGGAGTATCTTTTCTGAACATGAACAAATTTATTAGGGTGATGTAATAAGGGTAAAAAAGGTCATTTCCGGGGGGGTTTACCCCAGTTTTTCACCCCAAAAAACAGAAAATTTAAGGGTAGACGAGGAATACATCCTGTACAAACAAAAATGTACTGTGGACATGTGGGGAGATGGGAGATTCAGCTAGATAAGGATATGAAGTGAGGGAAAGAAAAATATTGAAATGAAGTACTCCCCAATTGTACAAGAAAACAAAAGAAAATCTCAAATGCATCTTTTCTTTACTGCAAGGGAGGAGAAAAAGGAGTGCAGCTTTTCACAGGCACAGCAAGCAAAACTGATAAAACTAATATTAAAGAAAACAAAACCAAATATTCTCTGGAAAGAATTGGGATCCCTTGAAAAGAGGTGAACCATATGTTTATCAAAGTGTTGCTCTTTCTGTATTCTTCAATCATATACAGGTTTTCTGCATCTTTAAGTCATCATCATGCTCACCTAAGGAACCTTGGGCTAGCTGCTTTTCTTTTCTTTTCCTTTCATTTTGTTGAAGGTAGAACAAAAATCTTGTGCCTTTTTTTTTTGTATCATTGATCGTTCAGAATAAGGGATAAAGACATCAACAAAGCATGCAAGAATAAAGATGCATGGGACAGAAAATTGTGGAGTTTTATAAATGGATGATGCTAACCAATCGCTAAGCTGGTAAATGAGCAAACACATAGAGGAAGATCCGATCTTCAAAGAGGAGAAGCATGACGAAGAGAAGTAGAAATGATTACAAACAATTCAAGATAAAATTAGATTATGAATAGCATGATAGTATTAGAAGTAGAATACAAATAGGATTATAGGATAAACCGACTCAACATAGAGTTATAAATATCATATTGTAATTATACAAATTTATATTTAAGAAATCAAATACAACCAATTTAGATAAAGAGAGTATTATATGGTATTAGAGCCATAAGGTTTTTAGATCCATAAAACTCCAACACAGACTTCATCATTTACCAAAACTTACATGACTTATCTGAATATGTCGAAAGATAATGATAATGACTCGAAAGGCTCCAAGAAACAGATTTCCCAACTAGTTCACATGAACAATTGGTGCAACTCTTGCATTAGATAAACACCACCAGAAGCCCGAAAACCGGTAGCAATCAGTCCTCGGTATATCTAAGCTAGAAGCTGAACCACCACAATTACACAAAGAGGTCCAAACTTATGTTCTTGGCTATCAGCGGGCGGGGGAAGCTCTGTCAGATCATTGCTCTACCACCAACGACTGATAGCCCTGATTACATTAGGTGGGCGCAGCAAGACTCTATGGTCTTTGCCTAGATCATAGAAAATATATCAGCAGGCCTGGTAAGTCATTTCCTAGACTATCCTACAGCAAGGGATTTATGGAAGGGGATTGAATTACTTTACAGTAGTGGACAAGACGGATTTTAAACATATGATATGACAGTCAAGGCAAATATACTGAGACAAGGGAAAGATTCAATTGAATCTTACTACAACAAACTAATCATTATATGGAAGGAATTGGATAGACGAGTACCAAATCCTATAAAATGCACCGATGACATCAACACATATAACAAGATGACTCTAACAAACAAACACTATCAGTTCTTGGCTGGAATCAATGATACCTTTGACACAGATCGAAGGGACTTGCTCAACAAAGATCCAATCCCCTCGGTGGAAGAAGCATATTCTTTCATCAAGAGAGAAATATCAAGGCGGGGAATTCTTACTAGAGAAGAGCCAACCAAATCAGTATCATATGGGGTAGGAAGTGTCTTAGCCACGAGATCAAAACTCGAAAAGAACCAGGCCCGACGAGAGGAGGATGACAAGGCCAAGCTTCAGTGTAGCCAGTGTGGAGGGACAAGGCACACCAAAAGTGGGTGCTTCAAACTCATCGACTACCCAGATTGGTAAGCCGAGTTACAAGCACGGAAAAAAGACCAGAAGGAAACTGGAACCAACCCAGCAACAGAGTCAAAGAAGAGCAGTGTTATGTTTGCGGGGAGTAACATACTTAAGCAAGGAGGAAGAGGCACCAGAGAGGAGGAACCGAACAAGACCGACCAGGCAGAGGTAGAAGACAACCAAGGTAAACCCAGAAATTTCTAAGAAGAAGACACTCAAACTAAATCACGCACAAAAACCATCAGTTTTTATGTTGACCAAGAGCACACAAAACAGGGAAGAGTGAAAAACAAGAGAGAAAAAAGTGCATACATTGAGCCATGTGATAAAAAGGCCAGCATCGCCAGTTTTTGCTCCTCCCAAGGGCTCACGGATCAAGAAAGGGGACACCCTTTCCAAGATCCATCTCCACCGCACAATAAAACGCGAGTAATGTCAATGCCTCACACAAAAACCCTAACATAAATCGGGCCAAAACAATGCAATTATGGTGGAGGCCCAAACCAGCTTCACATGCCCTAAAATACCGGTGATTTGGTTGAGCTTAAATGTTCATCTTAGATTTTTTATTGCGACGCAACAAACACTATGACACATGATCCAGACGATTTTATCTCAATCGGGAAAACCCATAAAACAACAATCCAAATGGCTAATGGTGAAGGTGTTGAAGTACAAGGAGCCAGGGAAATTGATATTTTCCCGAATCTTACCCTTGAAAATTGTTTACTAGTCCCAAAATTATCACATAAACTGATTTCTATTAGCTAATTGACTCGAGAACTTAATTGCATTATTTTAATGGAGCCTAATTCTTGTACTGTGCAAGACCATCGGATAGGGAAGACTATTGGGCTTGTAACTGAGAAAATCGACCTTTACTATGTGGACATGGTGTCTCAATAAGGTGATGCAACACTTGCTCGTGGGTCTGTAAACCAACAACTCTGGAAATGGCATCGCCGACTTGGGCAACCGTCCTTAGGGTATCTATAGTATCTTTTTCCATCTTTAAAAAATTCAAAAATAAAATTGGACTGCGAAGCGTGTGTGTTGGCTAAAAGCCATAAACATTCTTACTCTATTCATACTAGTCATGTTGTAAAACCGTCAATGCTTATACATTCTGATGTTTAGGGCCCATCACCGATTACTGGACCTCATGGTGTGTCATACTACGTACTCTTTTATAGATGACTGTACTAGGATGAGCTAGGTATATTTCCTAAAACACAAAGATGAGGTTTATAAGGTCTTTCTCATATTTTACAATATGATTAATACTTAATTCCAAACTAAAATTTGTAGTTTAAGGACTGACAATTGGGGGGGGGGGGGGGGGGGGGGGGGGGGGGAGTGTGAACTTATATATGAAACTCTTTTGTAAAACACATGGGCTTCTACATCAAACGACATATTTGGATACTCCATAATGGAGTAACCAAAAGAAAAAATAGAACTTTACTTGAGATTACAGGGGCAATTATGCTAGAATCCCATGTCCCACCTCATTTTTGGCCAGAAGTAGTAGCTATAGCCAACTATTTGACAAACTGCTTGCCAACAAAAATTTTGAAATACAAAACATCATTAGATACTCTTAAAACACACATGCCTATACCTTATACGCACTTTCTCCAACCAAGAATCCTTATAGCATATGTCCATTTACCAAAAAGAAGTCGTAATAAACTACAGTCACGGGCCGTTAAATGTATCTTCTTAGGATATGAGGTAAACCAAAAGGGGTATAGGTGCCTTGATCCAACTAATAACAACATGTACACTAATATGGATTGTGACTTCTTCAAGGATACCTATTTCTACCACCTTAGACGTCAGGAGGAGAACCATGGTGAGAGTCTAAGTTGGTTAGACCATTCTACATCAAACGACATATTCGGATACTCCACAACATAATGGAGTAACCAAAAGAAAAAATAGAACTTTACTTGAGATTACAGGGGCAATTATGCTAGATCCCATGTCCCACCTCATTTTTGGCCAGAAGTAGTAGCTATAGCCAACTATTTGACAAACTGCTTGCCAACAAAAATTTTGAAATACAAAACATCATTAGATACTCTTAAAACACACATGCCTATACCTTATACGCACTTTCTCCAACCAAGAATCCTTATAGCATATGTCCATTTACCAAAAAGAAGTCGTAATAAACTACAGTCACGGGCCGTTAAATGTATCTTCTTAGGATATGAGGTAAACCAAAAGGGGTATAGGTGCCTTGATCCAACTAATAACAACATGTACACTAATATGGATTGTGACTTCTTCAAGGATACCTATTTCTACCACCTTAGACGTCAGGAGGAGAACCATGGTGAGAGTCTAAGTTGGTTAGACCATTCTACATCAAACGACATATTCGGATACTCCACAACATAATGGAGTAACCAAAAGAAAAAATAGAACTTTACTTGAGATTACAGGGGCAATTATGCTAGATCCCATGTCCCACCTCATTTTTGGCCAGAAGTAGTAGCTATAGCCAACTATTTGACAAACTGCTTGCCAACAAAAATTTTGAAATACAAAACATCATTAGATACTCTTAAAACACACATGCCTATACCTTATACGCACTTTCTCCAACCAAGAATCCTTATAGCATATGTCCATTTACCAAAAAGAAGTCGTAATAAACTACAGTCACGGGCCGTTAAATGTATCTTCTTAGGATATGAGGTAAACCAAAAGGGGTATAGGTGCCTTGATCCAACTAATAACAACATGTACACTAATATGGATTGTGACTTCTTCAAGGATACCTATTTCTACCACCTTAGACGTCAGGAGGAGAACCATGGTGAGAGTCTAAGTTGGTTAGACCATTCTACATCAAACGACATATTCGGATACTCCACAACATAATGGAGTAACCAAAAGAAAAAATAGAACTTTACTTGAGATTACAGGGGCAATTATGCTAGATCCCATGTCCCACCTCATTTTTGGCCAGAAGTAGTAGCTATAGCCAACTATTTGACAAACTGCTTGCCAACAAAAATTTTGAAATACAAAACATCATTAGATACTCTTAAAACACACATGCCTATACCTTATACGCACTTTCTCCAACCAAGAATCCTTATAGCATATGTCCATTTACCAAAAAGAAGTCGTAATAAACTACAGTCACGGGCCGTTAAATGTATCTTCTTAGGATATGAGGTAAACCAAAAGGGGTATAGGTGCCTTGATCCAACTAATAACAACATGTACACTAATATGGATTGTGACTTCTTCAAGGATACCTATTTCTACCACCTTAGACGTCAGGAGGAGAACCATGGTGAGAGTCTAAGTTGGTTAGACCATTCTACATCAAACGACATATTCGGATACTCCACAACATAATGGAGTAACCAAAAGAAAAAATAGAACTTTACTTGAGATTACAGGGGCAATTATGCTAGATCCCATGTCCCACCTCATTTTTGGCCAGAAGTAGTAGCTATAGCCAACTATTTGACAAACTGCTTGCCAACAAAAATTTTGAAATACAAAACATCATTAGATACTCTTAAAACACACATGCCTATACCTTATACGCACTTTCTCCAACCAAGAATCCTTATAGCATATGTCCATTTACCAAAAAGAAGTCGTAATAAACTACAGTCACGGGCCGTTAAATGTATCTTCTTAGGATATGAGGTAAACCAAAAGGGGTATAGGTGCCTTGATCCAACTAATAACAACATGTACACTAATATGGATTGTGACTTCTTCAAGGATACCTATTTCTACCACCTTAGACGTCAGGAGGAGAACCATGGTGAGAGTCTAAGTTGGTTAGACCATTCTACATCAAACGACATATTCGGATACTCCACAACATAATGGAGTAACCAAAAGAAAAAATAGAACTTTACTTGAGATTACAGGGGCAATTATGCTAGATCCCATGTCCCACCTCATTTTTGGCCAGAAGTAGTAGCTATAGCCAACTATTTGACAAACTGCTTGCCAACAAAAATTTTGAAATACAAAACATCATTAGATACTCTTAAAACACACATGCCTATACCTTATACGCACTTTCTCCAACCAAGAATCCTTATAGCATATGTCCATTTACCAAAAAGAAGTCGTAATAAACTACAGTCACGGGCCGTTAAATGTATCTTCTTAGGATATGAGGTAAACCAAAAGGGGTATAGGTGCCTTGATCCAACTAATAACAACATGTACACTAATATGGATTGTGACTTCTTCAAGGATACCTATTTCTACCACCTTAGACGTCAGGAGGAGAACCATGGTGAGAGTCTAAGTTGGTTAGACCATTCTACATCAAACGACATATTCGGATACTCCACAACATAATGGAGTAACCAAAAGAAAAAATAGAACTTTACTTGAGATTACAGGGGCAATTATGCTAGATCCCATGTCCCACCTCATTTTTGGCCAGAAGTAGTAGCTATAGCCAACTATTTGACAAACTGCTTGCCAACAAAAATTTTGAAATACAAAACATCATTAGATACTCTTAAAACACACATGCCTATACCTTATACGCACTTTCTCCAACCAAGAATCCTTATAGCATATGTCCATTTACCAAAAAGAAGTCGTAATAAACTACAGTCACGGGCCGTTAAATGTATCTTCTTAGGATATGAGGTAAACCAAAAGGGGTATAGGTGCCTTGATCCAACTAATAACAACATGTACACTAATATGGATTGTGACTTCTTCAAGGATACCTATTTCTACCACCTTAGACGTCAGGAGGAGAACCATGGTGAGAGTCTAAGTTGGTTAGACCATTCTACATCAAACGACATATTCGGATACTCCACAACATAATGGAGTAACCAAAAGAAAAAATAGAACTTTACTTGAGATTACAGGGGCAATTATGCTAGATCCCATGTCCCACCTCATTTTTGGCCAGAAGTAGTAGCTATAGCCAACTATTTGACAAACTGCTTGCCAACAAAAATTTTGAAATACAAAACATCATTAGATACTCTTAAAACACACATGCCTATACCTTATACGCACTTTCTCCAACCAAGAATCCTTATAGCATATGTCCATTTACCAAAAAGAAGTCGTAATAAACTACAGTCACGGGCCGTTAAATGTATCTTCTTAGGATATGAGGTAAACCAAAAGGGGTATAGGTGCCTTGATCCAACTAATAACAACATGTACACTAATATGGATTGTGACTTCTTCAAGGATACCTATTTCTACCACCTTAGACGTCAGGAGGAGAACCATGGTGAGAGTCTAAGTTGGTTAGACCATTCTACATCAAACGACATATTCGGATACTCCACAACATAATGGAGTAACCAAAAGAAAAAATAGAACTTTACTTGAGATTACAGGGGCAATTATGCTAGATCCCATGTCCCACCTCATTTTTGGCCAGAAGTAGTAGCTATAGCCAACTATTTGACAAACTGCTTGCCAACAAAAATTTTGAAATACAAAACATCATTAGATACTCTTAAAACACACATGCCTATACCTTATACGCACTTTCTCCAACCAAGAATCCTTGTAGCATATGTCCATTTACCAAAAAGAAGTCGTAATAAACTACAGTCACGGGCCGTTAAATGTATCTTCTTAGGATATGAGGTAAACCAAAAGGGGTATAGGTGCCTTGATCCAACTAATAACAACATGTACACTAATATGGATTGTGACTTCTTCAAGGATACCTATTTCTACCACCTTAGACGTCAGGAGGAGAACCATGGTGAGAGTCTAAGTTGGTTAGACCATTCTACATCAAACGACATATTCGGATACTCCACAACATAATGGAGTAACCAAAAGAAAAAATAGAACTTTACTTGAGATTACAGGGGCAATTATGCTAGATCCCATGTCCCACCTCATTTTTGGCCAGAAGTAGTAGCTATAGCCAACTATTTGACAAACTGCTTGCCAACAAAAATTTTGAAATACAAAACATCATTAGATACTCTTAAAACACACATGCCTATACCTTATACGCACTTTCTCCAACCAAGAATCCTTGTAGCATATGTCCATTTACCAAAAAGAAGTCGTAATAAACTACAGTCACGGGCCGTTAAATGTATCTTCTTAGGACATGAGGTAAACCAAAAGGGGTATAGGTGCCTTGATCCAACTAATAACAACATGTACACTAATATGGATTGTGCCTTCTTCAAGGATACCTATTTCTACCACCTTAGACGTCAGGAGGAGAACCATGGTGAGAGTCTAAGTTGGTTAGACCATTCTACATCAAACGACATATTCGGATACTCCACAACATAATGGAGTAACCAAAAGAAAAAATAGAACTTTACTTGAGATTACAGGGGCAATTATGCTAGATCCCATGTCCCACCTCATTTTTGGCCAGAAGTAGTAGCTATAGCCAACTATTTGACAAACTGCTTGCCAACAAAAATTTTGAAATACAAAACATCATTAGATACTCTTAAAACACACATGCCTATACCTTATACGCACTTTCTCCAACCAAGAATCCTTATAGCATATGTCCATTTACCAAAAAGAAGTCGTAATAAACTACAGTCACGGGCCGTTAAATGTATCTTCTTAGGATATGAGGTAAACCAAAAGGGGTATAGGTGCCTTGATCCAACTAATAACAACATGTACACTAATATGGATTGTGACTTCTTCAAGGATACCTATTTCTACCACCTTAGACGTCAGGAGGAGAACCATGGTGAGAGTCTAAGTTGGTTAGACCATTCTACATCAAACGACATATTCGGATACTCCACAACATAATGGAGTAACCAAAAGAAAAAATAGAACTTTACTTGAGATTACAGGGGCAATTATGCTAGATCCCATGTCCCACCTCATTTTTGGCCAGAAGTAGTAGCTATAGCCAACTATTTGACAAACTGCTTGCCAACAAAAATTTTGAAATACAAAACATCATTAGATACTCTTAAAACACACATGCCTATACCTTATACGCACTTTCTCCAACCAAGAATCCTTATAGCATATGTCCATTTACCAAAAAGAAGTCGTAATAAACTACAGTCACGGGCCGTTAAATGTATCTTCTTAGGATATGAGGTAAACCAAAAGGGGTATAGGTGCCTTGATCCAACTAATAACAACATGTACACTAATATGGATTGTGACTTCTTCAAGGATACCTATTTCTACCACCTTAGACGTCAGGAGGAGAACCATGGTGAGAGTCTAAGTTGGTTAGACCATTCTACATCAAACGACATATTCGGATACTCCACAACATAATGGAGTAACCAAAAGAAAAAATAGAACTTTACTTGAGATTACAGGGGCAATTATGCTAGATCCCATGTCCCACCTCATTTTTGGCCAGAAGTAGTAGCTATAGCCAACTATTTGACAAACTGCTTGCCAACAAAAATTTTGAAATACAAAACATCATTAGATACTCTTAAAACACACATGCCTATACCTTATACGCACTTTCTCCAACCAAGAATCCTTATAGCATATGTCCATTTACCAAAAAGAAGTCGTAATAAACTACAGTCACGGGCCGTTAAATGTATCTTCTTAGGATATGAGGTAAACCAAAAGGGGTATAGGTGCCTTGATCCAACTAATAACAACATGTACACTAATATGGATTGTGACTTCTTCAAGGATACCTATTTCTACCACCTTAGACGTCAGGAGGAGAACCATGGTGAGAGTCTAAGTTGGTTAGACCATTCTACATCAAACGACATATTCGGATACTCCACAACATAATGGAGTAACCAAAAGAAAAAATAGAACTTTACTTGAGATTACAGGGGCAATTATGCTAGATCCCATGTCCCACCTCATTTTTGGCCAGAAGTAGTAGCTATAGCCAACTATTTGACAAACTGCTTGCCAACAAAAATTTTGAAATACAAAACATCATTAGATACTCTTAAAACACACATGCCTATACCTTATACGCACTTTCTCCAACCAAGAATCCTTATAGCATATGTCCATTTACCAAAAAGAAGTCGTAATAAACTACAGTCACGGGCCGTTAAATGTATCTTCTTAGGATATGAGGTAAACCAAAAGGGGTATAGGTGCCTTGATCCAACTAATAACAACATGTACACTAATATGGATTGTGACTTCTTCAAGGATACCTATTTCTACCACCTTAGACGTCAGGAGGAGAACCATGGTGAGAGTCTAAGTTGGTTAGACCATTCTACATCAAACGACATATTCGGATACTCCACAACATAATGGAGTAACCAAAAGAAAAAATAGAACTTTACTTGAGATTACAGGGGCAATTATGCTAGATCCCATGTCCCACCTCATTTTTGGCCAGAAGTAGTAGCTATAGCCAACTATTTGACAAACTGCTTGCCAACAAAAATTTTGAAATATAAAACATCATTAGATACTCTTAAAACACACATGCCTATACCTTATACGCACTTTCTCCAACCAAGAATCCTTATAGCATATGTCCATTTACCAAAAAGAAGTCGTAATAAACTACAGTCACGGGCCGTTAAATGTATCTTCTTAGGATATGAGGTAAACCAAAAGGGGTATAGGTGCCTTGATCCAACTAATAACAACATGTACACTAATATGGATTGTAACTTCTTTAAGGATACCTATTTCTACCACCTTAGACGTCAGGAGGAGAACCATGGTGAGAGTCTAAGTTGGTTAGACCATTCGGGGGGAGTGGAGACCGACCTGAAAGAGCAAATAGGCATCACCATCGAGACAACCTCCAACATAAATCTGCTATTTTCACAACCAATATTAATATTATGGGCCAAGACAAGAGGTAAATTCTAACTCTAATGATTCACTTGAGATTACACCTGCTTCTAATATGTCTCAGGTTGACGATGGTGATACTGGTAACCCCAAAGATGGTGGTGAGAATTCAACTATCAGATACTACTTACCTCCCAAAAGTACTAGAGGTATTCCCCCAAGGAGATATGATCCAGACTTTGAGGCTCAAAGATCAAGGTACTCGATTCAAGAATCAAGTGGGCTTTCTGGGAGTGCAATGGTCTTTAATGTAAGTCTGTACTCGGTTAAGATTCCTAAAACTGTAGAAGAAGCACTCCAAGATGATAAATTGAGAGCAGCCATGCAAGATGAAATTAGTGCACTAGAAAAGAATGACACATGGGACAGATGTACTATTCCAAGAGGAAAAAAGATTATGGGGTACAAATGGGTGTTAACAGTTAAGTATAAAGCAGACGAGAGTATTAAAAGATACAAAGCAAGACTCGTGGTGAAAGGTTACACCCAGGTTTATGGAATCGACTACTCAGAAATGTTCTCTCCAGTAGCAAAGATCGATACGATAAGGGTGTTATTCTCAGTCACAGCAAACAACGGATGTCCTTTGCATCAATTTGACGTGAAGAATGTGTTCCTACATGGCGAGATTATTGAAGAAGTATACATGGAACCGCCCCCGGGGTTCTCCTTGGTGTTTTCTAAAGGTGAAGGGTGTAGACTCAAGAAAGCATTGTGTGGTTTGAAACAATCTCTTCGAGCGGGGTTTGGCAAATTTACGATGGCTATGAAAATTTTGGGTATAAGCAAAGTGGATCTGATCATACCTTATTTTTGAAAAGAAGAGGTGACTTGGTGGTTTGCCTTATCATCTATGTAAATCATATGGTTATCACAAGAAATGACGAAAAGGAGATAGAATTGTTAAAAGGAAAACTATTTCTAGAATTCTAAATGAAAGATCTAGGGAAACTCAAGTACTTTCTCGGGATTGAAGTTCTTAGGTCAAAACTAGGAATTTTTATTTCTCAGAGAAAATGTATCTTGGATTTTCTATCAAAAACTGGTATGACAGATTGCAGATTAGCAGATATCCCGATGATGATGAATCATGGGCTACAAATTGTTGAAGGAGCTGAGATGGCAGATCAGGATCGATATTAGAGGCTTGTAGGAAAGCTCAATTATTTATCTCATACTCGACCAGACATTGCCTATGCAGTTGGAGTTGTAAACAGGTTTATGCACAAAGCTCTGGTATCTCATATGGAAGCAGTTTACCGAATACTGAGATATCTAAAGAAAACGCAAAGTAAAGGGGTTTTGTTTAGAAACAATGGCCATTTGATTCTACAAGCTTATAGTGATGCTGATTGGGCAAGAGATTGGGATAGTCGGAAATCCACATCAAGATATTTTGCCCTAGTTCGGGGTAATTTGGTAACTTGGAAGAGCAAGAAACAGAAAGTTGTCGCTATATCCAGTGTTGAGGCTGAATTTCGAAGAATAGCGAAAGGAATCACAGAGGTTCTCTGGATAAGGAAACTTTTGTTTGAACTAGGTTTCCCCCCAGACAAGAGCTGTGAAATATATTGTGATAATAAAGCAGCAATTAGTATTTCTAAAAATCCAGTACAGTATGATAGGTCTAAGCATGTCGAAGTAGACAGACACTTTATACAACACAACTTGGAAGCCGGAGTGGTGAGTCTTCCGTTTGTTCGTTCAAGTGATCAAATGGCAGATATATTGACTAAAGCAGTTGGTGTACAAATATTTGAAAATGCGCTAAGCAAGTTGGGTATTGAAGACCTCAACACCAACTTGAGGGAGAGTGAAGAGAAGTAGAAACGATTACAAACAATTCAAGATAAAATTAGATTATAAATAGCGTAATAATATTAGAAGCAGAATACAAATAGGATTGTAGGATAAACCGACTCAACATAGAGCTATAAATATCATATTTTAATTTTACAAATTCATATTTAAGAAATAAAATAAACCAATTCAAATAAAGAGAGTTTTATACATAAAACTTTATGTTTATATTAATAAAGATCGATGAAATTTTACATTTACTTCAAAAGCGCGTCTGTATCATTCTTTATAACTCGCAAATATCCCTTATTTGTTCCCTAGATTCCAAAAACTTTTAAAAAATTTGTCTCTCTGATAGATATAGAAGAGCTTGTGCTTACAGCCTTATGATTCCATTCACAAGTGCTTGAATACATAATCGAAAATTGTTTACGAGAACCTCTTAGTTCGCAACTTGCATAAGAATATTACACAATAAAAACTAGTATGGATAAGGGACATTAAATAGGAAGCTTTCTCATTTTCTCTTCGTGTTGTAAAGTGTCTAGACATTAGTTAGTAGAGTCCATAATTTAGCCATTATGGCTATATTATGAGCCAAAATTTAAGTCTTTTTTTCTTTACTTGTTTCTTTGCCAAAAAAAAAAAAAAAAAGCTAGTACGGAAATAGCTACTCTCATGCATATTCTGATATTCAGTGGTTCAGGGCTAATAATATGAGTTTAAGCGCTCTTTATTATACAGTAAAAGAATATGAGTATTTGCAGTACCAATTTGGGTGCTTCCTACCGAATTCCGTTACTATCATAAAACTAAGGATCGTGATTTTGTGACTGATTTTGCCAAAAGAATGTGATTCTAATGATAATGCAAACCTGATATTGACATGTGCGTCTCATTTACTAGTAGTTATGACCGGAAAACAATAATTATGACACTTCACCATCTCCAATTTATTTTCTCTTATGATGCAATGGTCATGTATTTTTTAACCCCATTATCAAATCCAAACTTATAGTTAGGCAATAAAATGCATGAAAATTTTAACAAAAAAGAAGGCAGAAAAAACAGATAAATACACAAACCAAATACAACTACATCAGTTCATTCATTGAAGTTACTAATATGGGATTTAACATGTATCAATGCCAGAGCCCTAGGGACATTTTGTTCTTAAAACATGAACCTCTGTGAAAATCTTCTCATACAAGAGTGTGCAAAATCATGAGAAGGGATCACTTATCAAAGCAACAGAACTACTAGTAGACTACTAGAGAAACGTTAGACATAGACTTCCAAGCACTTGGGAAGCAAGGAACCCCTAGACCCTGGCAACTGCCTTGCAAATCAAAGACCTCTTCATCTCCATAGAGAGCTTGAGAGTCTCGGTCAAGTTCACACCGTGCTCTTCAGAAGGAACCCACTTGAAGTTCTGCAGCATCTGGGCCAACCACAGCTGAACAGTCTGCAACCCCATCGCCTTCCCGGGGCAGACACGCCTTCCCGCACCGAAAGGAGCTAGCCTCAGGTCCGAGCCCATGATGGGAACATCCTCCTCCATGAACCTCTCCGGGTTGAACTCATTGGGGTTAGACCAGATATTCTCATCATGGGTTATGGCCCACATGTTGACCATTGCAGTCGTGCCAGCAGGGACAAAGTGATCACCAACGTGAGTGTCGTGGATTGCGAGGCGGGCCCATGAGAGCAGTGGGCCTGGTGGGTGGACACGGAGGGTCTCCTTGATAATAGCTTGCAGATACGGGAGTTTAGGGAGGTCAGAGTCAGTCACAGGGTTAGAACCTACAATGGTGTCAATTTCAGCTTGTGCCTTGGCTTGGATATCAGGGTGCAGAACCATCCTAGCAAGTGTCCACTCTAGCAGGATTGCCACTGTATCAGTTCCTCTGAAGATCATTTCCTGCACAAAAAAATTACACCAAGGCTGATAAATACCTTGACATCTACGAATACCAAAATTCACCAAAAACAGTAAAATTATGTACAAAAGTGTAATCAAACATGCAAATGTCAACTTAAAAAAAGTACACCAGCAATCAACTTATATTTAAACAACCCACTAAATAGATGCCCTAAAAAAGCAAAATTTGATCCAAACTTAAACATCAGATGAGATACAAAGTTCAAAACATGAATATTTACGTGATAATTCCATAATATGAGGCAAAGATTAGAAGAGAGAACTTGAAACACAAGGACCCCACAACATACAAGAAAAGAACCGATACCAACAAATGGCACAAATACCATTAACTGTAATAAATGAAGCACATACATAGAAACAGAAAACAGTTATGAACAACACAATTAACATGAACAGAGAGGAAGAAGAAAAAACTTCATATAATAGGATAAAAATCAGAACTTTATTAAAAAAAAAAAAAGAATAATACATACAAAAAGGTTAAGAATTTTTTTTTACTGAAAACATACCCAGAGAAGAGCAATCATATCAGAGTCTGAAAGCTTGTTCTCTCCATCCTCTAAATCAATAAGTACATCGACGAAATCTTTTGAAGCTTCATCACTTGTGCTAGTACCATCTTCAATGCTCTTCCTTGCAACTCTGTGCTCATCAATGATATTACCAACGTACCCATTCACTTTCTCAGCAAGGGCGTTGCACCTCTTCCTAACCCCTTGTAAATCCAACCATTTAAGAGGGGCAAAATGGTCCCCCCAGTTAAAGATCCCAAGTAATTCATACCCTTCCTTGACTAACCCTTCAAGGATCTCACCTTCACCAGAACTCTGATTTTTACCAAAGAAGTCGTAACTCTTACCAAAAACACTCATCATTACATTGTTTAAGGACCCAAAATGTAGGACATTTTTCACCTCAACGTTACCATTTTTACTCATTAGGGTGCTCACTTCACCAATCATTTTTTTACCTATTTCCTCCCTGAACCCCCCGAAGCAGGCGATCCTACGAGGGCTGAAGAGGTAAGTTGCGGAGATTCTCCTCAAGTTCCTCCAGTAGTCACCGAATGGGGCGAACCCCATTGCCCTATGAAAGAGCAGCCCGTATGCTGACTCTTTGATGGGGCGATCTGCGAAGGAAGAGCTGTTTAGAATCTCTTTCGCCGACTCGGGTTGGCTAGCTATGACGAATCGAGTCAACCCGACGGAGAATGCCATCAGAGTGTTAGCACGAAGATTGCTAGCAAACTTAGCCAACACTCTGTGTGTCGTCTCAGAAGCAAAAGCGAAGCCGAGACCAATGAAGGGTAGTCCAGTTGGACCGGGGATGGCAGATGTGGGTCGGTTTTTGAGCCTCTTCAAGAGCGAGACGGACCATGCTAAGCCACCTGGGTACAGGAAGAAGGTGAAAATGGAGATGAAGAAGATGAAGGAGAGGAAAATGGGAACGGAGAGGATGGAGGAAGGACTAGGGAGGAGAGAGAATGAGAGGGCTAAGTTCTCAACAGACATGATTGCAGAGTGGAGTGTGGGTAGGTTGAAGGAAGGAGAAGCTGAAAGGGTGTGTTGGGTGTGGGAGAAGAAGTGTGATGGAGGTGGTTATTTATAGGCGTTGCATAGAGAAGCATATATTATACGAATTTCGGTTTTAACTTTTTTTTATTACTACGGAATATTTAATTATGTAACGTCCGTATACCACACCACAGCAATTACCGCAATTAAAGATTTCTACCAAACAGTAAATCTGAAAGATATCAATTCAATTTAGGCTAACCTTATATACTTTCCAATCTAAATGTGAAACTCAAAACCCAAGTCAACCCAACGTAAAACCAATTTAGAAACTAATTTAATTCAAAATTGGTGAACTCATTTCTACTCTTAACCCGAAAATAACCCGATTCGAAATTGACCTGACCATCGATAGTAAACCAATCAGTAACTATTTGAAATCAATTCAACCTGATAATAAATTAATAACCAAATAAAGCTTAATTGATAAAGACTCTTAACCTGATTTGAGCGGACATATTAAAGACTAACCAGTTAAAAACCCAATGGTTGATTTTACCTACATATTTTATGAATACTATGATACTTAACTAATTGTAACTAAGATAACTTGTAAAACATGATTAACAATATAATTTGATCTCAACACCCAAATCAAATTTAAGCCATCACTAAGATAACTTGTTTTGAACTCCTAACAAATGACTCAAATTTATTTAACCCGAAATAAGTTGTCTTAACATCTCCAAATTGAAACTGAATTGATCAAAAATTATTCAACTCGACTTATAGGTAAAACGTCTTAATCCAATCAAACCCAAAACAAGTATGATCTACATCGAACTCGATTCTAACACAAGTAAGAATACAACCAAATGACACAACCTTACCCTACCTAAAAGACAACTAATAACCCTTTTTCAACCATGCCCCATTAGTATCGGCCCTGTTACTACCGAAGTAAACTCATTCTGATAATCGAAATCGACACACCTATATGAGACTGGAGGTAAATTTAAAAATTGATAAGATGTGAGCCAATGACAATTAACATGTTCATCAAATGATGAAAAATTATACTTCTTCCATTTTTTTTTTCTATGTTTTGACTTTTGACACCTTTTACATTTACAATTTTGACTATCTTTAGTAATTTATCCATAAGAAAAAATATAGTCAAGGGAAATTTTGTTAGATTCATCTCAATATATAATTTTTGAGTATCAAATTTATAATTTATTCAAGCATAATTAAATATATCAATAGCTAGAAATATATATTGACAAATATGACTAAAGAAAATTTTAGCTTAAAAAGAATTAATGGATGAACTATGTTCTCTATGATATTTGTAAGATATTACTTCCTATAGGTGTGACACCCCATTTTAAGTATATGACATTGTGTTTTATGATGAGACTAAATTTATATTGAAATTATTCTCAATTTGCAATTCTAATTTATAACTTGTAGTCCTTTGTGTTGTTTGGTTTAAAGAGAGCCGCAAACAAGAAAAAAAAACAAATGATGTAAATGAGATTCTATCGGATGTCTTGAGTATCACCCTCAAAACTTTAACCAACTAAATTAGTTGACAACCATAACTTGTAGTCATGCATTTGTAAAGTAATTTACACAATACATTATAAAATAATACTCAACACAACCTAGCTTTCTTTGTTATTTATATAATTACTCAAAAAGAACTAGCTTAAGTACTTTTATTAGTACTAGACTAAAATACTACGAGTATATAACATAGATCGATGTTCACTCGGGAAAGAAATAGTTACTATGTTGCTATGTCAAGTAGTGGCGTATACCTAACATAGAGTGATAAATGGTACTCCGGGAATAACATAAGGAGTAATTGTTCTCTCAAAAATGTCATATGCATACTTGCATAGATTTGTGACTAGAAAATTTTTAAGATACATAGAAACCAATAGGAAGTACTTGTTATTACTTATTAGTAAACTAGCTTCCAGTAAATAGTCATTTTTCGTTTGTTTCGAGTCGTTTTATGAGTGATAAATAACATAATTTTTGTTCATGAATTAAAGGATAGTATCAATAAAAGAAAGAAAAATATATATTCATCTTACTTCGCTAAAATTATACATGAGTAAAACTTATGACAGAGTTTACTGATGTTTTATTTTGCGAGCTTATAATTTTCCGTCTCATTGACAAGGTTTGGTTTGTCAATGCATTTCTATAGCTTCCTTCAGGATTTGGTTAGCCATTAGGTTTCACATCACTTCAAGATAAAATATGGTTTACGTCAAGGGGATCTCGTATCGTCTTTTCTCTTTCTATTTTGCATAGATATTTTAGAAAGAGTGCTACCACTAGGAGAAGATATAGAGAGGTTCTATGAAGTTAAGTTTTCCCAAAGATAAATCACTTATTTTTTTGTAAATGATGCTTTATTGTTTTATTTTAGCAAGTAGGTATGTATATGCTTCAATTTTGCAACCATAGGTCAAATATAATTCGAGCTAAAATATAAGCATAGAGCTCTTCATTTTTGAGACCCAAAAGTTTATTCTCATCAACTCATTTTTTGTTTCAATTGAGAGTGCATTCTTTTCTTACTCTTTTTTTCTTCAAAATAATTACTACTTTTTAAAGTATAATAGATTCCCGTTCAAACTTGTACATTCTTTACAATGTTCAAAATAAAATAGCTTATTTATTATTTATAGCATAACCATTCTTAGCATATTTCACAAAAAAAAACTCAAGAATTCATAGCATTTACTACAATAATAAAATAGAAAAACATAAGATAAACCTTCTCTAATTAAAAAAATAGTTTAAATTAACATATTCTCTTGAAAAATAAATTCAACATAAAATTTCTACTTTATAATAATAATAATAATAATAATAATTAGTTAATATAAGGTATTCCTCACATCACAATGGAAATTCCCCTAATCATGTATAGTCATGTACCATTAATTACTACATAGTACTTTGTTTGTAGTTTATCAATACCCGAGCTCTTGAATAAGGATTTTAAAAAGAGTGTATAGTAAAAAAATAAGTGGAAAAAAATTAATACACCAATGAAGAATTTAGAGAAATGGGGAGTAATATTCATTCACATTTAATATTAATACATGTTTGTACTTCCTTGGTATGTTGTATGCTAACAAATTATATACAAACCACATTATTGATTTACTTTATTTGAAAATAATGCATAATATTAATTGATAACATTAAGTAGCTTTGAATATTACTCCGTATTTGGTTGTTGTTGTAATTATTCTACATAAATTATGATAAACTATAGTTTGATATTTTTATTGATTCTCCCTTCATTCCTTGGATGATCCTAAATTAATTTAATGATTTATAGTTTGTTAAGAAAGTTGATTCATTTTACTTTTTATTTATACTATTATTATAAACTAAATAATTTAATTTGGTATTTGATTGATTTGAGATGATTTGGGAGTTTTGTGTAAATGAGTTGTTTTATTTAGAAAAAATATTACTCTGGTACTTTGTAGTTGCCTAAATTACTGACTATAAGAGTTGAGTATTTGGGGTTTGCTTGATTCGTATTAACTTCTCCTCAGAAAGAGATACTTAATATTGTTGAGTTGGATTCCACTATCACTATTCTATGTTAAGGTGGGTAATCTGTTTGGTGGGTTAAAGAAGTATTATCCAATGTTACTTTGTTACTTATTGCAGTAGGTTAAAATTAAATCAAAGCACTCCCTCGATCTGTATCTTTTTATTTTTCTCATATTTCTCATTGAAATTTTTTATAAAGTTCTTCTCACTTTAAATTTATTTTACACTAGACAATTTTTTATGACTATTCACATATTCACATACTTCAATCTTCTTCATTTATTCATTTTTCCCTTTTTTGATGTTTTTCTCTCTTTAATAGTTTTTTTTTTTAATTTTTACTCATAAAATCATAATAATAAAGAAGAATATTTATATTTAATTATTTAAAATATATTAAAAGTAATACTCATATAAATTTATCTTAGTTCCTATTCTGATTCCGTATGGAAAGCAAAAAAGAAATGGATGAAAATTATAACAATAATTACATTATAATGTAGTATGTAGAAACTATATAATTGAAGAACGAGTAAATTAAGGAATAACTAGTATATTATATTACAGCCATGTCAAAAGGGGAGGTGACACAGTTGTCCACTTCATTGCTAGATCATGTCCGAGTGGGATAAGAGAACATGTTTGTTTTGAACCATTAGTAATCTTTTTAATGCTTGCGGAGATGGACATTGCTTAATTATATCTCCTCATTTACGACCTAAAAAAAGTAAGGAATAACTGGTAGAAATTAAAAAGAGAAAAAAAAAAATACTAGCTGATTAAAAAAAAGGTTATGACCTATGGAATAACATGCAGCATTGCCTTTAGTAATCTGAAGAAGTGAAAATGAAAAAAAATAACAAATAAATTGACCAACAAAAATGCTAGGAATAGTGACCTATGGCACAACAAATGCAACATTGTTATTACAAACTATGCATGTACACGTAGACACGTTACTCGTAATACTATACATAGCCAATAAAAATCTATGAACAGATCATACCTTAAGAGTTAAGATGACCTATGGAATAACCTGCAGCATTGTGTTTATCTAAGCCATTCATCTTCTCGAGAAATATTAGTAAAGACTCCGGTAATCGAAAATATTGAAAATGAAATTAATTAATTAAATATATTGGTCAATAAAAAAAGCTACTACGTATGAGTATATGACCTAACCTATGGAATAACATGCACTTCTATTTTTGCATAAACTATGGAATAACATGTAGGCATTTATATATAAAACAAAAAGAAATGGAGGGAGTAATAAGATAATTCTCAGATTATGGTTGATTTTTTTAAAAATAATGTTGTTTTGTGAAAGATATTAGGCATTTATATATAAATATATTTTTTTATGATATTAATCAATAATTTAAATATTAATATTAGAAATTTTAATTTTAATGATCAATTAAAACCAAATATATTTATTAGTAATATCAATTTTGATGATCATTTGTTGTAGAATTTATTCTTGCTTGTAATTTAAATATAAACTATATAACTATTAATATAATTCAACTTAATTACTCACTACGTTCATTTTTTTCTTCCTTCTATTCCTCATCGGACAATTTCGACAAGTTCTTCCCATTTAGAATAATTCTTTTTCAATATTGTAAATTGAGACATAAATAACCTCAGTTCACATATTTATTATCGAAAATAACCTCAATTATATATGTAAAAAGACAAAATTACCCTCATTTACCCTAAAAGTCCTAATCCTCATTAACTCTCCCCTTACTCCCTCACATCCCTAAGCAGTCTTCACTTCATTCCTCCTAACAAAACCCGTCCTCCTTTCTCTTCCCTCAACAACCCTTTGAACTTGCAAAAAACTTAGAAGGGAAAATTCTAGAATGCATTCTCTTTTTTATAAAAGATATAGATGGAGTGAAAAAAAAATCAAGTACTCCGTAGCTAATAAGAAAGCTATGACCGGTGGAATAACTTGCGTAATTGCTTTGATATAAACATGGCATTTATGGGCCATTGTTGCATTGCATATTTACATGGCAAATGGAAGTTGCAATAATTACTCAATAAATTAAAAGATTGATCTAAAAAAATCACCGTGCCTTTTGGAAGACTCTTGGTGTTGCGACGTAAGAAGTTTCATTTCTCCTCCTTCATATTTTAGTATGTACTTCAGAGTATAATAATTACATTTTCTTAGATTATGTATGAATTCTGTTTAATTTATGTAAATTTATGGGATGTAAAAAAAAATTAAAAGATTGCTAGGAAAGTACCACTATTTTTGTCAATGAAATAGACTTAAAAGTTACTTTTATGCAACTTAAGGTTGTTGGATTCATATTTGTTTAAAATTATGTACTCCCCTTCTTATTTTTATAATTTTTATTTGCAATTGAGGACGAACCAATGCAAAAGTAAGATCTAATGAGAAAGAAATAATTAAAAAAAAAATAGTTTATAAGGCATTAGATCAATGGGTGTTTAGGGGGAAATTTTATTATTATTACTGGAAAAGATTTTTGAGGATAAAGAATAATGTACTATTAAATAATTTATTAAAAATTGGAATGAAAAAAGGGGAAATGGATATTCAATTAATATTATAAATGGATTAAATTCAACATAATAAAATAAACAAAGATAAAAAAAAAGATTTGTAAGAAGAATAACTAAGGGTAATTTTTTCTACAAAGTAGGTTATAAATAAAAAGATTTTAAATAGGAAGAATTTTTTGAAATTTTTAAATGAGAAATATAGATAGAAGAAAAGAAACAAAGAGAATAGAGAGTAACTCAGATTATTTGAATATATATGAACTGGCTGAATTATTTTCAAAAATTAAATGAAGGAATTTTGAGATTACGACTTATAATGTAGGTTTCCTTATAGTAGAACATATATTTTTTGTAAATTTATTTTTGAAAGGATAGATACACAAGTACTAGTACTAGTGTCCTCTCCTCAACTTGTTTAAAAACCCCCAGCAAAAAAAAAATGATTTCAACAAAATAAGAAAAGTTTAGTAAAAATAAATAAAGTTTCCGAAAAAGAGTCTAAAAATGTTAGATATTTGACAAGATAAATTAAGCCAAGTTCTTTTGCAAAAAAAAAAAAAAAAAAAATCAAACCAAGTTTTATAAAAAATAACCCGAATTCAACTAGAATAAGTTAACAAAAACATAACCTTATATATAAATATACAACTGCACAACATATAGTCATATAATCCGATATTTTATGGATTACGAGTGGCTATTTAAATTCATATACTTCGTCCGTTCTTTTTTGTTTCACATTTGTTTTTTTTTACAATTTTAAAAACACATATTATAGTAATAATATCTATAAATATGTATAATAAAAAAATATAATTTATATATTAAAAATTGTACTTCGAGACAAATTTAATAAGATCCCATAGGGATATGTTTTAATTTATATATATCAACGAAAAATCATATTTAAATTTCTCACTTTTAAATGAAATATTCTAATTATGACAAATAAAAGAAAACGAAAAGAGTATAATTACAAACTACGTTGTACACCCTACTACCCTAGTATCCAATGATTTCCTATTACCTTTAAATTGTGGAGGAAATTTTTTTCCAAGTATAAGAGTCTGGGATGGCTCCTACGTTCCAAGTTTCAAGTCTTTCAACCTTGAGAGTTGTTGCGCTTTCAACAACTCATGCAAAGGTTTGACGCTAATCTCGGAACCAATAAGAGTTTCCTAAACAATTAGCAATGAGTTTAATATGCGAGCCAACATTAATAAATTATAACAGTATGATTCTTTCATACATTTAACCACAGTTCATGAATTTGGGCATGAAAACACTGCACCATGAAAGTGAAATTCCTATGTTACCACACTGCGCTAGTTAGGTTTGTTATAACGTCCAATGTTGTATGCAATATTACCCAATATAATTAGGACTATTTTATAATGTATGTAACAGTATATTTATCATGGAAACTGCCGTAAAGTTCAAGCTTAATTAAACTCTCCTTCAACTAATGAATTAGATTATTGATCTAATCTCACCAAAGTGATCATGGATATGTAGGCCCGGTGAAAAAAAAAACATATTATACGTGATACTCAATAGCAATCAGAATTTGATAGCCCGATCCAAAGTAATTTATATGAAATCTGAAATAATTAAAAATTAGAATAAAATTAATTTGAAATTAAATATAGTAAAGAATATAATGATTCATACTTCAATAATTGACATATATAATCGAACCTATGTGCCTCCTGGAAAGCAATAGTATATACACAAATGTGTACGTGTTTTTTTTAGTATATGATTGTTGTCACTCAAGACCATTTTAGGGATAATAATATTGTCATGATTCATGATCATTGGTTGTATAAAAGTAGGAATGAAGCCTAAGTTGAGTAGCTAGTGCGATTACTTATAAAGCCTTAGAAGAACCTACTAACACACTCAAACAACTGTACTAAATGGCTTCAATTTCTTAAATATATATAATATATTCTCTCCGTTCTCTAAAGATTGTCTCATTTTGACCAAAAAACTTTCACAAAAAATAATCAAATGGGACAAATTTTAAAGGACGGAGTGATTCATTTCTACAAACTACGTACAAAAACCTGCTGAAACACTCAAATACTACACAAAAATGGCTTCAAAGCAGTAGAGATAACACAACTCGTGAGAAATTTCGTGAGTTGAGAAGGCGACCGAGTCAGTCTAAATGGGTTTCGATTTTATTTTTCTTTTAAGTTTTTTTATGAACCGTTTGATTTTGGACTATGGTGTTGATTGATTTATGGGGTATGTGAAATTTTAGGGTATGCCTTCAACTACGGTTATGAAATTTTCCCTTTTTCTTTTTTTAATTAAATATAATTATGAGTTACGAAAATACTTGAATGGAAATTGAGGGACCTCCCGTTAAATTACTAGTCCATAAGTAGTAAGTAAAAATGAGTCATTAAATATGTAACATGCGACCATCAAATTAAGTTCATTGAACAATTAAGAAAATAATGATTACGTAAATTACTAGTCCATGCATAACGAAAAATATGGTGCTTTTTGATACACATTTTGATTCAATAATTAGAAATTCTTCGTAACATATATAACCAATTGATCGAATAATATCCTTCACCATTTAAAGGCTAATGCTTCTTCACATTGAGAGTATAGTAGATAAGATCATAAGACACATATCCTCGAAGAAAAAATGGCAGTGCAGTGCGTGAATACTGAAAGTGTAGATTACTTCAAAACTTGTTCATATCCATTGCGCTTGAAGATGGACATTTTATCATATGCTGCTTACTTACTTTTTTTCTTTTTCTTTTTTTTTTTTGACATATGCTGGTTAGATTTGCTGCCTCCTTTTCGACCAAAATTGCGTCTTCTCTGTATTTCAAATCATCTTTAAGCTATTCAACCGTATTAAAATTATCTACGTCTTTCTCTTTTTTTTTTTTTTTTTTGCTCCATTTGACTTTTTACAGTCTTCAAAACAAAACTTAAAACGCTTTTATCTTTAAATCCGCAAGACAATAAATTATAAGAGATTAATATTCTAAAAATTTACATTGAGATGCATTGAATAATATCTCACTGGAATATATTATTTCTTATAACATTATAAAAATTTGTGGTCAAACTTTTTAAACTTTTACTCTATAAATATAATATAATGGAATGGAGGTGTACTACCCTAACAAGAAGTAGCTTGATTGATCATTATTTCATAACAGACCAACTCTTCATTACCAGTGTGACCTTGTTCTAACTTGATGCATGCACAATCCTCCATATATATTTTAATTTTCCTTTTTCGATGTGTATTTGGTCTCAAATCCACGTTGTAATGTATATATTTAAAGAGGAACATGCACATGCTTAATACTTTAATCTTATTCATAACTTTAAAAAGCTACGGAGTATAATGTAACTCGTCTTGCATGCATTGATTGCATAATATAAAGTTATTCTTTTATAAAAACTTGAAGTGACCATTTAAATGAATGTATTAAACCTAATATTTTGTGATACAACTTTTCCTATGTAAAATATGAACAAAAAACATAAAACTTTTGATGTCTTACCAACAAATTAAAATGAACATCTCGAAGAACATAGATGTGAATCAGGATTCTAAGGAAAGGTTATTATGAGAACTTGATAATAATTGGTAGTGCACAAGCCACAATTTTTAATACCAACTGGTCAGGTAGTATGGCCGTATGGGAATATATATTGATAATATGTGTTACTTAATGTTATAAGTCAAATAGGACAAACAATTATTCGCCATCAATTTTTCATTTCTTTGTGTAACTTGTTTTAAGTTTTTTAAGGCTTTCGATGTAAAAAAAAAAAAAAAAAAAAAAAAAAAAAAAAAAAACTATCCCACGTTCTAATTTCCAAACTCTCATTTTCAGGCAAACACTCGATATAATCCGTGAATTTTGATGGCATTATCCCCAATCCTAATGTGTTTTGTAGGCTTCTACCATTGTTCATAACTGACCTAAAGTAACCATACATCAAAATTTTGATCCAGCCTATTAAGCGAGAAGGGTATAGCAAAATAGAAATGAGCCATAAATGGAAGAAAATGGCAAGAATGTAACAATAATAATGTAGTTTCTATTTGTTTGATTAAAATCATAAAGTTATCAGTGTCCAAAAATAATGGTAACATCATAGCTAGGGCTTTACTGCTTTAGGGGTGATAATGCACTATGCATGTTAGTATGTTACACCCCAGCCACTAATATCCATATGGGATCCAGGATTTTTTGTCTGGTGAGTCACAATCGATAATTTTCTTAAGCATTTCTATATTATTGTATAGCTTATATTTCCAAGTAATAGCTCATAATTTCTTCATGAAATTATCCAAACATATTATGATAATTTCCAGGTAATAGCGTATAATTTTTTTTTTAAAATCTTTAAATTTTTTTTGGGCCCTGATGAGTCATGTGACTCACCAGGCATAAGGCTAGGTCTATTTCTGCTAATATCAGTTGCTCGTCAACCAAATTCAGTTGCTCGATCTCTTACACGTGAATGGAGCAAACTATTTAGCCAATTCCACATCGTGCTGCTAGTTGGGACGTGGGGTTAGTTCTCAAGCAGTTGGCTAGAATGATATACAGGAGACAAAAAAAATATCAGTTGCTCGTCAATCTTGAAATCAATCATTATACTCCCCCCTCCCATCCCCTCAACTCCTTTCGTTCACATTTCAGAATGACTAGACATATTCCCTTTTCACTTTTATTAGTTTAGTTTTAAACTTTTTCTTTCCCTTTTTCTTTTTGCTTGGAGATATGTCACCATTATTTTCAATAATTAATCTCTTAATTTTTGCCCAATTTCTATTTATAAAGTTAAAATTTAAAAATTTTAACCATAAATTATTATTATATTATAAGAATTAATATATTTAAGTGAGATCTTGTTGAATGTATATCAATGAAAATATTTAGAATATCAAATTTCCATATTTTTTGTCGTATAAATTTAAAGATAAAAATGTTTAAAATCGTATTTTATAAACTGTGACAAGTTAAAAGGGGTAAACAATTAGGGACAGAGAGAGTACAATAAATAGAGATTTGACATATTTTTGTATGCAAGTATTCGTGAAGTTCGTGGTAGGGATTAGGGAATAGTGAAGTACATTAGGGTAGTAGATTTCAAATTTATATATGTAATGTTTTTGCTAATTTAAGAAAAGTGTATCAAATAAAATCACGTTGTTGAATTATTTTCATAATTTATCCTTTTATAATATTTGTACAATAAAGTTTGATTTTATAGATGGTAGTAATTGATTGTTTTTTGGTTGAATATTATTCTTTGAAAATTAAAAATCTTTATAAAGTGCACCTTTTCATAACTTTTTCCAATTAGCTAGATAACTACTTTATATTATATAGTAATGTACTACATTATATAAATTTCTATAATCCACATTATTTCAAGTCAACCAACCCAAAAACTAAACAACACAAAAACACCCTTTGGTAAATTGAAGTTGACTATTCTATATTACAAAGCTATTAACATATTCATATATATATAATAACACGGAGTGTACAAAATTTGTATGAATATAAACTAATTTAAGTGATTAACTAATATGAATTCTTAAAGGGTTAGCTGTGAGAATCCACGCGGGCTTTAATGATTCGAATTGTTGATCCATTTATAACAAGTCTTCCTTTTTAGATTCGTACCCGCGTCATTAACTATTAGGGTGATACCTTAATTGAATATTCATATACATCGTATTAAACCGTTATATTTCATGATTGCAATTGGTTGATTGCTTCTACGAGTTATAGCAACTAGTGAGTATATGTGTGGAATTTTATCCAAGCAATCAAGAAAAAATTCTTAAACACATTGAGAAAATGTAACTAAAAGTAAGCCAAAGACAAGAAAAGACATGTGCCTGTGAAATTGGTTACGCGTTTCTAATTTCATGCAAGTCTCATAACAACGCTCAGGAGCACTATAGTAAAAAAGAGGTGGCGTGGGCGTTGAACATCTGTCTACTACCAAGTGGATTGACTTTTTTGGTTTTATATACAATAAGTAACAAAGAATATAGCAAAATCATTAAGGGCCCACTAACTTGGTTCTACTAAATCAATTTCATAGCTCAGGCCTATAGAGTAGGTAGGTAGGCTAAGCAGTAGCGGCGGAGCAGAGCAGAGCAGAGCCGAGCCTCCTCCCACCTTCGACGAAGAGAGAAAGAGAAAGAGAAAGAGAAAGTGAAAGAGAAAGTAGAGTGCATGAGATGATAAATGATGGATAGTATTGTCTAGTACAATCTTCAAGTCCTCTCAAATCAAATCATGCAGCGATTGCTAACACGCTTTAGTCCTCTCTGGCACCCATGTTATGTTTCACGTTCAATGCAATGTCATTTGAACATGTTCATTACCAACACAACTTAAGAGCCATCCAAAATATTTACCTCCATCCCCCAAGAGGCCAAAATGACCGGCATTTCTTTTTACAGAAATAAAGTTTAAAATTTTGACCAATAAATTCGCATTGTATAATAAAAAATAATATATGTAACTGAGATTTTATTGAATGTGTTTCAGTGTAAACTTTTTAAATATCAAGTTTTCATAATTTTTTGTCTTACAAATTTATAAATATAGACGTTTAAAATCGTATTTTATAGACTGCAAAAAGTCAGATGAAGTAATTTTTGAGATACGGAGAGAGCAGTAATTACTTCGTTCTTAATTGCTTGTTACATTTTTATTTTTAGAGTTAAAATTTAAAAACTTTGATCTCAAATTTTATTTATATTATAATAAATAATATATTTAAGTGAGATCTTATAAGATACATCTCAAAATAAAATTCATAATTTTTTGTACTATTAATATAAAAAAAACACTTTAAATTTTGTCTTAGTGATTATAAAAAGTCAAATAAAACAAAAAAAGGAGGACTGATCAAATATGAGATATATATAGTCTAAATTAGAGGGGAGGATAACTTTGAACTTAGAAGTAGAAAAATAATGTTGACTTAAAGTGGCCTTAATTTGCTGAAACGCCTACCCATGTCTCACCGGGCATTGTCGCATGGATGAGTGCTGACCTAAATACAAGCTAAGTGGCCTAAATTAGATCAAACGCCCACCCATGTTTCATTGGGCATGGATGACCTAAATACGAGCCTTGACTGCAAGCTACTGTTGCGATAGATGTGTTGGCTGCAAACTCCACAGCTCGATGATGCACTGATGCACTGCACCCTTGGAAATATTGTTCAAGTTATAGGTGTTGTATGTAAATTAAGCCAATAACACTTACTGTGGACAGTTAGATTGTACATAGCATTAAATACGTCTTTTTAAACAACAAAAAAAAAAAATATAAGTTTTATCAATCTTAATTTATTTTTACAAAATTTAATTTATTTTAGGTTATCTTTACTAAACTAAATATATTTTTAATAAAATTATTTTATTTCTGCTAAATTGAACTTATTTTATTTTTAATATTTCTAAATTATTGTTGATACTTAGATAACCAGAGTCTTACTAGATCTTACATATAATCTTTACAACTTACCCAATACCAAAATCTTGCTTGTTAACACTTGACTTGGTCGTGCGATAATAGTCCGATACCACAGTCTAATATGCTTAAATTTCTTGTCACTAATCGACTAAAATGCGACGATGTCATTATTCTTTATGGTCTTGATGTATATTAGATTCACTGATAGCCTGATTTAGTAGTGAAAGCACGATTAACTTCGTAATGTTTTCATTAACATAATTAAAAGTATGTATAAAATTATCTTACAATATAAATGGTGTACATAACTAAATGATATTTATTACATAATTTATTACTCTCGCAGTCAAAGCGGGAGATGTAAGTACACTTACAATGTCCCAAAAATCGTAAAAGTATGATGTGAAAGTCCCTTTGTAAAACATGAACCTTACCACGTGCAACCTTTTACAAAATAAGAAAATGCCCTTCTCAGTGTGTTTATTGTCATAATAAACTAAAGTATTCTTAATCCAAACCCATAGCCCCAAGCATAAATTATGAAATTACATTAACAACCCCGCGATACTGGACTTCAACACAAGATTAGTTACCCTAGTTGGAACTTTTAGGAACACTCAGAAAGGAGGTGGGAATTCTTCACTTACAACAACAACAATAGAGGTGGAAGATGATATGGATGGCCTAGAGGAGGAAGAAGTGGAGGTGAAAAAGGAAATATAAAGATGGTTAGTTGGCTACTAATGCTCAAACTAACATAGAAACTAGCATTAATTTGGCTACTAAAGACATCATTACTGCTCAAGCAACTTGAAAATTTGATGAAATTGCTTCTTGGTTCCTCTAAACCTCCAATCTCATGAACACAAGATTGAGTTGGACATGGGATATGCACGAATAGTAAGCATGTCTCTATGTGAGAAACTTGGAAGATATTATGTAGCTATGGTACTCAACTACTTCACTGATGTAGAAAACTACGAATTGGATGCTTTAGACACATAACTGATAGCTACACGGGTAAGAATAATCCAATGTTAATCTTCCCACAAGAGAATTTTGAATTATATCTCACAAAGGCCCTGTCAGTCTCGAGAATGAAATGGTGTATAAAGTAACTATATCAAACAAAATCTACTACTAGGTTAAAACTCACTCATGATATTGATTATAATGTCATCTTCTATGAAAATTACTTTGTTTTTGTTATAAAAGATAGCTGCAATGGAAGATTCAAAGATATTGACTGAGCAAAAAATAGGATGTACTATTTGATAAGTAACCCTCTTGAGGATGTAATAAGGGAACTTCAATTCCAGGCTCTCTTAGCTCAGAGTGTGAGGGTCTGAGCTCTTACAGCACACATTTCAACAGCAATGAATGTAGTTGCGAGTGGACACAATAACCTTCTTGACATTATTAGTGGGATCTCTCAACTAACAAATAGCATCACAGACTAGGTCATGCTTAGTTGGAAGAATTAGAAGAATAGAGGACTTAAGAGATGTGGTAAAACTTTGCAATGAATTACGTGTGACTTGTGTATATTGAGGGTAAAATTGTAATTTCTTCTTTTTTTTAAAGTTGCACTTTTGAGTATTGAAATTGTATTTTTTGCAAATGAAAATATACTTGAGGATATGAATTTATGCTATTAGCAAATGAAGTTATACATAGTTTCACCAGTTTCGCATGGGTCATTCTTTTACCATCATTTTCTTTTTTAAAGTTGCACTTTTGAGATTTGAAGTAATTCTATTTGCAAATGAAAATGTACTTTTAGAATATAAAGTTGTACTATTAGGAAATAAAGTTATATGCAGTTTCACTATTTTTGCTTAGGCACATTATTTTACTTTCAATTTATATTTTTAAGTTACACTTTTGAAAATTAAAATTATAATATTTCCAATTGAAAATGTACTTATAGAATATAAAGTTGTACTATTAGGAAATTGTAATAACCGCAACATTAGTGGTTTTAAGTGCTGCATTTTTTTTTAAAAAACCGCAGCACTTGGTATTAAGGTATATTTCAAACCGTTAAATTCTTTGAATTACGTATAACCGCAGTATTTATATCGAAGCAATTAAATGATTTTCTACTAGTGAGACTATCACCCTCCATATATATAACTATACTCCCTTTAGGTCGGCCCGACCTGACTTGACCTTTTTGTATCTTATTTGGCCCAGTTAGACTCGGCCCATTTTGTATCTTCTTCGATTCGTCATAGCTCGTTTTGCATGTAACCCATCCCAACCCTAACCCAACCTAATGCACAGATTACGCAGATATATGTAGAGAGAGATATCAGGCTACATAATACATGGAAAGATATTGATGAAGTTGAGCCTCATAATACAAGCCTCAAACCAAAAAGGATATTCAAGGTAGATTAAATTAACACATGTACAACTAATTTTTCCTATTTTATGTCTACTATCATGTAAAAAAGGATGAAAAGAAAGGAAACTAGGCCGTTTAGAAATAAATCATATTAGGGAGGTCATTGATCTACCTAAGGGAAAATATGCCATTGGGAACAAATGGTAGTATAGAGTGAAAGAAGATAAAAATGGAAATGTGTATATGCACAAAGCTAGACTAGTTTTCTAGGAAATAATCAGAATTATGGCATTGATTATCACCAAACTTATGGATGTTAAGAGTGCATTCTTGCAAGGTGATTCGTTGTTGGATACTATGTGTATAAAGATTCCCTCTGAATACACAAGGGTTGGAAGCAGGATTATCTATCATATGAGGGGGTGTCAAGTTAGTCTAAGGAAACCTTAATTAAGGTGTGCAAACTCAAGGCTCTTTATGGACTCGAGAAGGCCAAAAATGGTTTCCATTATTGGGAGTGCTTTTGATCAACATTAGTTTGTGCAATCCAAAAATGAATACACTATAGGTTCACTAAAAAAGAGGGAAGTTCTTTAACAATAATATTGGTCTATATATGTTGATGATCTAAGAGGTTTCCCTAATAATAACTTAATTATATCAAAATAGTAAGATCTCAAATATAAGTATTGTTATTTCATATATAGAAATATAGAAGATAAAAAAATACTAAAATACTCATATTAGATTTAGACATTATGATCTCAGATATAAAAATAAAATTATAAAAATGCCCTATAATATATTTATATCAAGTATAAATTTATTGACGATTTAATTATAATAGGAAATGACTGGAACGTTATTAATAATACTAAATATTAAAGCTTCCATATCTGCTCAGTTCCACATGAAGGCGAAGGGTCAACTTATGTATTTCCCAGGAATTGAAGTAGATTATTCAGAGGATAGAACATTCTTGACCTAGAAGAAATATACTATGGATATGCTTGATGTGATTACAACATGTCAACATGAGAGGTGCCAGACTGCCAGACCCTTAAAGTTACCCATGAACAGCCATGAGAAACTAAGCCGCATGGACGTAGGATATCAAATAACTCATCCTGAAGACTATTAAAAACTGGTGTCATAAGCCCTGACATTTCTTATACAATTCATTTACTGTGAGATATCATGCACATACCAAATTTAGTGTACATGCAGGATCCTCTCCAAATTAGGGAATTTTACTAGCTAGCGACGGGTGGATAGTGCACTTGGGTCACCTGCTCTAAAAAAATGGGGTTTTATGGTATACATGTCAGTTATGTGAAATGTAAAATATTACATTCTACATAACTGCTGACATGTGTACTGTGTACATTTTGTACATTTTATATGTACGTAATGTACATTTTTCTTATACGTGATGTACATTTTCTTGGAGCGGGTGTACCATGAGCATGATGCACCCGGGTATATTATCTAATTTGCGGTTAGCTAGTCAGTCAACAACTCATCTCACTGCTTATTGTGACATTAACTAGGCATGGTCATGGTGTCAAACATCAAGGAGGTCTATATCAAGCTACTGCATTTTACTCGGTGATTCACCAATATTATGGAAGAGTAAAACACAAAGTATGGTGGCCTACTGCAAAAGAAGAATACAGATCATTGCTCCTAACTATTTGCGAAGTAATGTGGATGAATCATCTTCTAAAAGACCTAGGCATTAAATGATGGCACAATATCTCCAACCTATGTTCCTTAGCTTCTACTTAGCAGCTAGCAGACATCTTCACTAAGCAACAAACTCTCAACAACAGAAGTATTTATTACATTAGCTGGGAGTTCTTTCAAAGCCCTCTTTAAAGCTTGAGGGGGTGTATTGGGTGTATTAGCCAAAGTAAGTATCAAGTCAAGCTCTCTTAGCAAATTCCATGCACACTTAACACACTTTATTATATGTTTCTAGATGATGAATTCCTAATTTAGAACTTATATAATATATCAAAGGGGATTTTCAGAATTTTATTTCTATACTTGAGATTATAATGTCTATTTTTTAAAATATTATTTTTCTATTTTTATATATTTTTTATTTTTATATATGAAATAACAATAACTATATATGAGATTTCAATATTATATTATAAATTATATGACGTAGCTATGTTATTTAGGTTTTACAGTAGCTATGTATAGGCGTGGCAAATGGATCAGGTCGGGTCAAATTCGTGTTCGGGTCACCTATTTTTAAGTCAGCTATCTCCCAACCCAAACCTGATCCATTTAAGTTTTCGGGTTGAAAACTCCAACCCGAACCTAACCCATTTAATTTCGGGTCGGGTTCGTGTCAACCCATTTCAGTTTTTGTGTCGAAAATTTCAACCCTACCCGCTATTTTCGGGTCGGGTTCGGGTCAGTTTTTGTCACCCCTGATATGTGGTTATTCAATAGAGTGGCCGAAGAAAAAGAAAACTTTTAGAATTGAGATGAAACGGCTTACAAGTTGACATTAGTAGTTTAATTTTCTTTTAGCGTTTTTATTTGGGCTTGGATTTTAGGCAGAATGGGTGACTGGCCAAGTAAATTTTTTTTAATCTACTTAATATAGTTTGTTTATAAGGTTGGATTCGGGTTGACCCGACCTTATTTTGACCCAGTTTCGGGTTACGTGGGTCATTTTCGGGTTGGAAATTTCAACCTTAACCTAACCCATTTAATTTCGGGTAGGGTTCGTGTCAACCCATTTAAGTTTTCGTGTCAGAAATCTCAACCCTAACCCGCTATTTTCGGGTCGGATTCGTGTCGGATTTTTCAAATTTTGCCACCTCTATCTATGCAGTTGTCTTTCTTCTGTACTAGAATACTAGCAGGTAATTTCATAAGATCATGTGCCTATACATGATTGACTTAGATTGTGTCGCTGAGTTGTCCAAAATCCATATAGCCTTGTCATATATCGGAGCTAGTACTATGGTATTGAGTAGTACAAACACAAAAAAATGAATCAAGGAAAACAATTGTCGAGTTTGAGAAAATATGAGAAACTCTGCGTAATGTTCAGATTATTTGAAAATGTCTTGAAATAACTAATCATTTGTTCTTTATAGTTTATTTATCGAAGAAGCCAAATTCTAAAGTAAAAATTTAGAGATACAAATTTGGTATAAATAAACTAACTCTAATGTTTTTTTATTAAATTATTTTACTTTTTGAAATACTTTTTAGTTTACAAGTTGCAAAGTAAATTGTCAATTTTAAAAAAAAATTAAAGGGTATAATTTAACCTTTGGATAATTTACTTTTAATAAAAGATTAAAGGATTATATGTTTAACACCCCCATATTTCTCCTTATTTTGGAAATATTATTTTGATCAAATTATTTGGATAAATACAAAAATATTACTAGCATGTGATAACATGAGATATTAAATACTAACTACTCAACTCACTATGCAACAAAAAAGCTAAGTGTGCACTTTCATAAATATTTAATTAAAAGAGTAATAATAAAAAAAATTACAATAATGTTTCCAAAACTAGTTATACAAAACCAATATTCAAATAATCATAACAATGTAAACTCTCTTCATGCAAATCCCTTCACGAAGATGTCCATTTATTATAAGCATAATTTATCAGTCTACACACCAAAAGTAAATGGGAAAAAGCGAAAATAAATAGAATACATATGTGTGCATGATAAAGTAAAATAATCAAGTTCAACTCAAATATTCTCAAACGTGCTTTAATGTATAAACTTCTTTGATAATTTCTTAAGTTCAATAATAGTATTTTAAAACAATTAAAAGAGTTACTGTGATTAAATCATAAGTTTTACCAAATAGTAATAATAAATTCTCAAAATTCAATATACTTATGTAATCAAACATGAGGAATTTAAGTTTGACACCTCCTAAGTCCTAAGTGTACGCACCCATAAGTGAGTATTGCTTTTACATATTCTATATATTAGTGTAATCATAGACAATTTATGGTCCGAAATAATAAACTTTATCTTCCATAGTAATGGAGGTAAACTTGAATAAAGAAAAATTCACTTACATAAATCCAATAATTTTATTGACAAAATAATTTGATATTAATTCATAAATAATTTTAATAATAATAGAAATAATTCAAAAATCCTCTTTATAATACTCAAAACTCATGGTACACATAGTGTAGCCAAGATCAATTTATTTTCTTTAACTTCCAAACTCATAAACTAATAACAACTTGTAACAATTATTTATCACTCTTTGAAATATTTTGCCAACATTTAAATCTAAAAAAAAAAGAGTTTTTCCAATACTTCCAAAGGTTTGACCAACATAATTATCAAACAAAATATTTTGACAACAATTCCATTATTCACACAATTATTTTGAAATAACAGGCCAACAACATAAATGCAACAATAGTACAATCCAAAAATATAATGAAATCATCATTCAAATAATTTCAATCATGTTTAATCATTCAAATAATTTAGATCACGCTTTATTAATTAAACATAATTTAAAACCTAATTAACAAAATTACAAATCAATTCTCCATTCATGAAATCTTAAAACATTCTTATGTTAATAAATTTTTTTTTATCATAAACACTCATTCCTTAAGGTACAAGCCACATCTATGTACCTTGATTCCTTCATTCACAAGTAACATAAAAAGTTACGTGAATTTCATGAATCAAACGCAAAAAATAAATACATATAATCAATATACGAATTACATGCTAACAATTAATTCCAACCAGAAATAAATCCTAATTTAATTTTAATCATTCGCCGTAATTTTTTCATTAAAGATTGAACTTTATTTTCCAAAATATATAATAAATCAAAACAATTATAAATCAAAACAATTACAAATCAAAAGATTTACAGTGAGATAATTAAGAAAAATTATTAAGTGAATTAAGAAAGAGGCAAAAGGAGATATAGGAGAAGGCCATGCAAGGCCGCGCGTGGATTCACGTGTGGCTGGGAGAGGAAGAGACGACAGTGCATGAGCGTGTATGAGGAGGAATAAGAGGTGGCCAACTGCTTGGAGGAGTGTTGTGTAAGGTGTTTCGACAACGCAATTTTGTTAATTAAAGTGAAAATAAAGATTGCTTACTATTTTGGAGTGAAGTATTTATAATAAAATGGTAAGAGAATCTGAATTGGTTAGGAATTCATAGAAATCGATTTGATCATAAAGGAATTAAAATAAATTTAGGAAAAGTTGTCTAATGGCTAAGAAAAAGAATTTATTTTACAAAGCTTTTTTTAAAATCAATCAAAATATTCCTAAGCAATAATCATTGAAATCAATGATTAATTTTCAATCCAAAATATCTCATGTACATTTCAAAAGATTGATTTCCTAAATTTCTTCCTCAATATATTCAGATTTTGTAAATTATTTTCAATAACTTGAATAAGTAAATACTTTAATTAAATAAAATATTTGTAGTTCAAATATAATTTTCCTCCGAAATCATTTAAGGTTACCTTATTTCATAGATGATTACACCTTTCTTCTCGTATTAGTTTTTACACTTTTCTTTTTTATTTGCCTCAAATTAGTTTTTACACTTTTCTTTTTCATTTGCCTCAAATTAATTTTTGAACTTCTATTTTGAAAAATGTCTTACTAATATTTTAATTCATCTCCCTTCTCTACCAAAAGTTGTGTTATTCCTGTACACTCTCACACTCAAATAAAATATTTTTCATAATATCTTGTCACATCTACTTTTTCAATAAATTAATGACCCCTAACTTTTTCATATTTATTTTTTTAATAAAATAACTACAATAACCAAATATCAACTTATCACCTTAAATTTTATGCATTAATAAGTAAAAAATTATTATGGGACTGAAGAAGTAATTAAATGACTAAAATATTTTTAAAAATATATCTTTAATTAAATAAATATATTAGCAATATATTTCTAAATACCTTAAAAATATGGAGTATTACAATATGATCATATGCAGAGAATATGAGTAGAAAATTACGAGGAGAACATCTAAAAATGATGTGCTCCTAGATGCATAATAGACGTTCTACCTCCGATTATCTTTCTATAATAATAGATGTTAGTTTAGTTCTAATAATTTAAATCAAATAAAATAAGCTAAATAAAACAGAGCTAATTAAGTCAACTAGCATATAAATACCTGCTCCAACATTTTTAAATTTTTTTAAAGGATATAATAGCTACATTTAATTAAAAGTATTATTTGATATAATATAGATATTCCCCTTAATAAAATTTTATTTCCTTTAATATGTACGTAGACCCCAGGATGCATGTTTAAGTCAACTCCATATCTTTGCTAATTGAACATCAAATCTGAACACAAGTTGCTATATATTCCTAGGATTAAGATTTTGATTCTTAAGAAGAAGAAAAAAAAGTGTGCATGATACTTAGACCAAATCTTACCAAATTGACATGCATTTAGTTTTAAAAGACATTAAAAGCATTAGAATTTGTAACTTGCAATTGTTTTTTTTTTTACCCCTTATAAAAACTTGCCAATAATTTGGTAGTCAATGCAATATAAATTTCTAGTTGTTAAAAAAAAAACATAAAAAAATAAAAATTTATAGATAGTTGAAATTATTTTGACAACTTTATTCATGCTTAGTGTTCTAATAACCCCACAATTAAAGGCAAGTTGTGAACTAAATAGACTACTAGATAAGGAATTATACGTATAATAAGTCAAATGCAGGGAGTTCCTTCCAAGTTGCATGCATTGACTCATCGACTAAGTTAGTTAAAAAGATGTCAAGCAATTTGACACCTTTATTTTCTTCTTTTGCTTTAATAGGGCAAAGATAAAATGCAAGGTCCATAGTCTAGATTTCATTAGTAATAATGATGTAAGTCATTATCATAATGTATAGTTATATATATAGATATACTTCTTGCTTTCTCTTGCATGCAAAAATTTAGGGTAGAATATATGCTAATGACTCTTAACAAATATCTTAAGTTGGGTGGCTTGGTGGCTCCTAATGCAAATACATGTTTGAGATATAAAGAATATATGAATTAGATTATGAGTATATACATATATATTATATATGTTTCAAACTTGAATAATGCTTTTTCCTTAATTGAAAGGGTAAGGGACCTTTAAGCTTTGCATGTTACCTTTACCTTTCCCCCAAAAAATAATTTTTTTATAAAAAAAAAAATTCTAAAATAAGCTTGTGTATATAGTTGTGAAGTTAATTTATCAACATATAAATCGTATGAAAACTAGTCATTTTAATTATATTGATTGATAATGGACTTTAGTATTCTTAATATTTATAAAGAGTTGATTATATAAATATTTGGTTGATAATTTGATAACCATGTTAAGCTTTAGAAAAAATGTTAATTTCTTGTTTGTTAATGGTATTATATAGTTTTTCATATTGTACAAAATCTCTCTAGATTATTTTTAAAATATGAAATAATTTTGTAGATTGTTGTAAAGTCAACGGTGTATTTGTTTTCTCCTTTCCTTTTTTTAACAAGGACCTTTAACAGCAATGGATCCCACATTCCTACGCCAAATACGCCATCTCAACCTAAGGGGTAGAATAATATAGGTAGGCACAAAACTACCCCTCTCGTGACACCTTTCATGATATTTTAAAGGCGTTACGAGTAATAATATTTATGGATCCTTGTTCTACGCGTAAATTTTTTTCTTATCCATTTCGGAGTAGAAAATGCATGGTTATATATAGTATGATTATTTTATTTTATATTACTAATTTCATCCATAAAATAATTCAGCGATTGTAAAAATAATTGAAAAAAATTATTAAAAAAGGTACACACAAGGTCTACTAATGAAATAATATTTTTTAGAAGCAAACTAATCAAATAGAGTAGTATATTGATGATATCTTTTAAATAAGTGTTATTAGAATACTTATAACCTCCAATAGTTAAGTGTCTTATTAAATACTAAATGTATATTTAGCATATCATAAAATTATAAAACTAAAAAACCCAACTTTAATACCAGAGTATACACGTAGTATGACACAATATATATTTTAATATCCAAGATGCTATTACATACAAACCTACTACCATTATCATTATACCTAATATCCACCAAGATAAAATTTTGATTGCATTTTGTCAAAAAACTAAAAATATAAATCTTAAATTTGAGATATTGTATAGTTATATGACACAATTAGGTTGACAAGAGAGTAAATATATTCAAAACAAGACTTAATAATTTATAGAGTAAAATTTTAAAAATAAAAAAAAACTAATAATAATTAGAAATAAGGATAAAGGTATAAATTTTCATAAAAACTAAAATATTCAATGTCATAAATGTTTTAAATTAATTATCATTAAAAAACTTAGTTAAGACTTTTAAATTTTTTTATTTAAACAATAGTTTTAAAATATCTTTGGTTCCTTTCGAGCCTTGTACCGTAATAGGTAGTCGCACTCCTTACCTAAGCCCAAGGACGACACCGTCTCAGATATGTCATGCATACTCGTATAGAAGTAGTTTACTAGTAGACAATTTAAAGTCTATATAATAAGTAATTATACGAATTTCTATCAGTGTAGTGTATTATTCATGTAAACATAAATTTGCAAACATTATAGGTCCTCAGTTCCTCACCTGGTATTGAATTTAGATAAAGTTATTCATCGTAGTAGATAATACGGACTATTATCCTCCATATTTCTTGAATCATGCAAATATAATGTTTGCAAATGAGGAGTACGAACATTATATTTACATGAAGATGTTTCTAATTATATTGATTAATAATGGACTCATCAAGATGTTTCTTGCTATATTAAGTTCATTATCCATATTTGTTAATGTAAAATTATTTTGTTATTTATGGTTTTGGCGATGTTAAGAAAATATTGTGGTAGCATATATTCAGGCTCGTTCCTGACATTTTAGAAGCCTAGGGAGAAATAAGAAAATTGGGCTCTAAAATTTAATAATATATTTTGTATTATTTTATTTTCTTGTTTAACAAATATAAAAAATTAAACAGTTGTTTCACAAAATAAATAAACTATTAAAAAATATGATTAAAAATAATACTATGCATTATAATAACATAAATCATTAATAAAATTTCAATTTAAACAATATCGTGAACAATCCATTTCATAAAATTTTTTATTTACCAAGTATCTTATTATTATGGTCATTTCTCTTTATAATATTATAAATAGTTCTCTTCACAAATTAATAAATATAGTACACATTCTAAATATAATGAATTAATAAGATGTTATTGCATTAACAAAATGGGAACAATAATAACTATGTACAAATAATAGACAAAATAATTAGTTGAATTTCTTACATTTTTTTATTTGTGACATAAGTAGCTATATTGGTGACAATAATATTTTGTATATTATATTTAGTTTTAGTAGGTTGTTGCTTGTTTTTTTAATTCATATGAGGTATGTATATAGTATGGGGTTAAGAAAAAATAAATCGAACGGACAATCATAAAATATGCAAGTAAAGGGAATCGAACCCATGTCAAATTACATTAAAAACTTTATATTAGTAGACCCTTTACCATTAAGATACTTTAATTAATATGATAAAATTTACACATATTATATTTATATCCCTTTTATTTTTATCTTAACATTAAAAAAAAACCCTATTTAACGGGGCCCTAAACGGCCGCCCCACTCGCCCCACTCTAGGGACGGGGATGCATATATTACTCCATGTTTAATTACACCTTGAAAATATGTTTGTCATTTATAAGGAGAAAAATGACATAAGAAATTAGAGGAGATGAAATAAGCTATAGAGCTGATTGATTGGTAAGGAGTTTTATAATCTAAAAATACAAAAATTGTTGGGTTTATTTTTTTTTAAATTTTTATAAAAAAAAAAAATTGGGTTTATTGTTATGGAGAGATCCATTTCCTTCAAGGGACCATATTAGATTTTTTTTTGGGGGCATTTCTAAAACGAAGACAACAAAAGGCAACGAATAAAGAAATATTTTGAAAGATTAGAACTTGTGTCCTCTCAAATCCAAAAGATTCACTTTTTTTTTTTTTTTTTACACTTTCCTTGAAACTATACATCTTATATGCTCCTTTTTCAAATTTTCAATTGAAAGATCACATAATACGTCTTTTGGCGTTCTGTAGGACTTAAATAGAATCCCTTTCTAAGTTGTAAACTGTAAAAAATAAACGTCTCTTAAGTTGTATTGACGACTCATAAATGTTACTATGTTAGTCACGACGATCACACTTTGGCTATCTTTTTTACTCTTTCTTTTCAATATTTGACGTGTAAAAAAATAAAATTACAACGAACATTTCTAATGAACTTATGCTATTATGAGTAGATGTTTAGGCGAAAATAGGAATGAAGTAAAAATGACATTAGAATATATTTTCTCCTTTAATTAAGAAACTAGTCAGTCACTGAAGTTTGTACATTGCAAGGGTTGTTCGATTTGTGTATGTTGTATGTAGATAATCTATGAATCTTATAATTTTTACCCCAATATATAGAAATATATGTCTATTTTATGCATGGACGATATCCTGAACTGTTGCATGGATTCAAATGATACGCTAAATCAACCTTCTTTGATTCTATTCCTCAAAAATCCAAAATTTTGAAACTTATATTGAATCTTTAAATCCCAGGTTCTGTTATATTTTGTAATTTAGATCGAATGAAATTTTAGAAATTGAGTTTTTAGATTATCATATATCAAAGTTTAGATTATTCTTACTTTTAAGAGTACAAATTGTTCATATTGCGAGTATAGATAATTATATATGAATGGAATTATAATATGTTATAATCATTAACTTATTCTAAGAATATGTTACTTATAAATATTCTTAATTAGTTTTGTAAATTAGTACTAATTAATTCAAATTCAATAAAATAGAATCAGAATTCAAAACTAAGATTATTTCAATGTTTGTAGAAATCTATTTGTTAATTTGATAAGTTATTTATATATAGTTAATTAACTTCCTATATTTTGTGATTCCAGCCTCAAATCTCATGAGTAACGACTCAATGGGATGAAAGAGAGTGAATAGCGAGTTTGCAAAGGTACACAATTGTTCACCCATCTTGATTAGAGAATAACTGCTTTTGTATTTTGCAAATGATGAAGTGTTATGATTAATTAAAATGAGTTATAAGAATGGTTTTGAGATAAGTTGAGAATGATTATGTTGTTTAGACTTTTACTTTGAAAAGTTATACAAACTTCTATATGTTGGCTTATTTGTGAAATTGTTGAAAAAGGAGGATGTGAATGTTAGGTTAATATTCATCGAAAGATTAAGGAGGTATGTCATCGTATTATTGGTTGTGGTTGATTGGTTTAATAAACCTATTTAAATCAAATGAAAATGATCTAATTTATTAAGGAAACTATGTTGAAATATGTGGAAATTACTTGTTGGAATGTTATACAATTTTTTTTTTCTATTTGAATTATAGCTAATGTTGGATTGTTTGGTAAGTATTGATTTTCAAGGCTTCTGACTGTAGGAATTTAGATGCGATTAGCGGAATTTCAAGAAACGATTTCTTGGCACCTAACACAGGATCTCATGCATATAATAATACGAATCATTAGAACAGTATAACATACCCTTGATGCGTGAATTCCTCGAAGCAAAAGGGCACGTTTTACGGAGAATCTAGAACGTCAAATGTCGTTCCTCTAGTATTGGTCCACAAGCAGGATTGGATTACCCACGTATACTAGTACGGAATCAAGAACGGTTCTTGATTGCTTTTTAGGGTTTTTGGGTTATGTGAGAAAAAGCAAAAGCTGGTATTGAAAAATAATGATCTAGGGTTTTCAACCCCATATATCTATATATATATATATATATATATATATATATATATATATATGATAATCAAGTAACTCAAAGTGACTCAATTACCTAATTTGATCAACTTACAACTCTCACATAAGTATATGAGATTTATCAAATCACTGCTTATTTGTGTGACCTCATAGGACTCAGTTATAGTTAGTAGTATACTAATCGAATTAATATACATATTATAGTTGGTTTCTAGTAAAACACTATAATGATATAAAATAACTGAATTTCATTATCTCCATAATTCATCCTAATTATATCTAGTTTGTTACACTTGTTGAGGACATTCTTTCAATCTCCCACTTGTCTGAAAACAAGTGTGTAACCATAAACTCCTAAAGTCTCTTAATGTCGAATTTGATAGTATGATCATATCTTATGTCATCCATACTAATATTCAAATCATTTCTTGAAATATAAGCTTGAACTGTCCAAAACAAATGATTAACTCTTAATCCATTTGAGCACGGCCATGCATTTTCCAGTTCTTACTCTTCAAGAGGCCTAAGACACCCATCCTAACAATTAGGAGGACTTATTCAATCTTGTATAACCAAAACTCCACCTTAATTTTTAGCAATCCCGAACATTCCCTTTATAACCTCCTTTTATGGCACGGCGTTTGAGAATGTCAAAGACGTACTAATCACTAAATGAGAATAGTGCCATACTCATGTCAAAGGAATCCACTAAATATAATAAATGAAATTCTTAAAACATTTTGAAGAATATCAAGTAGGTCTATCCAATATATATCCGTATACATATCCATTTAAATGACTAGACATCTCCATGTCCCCATAGCCCATGAAACTGCGCTATCAATCAACTTACATACTAGTCCTCGAAAGAATCATTTATGTCCAAGTTAATGATTCAGACCAGGGACTAATAATATTTTATAACCTCGGTTTACTTAATAGGGTTTCATTCATCAAATCACATATTTGACAAGCCTATCGAGAGTTATATAATACTTTGGACATTTTATCTAAATCCAAACCACATTTAAATAAGAATAATACTTTATTGATAAACATAAACGTACATATCTAAGTGTTTTATGTCTATTACTAATTTTAAAATAAAATAGTACACAACTAAAGCCACTCTCCAATATGCTTAAGCCCTAAACCCTTAGTATGACTTTCATGCTTGGGTTGAGGCAACGGTTTAGTTAACGGATCAGCGATATTATCGTCCGTGTGAATCTTGCAAACAACCACATCCTTCCTTTCTACTATCTCTCGAATGATGTGAAACTTTCTAAGTATATGTTTGGACTTCTGATGCGATCTTGGTTCCTTGCTTAGAGCAATGACACCATTATTATCACAATGTAAGACAATACCATTTCCAATACTAGGTACTACTCCTAGTTCAGAAATGAATTTCTTCATCCAAACTGCTTCCTTTGCTGCATCAGCTGCAGCAAAGTACTCAGCCTCTATTGTAGAATCAGCTATGGTGCTTTGCTTTAAATTTTTTTAGCTCACTGCCCCTCCATTTAGATGAAAGATGAACCCAGATTAAGATCGGAAATCATCCTTGTCTGTTTGGAAGCTCGCATCCGTGTAACCTTCAACAACCAATTCACTTTCACCTCCATACACTAAGAAATGATCCTTAGTTCTTCTCAAGTACCTAAGGATATTCTTAGCTGTATTCCAGTGCGCGTCGCCTGGATTCGATTGGTATCTGCTACACATACTCAAAGCATATGAAACATCCGACCGAGTACAAATCATGGCATACATGATGGACCCTATAGCCGAAGCATAAGGTACATTACTCATTCGCCTAATCTCATTAATGTTTGAAGGACATTGAGTCTTGCTTAGCGACAAACCATGTTGCATGAAAGGAAACCTCTTTTCGAATTTTCCATATTGAACCTAGTAAGAACCTTATCAATATAAGTTCTTTGACTAAGTCCAATTAATCGTTTAGATCTATCTCTATTGATCTTGATCCCCAAAATGTACTCAGCTTCTCCAAGGTCTTTCATAGAGAAACAATTCTTTAGCCATTCTTTGACAGAGTCAAGCATGAGAATGTCGTTTCCTATGAGTAATATGTCATCTACATATAAAACTAAGAAGACAATGCTACTCCCACTAAACTTCTTATATACACAAGATTCTTCTTCATTTTTGAGAAAACCAAACTGTTTGATAGCCTTATCAGATCGTTCCAACTCCGAGATGCTTGCTTCAGTCCATAAATAGACTTTTTAAGCTTGCACACCTTCCTAGGATTCTCAGGATCCATAAAACCCTCAGGCTGTGTCATATACACATCCTCTTTCAAGAACCCATTCAAGAAAGTGGTCTTGACATCCATTTGCCAAATTTCATAATCAAAGAATGCAGCAATCGCTAGGATTATTCGAATGGATTTAAGCATCGCAACTGGTGAAAATAGTCAATACCATGAATCTACCTGAAACCTTTTGCAACCAATCTAGCTTTGAAAACATCAATGTTTCCATCCTTATCTGTTTTCAATTTGAAAATCCATTTACAACCAATAGGTGTAATCCCGTTAGGCAAATCAACCAAGTCCCATACTTGATTCACAGACATGGATTCCATTTCAGATTTCATGGCTCCAAGCCATTTTTCGGAGTCTTGACTCACCAAGGCACCTTTGTAACTAGTAGGTTCCTCATGTTCTAAAATCATTATTTCAGAACTTTCAGTTAACAAGAAGTCCACAAACCTTATTGGTGGATTTCTTGGTCTACTTGTTTTATGAGGGGCAACAACAGGAGAAATTTCCTTCTCAACGATTTGAGAATTTTCGCTCGAATTAGATTCGAGTGGAGCAGTAGGAGGTTCAAACATTCAGTTCTCTTCCTCCAGCACAAGGTCATGCATGAGAGAGGGTTCATGCATTGGATGCACAACCTCTACCGCAGGCAATGGCACAAGTACTTCTGCTTCTGACATGGATTGAACCATATCCGTTTGTTGCACTTCTCGAACTTCTTCGAGAAATACATTACTCCCACTTACCTTTTTGGAAATGAAATCCTTTTCCAGAAAAGGTACCATCCTTAGCAACAAACACTTTGTTCTCATGATGGTTGTAGAAGTAATAGCCCCTTGTTTCTTTAGGATAACCTACAAAGAAACACTTGTCGGATTTGGGAGCGAGTTTGTCAGGCTGTAAACGTTTTACATAAGCCTTACATCCCCAAATGCGTAAATAAGACAAGCTAGGAACTCTTCCTCTCCATAACTGATATGGTGTCTTATTGACTGCCTTGGACGGAGTCCTATTTAGTGTAAAAGCAGCAGTTTTGAGAGCATGTCCCCAAAAAGATATAGGAAGGTCAGCAAGACTCATCATAGATCAAACCATATCTAATAGAGTTCGATTTCTCCTTTTAGATACACCATTCTTTTGAGGTGTTCCTGGTGGAGTCCGTTGTGAAAGAATCCCACATCTTTTCAAATGATCACTAAACTCTTGGCTCAAATATTCACCACCATGATCTGATTGTAATGCTTTTATTGTTTTCCCAAGTTGGTTCTCTACTTCATTTTGGAACTCTTTGAACTTTTCAAAGGATTCTGACTTCTATTTCATTAAGTAAATATATCCATATCTATTTAAATCATCAGTAAAGGTTATGAAGTAGCTATAACCTCCCCTAGCTTTTGCACTCATTGGTCCACATACATCTGTATGTATTAAGCCCAATAGTTCATCGGCTCTTTCACCTTTTCCAGAAAAAGGTGATCTTGTCATTTTGCCCATCAAACACGACTCGCAGACATCAAATGATTCAAAATCAAAAGATATTAGAAGCACATCTTTATGTAACTTCTGAATGCGGCTTTGGTTTATGTGGCCCAAACGACAATGCTATAAATAGGTGACGTTTATATCATTTGACTTATGTTTCTTGCTTTCTATGTTAAGGATAGGCTTATCTTGGTTAAATAGATACAACCCATTAGTATTGTTAGCACTGGCATAAAACATGTCACCTTTATAGATAGAGAAACAACCTTTCTTTATCGTAAACGAATATCCTTCATGATCCAAAACATGAATTGAGACAATATTTTTATCAATATTAGGTATGTAATAACAATTATTAAGTTCCAATACTAATCCAGAAGGTAGAGGTAGATAATAAGTTCCAACTACTGTGGCAGCAACCTTTGCTCCATTAGCTACGTGCATTGCTACCTCTCCCTTAGCCAGCTTTCTACTCATTTTGAGTCCCTCCACATTTGAACAAATGTGAGAAGCACAACCAGTATCAAATACCCAAGAAGAAGTAGAAGTTGCTAAATTAACTTCTATAACATAGATACTTGAATTAGATGCACCTGACTTCTTGTCCTTCAAGTATATGGGGCAATTCCTCTTCCAGTGACCAATCATTTCACAGTAGAAGCATTTGCTTTCAGCAGCCACCCTTGGATTTGCTATAGCATTTGGCTTTTCAGAAGATTTGGAAACAACTTTTTGTTTACCATTTTTAAAATTTTCTTTGCCAGCCCCAACCTTCTTAAAACCTTTTTGGTTTTGCACCATAAGAATATCTTTCTTTGGCTCAAAATGGATGTTTTGCTCAGCGGTTATGAGTATCTCATTCAACTTATGCAAATTGGAAGGCAACGAATTGTTGTTGTAGTTACTAGACACGATATCTACAAAAAAAATATGCAAGATTTAATATGTTTATTAAAATGAGCTTTAGGTATTTAAACCTTTTAAATAATAAAAGCTACATGCACTCAATTCATTTAAAATGTCCCTTTTTGAATTAAGTGATTCCAAGATCCTATCTAAAATAATTTTAAGCGGACTTTTGCCCTACTCTTAAAGTTATTTTATCAAGGTAAGTAAACTCTTTACTAATTACAACACTTGTAATTCTTGGTTGATAGGTGATAACTCCTTATTTTATTCCTATCCCTTTGCTTCAAAACCCAAAACCCTTTTGATGATTTTGTTGAGTATAACCAAACAAGACTTGTAAATTTCCCAAATTTACCCTATTTATCCTAAAACCATTAGCAACACCCTGCTTAGGCAGAACCTATCACTAATGATCGAAGGCTTCAATAGGTGTCTGCTTAGAAAAGCATATTAACTCAATATTAAATAGGGACCTAAGTCATGTTGATTTATTTAAAAGCAAACTCATAACATAAATAAAGCAACATAAACTTAGAAGGCATATTTAAAGCAATATAAAATGCGAAAGATAAATGTGATCGTAGTATGGCCCCTAAATCCTAAAGACTACTCTTCATGGGCTTCGTCCTTAAACCATCATGGATCACCATCCTTGATCATCATTGGACCTTCACTCCTTGGATTTCCATCCATAGTGAATATATAATATTTTTGAAATTTAAAATAACAAAAATGAAATGAATTAAAAAAATACAAACGATACGCAAATTGTATTTAGGATACAAAAATACAAACGATACGGGGCCATACCAGTCACCTCATGCAATCACAATATCAAATATTATAAATTGCATAAAATAATGATAACAATAATAATATCATATATTATTAAGTGCATAAAATTAAATAATAATATCACATATTATTAACCAACATGCATAATAACATTTATTAAACTTTAATAATTTAACATGTCATTAAAACTATTAAAATTAAAACAACATGCTAAAAGCAATTATTACTTAACTTATTAATCACATTAATAAATTAAATAATAAACCAACCAATAAAATATGTCATAAAATTATTAAAAGGACATATTAAGTCTAATTTAATTAATCAAATTAATTAAATTAAATATTAACAAAAGAAATTACTAATATTATCATTATATTAGAAAATAAACATCATGCTATTAACAATTAAAAGCAATTTATTATTCAATTTATTAATCATATTAATAAATTAAATAATAAACTAACCATTACAACATGCCATAAAAAAACACTATTTAAATATATTAATCATATTAATAAATTTAAATAATAATAAATGAAATATGACATTAACAAAGTTTCAATTTTACTAATCTAATTAATAAAATTAAAACATAAATCATTCAATTTTACTAATCAAATTAATAAAATGAAAGACATTGATTGTTTAATACTATTAATCATATTAACAAATTAAATATATTTTCCATCAATAAGAATTATTGACTAATCTAATTAATTTTATTAACCATATTATTTTGACTCAATTAAACTTAAAGGTGATAATTAATATCAAATTAATTAGGAAATGAAATGGCAAAAAAATATATCTAAAGGATTGACCAACTGGGTTCCAAGCCCAGCCAGCCCACGAGTCTTGCAGCATGACTAGACCAACTGGGCTCCAAGCCCAGTCAGCCCGTCGCAGCAGCAAACCACCACAGGTCAACAACGATGTTCTTCGCACGCTCACCCTCTCCCCTTCAACCTCTCGCCGGCGTCAACTCCCGGCGACCCATTCAAAACAAACACCACCCCCAGACTCGCCAAAAGCCGGCGAACAAAACCCCCAAGGTTCCGTTGCCGGACGTCCACCATGACCCCTTCAATTCACGCCGCAAAGTCGTCGTGGCTTCCCGAAAGTTGCCTTCGCAACTGCGCAACATTTGCGCAATAATTGTGACAAATTCACCTCACTTTTGTTCGAATTTGGGGTCAATATCAAGAGCAATGTGTTCAATTATCATATAGCTTCAACTGGGTATGAATTAGTTTATGAAATTTCACAAATTTCATGCAATTGATCGAATTTGGGGCTAAATTTAGGGTTTATAAATGCGAAATATAATTAGAGCAATTTCGCTTGAATTTTCCAGAAATCAAACAATTAAATTGAGAGATATGCTTATTCAAACCACATGGAAGAAGGATCCAAACCTTAATCACGCCGAAATTCATTATTTCGTGGTGATTAAATTTAAAGTTAGGGTTTGTTAGTTGCGAAGAACACGAAGGATAAGGAAACCATTTCCTCCCGATGTTCGTACAAATTATTGATTAATGTCAGCATCATAATGCATTAAATTAATCAATTTCAACTGATTAAAATCCAATTTTAAACCACTGACTAACCTCCCCTAATTGAATCAAAATAACACAATTTCATACTTAATCATATTAAAATATGCAAGGGGCTAACTGATACCACTATAGAAATATAGATGCGATTAGCGGAATTTCAAGAAACGATTTCTTAGCACCTAACACCGAATCTCATTCATATAATAATATGAATCATTAGAACAGTATAACATACCCTTGATGCGTGAATTCCTCGAAGCAAAAGGGCATGTTTTACGGAGAATCTAGAATATCAAATGTCGTTCCTCTAGTATTGGTCCACAAGTAGGATTGGATTACCCACGTATACTAGTACGGAATCAAGAACGGTTCTTGATAGCTTTTTAGGGTTTTTGGGTTATGTGAGAAAAAGCAAAAGCTGGTATTGAAAAATAATGATCTAGGGTTTTTGGGTTATCATATATATATATGATAATCAAGTAACTCAAAGTGACTCAATTACCTAATTTGATCAACTTACAACTCTCACATAAGTATATGAGATTTATCCAATCACTGCTTATTTGTGTGACCTCATAGGACTCAGTTATAGTTAGTAGTATACTAATCGAATTAATATACATATTATAGCTGGTTTCTAGTAAAACACTATAATGATCTAAAATAACTGAATTTCATTATCTCCATAATTCATCCTAATTATATCTAGTTTGTTACACTTGTTGAGGATATTCCTTCACTGACAACTTGGAAGATACGAGAACCCATTTTTTTAATGTTAATGCACTTAAGAAAAGAATTGTTGGAAAACAATGAGTTTTGGTTTAATAAGTTGAGTACGCTAACAACAACGGATTAGTGAAGAGCTCTGTAGCTTTCGAATTCCAAGTTTAATCCCAATAACATCAACAACAATGACAAACTGGAATTATTAAACTACCCAACATAAATTAATTATGAAAGTTTGAGCAATCCCTTCTAATCAAATAAGAACCTTTTGCCAAACAAATTGAATTAACTTTGTTTAAAACCAATGAATAATTGTTAGGGCATGTCAAGATAAGAAGAAAAAGGTGGATCATAAGACAGGACAGAGCAAGGGGTGATCTAGCAATGAATAACAATAATGCTTCATTACTAGCGTCACAATAACCAACCATAGCCAAGGATACAACAGTAACAGCAACAAGGACTTTGATAAAGTTATTTATAAAATCATAAGTTTTCCATGAAAATACTTTTCAAAAAATTCATTTTAATGATTTATTTTCCATAAAAACTCCAGTAAATCTCTTTAATAAAAGGGACTTTGAATCTCACCAATTAAGTCTTATACCTTGGGTGTTCCAAATACATTTACCTATATGCTTACATAAATCCTAAGTATACTCCTAACTTAGTCTTCATGCTCTCAACTGCTTGGAGCTTCTCCTTTGATGCTCCATCTTAAATTCCAACTTTGGAACTCGAAGGATCAATCAACTGGAACTCGTATTTAATTTCCCATAGATGAGTGAATTTTTTACTCTTTGCTTAACTTCATAATTCTTGTTAAGCTTGATGTCTTCTTTGACTTAGTATAACTGCTTTAGGAACTCCCTTCCTCCTACTTTGGAACTTGTTTCCTTAGCTTACACAATACTTAGACAAACAACATCAATTGTGTTTGCATTCTCATCACCAAAACTCATCACAAGGTGAAACAACACACCCCCATGAAAACAACATATTAAAGCGGGCTTTTTTCCTCTCTCAGACCTCTCATTTAAGTGATTTATGAGTCTAACTTAACTAGCTTTTTGAGACCTATAACTTGGACGTTATCTGGAAGCCTAATTCTAGACGTAAGATTGACTTAATTGGATGGGACAGAAGCTCATATGTGCTTGCATGTAAGATACTTTAATGGAGAAAGCAAGGAAAGTGCGAGGAAAAGGGGGATGGAAATCATGGCAGCCTCATATGCTGGTTTTCATGAAGGAAATGGAGAAAATTTATATGAGACTTTTTTAGTAATTTTATTTCTATATCTAATATCATAATATATGTACCTGATATACATTTTTCTGTATTTTTATATCTTTTTTATTTCAATATTTGATATAACAATATTTATATCTGATATAATAGTAACTATATCGAATATAACAATACCTATATTTGATATTTCAATATCCTAGTATAATTTACATAAGATATGCATTATGAAAAGAGAAAATGAAGAATGAGATGAAGCTTTATGGGTGAAGAAAACAAGGAAGTCCTGAGAGCAATTTCGTAATTTTATACATCAAACCAAAAAATTCCTTGTTACAAACAAAAAAACCTAATTGAATCCCAAATTATATTTATACCAAATTCGTTTATATCCGAGAGTCAATATAACATAATTTAACTAATTACTATGATTTACATGTTTAGAAATTTGGATTGTAATAATTGTAACAAATCCAAATTTCATATAATTAGGTCAATTTTTTTATGATCCTTGGACAAGGCATATAAAATGACTTTATGTTAGTTTTAATTCCGCGATGTTCAATTTAAATAATAGTAAGGAAAAAGAAAAAAATGCTTAAATTTAATGTTTTTTCTACTATATATAAACTAGTTAATATTTAATATAAACTTATTTTCAATGATTAAAACTTTTTTATATAGATAAATTTTGTAACATGAATTAAATAGAGGCTTAATTTGGTTAAATTATTGCAAATGTCTTTATAAATACAAAATTTTCTCTCCCCGATAGGCTTACCTCCCAACTTTGAGCTACTTTTGTGTGCTAATCTTGTTTCACATAGAATGTATTGATCTACTACAAATACCTACCTTTCTTTTTATATGGAGTATTAAGAAAGTATTATCCTAATTTCAGTGTATCTTCCTTTTTCAAAAAACATCTCATTTTGTTTTCCACCTAAAAGTAAATAAAAATTGGAGTAATATGATTTTATTGGATGATGATAGGCTTGAAAGCTTGATAATTTTCAAACATGAGTAGTGCTAATTGCTGAAAAGATAAAGGCCCATGTCTCATCAAAAGTTACGAACCTTTTACCTTCACTATACGATAGAAACGAAGACTACAAAGGTCCAATGATTTGGGCTTGCCTTTGAGGCCCACTATGCCCACTAACAACCTTCAACTTCTGTCAAGGTTAGCCTAACAAAGAACAGATACGGATGATAGGCTCCGCTCCGTAGAAAGTTACGGTCGTCGGAGTCAAATCTAGTAATCGCTTTCCAAAATTAAAAAACCATCAACAAAACTCTTTATGGGATTAGAAGACAAGTTGCCTCACAACTAACTTACTTGTTTCTTTATTTTTGTCCTATTTTTATTTATAAAGTTAAATTTTAAAAAATTTGACTATAAATCGTAACTAACTCGTTCCTTTATTTTTGTCTCATTTTTATTTATAAAGTTAAAGTTTAAAAAATTTGACTATAAATCTTGATTATGCCATAAGAGATAATATATTCAAGTTGAATTTTATTCGAAACATCTCACGTAAATTTTTAGATTATCAAGTTTTCTAAGTTTGTCTTATAGATTTGTACATAAAGGCGTATTAAGTCTTTGTTAAAAATAGTGAAAAGTCAATTGGAATAAAAAATTAAGTAAAAAATTAAGAACACAAGAAGTATCTATTGGTTTTACGGGAACACTTTAGGCTACAATTAAGGCCCATCTTACTTGACTAGATACGTTTAATACCTCTACTGGATTAAATTTTATGATCCACCCCCATGTTATAACGTGTAATATTACTTTGGACAACTTGCATGTCGTAGATTTAGTTGATGGGTTGTAATTTCATTTAACTCTTCAATGTAAAAAAAATTACGGAGTAAATTACAACATTCAGTGGTCTGTCACCTCCCTCTAGATATAACGTTGATAGACACAATAAATTGAGTAGCATAATTAATTTTAGGCAAGAAAAACATGCAGTATCATGCTACTATCTATGGGTTAATTAATCAACACATTGAATAGATTATTCGTTCACATTGGGAATAATGATAGAAGAAACTTGTTCATAGAAAAGGATGAGCGCCATCCAATTCAACTATGTAAAGAAAATAGTCGGTATTGGTTGTGACATGTCACACCATTTTATTGGTATGACAAGCCTAAGTAAACGCGCTGACAAATAGGCATTAGTTTTCGTGAGCATTAAATATTACGCTGCATTATTACATTCTACATTTCATTCACTATTTCATTCTCTCTTTTATTCGCAATATTTTTACCAGAAATTATGGAATCTTACAAAACAATGAGCTCGAATACATTGCTGAAGAATTCTAATGAAACTACGAGTTCGAAGGAATTGCAATTGGAAATATATGATGTTTTTAAATCAAATAATGAAGACTTGAAAACTTCAAGATGTGAAGGTAACTATCATATTTTTATATATTCTGAATATATTTCACTTGGTAATCTTTAATTTTGAATTTACATATTTGATATTAGAATTTGTTTGCTTGATATTAAATTATCTTTATCTTAGATTAAATACAAACGAAGATAAAAATCACATAATATCTACACTTCGTACCGAAATACTTGGCAACATTATCAAATATGTGATACATTTTTTTTAAAAATCATAATCATAACCATCTAGATTAGCCTAAATTGTGACCATCGATTTTCTTCTTGTATTTATTTGGAAAATTTTAGTGACAATTAAAGAAAGACGTGATGAATGACGCAAACCCAATTGTCTTTTACACAAAACTCCACCCGTGGCTATGTCTTTGTACAACTTTACAGCATCCCACTTACCCCGTAGGTGATAGGCCTCGCAAACTTCTATGCCAAACCTACTCTCTACTCTCTTTTTATAAAACAATAATCCCACACTCGACACTAGCTTCCCTCATTTCCACCACTTATTGTTCGTCAACAAGTTTTGAAGAATAAATTATGAATTTTGGAGGTGGTCACGGTGGTGGTGGTGGGGGGTTCGGCGGAGGACATGGCGGAGGTGGGGGGAATAGAGTTCCTCTTCTGGGTCGGCATGTGAGTTATTTCTCACTCATTCTTGTACCTTTCTTTATTTGTTCCAAGTTTGATGTTTTTAGCAATTGAGTGGCTGTGACTTTAGATAGGGTTTTCATTTTTAGAATTTTTTCATAGAATTTTGGGTTGGATTGTTTCACAATGATTGGAAATTGTGGGTGTTTTCAAGTTTTGATCTTTGCGATAACTAGTTGAGTTAAAGGTTGAAAATTGTGGGTTTTGAAGATAGTGTTCATTTGAAGAGAAATAATGTGGGTCATATGTTGGTGCTATGATAGGATATATTATAATAAGTATGTTAATCTGGAAAGTTTTGATCATTGCATTAGTTTTGGATGGCTACAAGTAGTTTAATACTCTTTTTTGCTATTTGGATAGCTATTCCTTATTAGAAGCCACTTTCTGTATATTTATCACTGCTACGGAGTAAATTCTATCTATGTTTGCTAGGTGACATTTCACTCTTATGATGAAATCACTGCGATGTCATTGGCTTCAAAATGTAAGCTTTTAAGAGCCTTCGGAGCTTTGAGATGCCATCTATTACTGTAAATTCAGATGAAATTTTGTGAGTGCTTATTAGTGTCTCTTAATGCATGTTCATATTCATGTGGAATTCACAAAAAGTGTCTATATTTGGAATTTCAACTGCCCCAACGTGGAACTAGGCCTCCGGGGTGCGAGCATTTGGTATTTTTTATATTGGTTTCTGGCGATTGCCAGTTGTAAAAGACTATTTAATAAAATCAATCATTTTTCCTTGGAAGTTTTTAATTTTTGCAGGAAGCTACTTTAATTTTGGATGATCTTTGTTATGAAGATTGTTAAGCATTTTAGGTTCTGAATAGACCTCTGTTATGCATGGGATTCTATCGAAATACTGTAACAGTTACTAACCACCTAATTTTCTACAGGGAGGCTATAAGAGAGAGGAAGGTGGCTTAACAGACCTAGAGAATGGAGATGCACCGGTAGCTACCCGCATTTGCATATCTTATTCTTGAAATTTTTGTTTCTTCTTGCATTTTTGAGTGTGATGATGTTTAAAGAGTTTCTGACGTATCCTATTGGATATAGGCTGCAAATGTTGGATTCTGTAGGGTTCTTGCTCTTGTAAGTAATTCTTAAGATTCTGTATTCTGTGTTATTCACATATTTTGTTCTATTCATATTGTATTCATTAATAACTCATTTTGCAGGCGAAACCCGATGCACCGAAACTAGTTATTGCTACAGTTGCTTTGTTGATTGCAGCCACATCAAACATATTAGTTGTATGTATATTGTACGGAATGATTTGAATGTTTGAGTTTTAAAACAAAGAAATTTGTTCCCATTTTTTGAGCATTTGATGTCTTTTTGCAGCCAAAGTTTGGTGGAAAAATAATTGATATAGTGTCAGGAGATATCAGTACGCCAGAGCAGAAATCTGATGCTCGTGAAGCAGTCAAGAGCACAATTCTTGAGATCTTTTTGGTTGTTATCGTTGGGTGAGTCCACTTCTTAAATGATGACTTCGATAATAGTTTACTGTACTTAGTATTGTTTCTGAACTCTATCCTTAGTAATCTCTAATATGGTCTACCAATACTTCAAAGTGTCTTAAGTATTTTTGAAATGTCATTTTAATTTACGTGTTTCCTTCTTCTATTCCAGTTCATTGTGCACAGCGCTGAGGGCATGGCTATTTAATTCTGCAAGTGAAAGGGTTGTTGCGAGACTAAGAAAGAATCTATTCTCTCATCTAATTTGCCAGGTGGAGAAATTATCCTTTGAGTTTGTTGATATGATGTACAATGTTTATTGTTATTTTTCATAAAAGAGTATAATGCTTCTTTTCTATCCTCCTACTTTGGCTGTGAAATTGATCCTGGTGCTTTCTCTCTCCTTTTCTCCTCCTGATTTCAGGAAATAGCATTTTTTGATATTACTCGAACAGGGGAGCTTTTGAGTAGACTAGCTGAAGATACCCAAATTATAAAGAATGCTGCTACTACTAATCTTTCTGAAGCTCTGAGAAATCTAGCAACTGCGTTTATTGGTCTTGGTTTCATGTTTGCAACTTCTTGGAAGTTAACATGTAAGAATATGTTTTTCTGTTAGCTACTCCCTGAGTGTTACTCATCAACTAAACACACGGATTAAGAACTGGCTGAAAGACATCAGAAGATGTATTGGAAATGTTGATGACAAATGACCCTGTCTAGTTAGTTTAAATTTATGTATATTACATGGTTTTTTGAAATTTAATTAAATAATTGGTGGCTAAAAGGGTGGACAAGTTGTAGTCAACAAATACGAGGAATATTGCTTTCTGAAAATGGAAAAAAGGAACATTTATATGGATTTATATGGGAAGCATGAATGCCGTTCATTTCCTTTCATTGATTTCTGATAAGTGTGACCTTAATTCATGCTCAGTGTTGGCATTGGCTGTTGTGCCTCCAATTTCTGTTGGTGTACGTAAATTTGGCCGCTTTCTTCGTGAGCTCTCGCACAAGACTCAGGCAGCCGCAGCAGCAGCATCTTCAATTGCTGAGGTGTGTTGTGGCTTTTGATTACACACTAGTCAAAGCATTTGGTCCCTTTTATCTTCAACTTTTCAATTCAATGGTCAGGAAAACTGGCTGAAAGATCCATTCATGGCTATCTAGCATTTAAAATTTTGAGAGTAACACCTTGATTCCTTATGTAAGATGTCCGTTGCATGTTAGAGATGTCACATCTTCTCTTCTTTGGTGTAAATAGATAACTGTTCTATAAAAATGTGGTTAAAGAACACTATGGTTTCTCAATGAAAACCTTGACGTTCCATTGGTTCTGGAAGTTATAGGAATTAGTTTCACACAGTTTAAATTTTACAGGAATCTTTTGGTGCTATCCGTACAGTAAGGTCCTTTGCCCAAGAAGATTATGAAATTCAGCGGTACTCTGAAAAAGTTGATGAGACTTTAAACTTGGGACTTACACAAGCTGTAAGATTCTCATATAAATTCTATCTCTTCTTGTTTATAGCAGCTTCCGAGGTCTTATTCTGGTCAGTATAGAAAGTTGCAGGTTTATTCTTTGGAGGACTAAATGCGGCATCCACCCTGTCAGTTATTGTTGTGGTGATATATGGAGCTATCCTCACTATCAATGGTACCGGCATGACACCTGGTGCCCTTACATCCTTCATATTATATAGCCTTACTGGTAATTATTCTACAATTTTCTGCCAAACATGTAGCCATAGACAAGAAGTATGCATAACAAAGATTAGTTACAGAAAATTTTAGTTGCTTGGTATTGTACGAGTATACTTAGTAAACCGTTTGTCTTGCCATCTGTATATGAATTTTTGATAGATGACCTTTACAATCATTATACATGCAGTTGGGTCGTCAATATCTGGACTGTCTGGATTATACACAGTGGCTATGAAAGCTGCTGGGGCCAGTAGGCGTGTATTCCAACTGCTAGACCGAACATCATCCATGCCGAATTCAGGTTCTAAGTGTCCTCTAGGGTGAGTTTGTTTTAATGTTTATTGTTCGTTCCTGGAATCAATTGTTTGGGCAAGAAATTTTAAAAGCAGAATTAGTTTTGCAGGATCCATCTTTTCATTTTCCCCTCCTTTGTCTTTGTTTATTAGGGATCAAGATGCAGAATTGGAGTTAGATGATGTATGGTTTGCATATCCTTCACGTCCAAGTCATATGGTACTTAAGGTAGTAATAAAAGCCCAGCCTCCGTCTACGTGATTCTACAAATTCAATGCAATACTGAGCAGTTAACTTTAACTTTCTAGGGAATAGCGTTAAAACTGCTGTCTGGTTCAAAAGTTGCTCTTGTTGGTCCAAGTGGTGGAGGAAAGGTAATTTTTATTTCTGTATAAGCTCCTGAGATGTCTGTTACTATTCTGAAGGATTGAATTTTATTAATAAGAGCATATGGTAACTGTTCCACCTTATTTTTTTCTTCAGACTACCATAGCACATTTGATTGAGAGATTTTATGATCCTACTAAGGGGAAGATCTTGCTAAGTGGGGTTCCACTAGTTGAAATATCTCACAAGCATTTGCATAGCAAGGTAAAGTTGGTCAATAAGAAACCACAATTACTCATCAATATAAGATTACATAGAAAGGTATTTTGAAATGATTTAATTATTGAAAGGGAAAACGCGTTAGCTTTATGTAGCCTGATGATCACCTTGGTGTGTGTGTGTCTTGTGTTGGTGAGCTACTTGGCCCTTTTACTATTCCAATTCTGATTCTAAGTTATAATAGGAGAGTTTGAACTCTTTTAGGAGTTGAATTAGTATGATCCTGACACCTTATTCATCCGTTCATGATAACCTTTATTTCTGCTCTCTCATCTCATAATAATGTTGATTACAAAGAAGTTTACATCAGTTCAGGAGGTTTTTCCTCTCTACTTTTTCTCTGAAGTTGCCCATCCAACTACCCATTTTTTTTTACTCTACTTTCTCGCTGCCTAAATCTCTGTGCAAAAGATGTGAACTTAGCTTAAGGTTTTTAGTTCTGTAAATTGTGATTGAAGTTTGATAATGGGCTGCAGATTAGCATTGTAAGCCAGGAGCCAACTCTATTCAACTGCTCCATAGAAGAGAACATCGCATATGGACTAAATGGCAAAGCGAGTGATGCTGACATAGAGAACGCTGCTGTAAGATGAAACGTGTATATACATCCCAAATATTCTGTATGCTGTATCATTTCTAATCCTCTCTTTGTAACAGAAAATGGCAAATGCACATGAATTTATATCCAAGTTTCCTGAGAAGTATCAAACTCATGTTGGAGAACGTGGAGTTAGGCTATCTGGCGGTCAGAAACAGCGGATTGCAATTGCCAGAGCTTTGCTGATGAACCCAAAAATATTACTTTTGGATGAAGCGACAAGTGCCCTGGATGCTGAAAGTGAATACCTAGTGCAGGTTCAGTAACACATATTTCTCATTATTTCATTTTCAGGTTTTAACTTTGAACTTTGTATGAACTTTCAAGTTTTGGGTGTTATGTAGGATGCCATGGATCGCTTGATGACTGGCAGAACTGTCCTAGTCATAGCACACAGGCTTTCGACTGTCAAAAGTGCAAACATTGTAGCTGTTATATCTGATGGTCAGGTGGTGGAAAGGGGCAGCCATGATGAACTTTTGAGCAAGGACGGCATCTACACTGCTCTAGTAAGGCGGCAGTTGCAGGGACCCAAAACTGATAGCTAACACTGAATATATTTCTTACAGTCCAGATCATATAATTTAGAATTTTAATTTGTAATGTAGTCTTTTCTCTGCCATGCAACTAAACAAGTGAAGTTTATTTTTCTGGCTTCCTCCACTGCTCCACATCTATATGCATATTAATCGGGTCCTTCGAAGGAATGTATGGGCTATTTCATCTTAAACATATCTTATCGGTCAGTCTTACACCTTCCATTTTTCTTCCCTACATCTTATGATCTTAGTCGCATGGGAGTAATCCAACAAGGTCTTTTTGTGTGATAAGACTGATAGTCATCAAGAGTTTGATGAGCTGCTTAATAAACATGATTAAATAAAAGGCAAAATTTTCGATTTAGCTATTCAAAACCAAATGCTGGTAGTACAACTGATTTCATCTTAACTGAAAACAAGAAAATCATCACTTCATCCCAACCATTTTAAATGAAAAGAAAATCAAAATCTTATTTATTACCATATTTGAAGCAGAGTATTTAGATTCGAAATGGAGGAGTATATATGATACATCACATTTATACTGGCAATTGGTTAAAACAAATTCTGGAGGCACAAGTAGGCTAGTAGGACAGAAAAAAGAAAATTCTAAAAACATATTCTTCAAAAATTGGAAGCATCAACTGTATTGACTAGAGGTAGGACATCAACAACAGTTGCAATGGCTAACAGTTGAAAAATATTGAGTATCCTATAGCAACTCAGCGCCCGAGTTCATCATAAAATTTCAAGTGTGTAATACCATCCTCGTTATGCATCTAGCCGGTGCTCTATTTATTAGCAAATAAATGCTCCCCTTTGATTGATCATCGCGCACCCAACGTCCATGTTTTTAAGATCTTCCTCTAAGGGTTTGATTTAGGCACACAATGAACTGAAGCTGCTCGATCATTTCTTGTGGCAGGCTCAAGCTTTGACAAAGATACGTTGTCTGCACAGATTAAGTCAGCCAGGAACAACAATTCAGAAGCTATCAGCTTTGATGACATTAAACAGCAAACAAGAACTAGAAACTCTTCTTTGATCTCTACAAGCAACTCCAAACTCGGGACATAAATTTCGAGTAGTTTGCAAAAAAGCTTTCTCTCTGACTAAGCACTAAACATTCCAACGTTTCACGGAAGTATCAGAACGTAAAATACCCTGATCTCAGCAGAGAACAAAACATGGACAGAAAATTGATGACATTAAACAGTAAACAAGAACTAGAAACTCTTCTTTGATCTCTACAAGCAGCACCAAACTTAGTCCATAAATTTCGAGTAGTCTGCAAAAAAGCTTTCTCTATGACTGAGCATTAAACATTCCAACGCTTTACGGAAGTATCAGAACGTAAAATACCCTGAACTCAGCAGGAGAACAAAATATGGACAGAAAATTGGTCATCATGAAACAAATAAACTTAACCAGGCTTCTACACCAAAACAAAATTTCTATGAATGAATGCAAGTTCTTCATGTATTCTTTGGACTATGGGCATTTTGGATGCTTGAAGTGTTTCCATAATCCAGCAGGATGTCGAGTCTTCTTTTCAAGATAGTCAGAAAACCTGCCATACATGTTCTTTTCACATTCAAGATATAGCTTTGCATAGAGATTGTAGAATCTAACCCTGCTTGGTTTTATCATATCCCTCAATCCTACCTCAAAACCAAGCCTGTCTCTTGATCTCAGATAATCACATTATACCTAGGAACAATCTATTTGTCAAAATTCACCCCCAAATAATCTGGAAGCGCAATCAAACACTGAACATCAACTTTCATCTCTTCAAGAGAAACTCGATTTTCCTTTCAATGTCCTCATTGTCATATATTAGTGAACTTAGTTCTCTTTTCAATATATTCAAAGCATCCCTTCGTAAGCAATCAGCTCTCAATTTAACAGCAAATCCAGCTTTGAACTCCCCCTTACTGAATATCTTCTCTTTGATTGATTCTCGACACCTCAGCCTCCCAAGCAACTTCAAACATCTTCTCAGCCCCCTAAGCTCCATACTAAGAATTCTCAGTTCCCTATAACTCTCTTCCCTCAATTATCTCCTTCCAAAACCCATTTCCTAGAACTCATCCATCAAAGCCTTCAACCTATTTTCTAGACAATTGTATATTCTCAACGTTTTGAACTACAAAAGACATAGAGGTGCCATGCCGCTATTAATATGAAGCTCATCATTATCTCCCGCCCATCCTTCCAACTTTGGCAGGTTCGTTAACTCAAATCACTCAAGACGAGGAAAGAATGAGAATTCTTCCTCACTACTTGACGACAACAATCCACATACAGTGGAAGCTGATCTCGTATTACTGCTAACTGCTGCAGTTAAAACTTTATTCAATTATATACTCCTAATTCGAAAAATTGTCAAAAAGAAGGATTTTCAGATGGCGTAGAGTCCCTAGGCATCCTAAGTACTGCAAATTTGGGATTCAGTAAAGTTAGGTATTCCAATATGGGCAACCTTCTATGACCAACGTTTTCAATTGCAAAAGACATAGGGATGCTGTAATACTATTGCTGCTGCTCTTACTAACCAAAAACACCACATTGTGACGCCAGAAACATAAAAAATACAGGATTCCTAACCGCAGTTAAGTGCATTTACTCCATCCCTTAGCTAAATTAAGTCAGGAAAAATCCATGCACATATGAAGACCGCCTATTTTATAAAATTCATTAGGTTGTCCCGTTGTAAATGTTTCTAACTGGCCTAATGTGTACGGATTTGTACCCCTATAGAACATATAGTTTCAAAATTTAAAGATAAGTAGGAAATGTGATTAATAATTAGAGGAATACAAAGTGATGAATACAAAATTGGATATTAGACAGCTAAAACATTTTATCAGATACGCAGAAAAGCTAGCGAAAAATGGTGTCCTTATCCTATCCCTCCCAGCTAACGGAAGGGATGTGTTGAATGAGGTGCCAATCCTCCCCATTAGCATCTTGGCATCTTTCTTTGAGGCGTGCTGAACAATTAATGAGATAAAGTTCTTTGAGGGAGGTGAGTTTGGGCATAAAATCTGACAGTGATTTAATGCCTTTGCAATGTATAACTTGAAGACTTTGAAGGGCGGTCAAATACTGTATCCAGTTGAGCAAATCCACCAGCTGTGGGAGACTAATCAATCTCAAGGAAGTTAGAGTGATAAGGGGATTGCCACATGCCAATTCCTTCCTCTCATTCTGGTTCTTCTCCTTCTGAGAGCCTCAGCTTTGGGCTATCATTAATGACTAAATTCTCCAATACTGTTAGATGCTCCAATCCTCCATTAATATTGGGTAATGAATCGCCTTTATCCAAGTTAATATAGATGCTAGCTTTGCCTCTACTGCCACACCATGTGCTGCAAGCCCACTTCATGATGAGTTACTAGGCATCAAGGTAGCACTGAACATGGCAGAGAGAAAGCAATAGAATGACTTTTGTACTGGTTTCAGATTGCAAAGTGGCTCTGATATGCTAAACCAAAATAGCTGCAGCAATGATATTCATGTAAATGTGTTAAATGATCGCAAGGAGTTGCTCGAAATTTTCACCTGATGGAAGATTAAATTTCGAAATAGAGACAAGAAGAAGCTAGCTGATACGATGGCTAATGAATGCAGAAAAACTGCTGACAATGTCAACGCAATTTCAAATCCCCCTCCCTATTGCTTGAACATATATTTGAAGAAACATAAAAATAACCAGCCCTCTAGTGCCTAAAGACTATGAGACTATGAGACTACAGATATGTACTGTACTGGAGTAATGATTATGAGACTACTGCCTAAGGATTCTCTCTCATTCCGATTCAAATCTCAATTCTAATAATTCCAATTTGATTGACACTTCATCAAATTAAGGAACATAATCATCATTTTCTGATTGCTAAGTAGCCATCTTTTCATCATGGTTCCAAATTTCAAGTTGAACATATAGTTTATCTTATCACAAGATATACACAGAAAAACATAACAACGACAAAAGAGTGTCCTTATCCTAAACTCCCTCATGGGATGACTTCCAAGCTAAGGGAAGGGGTGTGTTGAATGAGGTGTCAATCCTCCCCATTAGAATTTGACATCTTTCAAGACTTTGAAGGGCAGTCAAACAATGTACACCACCTTTGGGAGACCATTCATGGCATTCAATGTCAAGGAAGTTAGATACCGATAAATGCTTTGTCGTGGCATGCCACTTCCTTCTCTTTCTTGTACTTCTCCTTCTGGTGGCCTTAGCTTTGGGCAACTTTTAATGCATAACTTCTCCAATGCTGTAAGATGCTCCAATCCTCCAGTAACACTCCTCAAATTGCAGCAGCTCCATAAGTCCAACGATCGCAGGGAAGTCGAACAGCTACGAAACACCTCTCCAACTTCTCCCAAATTCTCCACCAACCCGTCATCGCCTATGCTCAACATAGCAAGACATTGAAAAGCCTCCATAGGCTGCGAAAGCAACCATGCCACGTCACTAATTGAAATACGCTGCAAATTGGGAAAAGCGTGAAATGAAGTGGGGGATGAACACAACGGAATGCGAGCACTAGTAGTAGCCTCCTCTATTAGTTCTTCATTCATCAACCTAGTCCATTTTATTTGAAGTCTTGTATTGAAATTATGTAATTCTAGTGTTTCCAACATGGGGCACACAACAATATCTACCATCTCTGGACAATTGCGTATTCTAAAGTATTTCAACTGCAAAATAGGTAAAGGTGCCATAACATGACTATTATCTGCCACCAATCCTTTCAACTTTTTCAGGTTTGTTAAGTCAAGATGTTCAAGAGAAGGAAAGAATGAGAATCCTTCCTCACTACTTGACAAGAACAATCCTATCATCTCTGGGCATTCATATATAGTCAACTTTTTCAACTTCAAAAGACAAAGGGGTGCCATGCTGCTATTGTTGTCGTTGCTATTACTAAGAAGCTCATCATTATCTCCCACCAATCCTTTCATCTTTCGCAGGTTACTTAATTGAAGATCTTCAAGAGAGGGAAAGAATGAGAATCCTTCCTCACAACCTACTGCTGATGTTGTACCTTTTCTACTTATATACTCCAAATTCTGCGAACCATTAACCGAAAGGGTTTTCAAATGGCGCAGATTCCCCATGCATCCCAAGTACTGCAATTTTGGACAAGAATAAACAGAAATCTCAACAAGATTAGGGAGAAAGGTTGCCAAGTTATCATCCATTGACCACTCCGGCATTTTCACCCCATAATAGTTATAAATGTATATCTTCTTGAGATTAGAATGTGGCTGCATTAATTCCATCACTGCTTCATCATACTCCTCTCTTCCTATAATACCCTCTTTATCGAATAGAAGTCCCACTTGATGAAGATGCTTCTTGTTCATAAGGCATCCTCCCTCCCTTACACCATCTGCCTTAACATTTCTTAAGATATCCTTCAAACCTTCCACTGGAATTCCAGACAAGTATGGGATCCTGATTTCAAGATAACCTTTTAAGTTACTTGGTAATTTTAGATCTTCTAAACAATCAAACCATTTTTCACGATTCTGACTCTTATCTCCCACTACAAAATATCCAAGCGTGTGAAGGCAAGTCAACTTGCCCATACCTCTGGGCATATAAGTCAGGCCATAGCATCCCCGTAAGTCCAAGACACTAAGCTTAACTAGCTGGCTCATATCTTTTGGCAATTCTTTCAATCTAGCGCAAAAAGTTAACAACAATGTCTGCAGATTATATAATTTTAATCGTCTGGGGAGCATTTCCAGACATTCATTGCCCGAAAGGTTTAGATACCTTAAATGCAGCAATTCACTTATTGAGTCAGGCATCCTTGTGATATTTGCAATACTCAAGTCTAATGCCCTGAGGTACTTGGAGTTGGCTACTAGTGCATCCATGGAAGAGCTGTGCCAACCAAGCAATGAACGTATGTTCTTTTTAGTGGAAGAGTACTCTGTTAGTTGACTTCTTGCAAAATAGAGGTGACGTATATTTTTATCCACGTCGCCAATGACAGTGTTCACTGTGCAAATCTCCTTCCTTGTCACTTCTTGTGCAAGATCATGCATAAGATCGTGTATCTTACATGATTTAATATCACCATCTTCACCTTTGCTCACGTCTTGAAAGAAACACCTCTGCAACAAGATCGAAAAATATTCCTCACCGACATCTTCCATGCTCTGATCATAATCAGACGGAACTACGTATCCTTGTGCCATCCACAGCCTTATCAAAATCTCCTTATCAATCACATAATCCTTAGGGAACAACGCACAATAGCCAAAACAAGTCTTCAATGGGGATTCAAGCTGATAGTAACTAAGCTTAAGTATAGGCATTATGCCGTTGTTGTTCCCTTTAACTTTTGCAAATCCCATATCATGTACCGCTTGCCACTTATGTATTTTTTGGCCAAATAGAAGACTTCCCACTGCTTTAATGGCTAGAGGAACGTGAGCACATCTCCCGACAATTTCTTGACCAATTTTAACCAAGTCTTCTGGTGGATTTGTGTGCTCTGGTCCAAATGCTGCCCTTTTGAACATACACCATGAATTTTCCTTTGACAAGCCTTGCAACTCATGCACTAGACCATCTACAATTTTTGCTGTTTCCCGTGAACGAGTGGTTACCACAATCCAACTTCCCCTTAAACCTCTCATCAAGAATGGTGTCAGTGTAAGCCATTGATCACGATTTTCAGTCCACACATCATCCAAGATAAGCAAGAATCTTTGTCTTTCAAGATGTCCTCGCAGTTTACTTTGTAACCCATCCATCGTAAAGCCCCCACACTTCTTTTGATCAGTAGCTGAAGCTAAAATCCTGCCGAGAACTCCTTCCAAGTCCAGCGATTCTTCATCAGAAACACAAGTCCACAACCTCAATTGGAATGAAGATGTGACCCTTGCATCATTAAACACGAGTTGGGCAAGCGCAGTTTTCCCCAACCCTCCAATCCCCACAATAGTAAGGAAAGAAACATTTTGTTGAGCATCAGAATCTAGCAATATGCCAACAATCTTCTCCAAATCAGGCTCTCTTCCAATGATATCAGCTTCATACACATACGAACAGGTCTCAGGCCTCCTATTCCTAATTGGTTTAGGATCTATGTTAAGGCTGAACTTACTATTATCAACAATAGCATCCAACCTTTTCCTGATCTTGTCAACCCCTCGAGCCATGTTATAAGCAACCCCAGACTTGCAGAAAAAGGAGAAGAGACACTCCTCGATCCCTTTCTTCAACTTGTTCTGTTCAGCAAGAGTGACAAACTCATCGAAGAGATCATCAGCATCATAAACTGCATCCTTGAGGTCCTGAATATAGAGCTGTTCCTGCTCAGATAGCTCATGCTTGGCCTCTGCATCACTAAGTACAGCTTTGATTCTAGAGACAGTGCCACGGAGTTCATCAATCTGGGATTTGTAGCCAGCAATGGAACGTATGCCACCTTTGAGTTGACAGTATTCCAACGCTGCAAACAAAGTTTGAGCTACAGACATGGCTGTGCCGACATCCATTCTTGGTTTCACACACGCAATCAGAAGGAGAGAAGGGTAAGGTGGTTGAAAATGGTGTATGGGTTGTTGATAGAATTAGTGGTAAGATGCTTAATACTTTTAAGGTGAATAAAATTATTGTGGTCGGTTTAATGGAAATTGCCGCGTCGTTGCCTGTTTCAATTATTTTAATACTTGCATGAATCAACTGGTAATGGTTTATACATTTTGGATAGCGCAGACCTTAAAATAAGGCAGTAAATGCACTCATTTGGTGGTACACAGCTAGCACTAATCATACCTACCATATTCAAGTATCAAATATAACTTAAGAGTATTGTTAAAAGACTTAATTTATATCTAATTTACCATTAACTTGTAATTGTTCTAATATCCAACTTGCTTGGAAAAGCTTACAAATTCTTCGCTTTCACCTAATCGAGCATGAGATTAATTCATGAGATGTGCATAACTCTGGCTGTCCATGAAATTAATTCATCAAAATGTTGTAAGTGGACATTGTTGATGTCAATGGCAGTATCTTGTCTTGTAAGCGTGATCTTACAGGTGCTCTACAAAGTTGAGAAACTCATTACTGTACTTCTTGGTATGTTAGCAGATCCGGCCAAACTGATAATCCATAATCAGTGTAATACTAAGACTTCATTCACGTATATGTTATACAAAATATTATCAGTTTGGTCTTGGAAGTATCAACTGTATTGACTAGAGGTAGGACATCAACAACAACAGTTGCAATGGCCAACAGTTGAAAAATATTGAGTATCCTATAGCAACTCAGCGCCCGAGTTCATCATAAAATTTCAAGTGTATAATACCATCCTCATAATGCATCTAGCAGGTGCTCTATTTATTAGCAAATAAATGCTCCCCTTCGATTGATCATCGCGCACCCAACGTCTTACATGAGACAGATAAGACTTTTCAGACGAACCAAGAAATCAGCAAACAGCTTCCATGTTTTTTACATCTTCCTCTAAGGCTTTGATTTAGGCACACAATGAGCTGAAGCTGCGCGATCATTTCTTGTAGCTGCCTCAAGCTTTGACAAAGATACGTTGTCTGCACAGATTAAGTCAGCCAGGAACAACATTTTCAAAAGCTATCATCTTTGATGACATTAAATAGCAAACAAGAACTAGAAACTCTTCTTTGATCTCTACAAGCAGCACCAAACTCAGTTTATAAATTTCGAGTAGTCTGCAAAAAAGCTCTCTCTCTGACTGAGCATTAAACATTCCAACGCTTTATGGAAGTATCAGAACGTAAAATACCCTGAACTTAACAGAGAACAAAATATGAACAGAAAATTAGTATCAGAACGTAAAATACCATGAACTCAACAGAGAACAAAATATGGACAGAAAATTGGTCATCATGAAACGAATAACGTTACCCAGGCTTCAAGTTCTTCATATCTTCTTTGGAATTTTGGCATTTTGGAGGCTTGAAGTGTTGCCATAATCCAGCAGGATGTCGAGTCTTCTTTTCAAGATAGTCAAAAAACCTGCCATACATCTTTTCACATTCATTGTACATATGCCTTTGAAAATACTTTGCTGTCTCTTTCTCTTCTTTTGGGTTTGTTTGGTAAATCTGCAAACTCAGGTAGCCCACTAGGCCATTGTTCTTTGTTCTAACTACACAATTATGCCAACTAAGGTGGAAGTAGGACGGTTAGGATTGGATTGGATTGGATTAATAGATCGGGCGTGATTATATTCTATGAATAGTCTTTTGCTTTGGTTTTTAGGTAAGGATCAATTCGGTTAATCCGAACACCACTAAAGTACTGAACAAGTTAGGGACTCCAAACTTAACATGGGCTCGTATGAATTTTGTTCTACAATACCCCAAGTGTCTAAGTGTCTGACCTGTTTACTATCTCCATTCTCTATCAAATCTATTGATAACAGTTCCACCTTGATGTCCCAAACTCTTGTGTTTGCTTGTGTTTAGGATGATGTAAGTTACAGTGTAAGATGCACTGGTGTAATGGGTAGTTAATAGAATTAGTGATAATATACATCATTCCAAGTTTAAGTATCAAATATAACTTAGAGCATTGTTAAAAGACTTAATTAATTAACTAAGTTACCATTAACTTATAATTGTTCGTCAATCCAACGTGCTCGGGAAAGCTAACAAATTCTTGAACTTTCATCAAATTGAGCAGCCAATTTACAAGGGCCATATAGGAAAGATACAATAGTTACCAAACTTTTTTTTTTCAGAATTTAGTGCGGAGTATCAAAACACAATTCACAATTTAATGTAAAAGGTCCAAAGTACAAAGTATGTATATTTCAGACTTGGCTCAAGTGAAAACATTACAGTACAGAGCAGCAGTGAGTTTCTCATGCACAACTTTGTCCAAGTAATGAGGATGCAAGGTTTGCTCCTACTTCCCAACAAGACCTGATAAGGATTTGACGCAGTAGTTTCAGAAACGCTGAAGGAACTTCGATCATGGGGATCGACAAACTAACCTATGCAATGAACCCAATTCAAGATGAGTTTCTAGGCATCTAGGAAGCACTGAACACAACAAGAGAAAACAATATTCAGACTTCACATTACATAGTGCATCTGATATGCTAGCAAAAATAGCTGCAGGGCTGCAGCAATGAAATTCATGTAAATGTGAAACAATATCTTGAAGATTGCACGTGATTTTGATTAGTACAAACAAGTAGTTTTTTGTAGGTGATATGGACATTGTTTGACGAATTTTTTTTATTTTTAAGCTTTTTTTTACAAAAATTTTGAAAAATAAGCTACTGTTCAAGCTATTTTAAAAAATAAGCCGAATTTAGGGTCGAATTAAAAACGCTGCCTCTGGCAACGTTATACCTAATAAAAAAACGCTGCCCTGGGCAGCGTTTTGCATGAGGCTGAATTTGGATGGAAATTTTGGGTCATATGAAAACGCTGCCCAAGGCAGCGTTATAGGTCAGAAAAAAACACTGCCCTGGGCAGCGTTTTTCTTTAGAATAATTCTGGAGGAAATAAAAAAAAGAACTTAAAAAAAAAAACTGGACCTCAGTTTCTTAAAAAAAAAAACTAAAAAAAACTGGGCCTTAGAAAAAACATTGTCCTTTTCTTTTACCTAAAACGTTGCCCCGGACAGCGTTTTCCCCTGACCCAGAATTCACCCTAAAACCCAGCCCCATGCAAAACGCTGTCCTGGATAGCGTTTTTTTCAAGCTAAAACGCTTCCTTGGGTAGCGTTTTATTTTCGAACCTAAATTGGTTTATTTTTGAAATTATTTTAAACAGTAGCTTATTTTTCGAATTTTTTTATATTTTTGGCTCAAAAATAAAAAAAAATCTTGCTTGACTACTCTGGAAGTTGTAGGAATTAATAAATTTTACAGGAATCTTTTGTTGCTATCCGCACATTAAGGTCCTTTGCCCAAGAAGATTATGAAATTCAGCGGTACTCTCAGAAAGTTGATGAGACTTTAAACTTGGGACTTACACAAGCTGTAAGTTTCTCCTATGGATTCTAATCTATTTTTGTTTATAGCAGATTCCGAGGTCTGATTTTGATCGATACAGGAAGTTGCAGATTTATTCTTTGGAGGACTAAATGCAGCATCCACCCTGTCAGTTATTGTTGCGGTGATATATGGAGCTATCCTTACTATCAATGGTACCGGCATGACACCTGATGCCCTTAGGGATCAAGATGCAAAAGTGGAGTAAGATGATTTAATTATTGAAAGGGAAAACATGTTAGCTTTATGTAGCCTGATGATCACCTTTGTGTGTGTGTGTCCTATGTTGGTGAGCTACTTGGTCCTGACACTATTCCAATTCTGATACTAAGTTATTATATGACAGTGAACTCTTTTAGGAGTTGAATTAGTATGATCCAGACACCTTATTCAGCCATTCATGATAACCTTTACTTCTGCTCTCGTCTAACTATAATATTGATTACAAAGAAGTTTACATCCTTTCAGGAAGTTTTTCCTCTCTAGTTTTTCTCCAAAGCTGCCCATCCAACAACCCACTTTTTTTATCCTCTACTGTCACTATCTAAATCTCTGTGCAAAAGATGTGAACTTAGCTAAAGGTTTTTAATTCTGTAAATTCTGATCGAAGTTTGACAACGGGCTGCAGATTAGCATTGTAAGCCAGGAGCCAACTCTATTCAACTGCTCCATAGAAGAGAACATCGCATATGGACTAAATGGCAAAGCGAGTGATGCTGACATAGAGAACGCTGCTGTAAGATGAAACGTATATATACATCCCAAATATTCTGTATACTGTATCATTTCTAATCCTCTCTTTGTAACAGAAAATGGCAAATGCACATGAATTTATATCCAAGTTTCCTGAGAAGTATCAAACTCATGTTGGAGAACGTGGAGTTAGGCTATCAGGTGGTCATAGCAATTGCCAGAGCTCTGCTGATGAACCCAAAAGCAATACTTTTGGATGAAGCGACAAGTGCCCTGGATGCTGAAAGTGAATATCTAGTGCAGTTTCAGTAACACATACACGACATTTTTTGTTATTTCATTTTCAGGTTGCAACTTTGTACTTAGTATGAACCCTAACCTCAGCAGGAGAACAAAATATGGACAAAAATTCGGTCATCGTGAAACAAATAAACTTACCCAGGCTTCTACACCCAACCAAAAATTCTATGAATGAATTCAAGTTCTTCATATATTCTTTGAACTCTGGGCATTTTGGAGGCTTGAAGTGTTGCTGTAATCCAGCAGGATGTAGAGTCTTCTTTTCAAGATAGCCAGAAAACCAGCCATACATCTTTTCACATTCAGGATATGGTTTTACATAGAGGTTGGAGAATCTAACCCTGCTTGGTTTTATGATATCCCACAATCCTACCTTAAAACCAAGCCTGTCTCTTGATCTCAGATAATCACATTATACCTAGGAACAATCTGTTTGTGAAAATTCACCCCCAAATACTCTGGAACCACAATCAAACACTGAACATCAACTTTCATCCTCTTCAAAAGAAACTCAATTTTACTTTCAATGTCCTTAATGTCATATATTAGTGACCTTGGTTCTCTTTTCAATATATTCAAAGCATCCCTTCATAAGCAATCAACTCTCAATTTAAGAACTCCAAACATCTTATCAGTCCCCCTAAGCTTCATACTAAGAATTCTTGGTTCCCTAACAACCTCTTCCCTCGCTTATCTCCTCCTATAACCCATTTCCAAGAACTCAGCCATGAAAGCCTTCAACCTATTTTCTAACTGAAACCCTAACACTCCTGGAAAAGAATGATAAATCCTATCAATCCCTTCTTTGTTAAAACCAATCATAACCCAAAAGTCTATCCTCTTCCTAAGTTCGTCCTCACAGATCATAACCACCCCAGGAAACCCTCTAAAACCCTAACAACATTACCTTCACTAACCCACAAACCTTTAAAACCACTACATAACCACAAAACCTAAATGAGGTTATCCGATACCGCTTGAAAACTCGATAATGCCCTGCATTACCCTAGGAGAACAAAAATGGTTCCACATACTGCACAACAAGAATATGCAATTAAATGGCGAATTTTGAGCATACAAGTGATGAAAATGATGTAGTACTCCGTAATAGTTTCACTTTAGTTTTGTCAACAAATCCACTAGAATTGACATGCAACAAAGCAAACAAAAATGTGTCCAACACTCAAGCCATTTATTAACTATAAACATTAATTCAAAATACAAAGTGTCACGATTGAATTATCATTATACAGAAATCATATTATCATGGTCCCAAACTCCCAATGAACTTATAGTTATAAAAACCAAAAATAAACAATCCACATACAAGTGTAAGCTGATCTCGTATTACTACTACCTGCTGCAGTTAAAACGTTTTCAATTATATTCTTGAAATTCAGTAAATTATCAACACGAAAGACTTTCAGACGGCGCAAATTCCCTGGGCATCCCAAGTACTGCAAATTTGGGATTCAGTAAAGTTAGGGGTTCCAAAATGGGCAACCTTCTATAACCAATCTTTTCAATTGCAAAAGACATAGGGGTGCTGCAGTACTATTCCTGCTGCTATTGCTATGAAGCTCATCATGTTCCACCCATCCTTTCAGCTTTGGCAGGTCTCTTAACTCAAGTCGTTCAAGAGATGGAAAGAGTGAGAATCCTTCCTCACTGCTTGACAAGAATCCAACTTCAGCAGAAGCTGATCTCGCATTACTGCTACCTACTGCTGTTGCTGTACTTTTTCCAATAATATACTCCAAATTCAGCAAGTTACCAACGTCAAGGACTTTTAAATGGCACAGATTCCCTAAGCATCCTAAGTACTGCAATTTTGGACAATATGTAACAGAAATCTGAACAAGATTAGGGAGAAGGGTTGCCAAGTTATCATCCCTTGCCCACCCCGGCATTCTCGCCCCATTATAGCCAAACAATTCCAGTATCTTGAGATTAGAATGTGGTTGCATTAATTCCATCACTGCTTCATCATACTCCTCTCTTCCTATACCCTCCTCAAAACCGAATTCAATTTCCACAGAATCAAGATGTTCCTTGTTCATAAGGCATCCTCCCTTACTTACACCATATTCCTCAACTTTTCCTAAGATATCATTCATCCCTTCCACTGGAATTCCAGACAAGTATGGGATCTTGATTCTAAGATTACCTTTTAAGTCACTGAGTGATTTTAGATCTTCAATCCCATCAAACCATTTTTCCCAATTCCAACTCCCACAACAAATATAGGAAGAGTGTGAAGGCAAGTCAACTTGCCCAATCTTCTAGGCATACAAGTCAAGCTTGGACACATCCTTATGTCCAAGACCTTAAGCTTGACTAGCTTGCTCATATCTCCTGGCAATTCTTTCAATCTACGGCAACGATATAAAATCAATGTCTGCAGATTATATAATTTTGCAAATGATCTGGGGAGCACCGTGAGTTCATTGTCTGAGAGATCTACATACCTCAAATGCAGCAATTCACAAAGAGAGTCAGGCAGGCTTTTGATATTTAACTCACTCAAGTCTAATGCCCTGAGGTACTTCCACTTATCTAGTAGTGCTTCCACGGAAAAGCTGTCCATCTTGGCAATTCGACACCAATTGTAAGGAAGAAGACAGGAACGTATGTTCGTGTTAGTGAACGAGTACTCTGTAGACTGACTTCTTGCAAAACAGAGGTGACGAACATTTTTATCCACGTCACTAGTGACGGTTACTTGTTGAGCAATATCATGCATAAGATCATGTATCTTACATGAGTAAATATTACCATATCTATCTCTGATCACGTCTTGAAAGAAACACCTCCGCAACAAGATCGAAAATTATTCCTCGGCAACATCTTCCATGCTCTGATGATCGTATGACGGAATTATGTAAGCCTTGTGCAATCCACAGCCTTATCAACATCTCCTTCTCAATCTCGTAATCCTTAGGGAACAACGCACAATAGCCAAAACAACTCTTTAACGGGAACTCAAGCTTATAGAAACTAAGCTTCAATACAGGCATGATCCCCCCTTCCATATTTGACAATCCCAATTTCTTCACCATATGCCACATTCGTATGTCTCGGCCACATAGAAGACTTCCCACCACTTTAATGGCTAGAGGTACGTCAGCACATCTCTTGACAATTTCTCGACCAATTTCAACCAAGTCTTCGGGAGGGTTTAAGTTGTCAAATGCAACACTTGTGAACAAATACCATGAATTTTCCTTTGACAAGCCTTGCAACTCATGTACTAGACCATTTACAATTCTCGCTGTCTCGTGTGAACGCGTCGTTACCACAATCCAACTTCCCCTTAAACCTCCCATCAACAATTGTGTCAACGTAAGCCATTGGTCTCTATTTTCAGTCCACACATCATCCAAGATAAGCAAGAATCTTTGTCCTTCAAGATGTCCTTGCACTTCACTTTGCAACTCATCCTTTGAAATGTCCCCACACTTTTGACCAGTAGCTGAAGCTAGAATGTTGCCCAGAACTATTTTTAAGTCCAGCCATTGTTCATCAAAAACACAAGTCCACAACCTCAATGGAAATGAAGATGTGACCCTTGCATCATTATACACCAGTTGGGCAAGCGCAGTTTTCCCCAACCCACCCATCCCCACAACAGTAAGGAAAGAGACATTTTGTTGAACATTAGAATCTAACAATATGCCAACAATCTTCTCCAAATCAGGCTCTCTTCCAATGACGGATTTATGCGCATACGGACAGGTCTCTAGCCCCCTATTCCTAATAAGCTTGTAAACCAATGACGGGGTAGATCTTACTTTGATCAGCAATAGCATCCAACCTTTTCCTGATCTAGTCAATTTCTCGAGCCATGTTATAAGCAACCCCAGACTTGCTGAAAAAGGAGAAGAAACGCTCCTTGAACCCTTTCTTCAACTTGTTCTGTTCAACAAGAGTGACAAACTCATCGAAGAGATCATCAGCATCATAAACAGCATCCTTGAACTCCTGACTATAGAGCTCTGACAGGAACGGCTCCTGCTTGGCCTCTGCATCAAAAAGTACAGCTTTGATTCCAGAGACAGTGTCACGGAGTTCATCAATCTGGGATTTGTAGCCAGCAATGGAAGGTATGCCGCCGTTGAGTTGACAGTATTCCAGCGCTACCAACAAAGTTTGAGCAACAGATAATCCCGTGCCGTCATCCATTTTTAGTTTCACACACACAATCAGAAGGAGTGAGAGAGAAGGGTAAGGTGATTGATAATGGAGTATTGGTTGTTGATAGAATTAGGGATAAGATACAGAGTGTCTTAATTTTCAAAGTTTAGGGGCCCAGAGTGTCTTAAATTTCAAAGTTTCAGGCCACTGCTTTTCCACAATTCTTTTCCTCGTCTAATAATTGTACTACTTGCATTACTTAATTTTGATGCGAACTACTTGCATTTGCATTACTTAATTTAATAATTTAGAAGAGTTGATGGATAGTGCAGACCAAAGCTGCCCTTATTTCAAATATTTCTATGGTCAAGTCTTCCACCATTATGAACGCAAAAACATTAAAAATTGGGATGGATTGTGTCCTGGCCTGTGAGAAGAAGAGGATGTGTTATTGGAGAAGTCCAATGGAGCCCTACTGTTAGGTCTGTTACAACTCAGATTCAAGAGACCCATGATTCCAATTTATTGAAGGCCCTAGTAAAGATGAGTCACCAAGCTCTGGAATGTGAAAAGTGAAAAGGGCGCCATTGAGTTGTCCATTTTTATCGACCTTGATCAGCCCGCTTGTAAAAGCGTCTAATTAATTACGGACTTTATTTGGTCGGTCTTTTAAAGAGTGATGTTTTATTGGGTTTTTTATGAATCCATTCGGATTAATAATGAGTCAATTGTTTTCAAGGCTTTTAAACATTATCAGGTAATGAATTATTTTTACTTACTTGTTAATGGTCAACTGTCAAATATTAGATGTGATACAAGCAAACCATCACCCTATATAGATAAAAAGTATATTCTATTTGGACGGTCAAACCCGACTCGGCACGTTTTGTATCTTCTTTGGACCCGACCCGATTCGGCCTGTTTTGCATCTTCTTTGGTCCATTTTGCATGTGACCCATCCCGGTCCTGATCTAACCTAAAATACAGGTCTTATTAGGGGTGTGCCAAAACGGTTATTGGAAAAGGCTAACCGTAACTGTATTGTTAAGTAACGGTAACCGGTACTTAACGGTACGGTTAACCGTTTTATTCCATTTTTATGCACTTGTACACCTAATATTGTGAAATTATTTGTATGATTTCTTAGCTCATTTGGGTCTTCTACAATAATAATAATACATATTTATATAAGTTATGATCATGCATAAAAAAATTTTGTGGTATTCATTCATGTTTTAACCTTTGAAGTTTAGTTTTTTAAAAAAATAATAATAACGGTTAACGGTTACAAAAATTTCATAACCATAAACCATAACCGTTAATTCTTAATGGCTCCTTTTCAACCCCAACTATTGATTCAGGTTCAGTTGTTTTTCCTGACCCGGGGTTTTGAGTTTGATTGGAAGTTGGAGTATGGTAAAAGAACCATTAATATAAACCGGTTATACACGGTTATCAGTTACGGTTAACGATTACGGCTATTTTGTACACCCCTAAGTCTAATATCTAACATGAGAGGGTTTTGTGGCGTGTAAAAGTAGGATTAGTAATGTTAGGGAAAGAGGAGCAATTCACAGACACAATTTCTAAGTGCATCAATAAATGAACTTTCATTTATGCTTTACTATTAAGTTGCTCTTTAGGTTTCGATAACTAACCCTCCACCGAGACGATCAAGGCAAGTCTTACCTAAGAATCCCCAAAAACAATTTGGCGCTCACCGTGGGGTAGAGACATGGATGGCCTCAACCCACCCGCTTGCGGTGCATTGTTTAGCATCCCTCCTAGGCGATCCCCTGAACTCATTTCAGTGTTTTAAACTTTTAAGATATCATGTGAACAGCTATTTTGTATGGGATCAAATTAATGTAATTTGGATTTTATAAAAAATAACAAAATTTCTAATCAATAATCAACATAAAGTTGTCTTAAAAATTGGCTTATGATTGATGAACTTATGGCTTTAAGATATGATAAATAAAAGGACCAGCAATGTATAATTAATTCAAGATGCGTTATTTGTTGAATTATATACTTCATTTTATTTAAAGGGCTCTATGACAAAGGGTTTTTATGAATGTTAGAAGCAAGTCTCTAAATATAATTAGCCATAAAAATATTTACTTACTCCTAAAACTTTACATATTATCAAATGAAGAACATGTAGTATATCGTTATTTGTACTTTCTCTCTGTTTTTTTAATTACAATACTTCTCAATATACGCTTGTCAATGTACATTTTAATCATTAATATCTCCAATTATACATAAGTACAATTTATAAAAAGTTGATATATTTAAACTATATTCGAGACAAATCTAACAAGATCCCAAGTAACTATAATTTTTCTTAAGAATAATTTACCAAAAAAGATCAAAACTAAACTTATAAATAATATAAAAGTCAAAGTGTTGCAATTAAAAAATAAAAATAAAAATATAACTTAATCCAAAATCCCAATACAACCATATTTTCCCAAAATTTGAGAACGGACTTGGATCTAAGTATAATTGATATTAAACCCAAAAAAGTTGGTGACGTTTGATACTCACCTCAATCAAAGTTCGACTTAATGACTTCAACTAAAAAAGCAATGGACATTCAAATGGCGACATAACCCTCAAAAACAAATATCAGTTTGTGGTAGTAAAAAAACCAAAAACTATATACGAAAAAAATCAAAAGTAAATTTACAAATAGTATAGATCACTAAAAATCGCCCGTATTTTATACGTATTTCACATTTTCTTTATGATATTGCCCTTATATATTTAATTTATATATTTATTTAACATTTTAATTTACTAACCCAATTTAACCCATCTACTAACCTAATTTATTAGTTAGCTAACATTTTAATTTACTAACCTAATTTAACCCCTTTTTTCTATCACCTTACCCAACCTTACCCATATACCTACCTCATTTTCCTATACAATTGCACCACCTTCGATCAAAAACTTAATCTAATCTAAGCTAAGAAGATCATGCATAATGTATTAGAAATAATGTGTCCTAAACGATGAGGAAAGTTAAGAAATGATTAATCGTGAAGCACATAAATCCAATATTCTATTATGACAACTCATTTTGGCACGCAAAATCACGATTTACGAAATTTTACACTCAAAACAAATAACCAATTAATTCTTTATAAATTTCAGGTGCATTCCAAGGTTTCGGAAAATTCGGAAAGGCATATCTCTTAGCCTGATAGATCAAACAACGTAATTGTTTTAGAAACACCTACACAACCATGTTGCCCCTTAGTGGCCTCGGTGGCGTCTTATTTGGGATATTGAAAAAAAAAATCTTTTAACAAGTCATAAAATTAGCTATGTGACTCTGAATGGGGCGTATGCTATGTCTAATTGGAATATTTTTTCGAAATCTACGTATGAAAAAATTTTCCGCATGGGAATTTGACCACTTATTTTCTCCAAGAAAAAAGTCTCTAACAACATATAATCCATGAAATTCGATTTTTAAGGGTTAATTCTACATGAACATAACATATAACGTGCAAATCTAAACACAAAGGGGTTTTTTGTTTTTACATTAATGTACAACTTACGAAAAACAAAAATCGAAGTTAATTTTGATGTCATCATCAAATAATTTAAAGTTTATTTTTATTTCTAAATAATTTAAAGTTAATTTACATGGATTTATATTTTTTATTTTGATGTTTAATTAGAAAGATTATGTGTGTATTTTGTGTGTTGTTCCGATTTCCAGATCTTAGTTAGGAAGATGGATTGAAATTTAAATAAAAAAAAAATAGGAGAACCGTGTAAAACTTGGTAGAACCTTATTTTTTTAATTAATATAAATATTATTATGTAGTTTTTTTATACCATAGTTATTATTATGTAGTTAAATCATTGTTAAATCGAGACAAATGTTTAATTTATATTACGTATTAGTTAATATTACATATTAAATTAGTTAATATTAATTAATTAATATTATTAGTCATACGTATAATAATATTTATCCAAATGGTGAAAGTAAAAATATATATAAAATATTTATATACAAAGTAAGAGCAAATTTGATAATTCACGTATAAAATACTTATGATAACTGAAGATTTTATAGTGATGTTTAACAACCCTAGAGTAAATAGTCCGTATAAGTTTTTATCCAAATGCCAACAATACTCTCAGAAAACAAACATCAGTTCGTCGTAGTAAACTAAAAAGCAATGGACATTCAAATGCCAACATAACCCTCAAAAACAAACATCAGTTCGTCGAAGTGACACTTGTTTGCCGGCTTCTTTTTCTGAGTTCCAAGAGACTCAGATTACTCTCTCAAACCTTCACTTATAATCAATTCCCAGCTCTTTCATCCTTCGTTGATCACTATTACTACCCCCAAATTCCCTGCTTCACGAACACGCATTCTCTCTTCATTCTCGTGTTTCCTCAAACATTTCCCAAAATTTGTTTTAAAAAAAAATAAGAAAAGAATCGAATAGCCCAGAAAAAGTTGAACAAAACAAAATGAGATGGGAAAAATGGGAAGCAATGGGGGAGGAAGGTGGGCCCGGGAAGAGGTGGGGCCACACCTGTAATGCAATCAAAGGTGGCAAGCAATTCTATGTGTTTGGGGGTTATGGCCAAAACAATTCCCAGACCAACCAAGTTCATGTCTTTGACACTGGTGGGTCGCTGTGGGTCCTCTCTTTCTCTCTTTTTTTTTCCTTCTATTTTTCATGTGTTTTTCGGTGTGAATTTTGGAATTTCTGTATTTTATGCTGTTAATTTTTCCGGGTATGGATTAGAATTCAGTATTTTACTGTGGGTTTATGTTAATTTATGGTTTTAATTGGAATTAATGTTAGAAATGACATTGTTGTTCATATTTATTGGTGTGATTTTGGGAATTATAAAGGCTGTGTTGTGTTTCTTGATGTTTGTAGAATTAGTGATGATTTTAGGGTTATTATAGCTTAAAGTATGCTTGAATCCAGGTGTTTCAGAAGTTAGGAGGTACTGCATGTTCTAAATCTTGTTTTTATGTTACTGTAGTTCATCAGTGTTTTTGTAGATCATAAACTGAATATAAAATGTAGGTTAGTAGCATTAGTGGCCTCTTTATTCATTTATAGGAGCTGATGTCCTAGTGTTGGAGTAATGTGTATAGTGTTGCTTGTCTTGATGAATGTTGTGATGGCTCGTTGCAGAGTGAATATCCCAGCTTTTAAAACCAAAGGTGTAAGTCATTGTTACTGAGTACTTGTGTAGCCAGACTTACTTCTGTTTCAAAAACTAGGGGTGATAGGTTATATTCAAGAGAAAATAATTTGAAAATCTCAATCGTCAAAGCATACAGCTTGATTAGTGTGCATAGTATTTGGGAACTCTTCCTGTTATAGGTGTTGTCGATATGATGGAAATAAGTTTTGGAATCCAGCTTGTTTGTTTTGGAATTTCCCCCTCCGTTTCCTAATAACAATTTTCAGTACCGTTTTAGATCCCTTTTCTTTCCCTGATCTTTCTTGTTAGTGTTATCTAAACATCCATATCCATATTCATTGCATATTTTTTAGGGCATGTGGTTAATTGTCCCCTGTAGTTTTCTTCATTATCTTAATTTTTTCTGTTAATTTGTAGATACTCAAATGTGGAGTGAGCCAGCAATAAAGGGTACTCCACCAACTCCTAGGGATAGTCACACTTGTACTACAGTAGGTGACAATCTGTTCGTGTTTGGTGGGACAGATGGGATGAATCCCCTTGGAGATCTGCATGTACTAAACACTTGTGAGTTTAATTAAAAGTTGTTCTTGTTCTTGTACCACTCTTTTGGATTCATATATTTGATGGAAGCAATTGAACATGGTGTAATGTTTTCTTAAGGTTTTATTAAAATAAATGCATGCTACATTTAGTATTAGTACATGCTACATTTAGATCACCTCCCCCGGATCTTACAGGCAAAATTATTCTATTGTCGTGATGATCAGCTAAAGGATGTATTTTATAGGTTTCTATAAAGACATGTTGTTGAGACAACATTTAAGATGGTTTATGTACCTGAATGTATCCTAGTAATTTTATTAGTGATTTAGCAAAGGGTGAATGACACCCTGAAATATTATTTTTTGGAGGCATGCAATCATGAGTTATCTTTGAATGAAACACATATAATGAACCTAGGATTGATGACACAAAAATCTTGTGTGCTCATGTTCAATTACTGTTTCGGTAGTATGAGGTTTACTTTCTTTTCTCTTAATGGGTATCAAAGTTCTAGGGGCAGACTTTTATCAGTTTTGGTTCCTAGTTACCAGGAAACAGGACATTTTTTGTCCTTGACTTTATGGAGAATAAGACCATCTAATTTTGGAGGTTTCCTGCTGTGTGACTTTTGATGTCATATGTTGGTTGCACTTGATGTTTCTATGCTGACGTAGTCCATGCATTTTCTATTGTAGCATCAAATTCATGGATTTCTCCACAAGTCAGAGGTGATAGACCACAGGCAAGAGAAGGACATAGTGCAGCACTTGTTGGAGAACAACTCTTCATTTTTGGTGGTAGTGGAAAATCTATGAATCATCCAAGTGAAGTTTACTATAACGATCTTCACATATTGAATACTGGTAAGCCCTCTGTTCCTAATTGATTAGGCATCCTCTATAGTGACATCTTGCAGAGGCTTATTGCTCCCTTGAATTTTTTATTTTTGCATTGATATTTTTTTTTTTCATGTGATCTCATTCATAGTCTGCTGCATGGTCTATGCTTCAGATGTTAACAAGAAGTGAAGTCTTGAATACAACATTTAGGATTCATTTTACTTATCCCTGTTTTTCTTGTTGGATCTACTGGAGTATCCAAATCTCCTCATAGCTTCCCTTCAAGGGTCTAGAAGGCTAGGAAGTAAGGGCTTATAAAGAATGACTTAATTACCTTTCCTCTTAATTGCAGAGACCTTTGTATGGCAAATTGCTACTACATCTGGCAAGGTGCCAGCTGCACGAGATAGCCATTCATGCTCGACGTGGAAGAATAAAATCGTTATTATTGGTGGTGAAGATGAGCATGATTATTATTTATGTGATGTTCACATCCTTGATACAGGTTTAATTCTTTCTTGAAAAATTTGAGGTTAAAATTTGTCCAATGTAGTGTATCTATTAATAGTGGTGAGCAAAGTGTATGCTAGCCCCAGGTTTCCCTTCTCTAAAAGAATAGAAATGAGAGAGAACAAGGGTATACCATGCGTCATGCTCTTATAAAGTTCCAAAGAGCGGGTCATTTTTCAGCTGGTCAGGTGTTAGAAACAAAATCATTATAGTTTTTTACTGCAGAGAAAGAATTGCCCTTTTCGAAACCTGTGCTGCCTGTCTGCTTCCTCTCAGAATAATTTCTGAACTTCCATTGCTTGGTAGCTTCCATCACCTGTTTCTGAACTTCCATTGCTAGGTAGCTTCCATTACCTGTGCTGCCTGTCTGTCTATGCTACAATTTCCATGTTATCGATAAAATCTGTATTCTACGTGTTTTGGAATTGATCATTTTTTAGAGGTCTTAACTGTGTTTTAAAATGATTTCAGCTTACCATGAGTTGAATGTTTGGTCTTCTCTGTTGCCATTGCATACTTTATTGTTACTAATGGGGGTAGAGAGAGAAGTCTTATGCTGTTGATTGTGTGTTGAAACAGATACTCTTGTTTGGAGAGAGCTGAATACTTCCGGCCACTTGTTGCCTCCCCGTGCAGGGCACTCAACTGTGGCCTTTGGCAAGCACATATTTGTCTTTGGGGGATTCACTGATGCTCAGAATCTGTATGACGATCTTTATATGCTTGACATTGGTAAGAAGATAGTTTACTTTTGTCTCTCTCTCACTATACCATTTTTTACAAAGAAATTTGGGCGAAGGACAGTGGTTTAGAGAAAAATGGGATCTCAGGTCTTGGGTACCATTCTCCAAGACTTAACCATCTAAGCTAGCTTGCGTCCACATTTTCACAATTTGACTGCTCATTGCATCTTGTACTCTGATGGGTTTGTTGACTTTATCATAAGCTCCTCGGCAGTTTGAAAGTCATTAATTGCCTTATCCATGCTACTAGTTCAGGCTGAGTTGCTTACTTGTGTTATGTACCTCACCTTCTGCCCTACTTGTCTCCGTGTGTGAACCTGATGCTCTTGGCATCCTTGTTTTTGGATTAAAACTCAAAATGGGGTGTTATTATTGGTTTTATAAATGCATGGTAGCTTTTTATGTCCCCAGTTAGAGCGTGCTAGAAAAATCTCAGTTCTGGGGACACAATTGTTATTTGGTTTCATTTTACTGGTTTTGGTCTCGCGTATAATGGGCCAAAATCTACCAAGGGCTGAAGTGAGTAGTGAAATGGGTTAGTTTCATCATTATGTTTAGTGCAGGAGAAATCATAGATAGAAATGAGATTAGCCTCTACCTAGTACCTAAGAATTCCGAGACCAGTTTGTGAGGAATTCTAGCCATAAATCTTCATCAACTTCCTGGAAGAGGTGATAAGTGTTGTGACTAATAATTTCTAGGACAGTAAGAACATACTAACTAATGAGAAAATTTTGGGGATATCTGTTATGTCGTATTGTTGATTGACTCTTATTAGTATACTTCCATCATTACCATGCCAATGAGAACCAGTGGCGGATCAAGGAAATTCGCCTTATGGGCTTGGACATTTCGAATGTGAACCAGTTTTATTGATACATAAAACTAAAATAATTTTTTTTGTAAAAAAAAAAAACCCATAAAAATATGTTCTTAATGTTCACTTGTTATTTTGTTCAAATTGAGAAATACTATTGAGAGGATGCAGATTTTGTTTGAAGGATATTGGAATAGGCAGCTAACCAATTAAGAAAATTTGAGAGGATATTGGAAGAAGGAAGCTAAACAAAATAAAAAAAAAACGGGATACTATGGATGAAGGTAGCTGTAGAATTAAACCCATATCCGTAGAAGTTACGGCCCACGGAAAAATGGAAAGCTCTAACGACTGATCCACCGCTTCTTTCTTCTCTTATCAATGCACGGAAATGTTTATATCTATTTTACTATTATTAAACTGCAGACTTTTCCTGAAATCTAGTTTGTGATCGGTTGAACTCATATACTGGATCTGCCACTAATGAGAACATATTGGAAGAAGGAAGCTAAACAAAATAAAAAAAAAACGGGATACTATGGATGAAGGTAGCTGTAGAATTAAACCCATATCCGTAGAAGTTACGGCCCACGGAAAAATGGAAAGCTCTAACGACTGATCCACCGCTTCTTTCTTCTCTTATCAATGCACGGAAATGTTTATATCTATTTTACTATTATTAAACTGCAGACTTTTCCTGAAATCTAGTTTGTGATCGGTTGAACTCATATACTGGATCTGCCACTAATGAGAACAGGATATTGGAAGAAGGAAGCTAAACAAAATAAAAAAAAAACGGGATACTATGGATGAAGGTAGCTGTAGAATTAAACCCATATCCGTAGAAGTTACGGCCCACGGAAAAATGGAAAGCTCTAACGACTGATCCACCGCTTCTTTCTTCTCTTATCAATGCACGGAAATGTTTATATCTATTTTACTATTATTAAACTGCAGACTTTTCCTGAAATCTAGTTTGTGATCGGTTGAACTCATATACTGGATCTGCCACTAATGAGAACATATTTTGTGAACTTCCACCATGTCTTCCTTTCAATCGAGAACACTGCTCAACCATAAGGATAATCAAACGGAACACCACTCTCTAAAACAAATAGACTAACACGCTCAGAAGCTGGTACTCAATGTTTTTATCTGGCATGACAAATTGGGATTCGGTTTTGGAAATTATTCCTTAAGATAATATGCTGAACTTTAAGGTTTCACAAACTATGATGCAGAGTTGGAGTTATCATTAATGATAAATAATAGTACCTTGATAAAACCTATTTTAATGTATTCATTTTTGGATGCTCTTATTCATGCCTTGAGAATGAAGTTGCAAGTGAGTTCATAGGATCTGGTTTTGTATTCTGAATTAGAGTGAATTGTTTATTTTGAGTTTTCCTGTAAAAATTTAATCATTTTTTTATTAACCTCTATAACTTTTCACGATCTGCTTCATTTCCTGTCTATTATGTTCTTTCTTTTCATTATGTGTTGTCACTGTCTTCTGAATGGCACCACCTTTTATGATAATAGTGCATCTACTCAATTCTTTTCTAAATACAATTCCCAGATACTGGTATCTGGACCAAAATTTTGCCCAGCGGTGATGGGCCTTCTGCCAGATTCTCCATGTCTGGTGACTGTTTGGATCCATCAAAGGATGGGATTTTGGTCTTCGTAGGTGGTTGCAATAAAAATCTGGAGGCTCTGGATGACATGTACTACTTGCACACAGGTATTAGCATTACCACTGTTTATTTTCATAAGTATGTAATAATATATTTTCGTCTCATGCAACAATATTCAGTTTATGGGAATTTTATTTTCCACTAATTGAAATGCATGTGGCAACATAGAGCTGATTGTATTCTGTTTTTTATGCCAGAACTTTTGAGGGATGATGGAAGAGATGAGCGAAGGTTGGAGAAACTGTCTCTCAGAAAACAGTTGAAGCTGAAGTGTCAACAACAGTATGTTGCTTCTCCAGAGAATGATAAAGCTCTTGTCACTTATGAAACAGCTGATCATAGCACACTGATGTCTGTGCCAAACAATAATCAACAAAGTAAGATAACGCATTTGCCATATTGTATAAGTTGTACTCCATATCTAGTTAAAATTAGCAATATATGATACACTGTTTTGTGCCATATGACAGCCAACAAGATGCAAACATATTCTGAGTATTCTATTATTTGTCCCCAATTAATTGTAGCAGTATGTGACATGCTTACTTGATTTTCTCAAATGCCATGGACTTACCTTTATGCTTTGACTTTAGTCATCTGATGTTTTGATAAGTAGTAACTGCAGTATGATGACACTAGTCAACATAATTCTAGATTTAAATAGTCATAAACCTTTGCTAGTTCTATATTGATCCATAGGAGTAAGTTTATTCACGCTTCTCTTAAGATAAACTCAATACTCTTGTGTGGTGCCGATTAGCTATGTTTCTTCAATCCTTTATCTTGTACTCATGGCATGGTCTGCATGAAAGGGTTCTTGTGTAGTACTTGGGATATGGTCAAATGAAATGAGTGACTAATATCTGAATTTCGGATCTCTCCACTCCTCCCCTTCCTCCAGCATGGGCCATGATATTCTGGAGGCGGTTTATGTTTAATATTCTGCTACAGACTTCCCAATGTGGCCTTGGCAAGGACTGAACTTGGTTGAAATTTGAATCACCTTTATTCATCATCTATGTCACTCTCTGATCTGGGATATTGACCTTTGTTCACTCAAACACAAACATTGCTGGCCGCTACTCATAACCTACCTCCTCTCTGCAACTTGTCTCCGACGATTTGCTAAATTGACTGCTGCAAAATCTCTGTGAAATACACAATTTATTTTCTTTCTTCACAACATAGCATGGTGCCTGGTACACTGGATAAAATTCCTGACTTGACTATATAATTTTAAAAGTTGTCTGAGAGTGATGTGGCTTTGTTAGGGTAGGTTTTGAAACCAATGAGTTTGATGGAGATGGCATAATATATTGTACTCTTAGATTTGTTATTGAGTATCTCAGGTGTAGAATCATAGTCCCTTTTGTAGCCTCCACATTTCATACGCCACTGGAGCAATAGCATCTAGGATATGTCCTTATTACCAGTAGACCTTTCCATTGCTTTTTGCCAAGTTACCTCAAAGTTCAAACCCTGGTAGACCCCTATTAATGATAAGATCAAAATTATCCCAAATACTAGTTTCAAGAGACTTGAATGATGCAATGTGATGATTTGTCTTGTTCATGGTGTATGGAACAGTTTAAGCATATTTCAGTATGGACATTTTAGGTTTCTTAATGATATATAAACTTATTATGTGTGACAATTGATTATTGAATTATTGGGCTTCTTAGATAGATTTAGATATAAAAAAAAGGTGAGCTTGAACATTTATAAAATCTACCCCCCCCCCCCCCCCCCCCCCCCCCCCCCCCCCCCCCCTCATGCCATGTTAATCTCCTATTAACATACTGTCAAGTATGTGCCATTTTTTAACTACAGAACAACTGCTATTATTGTCATAGTTTGCTTATGTGTTATGGTGTGCCTTTTTCCTTAACATAAGTTGATGTTTCAATATGTGAAGACCTGAAGTTTTAATTTAAAGGCAACAAATTGTATTTTCCAGGCCAACAGTATATTCATCTGAACATGTACCGACCCCCAGTTGGGAAGAGGACATTTCAAGCCAAAGTAACTAGAAGCTTTGCAAGTGGATATTCCATTGAAACCATTATTGATGGAAAACCTTTACGTGGAATTCTTTTTTCAACTTCCTCCGCAGCTAACCTGAGTTTGCATGGGTGAGCTCTAGCAAGTTTCTGCTCTGCTTGTATAAATCTTCTTCTTTTCCTTGCAGCTTTTTCAAAATTTATTCATGGGGATGTCTATTCAGGAAAAAACACTCTGAAGATTTCATGTCTAAGGCGAACGAAAATCAGGGTCGTATTAAAATATCTTCGACTATCCATGATGCTCCTGCTGAACCTACCAATGCATCAGTCACTAAAAATACAAAACATTCACATGTGGGCCAGTTACAGGAGGTTAGATTCTATGTTGCTGTCAGATGACAGCTTGTCATATTTTGAAAGTTTTATTTCTTCCAGCCGTATTACAGAACTGATAAAATTATATTTGAAAGTGAGTGTGCAGTGTATGTTGCTTTTCCTTGTCCTTCAGTCAAGTCTGGCATGTAAACTTATTGGGTTTTCAAGTCTGGGACCATGCTTGTACATATCTTGTGTTGATTGTCCTTGATTTTTTTCCACCTGATTTAAAGGCATGCTAATGAGATTTTATCATGAGATCTGAAATACAAGAGAATTATGAGATAGGTAATGCTGCAATACAAAGGACAATCAATTAGATATTTGCTTAAAAATATACTCTTCTTGGACTTGATACCAAGACATGTACATTGGTTGTTATGAGCACAATAACATAAGAAATGCTACAAAGGCCTTTGTTCACGTCAAGTGAGATCGAATTCATAACAAGATTATGAAACTTGAAAAGAAGAGTATATTAAGTGAATATCTCATAACATCCAATGTACATCCCCCTTGTATCATGTAATGTGGTTGTTATGAGATTTTTGCTTAATATACTATTCTTTTCAAGTTTCATAATTTTCTTATGAATTCAATCTCCACCTGGCATAAACAAAGGGAAAAAACAGTCGCAAAGAGTTGGTGGAGGAGATGAGGTTCCAAGGAGAAGTAGGGTACTAAGGGGGATGCCAGTGCCAGGAAACAAATTAGTGGATTAAGAGAAGTGTGCCACTTTATGTTTAAATGCCCTCAAAAAGTTCAGAACTCAAATGAATAACTCAGACAATTCATTTGCACTCTTCAAGGTGATCAACTATTTTACTTACAATTTTTTCCCTATATCAGAGGGAACATTTGTGGTTTGAAGGAATGTCCTACCTGCTTTATATCATAATACATCATGAGATACAAGAGGAAACTGATGAGTATGTCTAGCTTATCATTTCATATTGCTCCTTGGACAGATTCATATAATCTTATCACAGTCTGTAACTATGACTGATTACTGTGCTTTCTTCTTGCTCATATATTTTCTAGGAGTGACATTTTTTATGTATTTAGATAGACTGTCATGTCTTATTTGACCTTTGCTTTTGCTTCGATATTCAGGTAGCCATTAGAGAATTAGAAAATTCTAATGCTAATCTTGAAATTAAGAAAACAGCTGGTGCTGCAACCTCAGCCGAATTAGTAACTTTGGAGAATCCATCTTCAATGTCTGAAGATTCTGATGATTTGCCTATAGGTCAAGGTAAGCTTGTTTTCCCAGTTGAAAGGCAAAATTTTATGTATGAGAAAGCAGTTTTGATTCTGAGAATCCTTGATTGTCTGTTCTAGAAAGAATTTCCTCAGCTTGAATTTCTAATGCTTATCCAGTGATCAATTTTTGTATGTCTACATCATTTTTTGTGGTCAGCATTTCATATATGGTAATATTAAGTTCTATATGCACACTATGTATGCATGGATTTGCAAACTAATTTTTGTATTTCTTTTAATTGTAAGAGAAGGTAAAAAGCGTAGTCCATTTCTAAACATTACCACAGGAGTTATTGGAGAGATTTATTTGTTTCTGAATTGCCAACTTAGAGTTTTTCTTTGTAGAAGATGGTTAATTTATTTCCATTCCCAAAGGAAAAGTGGAAACTCTTAGAATTTTTTAAACTGTGTATGCGGCGAAAGCTTTGGGTATACTCTTTGTCAGTACTAGCAAACATCATTAAGAAAATTCAGTTCCTATTTTATATATGGAACAGAGGAATAGAAAATAGACTCCATAGAAGCACCAGGAATTCATATAAGGGAAAAATGTGTACCATCAGCATTCTTGATGAGGCTACAACACATCTACATCTCGAATTTCAAATGTACAGCCCTTGCATGCTTCCTATCATCTAAATTCCTCTAGAACTCTTTGACAGCAGCCAAAAATGCATCTCTACACATTTTGTTTTTGACTAGTGTTCACTTTTGCATTCCATTGCATCCATTTCAGTACCAAAGTCTCCTCAAGGACTTCCAACCAGTTCATAATCCTACTCCAAAATGTTCTCAAAATGCTATGTTGGCTAGTTGTCTGCAAAGAATTGACTGATGATTTGGCAGTTTCGGAGATTGGAAATTTAGGGGCCTTTGGTTTGGGAAAAAGGATTTGTGCATCTTTGGAATGCTTGTGGTAGTGGAGGGTGTTGGCAGTGCTCATGGCGATGCAAGAGGGCTACAATTGTGCTTGTGGTGATGAGCGAGGAGCCTAGGATGATGCAAGTCAGGTTTGTTGAAGGATGATGCAAGTCAGGTTTGTTGAAGGATGATGGATGTTAACTGTGAAGGTGTTAGGGTATAGGAGAAACCATACTGGATGAGGCCCTGGTTTCCTATTTATAGCGAAGGAGATACCTAACCTCATAAAGTGAATTCAATGCAACATCCTTCTTGAACTGAACACGTTTAGAATTGCCTTTCATAATTCTTTTTTTACCATTTCCCTTTCTTGATTTCATTCCTTTCCCTAGAGTAGACCAATTGTATAGATGTTTAAAGCAGAATGATACAAGTCCCCTTATCCCTTCATTAGCCTTTCATCCAAGTGTTGAGTTTTGCTTTTCAGTTCATTTCTTTTGCCATTCCCCTGTCTCTAAGTCCCTCTATTCATGTTCCCAGCAGGTCTATAACATGTTCAGCATGTCTTGATGTTGATAATTGAACAATCCTATATCATTACATGCATAAGAAACAAAATAGGCATACTACTTTCTTTTACAAATATCATTCCATGATTTGTCAATTTATTAAGCTTAGCCTTAATATGATAGAAAACTTTGTTTAATTTGTAGCAGTTTATCTTTGAAGGTAATTTTACTCTTATCCATTCTATAAATATGACCAAACATGGAATGAAAATTACTGATCAAAATTTTATTACAAATTTTATTGCCTATTGTTTTAAAACCTAAAGTGTGTTTCAATAAAGAATTAAAGTACTTTGCCCCTTTCCTTCTTTTTAGCTCAATAAAGAATTAAAGTACATTCATAGCAAGCCTACTCATCTTTGAATGACTCATGCTCAATTAATAACGCAGATCTATTACTTGTCAACATTAGACCTAACCTGGCTGTCAAATGTTTCTAGTGATATTGGTACATTTTTTTGGGTTTTGGTAACGGTGATTTTTTAAACTCGATATTCCATATTAATGAGAGACACTAGTGAAGGATTTTTCCTGATTATTGCTTCTGTTTTGTTTTTGGCAATGGCAGAGAGCCAGGTCGAGGCTGTTGAAAGAAAGTGAAGCTGACTAAATGCTTTCATACATCAATTTTGACATTAGAGGAAACCATTTTTTGCAGTTAGTGCAGGTAGTGAGCTTGAAGACTGCTAAACTAGACCAGAAGCTCTTCGTCAAAGCGGTTTTTGCTTATGCAGAATATCCTTTTTCTGGAATCGTTTTTTTATAATTGCGCCAGTGAGGTACACATGTTACCAGCTAATTGTACATCCCCATAGCTTGAAGGTGATCATAGACAGCTGACAGAAGACAATTGGTCTTCTCGATGTTTACAACTGCCACACATTGATTCTGTATCTTCACAGATTAGTATCTTCCTAGAAAACAAACAGGTTTATGTGCTAAAGGTAGTTTTAGCAGTTGCTAACTTGCTATTCTAGAGACATGAAAATGTAAAATAATTCTGGAATGATTGGTTTCGTTTATCTGGAGTTGCATTATTCTGCTAATGATATGCTCCTTTACATGTCTTGAACAATTGCCCATTTCTAAATCATTTTTTTGCAACTACTTCAGTAAAGGATGTATGTTTTTCGGTTCTCTGTCTTGGGTCATAGTTGTATTTTACAATAACGGGGATTAGACTTGGAAAGGGGCCTTACATGCTAGGAGAGTTTCAAGAGGCATAACTTGTTTGGAATCGCTAGCTAATATAGTGTGATAGATAGATTATTGTCAAGTCGGTTAACTAATTTGTGCATAACAATCCATTACTACGTATATTTATTACTATCTACTTAAAAAAAGGCTGGAAAGAGAAACTATTTTCCTCCAACAAACACACCTAGGATTGTTTACTCACTTCGTCCCTAAAAGAAAGTCTCATTTGACTTTCGTGTTCTCTAAGACATGACTTTAAACGTTTTTATCTTCAAATTGCAAATAATAATGAAAATTTGATATTCTAAAACTTTATATCGAGATATATCCAACACGATCCCAATTGAACATATTATTTATTATGAGAACTTGTAATCAAATTTGTCAAACTTTTACTCAATAAATAGAGTGGGGTTTTCTTATAGAGATAGATGAAGTATTTATATTTTTTTTTATTTATAACGTCACTTTGAAATCTTCATATTGGAAAAATATGATATAATTATAACTAAAAATATTCTTCATTAGAGTACGAAATTGAAAAGATATGAAACTATTAAAATGAAAATAAAGTACTTATTCTATAAATAGTTCATTTAATGATGATTGGAAAGAACATAAAAAAAAAAAAACTAAAATGATGTACAATTCATGCAAGAATGCCCAGCAAGATGTTTAGAGGAGGAACAATGGGAAAATAAGATATGGTGTTGCCTTCTCTTCAGGATATCCAAGTCTGCAAGCAAGGAATGGAGTTTAAAGATATCCGATTATCGGTGTGTAATCAAGGAAGGAGGTTATCAAATATGTACAATAGCAAGTATAGCAGTCTTCAAATTTATTATATAAGAAAATTATTATTACGTACAATTTTGTTGGATTTGTTTTAACAGACACATTTAACACAATTTTATCAATATTCATTTTTTCCTCATAAAAAATCTAAAAATTAATGATAAATTTTTATATAAATCTTGAAAAATTATAATTTTTATCGATATGCCATGCTAAATATACCCAATTCAATTTTAATAGAATAATATTTATAAAATTGAAAAAGAATAATATATATATATATATATTATGAATTTAAAGTATTTCATAATCAAATCTCCTACTATTTTGTTTTTAACAAAAAAAAAGATTTATTTAAAAATAAGATATACTTATGTATAAGATTATAATATATGGTATCAAAATTTTCATCCATCTTTAATTTAATACTTTTAAAACCATTTTCCTTTTTTGCCAAGCGAGATAGAACTCTGGGCACATACTAATATAATATAAATATACTTAAATAATTAATTATTAGCATAGATGTACGAAAATAGTAACGTGTGTAGCACATGTCTTAACTTGAGAAACATATGTCAATTGAACACAAAAAGCAAATTATTTATGGAAGTATATCATGATTGTTAGTCAGATTTAATGACGATTTGTTAAGTAAAATAAAACTTCAAGCGTGATAAAATAAGTTAACCCTAATATTAATATTTCCGGTCCTTGATTTCGAATTGTAGTAGATTTCAATTATGTTTTGAAAGCCACTTTTATCCTATCTAGACCTCAAATTATCCTAATCACAAACTCTAAAGTGAACATTTATAAGAAAAGAAAAGAAAGTTGCAATATGAAACACGCTCCACTCGTACCCTTACAATATCTGCAGTAAAATTTTCACACGAATAACTTCCAGCACAATTTAGCACCATTACAACTTCATACGGAGTAACAAATTTCATGTTCACGACATAAATTAGGGCTTTTTCCGACTCTCAGAACCCTTGTTGCACACTCTCCTCTTAATTTCAAGCATTAGGGTTTTCCCCCGATTCCTCGAATTCCCAGCTGCTCGTTGCTATGCGGTATGTTTGCAATCCAATTGTTAAATTCTGGATTCAATAAACCTATATTTGTGAAAAATTTAATCTTTTCTTGTTGATTAATTTAATTTCGTGAAACTTTGGAATTGGAAGCGTTTTTTATGATGCTGGAATTAATATTATTGCGTGACTTTGTATGTGGATTATATTGGGGATGAATTGGGCATTAGAGGAGTGAGATTTATGCTTTAATTTGATAGTGTGGAGTGAAGAATGTATTGATCAGCGCAGCCTTGATTTATGTGGTATTTACGAGTTATGATGATGCTACGTTAATCGAACCGTGCTGATTGTATGCAGTAATGATACTTTTTGGCTTTTTGCTATTGGGTTTGTAATTGTTATTGAGCGATTAGTGGGGATATTTCTTGTTGCAGGGACTTATTTTCGGCGTGATCCAAAGTTTGTGGGGAATTTTTGATTTTTTTGATTTTTTGAGTAGTGGTAGTAGTGTCATTAGGCTATGTATGGTAGAGGGCATTATGCTCCCCAGTTTGGGCAAGGTCTTCAACGACCGATGCCACCTTATCAGCAACAGCCTCCTGGTCATCCGTCAGCTTCGGTTTTTCAGCCAGGGAATTCTGGTCCCTTGCAACATGTAAATCATCCAGGTGGACCTCCTCCTCATGGAGTTCCACCTCGTGGACCTGCTTATTTACATGCTCCTCCTGCCCCATTGAATATGCTACATCAAGGTCCTCCTGGCTCTACCACAAACTCTGGACAGCCCTACCTGCATCGACCTCCAATAGGACATAGTGGAGGCCCTACTCAGCTTCCTTATCCTTCTACTCAACAAAGTTTTGTTCCTGGAAGTCAGAATCTTCATCATCCACCACCACCTCCGCCTCCACCTTCTATGGATTCTTCTAGAGTTCCACCTCCTCCTCCTTTTATGCAACTTCCACCAACCCCACGGGCCCCACCACCTCCAGCAGCAGCTGATCTTTTTTCTCCTGCTAATTCTGAATCTGATAAACAACAAAGTACAGAGGCTCACATGTCTTCCATAGCTTCTCAGCCACCGCCTCTTCCACCTTCTTCCCCGCCCAGGGCCCCACCTCCTCCGTCAATCTTGTCCTCATCTTCTCCTGGAAAGTTTTTAGCACCATCAAATACAGCTGCTAGATCGCCTTCTGAGTTTATTGGTAATATCACAACTCATAGTCATAAGAGTAGTGCCACTCAAATGTCTAATGAAGATGTGACACAGAAACAAAGTATATTGCTGGATCTACCTCCTCCACCACCAAAGCCAGCTGATGAGAGTGTTGTTCGTAATATTAAAGTCTTGTGCCAGTTCATTGCTAAGAATGGTCCTGAATTTGAAGAAATGGCTCGTAAGAAAGAATCTGGAAATCCTGAGTTCAACTTTCTTGTTGGGGGCGATCCGGGGAGTGAAGCTTCACGTTCACATGAATATTTCCTGTGGATGAAAAAGAAATGTAGTCTTGAAAAAGACTTGCATAAAGGTGAAGGCCTCAGAGATTTTTCACATAGGCATATTGATGTTGAGCCATCTGCTGGACCTAACCCTTTGCTCAGTGTGAGAACAGATCATTCACCTGCAGATTCTGATGTAGATATGGAAGGTTAGTGGCCAATTTTTAATGATTTGGTTTTCATCTTTTTTAAAATGGTCATGTTTTTCAATTTATCAGTATTTGACTTGTATTTCTTCAAATCCTAAATTATATCATTTACTTCTGTATTCCCTTGGATGTAAAAGAAACACACTGCATCTGACTGGCTAAGTAAATGAAAGTAACTGGTCTAGTTCAACTGAACTTTGCTGCAGTTCAGTATCTAGGTATTAAACTAAATGATTTCTGATAGCAGTCAACCTCAGGGCTTATTAAATCATTTATAGTTCTTTATTTTATTGTAACTTTTGTCACCAGTATTGTAGTGTATAGTGTCTTAGGTTGATGTTCATCCATGTTGTTTTCTGATGTTGAGTGGTTTCAGATTTGGCCCTCTCTATTTTTTTTGCTACGTTCTCCTTTAGTTTTGTTTTTTAGTAATCACCTTGTTTGATTTAGTCCAACTTTTGCAGTTTTCCCCTCATGTTTTTATCCCCCTTTTCCAAAGTAGTGTGTAATCTGTGTATACAATGAGGAAGCAATAACTCTCCAAGTGAGAACTTAAAGTTGTTTTGACATATAAATTCTAAGAAGTGCATGAAATTGGAGACTATTGTTGATGTATTGGCTCACGTTTTATCATGTGGTTTAGTATGGCCGACTAAAGTACAGTTTCTTTCCTATGACAAGTTACAGCTATGGTTTTCCTCATCATATGCTCCTCTTTGTCTCCTCTTATTAGAATGAAATGGCTGATTATTCGAGTAGTTTGGGTATTGATTATATGGAACCTTTTTTTTTTCTTTTTTCTAAAGAATACAACAACAATGTCAAGCTTTAATAAAAAAAAGATGGGGTCGACTACATGAACCTAGAGTTTATCTCACATGACCATTCACAAAAATATTCCTCTATTTCCTCCTATTTAGAGCCACATCTTTTGGCAAACAACTCATTTTTTCCACTTCTTGTTAACTCTTCCATGAAGTTAGAGTTGCATTCGAGATTTGTATTACCCTAAATCTCTACAAACTGGTGCATCTACTATTCACCTTCTCCCATGCTCATATCATTGTAACCAATTCTCCCTTATCTAATCCTCCATATTCACTACTCCTAGTGATAAATAGACTTAGTCCAGGACTGTTGCGAAAAAGAATGGGCTTAGGACAGATCTTTGGTGTAATCCAATTGTAAAGGAGAAGTCTTGGTGTAATCCAATTGTAATAGAGAAGTCATTTATTTCTCCATTTCTTCTAATATTACACATATCTTCTATTAGGTCAATGTACTTACATGGAATGCCCTTTTTAGTCATTGTCCACCTAAATACTTCTTTTGGTACTTTGTCATATGCCTTGTCATTCATGGTAACATTTCCTTACTGGTTTGTGTCTGCGTTTCTGCATTTTCTGTTAAACTGTGAACTGTGTTGTCAAACATTGTTCCACTACCACTTGTTAGAGGGCTTGAATCTGGGGCAGAATAAGTTATTTGTTCATCTCTGGATTGATTCATTGGGCTGAACATGTTTTACCATTAATACTTGGTTATTGAGAATTTGGTCACGCAGTTGGGCCATAGTCCATAGAAGCTGATTCTAAATAACCTTCGCCCGGTCGTTTGTCCACAAGTGATGGGAGCTATTGGGTTGTGAAATGATATCCCTTTCTCTAATCCAATATAGTCCATTACATAGAATTCCTTGTGCCTTTCCTGTTTCATGCAGCTTTTTTCAATCTTCAGCTTATTCTAATTAATCAAACAATTTATCTGCATGTTTCAAATTGCAACTGTCCTTCCTTTTACAGAAGAGCCTGCTAGAGGGCTTCAACCAATCTTATTGTCAAGAAAACTTTTGTTGCATTTACTTTAAACAACTCTAACAAATATATTTTTATACATTTTGTTGATTTTGGATTGTGGCTTTTAGATGATATCACGCAATCTGATAAAGAGCATGGGGTTTATCACTCAGTTGAAGACATTGTGCCAGATCCCGTTTTAGCTGGAGACCTATGTGAATCGCAGAAGCAAGAAAATGAGAAAGATTTGCTGTATCTGAGAGGTAACAGTCCGGCCCTGAAGTCAAGCCCTGAAGTCATTATTCAAGCTAGTGCTGAGACAAAGCCCAAAAAGCTTGGTGATCAACCCACTGATATCCATAGCCCTTTTAGACTTATACAAAACTATGCTTCTGATGACTCTTCCGATGACCGTGGTGAGCCTTGTCGTGAAAATGTCAAGGACGTGGTAATTTCACCCCTTGGTAAATCTGGGGATTCAAGCTATCATGATGATATGGAGCAAGGCAACATGAATTCTAAGCGTGGTATGATACCTGATAGAGGACTGGATCAATCTGTCACAGGTGGTATAGAGAGTGTGCTGATGAAGGACAAAGATGATTCACAAATTCAAGATGGCCTTCTGGACAAATCGACTACAGCTTCATATGTAATTGATAACAGAGAGGGGAGAGATGAAGGGTCGAAACCTAATGCAATTATGCATGAAAAATATGGTTTAGGAAATATCAGTTTCAATTCTATTTCTTCATATAAAGATGTTGAAAAAGAAGAGAAAAAGTGTAAGCCAACTGCAGCTAAAGTTGATGAATTTGGCAGACTGATTAAAGAAGGTGCTAGTGAAAGTGAGTCTGAAGATTCACACCACTTGAGGAGGCGTGTTAGAAGAGATAGGAGTCGTAGCCAATCTCCATCTGATAGGAGAAGAAGAAGAAGTCCTCGAAGAAGTCCTCGAAGAAGTCCCTGCAGGAGGAAGGAAAGAAGAAGCCGATCTCGAAGGTATATGTCCTACCTTCTATGAAATGTTTTCGTATATAGGCGAATTATGGTATGTGTATATTTGCGTTTTCCTTCTTTATTTTGGCTTTGCACGTCTCTTTGCCCCTTTAAATTTGGATTTTATTGCTGGTGGTGCATGAGATTGATCTTTAATTTGTGGCTGATTGGTTAGCTGGTCTCCAAAGAGACGGAGAAGTAGAAGCAGATCTCCTTACAGACCTGGAGGGGATTCCCGTGGTGAGAAATTGAGACGAGGCAAGGTTCAAACACAGGAATGTTTTGATTTCCTCAAAGGAAGATGTTATCGTGGAGCATCTTGTCGGTATATGCACCTTGAGGTAGGCAAGAACGAAAATTCCAGACGTTATAACAGTAAACAGTACCAGACAGATATTGTGGGTAGTGTAAGCAATTCTGATAAACTTGGTGGAAGTGCCAGATCCAAATCACCTCATGAACATAATGATATGAAGGGTGAGAAAATGCATCTGAACTATAAGCATGATAATTGTGATTTGGCTTCACAAACATGTGATGAGAGAAGTAGAACGGAATCCATAGATATTGCTGCTCGGCCCAGTGCTTCTGATGTTAAACAATGTGACAGTTCTAGGATGGAAGATCAAGTTCCAGGTGCTTCAGATGAACCCATTCCTTGTCTTCCTGTTTATGAGGATTATTTATCATCTCTCATGCCTCCAACTATTGAACAAGTAATCCATCATCCTCAAGCTGAGGTTTCTACTGGAGCAAATGATAAGGTTAAGGAGGAGCCACAAAATATGGGCATGTCTTTGAAAATTTCTGCGAGTGAGCCAAATCTGGATGAAATGCCTAATGCTTCTGCACCGGATTTCCCTCATCAGGTTACTCAATTACCACCACCTCCCTTGCCTCAAGCAACAAATGCTTCACAAGGACCTAATGTTCCCTCAGTTAGTGTTCCCCCTCAATCTGTTCCTGTTGAAAGTGGTCCCTTATATCAAGCTTCATTGCCAAATCAACAGTCTAATTATCCTGTTCCTCCAAATCCTACTTGGAGTAGCCTGCTGCAATCACGCCCACCTCACATAGTTGGTCTTTCTGTGCCCAGTACTGCCTTACAGTTTCAGCAGGGTAATTTTTCTTTGAGAAATGACTTTTCAGGTCAGATGTCTTTGAGGGCCCACCCTGGTGAATTACCAGGTCAATCTCAGGTTGGTGATTTTCCAAATCAGTCGTACCATGTACCATCAAGCAGCTTTCCAGCTCAGCCATTTGCTAGACCCAATTTAGTTAGGGATGATAGATATTCTCAGTTTCCTATTCAGGGCCTTGTACCTTCCACCTCCTTTGTTACAGGAGTGGCCTCTCAACCTGTGCCATTCTCAGGGGATTCGGCTGTGAAAAATACAGATTCATTTTCTGGGGACAATTTACGTGTGGGTGAATCTTCTAAACAATCTTTACAGAATCATCAGTTATCACAGCAAAGACCACCACCATTTGGTCCACATCTTACTGCCGCTGAGAGTATGTCTTCTCATCTTGGAGGGTCTCTGTCTGTGCCATGGTACTCTTCTAATACTCTTGACCGGGGTAATCCATCTAGTTTCTTAGATGGAGGATCGAGAATTTCCACACATTATAACCCATATGCTTCAACGTTTGATCAGCCGCTAAGCACCAGATTCAGTTCTGTTGCTTTTACACAAGAGAGAGAGGCTGTTGGTAGTATGAATTATGATGGACAAACAGTTGGTGATCATGGATCAAGGCAGATCATTTCCTCATCAAATTCTTTGAAGGCTGGGGGGCAAACCCTGCCAAATTCAGGTGGAGACCAATATGACCCATTGTTTGACAGCATTAATCCGCTTTCAGAATCAGTTAAAAATCTTGCTCAGAAGCAGGATCATGCAGCTGATAACTCTGATTTGTTAAAGCTCAGCAGTCGTCATAATGTGTTAGATGTAGAAGAAAACAACAAGCAGAAAGTGGTTGGAGCTGTTGCTGCTAGTGTTTCTCTGGAGATGGAGAATGACGAATTTGGTGAGACAGCTGATGCTGAAGTTGGTGCTGTTGAGAACGAAAGTCCTAGTATTCCCAATGAAGATGCGCATATTGCTGAAGGTGATATTGAGATTGATCAAGTAAAGCCAGAAGGGAGAACTAAGAAAAATAAGGACTCTAGATCAATGAAACTGTTCAAAATTGCAGTTGCAAATTTTGTGAAGGATGTCCTTAAGCCACAATGGCGTCAGGGTAACATGAGCAAGGAAGTTTTCAAGACAATTGTGAAGAAAACTGTTGATAAAGTATCTGGGGCTATGAAAAATCACCGTGTACCCAAGTCACAAGCAAAGATAGATCATTATATTGATTCATCACGGAGGAAACTTACGCAACTAGTTGAGGTTAGTATTCACAATCACTATTATTTGCATGATCATCTCAGGAATTATTGTTCATATATTCGTATATACTTAGCTATCTATCTGATTTTATGTCTGAAACTCGCTCTGTGCCTACTTGTATGAATCTTTCCGATGGCTTGCTTGTGAAGAACTTTTTTCGCCAACCCTACCTAGCGTTTTTGGGTTTTATTTTATTTGTTAAAAAAAAAAAACATTGGGTGCTTAATTTCACATATTTTCTGTTTGGTTTATTATTGGTTACCCAATGTTAGATCCTTCCGTACATCAAGTACAAGGTTGGATTCTCAACACTCTTAGGAATCAGCTGTTCAACTATTGATACTTGACATTTGGTTTAGGACCAAAATATATTACTCCCTCCGTTCCTTTTTTATTTCTTAGTTTCCGAAATGGGCAGTTCCTTAAGTTATACTTAGTCTTTACTCATTTTATCCAAACTTTTTGACAAAAATAACCTCGGATGGAAATTGTATTTCCGGATTTGTCCTCAATTTTGTTTGGGAAAGGAAGCAAATGCATTTAAGTATTGCTCCGCTACTTTTTTGTTACATTAAAATATTGCTCCACTACTTTTTCATTACATTAAAATATTATTCCACTATTTATTCATTACATTAAAATATTATTCCACTACTTATTCATTACATTAAAATAGTGCTCCACTACTTATTTCATTAATTGTTTAATTTAAGCTAATTTTTCTTATATTCCCACTTCCATATTTTCCCCCAAAGATTCACTCTAGGAACATTGATAAGGAACTGAGGGAATAGTTTTATCATAAAATGCAAGTCTTTTTTTCTTCATATTTTCATATCCTATGTGGTGTATGGATTTTAATTGTTAATCTAGTTCATTTATCTTTCTACTACGAGCTTTTTTCTGTTTTTTTTAGCAAGTTAAGGCGAAACATGCATTGATTTTGCTTTTGAATTGAGGTTATCTTATTACCTGTCTTCTGTTGGAGGCCCTAAAAGCATTGCCTGTTTTTCTCCAATTTTGCATTTTGGTCATTGAATTTGTTGTGCTAAGTCACACTTATTTGTGGACTAAGCAGTTTTCCTTAATAGCGCTTTTATTGTTGTCTTACCTGCCATCGCTTCATGCAGAGTAACCTTTGTTTTTGGATAAATTAATTTACTAGAGAACTTCATTTAAATGGTCTTAAGTTGAGTGTTGAGGTAAGGAAGCAATTATGGGTCCTCTTTAAGAGCTTCTCATCTATTTGATATTGTTAAGAGATAAAAACACACATGTGAGTTGGGACAAATTTTTCCACATTGATTAAATAAGTAAGAGTTAAACACTTCATAAGGCTAAGGGTATGGTCCAGGCCGTATTTGTTGTAAAACTTCCCAATGAGTTTGGCAGTCTTTTGTATTTGTTGGGCTTAAGGATGTTTCAATGAACTGCTGTCTAATGTGTCTTTTTCCTTATGTTTGCCTGCTAAATAATTGCGGGAAGAGATTGAATGGAGTAGGATCCCAGCGTAAAATAAATCCTTATAGACATACCCCAATGCTGATGTGATGGGTGTTATACATTTATGCTATTGGTTCTAGCCATTTGATAATTTTTTTAACCTTTTGGATATAAGTAAATAGACTAGAACTAGGCAAAAGTTTTCATAATTCTGGCATTTCAGGTGTGTTTGATAACTTGATTCAACAATCAACATGCGGCATTATGTTTGGGGCTGGTACAAATTCGTGGTTTTTGAATGTTAAACACCTATAAACATGTTTTAATTGATAAAATTAAAATCATCCTCCCTCCTTTCACCTTGTTCTCCAGGATCTCCTGTATGTAGCTTGATGTCTCAACCCCCCCACAAAAAAAAAAGAAAAAGAAAAGAAAATAATAATAATAATAATAACAATAATAATAAAGGAAATTTGTCAAGTGAGCAAAAATAATGTGAATTGCAAGTGCTAGAAAGCTTGATAATGCTAACATCCTTAAAAAAAAGCCTTACTTGACCACAGAAATGAGGCCTTGAATAAGTATTAGCAATGAAAATAGTGGTTATTGATTGCAATGAAATTGCTACCGACAAATTTAAGTTGTCGAGATATAATATGACGGGAACTTAATTTCTAACATATATGCTTCTTTCATTACTTACTGCTACATTCACTGCAAAGTTAGGAGGGAGGAGTGGTGAAATCAGAGTATAACTCTCTGTTCACAGTTAACTTTTAGTATTTGCTTGGAGATTAACGAGAGAAATTTTGAGAGGGATGAGTGGATGGTAGGTAAGGGGCCCAACTTTGGAGAAAAGGTAAAGAGTAAAATTTAACAAAATTAGTTGTTAAGCTTTGGCCTTTTTGGTATCACTGTCAGTTTCAATTTTGGTATTCAGGTATCAAATTTGGTTGTATAAGCTAGAATATGAACACTCTGAATTAGTCAAATATAAACTAGTCTTGTCTGTATGAAAACTGAACTCAATTTCTGGACAATTCTTTTTCTAGTTTCCAATTATGCGTTTAATATGCAAAAAAACTGGACATTGTTAACATAAAACAAAAAAGCCCTTGATTGCGTGTCATCCTAAGTTAGATGATATTAGTTTCTTCATGGGACAAAGGCAGTATTTTCTTGTTTCTGATTCAAACTGTGGGGTAATTGGAGGAAACTCATCTTCCCCCCTTGGGTTTTGGAAACCATGCCTTAATTGGAGAGTTAGCCTGTAAGATATCAAATTTTGCTAGATTACACCAAACATTATGGATGGATTTGAATGTTTCCAAATTAATTTCTGGTACCTGAAACTTGTGCACCAAACACCCCTTTAAAGGACTCAAGAAGTTCTCACTATGGTGCAAATTTGTGTCTATTCTATACTACTAGAAATGTCACTTTTCTTTGACCGGAATTTTCATTGATTCTATAGCCTGTGAACATGTTCCTCTCTTCCAAACAGAGCATCATTTTGTTTAAGGATCTATGTGTCATACATCCGATAAGTCAAAGTTGGACCCACAAATTCCTTTGTATTTTGAATATATTCCTTTTTGGCCTGCCTGTGCTATCTCTGCACATGTCCTCCATCCCCCTGTATCAATGTATTTGTCTTTGTGTGCCTGTTCTTTCTAGTCTTTTGTTAAGGTCAACTGGTAACCCCCTTTTTCTATTATTTTGGGTTAATGCAGGGTTATGTTGATAAATACAATAGTTGATGGCATGTCAAATGCCCGGGGCCATACTTGCAGGCACTGAAGTACAAGAGCTCAGATCAGTGAAAAGTTAACATCAGATTTCACTTCAGAAAGGGCAAATAAAATTAGTATGGAGGGCATTATTTTGCCTGCCTTGAGCTCTCAAATTTTTTTTTTTTCTTAGGATACATTAGACTGAGTTTTGGATATTAGTTGTTTTATCTTTGAGGAGAGGCCTTTTCAGAAGATTATCCAGAGTTGGACCTTGGAAGAATGTTAAATGTTGTGGAGCCAGTTAGATATGTATGTCGGCTAGATTTCATAAAAGTTTGGTGCACCTTTCCTTTTTAGATGTGAACAATATCTAATGAATTGTTTGTAAAATACGATGTATATTATTGGCATGAGCATCAATTACATATTTTTCTCATGCTTCCATCAAAACTAATTAGGAGTAGAAGAATATCTAGCAGACATTATGCATGGTGGATCAAAAGCATGAATATATTGGAGATTGATCCACATGTTTAGTGAGTTCAAATTTCGGCAAGGGAGCAATATAATACGCTCTAGTTGTCTATTCTACATGTTTTAGAGTTCTCCATTTTTTATGGTATAGGGAAAAGGTTGTTACTGATTTTATTAGAAATTAAACCTATGTATTTAAGCTATTAATTGGTAGGATTTCCAATCATAAGGAAAGTACCATTTACAATTTCAACGAAGCGCAATTTATATTTTATAGTCCCTTTTTCCTTCAATTGCCCCTTAAAATGTCTAAGTTGCCCCTCTTACTTTAATTCACATTTCACCAATTTCCATCACTCACCTCATCCTCCTTCCTCCCCATCCTCACCTCAACCCACCACCGTGGCCATTGATCTCCGGCAGCCACTATTGGAGATGCATCTTGTTATGATGATTCGTTGCTATGCTCGAGAATATGAATCTAAATAATAGTTGTGACTTGTGAGTAGGGATGACAAAAACTAACCTGATTTAAAAACCCGACCCGAAAATAGCGGATTAGGGTTGAGATTTTCGACACGAAAACTTAAATGGGTTGACACGTACCCTATCTGAAATTAAATGGGTTATGTTAAGGTTGAAAATTCCAACCCGAAAATGACCCACGTAACCCGAAATTATTTTCAGGTCAAAATCAGGTCGGGTTAACCTGAACCCGACCTTATAACCAAACTATAATAAGTAGGTTAAAAAAAAATTTACTTAGTCAGTCACCCACTTTGCCCAAACCCCAAGCCCAAATTAAATCCCTAAAAGATAATTAAACTACTATTGTCAACTTGTCAATCGTTTCATCTCAACTCTGGGTGGCAAAAACTGACCAACCGACCCGAACCTGACCCAAAAATAGCGGATGTGGTTGATATTTTCGACACAAAAACTTAAATGGGTTGACACAAACTTAACTCGAAAATTAAATGGGTTAGGTTTGGGGTTTTCAACCCGAAAACTTAAATGAATCAGGTTTGGGTTGGGGGATAGCTAACCCGAAAATAGTTGACTCGAACATGAAATCGACCTGACTTGATCCGTTTGCCACCCTTATTGTGAGCGCATTCTCTATCATAAAATTATTTTTGAGGGAACTCAATCCCACCTCTACTGATTTGTTTGTATTTAATTATTTATTTATTATTGGCGAGATTTTTCATAATTTTGAATAAATTGTAATTTCAGAGAGAATGTTGAAAGTTGTAAATTTGGGGACAAAAATTTTTCTCTTCATAAAGACTCTTTGGACCCTTAAAAGACTGTATTCGATTTGTTGTGAAGTAGTCCCACAAATTTTGAATTTTGGGTGGAAGTTTAAAATTGTAAAAAAGTCAAAATTTTTGGTAAGAAAACCAAAATTTCCAAACAAATTCCTCCATCCCATGTGAACGAAGTGAGTTTAACATTTATATCCCACTTTCTCTCTCTATTTACCTTTTTCAAAATGAGATAAGGATTGGGTAAAAAAAAGTGAAATACTAAACATCGCTTGGCAATCGCCTTTGCCATTCTTGCCGAATACCAATTCCGAACATGTCGACAACTCCGATTCACACTCCCCGGATCCATATATTATGATAAAAAAAATTGTGACGCACACAGAATGAGCGATTTAACCATGGTAGAAACGCCTGAACTGGGCATGGTAGAAAGGCTCGAGTTGGGCGTTTGACTAGGCCTTTCGACCATTGAAGAGATGCCCAGTCTAGGCTTTTCGACCATGGTCGAAACGCCCATTTCAAGCGTTTCTACCATGGTCAAAACACCAATTTTGGGTGTTTTGGTCTGTTTCAGCGTCAATTTTTTTTAATATTTGGATCCAAAGAGGGTGTATTTTATGTTAATCGGAGTCGTCGACATGTTTGTGATTGATGTTCGGCATGAATGACAAAGACGTTTTAGAAAGAGAAAGTGAGGGAGTGAAATGAGTGAAAATTAAAATAATGGCAATTATGTAAATACTTTGGGGGCGTTAATAAGTATTTTGCGAGCAACAAATAATAACTTCCTAAAAATCACCCCATTGGTCTTTTAAAAAAGTACAGTAACCTTATGCAATTTTTTTCAACAATAAACTAGGAACAAGAAAAAACTTTTTCATTTATAGCGAATTGAAGGGGATAGAATAGCTAGCACACCATCATGTCCAAATAGTACATCAACGGTGGAAGTTTCGTTTCGACGACCCTTTAGAAGGAACTAAAAAAATCTAGTGTAGGATATAGTTTTGGAGGCAGCTAAATTCCCGTTTTTAACTTGTTTCAAGGTATGTATAGACTCTTTATTAGTAGTGCCCACAATTTAACTATAAAAAGTTACTAAGCTAGTAAGCTAGTAAGCTAGTAAGCTAGTAAGCTAGAAGGGGTTTATAGCTTTGTTGTTATGTTTTCCTATTGCCCAAAAAAAAAAAAAAAAGCTATGTCGAGAGACAAATTTAACAAGTTAAAAAAAAAAAAGAAAAACCCGACGAAGGGGCTGCTTGGAGACTAAAGAGTCTTGCTTTATTTACAAGTCAACAACTCTAGGGTTTAGCAAGATTACCAAACCGCTAAACCCACTTGCATTGCATCCTTTCGTTTTCCTATCAATGGCGGACTAACGTCATCCTAAACCCCCCTTTCTCCGCCATTTCTGTCCGCTCACTTCCTTCTCCTACCTTCCTCTCTCGATTCCCTTGTCCAACGGATTCGCGCTCCAAATCGGTACTCCTCTGTCTCTCTCATTTGAATTTTTTTTAACATTTTCTGTGAATTCTATTATCGGTTGTTCTAGAATTGGGAGAAGATTGTTAAAAGATTAGGTTTTTTTGGTATTGATTTGAACGTTGGCGAATGTTCTGGTAGATTTGTTGAGCTGATTTAATTTTTCTAGGTCTATTCTACTTTGATTGATCTGAGAAGTTTATGGCATTTGTGATTGGAATGAGTTTTTGTTGAATTCAGAATTTGGTTTGGAATCAGGAAATTGGTCATTTAAGTGTCGATTTTTGGGATGTGAATTTGGAGCTATTTAGATACTACTAGCATTGGTGTTGGCATTATAGTCTTACCGATTTGTCCCATTAATTATTATTCCTTATTTTATGATCTAGGAAACTTCTATTCTTCTTCATATTAACTTAATAATTTCTTTTTCTATTTTTATCAATTATTTTTTCAATATTTACGTAATACTAGTAAAAAAAATGGAGCTCTCTTTAATATCTATTTCATATTTTAATTATTATATCTATGTAAGTGGGTTATGGGAGGGATGATTCTCTGTTTTAATAGTTTTGTTTCTAGTTAATATTGGAATTTTTGATAATATTTTGTATTGTCTTCATTCTTGCTCCAATTTCGAATAAGAAGAATTAAAAATAATAGAGATATTATATTACAAAGATTGGTTTATATAACAAATGATGTATCTTCCATTAATTTACTGCGGGCTATGAATTATTAGGTTATTGTTTGGCGCAAGCCAATATATATTGTTCATGATTTGCTATACGTCCATTGAATTATGATCTTTAAATGTCTTCAGATGATTTTGTTATTTGTTTGTTGGAATGCATGACAGTAGATGGTGGGAGTTGGTCTTTAGCCCTAACAAATAGGTTAAAGCTTAAGTTCTAACTCAACTTGGAAAATACATAATACGTCATAATTATCGATAGACTAATGAAATTTTGTTGCAAATGGGAAAAAATATTTACCAGATGAGAGGCTTAGATTTCATAGTGATATAAAAGAAGGTTATCTTATGTTTTGAAGAGTTATATTATTAATGGTGAACCGGTGACAAGTTCTGTAATCAAACAATTTTAAAGATTGATTAAACTAATGGGTTAGTTCAGGTATGGCAGAAGTTAAAGAGTTGGGTCCACAAAACCCTGAAAAAACTGTGAAAGATGAGGAAAAGGAGAAGAAAGGGATGGAGAAATTGAGGAAGAAATTGTTGAAGGAAACTGAGAAGGCAAATAAAAGGGGTGTTTGTTATTTGAGCAGAATTCCCCCAAAAATGGACCCTTTGAAACTCCGTCAAATTTTGTCGGCGTATGGTGATATTGAGCGCATTTACTTGGCTCCGGAAGGTTCATTCTTTAGCCTTTGTTCTTTTCTCTTTAAATAATAATGTTTGTTATATTCTTTTATTATAGTTGATTATGTTCTTAAGTGATTATGTAGTACAGTTTATTTGTGCTTAGAAATGGATGTTCATTTTTTTTAAATCAAAAGAAGGGGTGTAATTGAAGGGGAAAATAAGAGATGTTTTGGGATTATTTAGGTTGTATAAGCATCTGGAGGTGGTGGTAACGTAGTTAAAATCTGATTCAACAGTTAGTAGGGAAGGCAACTGTTATTTAATTTAGGGTTGGGTATGGCTTGGAGGCTGCAGGTGTCTTAACGAAATGAAATGGATGGTCAGTTTTTATATAAATGGTTGGGGATGCATTGGGGTGAATATGAGTGTGTTGGGATATGATGATAGATAAAGGAAGAAGAAAAATGGAGAAAATTGTGATTCCTCCTAACATTGTTATTTATGAGACTGACTAAGGATCTTTGTATATAGGATAGCTATAGGTAAGAGAAAATATATAGGATAGTTAAAAGGAGAAAAGTGTTGCTAAAGTTTTTGTATGGTTAAGTGTGTGAAGGATAAAAGTCAAAGGTTTCTTGTCGAAGATGATGAGATCACGAGTCATTCAATGGAAGTCGGTGACACCACTATTGCAGAAGTGAAGTTAACCTAGGCTAGTGTTAAGTGTTCAACGGATCTCTTCAACAAGATTCGAAGGACAAGTAAGATGTTGAGAAAAAGCACTTAAGCACAAGGGGATGCTTAAGAGTGTTTGAACTATTAAGGAATAAAGCTCATGAGTCTCAAATTATGGAGAGAGTGATTGAGCAAATGTTGAAAAAATGTTTGAGTATTTCAGAAAACTAATTTGGGTTTATGCCAGGTCGATCACATAAGCTATCCGTCTTATTAGGCAAATGATGGAGCACTATCGTTAAGGAAGAAAGATTTATTTATGATGTTCATTATTTGGAGGTGTATGACAAAAGTGGAAATAATACTCATATTTCCCCTTCGTGTATAAACTAAATAGGCTAACTATACTCTATAATAGAATAAAATAACTCAAAATGTGTTTATAAAATGTAAACATATATTTGATGGTATACTCTCAAGAATTTATATGTGTTTCTCTATTATATCAAAACAATGTGATACAAGTTCTATTTTAATGATTAATTAACAATCAATTAATTACATATTTATGACCATACTAGTACAAAAATTAATTATTCAAATTAACTTGAAATGATTTGCCACTCTTTTTCTCCCCTTTTATTTCTTTTTCTCTTATTCTTATTCTTTTACTATTTTAATATTTTCCAATTAAGCAGGAATCACCAACAAATCTCCACCTTCCAAATTATTTGGAGATTCTTGATAGACTCGCTTCATCTCTACAAACATTAAGCTTTTGTATGGTTAATATCTTTGTCCTAATATCTAAGCCATTTTGGTCCGTATGAATCTTTTCTAAATGCAATAGCTTGGCTTCGAAAATTTTGAATATCCAATAATACCTCACGTCTATATGTTTAGAATGGGCATGGAAGGTAGGATTTTTCGCAATGAATAACACTCTAACTATCATAGTAAAGTGTATACTTGTAGGAAACTCTTCATTCACAGAGCTCTTTGCACTCTAACCTTGATTGCCATGATGTAGCTCCCCCCGCAAAAGTCGTCTTATAACGAGATATCAACTTTCGCTAATCGACATCATTTGTCATATCTGCATTCGCATATCCCCTTAACACAGGATCTCTTAATCCAAAACATAAGCGCATTTTTTATGTGCTACGTCGATACCTTAAAATCTATATTTACAACTTTCCTGCAGACAACATTGACTAAGTAGGAGACATCAAACTACCAACTACAGTTGCATAAGGAACTTTATTCATCTCTTCTCTTTCTTTCTCACTTGTAGGACATTGTTGGGAACTTAACTTAAAATGACTTGCAAGTGGGTAGCTTATTGGCTTAGCCTTATGCATATTAAACTTCTCAATTAACTTCTTAATGATAACCATAACTTCTTATTTTTCTTGTCATGGGAGATTCTCATGCCAAGTATCTAGATATTTGGTGGTCCTAAGTCTTTCATGGCAAGAGTCTATTATCGCATTCTTTAAATTTGCAATATATCATCGACATAGAGGAGTAAAATAATAAAATCTTCCTCCATTTCTAAATCCATGTGTGCTGCCATGCTTAGAACAACTCGTACCGGCGAAAATATGTCTTCAAAGTCAATTCGTTTCTTTTGACTGAACCCCTTAACAACCAACCTCGCTTTCTATCTTGCCTGAGTGCTCGTCAACCCTTTAGTAATTGTACCAAATTAAAAGTGTGATTTTGATGCAAAGATTAAGATTTTACTCATCTTGTATGGCTTCCATCCACTCGGTCTTGCGTTTATCTTTTAGAGGTTAAGATAACTGATAGTCCCTACTAGCAAGTTTTGCTGGAAGTCGCCTATCTATGCTAGACTTTCTTAACTCTAGTGGTGATGGTGGTTGACTTTCTTGTTGTGTTATCTGTTCCAAATTCTTATCATTATCATCATGATCATTAATGTTGCGAGGATGATCCTCTTTGTGTTCTTATTCCTCATGATTCGTTATATCCGGAAAAGGATCTAGATTCTTGATTTAGGCAATTCAATCTGTAATGTTGTAGAATTTCTCAAATTTTGTATGTCTTCAATAATTTGCTTTCGACAATCTTTCTTTCAACAGAGCTCCATAACCAAGAAAAACACATTGTTTTGTCTTGCTTTCAAGTTTTGATATCTCATCCCTCGAAACATGAACAAAGGCTCTACATTCAAACACCTTTAAACTTTCATAGATTACTTTTTTCCCTGACCATATCATTTGTGGAGCTTCACCATCAAGTGGAACTAAAGGAGGAAGATTAATCAAATGAATGGTATCAAATGGACTAGTGATCGTTCGGTTCATTCGTTCAGTGTCTTTGGGACAATTTTCTTGAGCTTTTATCCTTTACATCCTGCAATATTTTTCAAATAGACCTCTATGCTCACCACTATTATCAGATTGCACACATTTGAGTTTCATGCCAGATTCTCTTTCAACTTTTGCATGAAACTCCTTGAATGCATCAAAGACTTGGTCATTACTTTTTAAAATAAAGATATACACTTTTCTAGAATGGTCATTAATAAATGTGACAAAATAAGATGCACCACCAAGAGATTTTTCCATTATACCAAATATAAAATCGGAAGAGGTCTTCTAGATGGCGGATTTCATTGGAATTACCTGCCAAACAATTAACACTAGATTTCAGTTGAACATCCTTTGATCCCTTCTCACTTATATGTTCGAGCCCTTTATGTCGTAGCTCGGACAAACATTCTTATGCTACATTCAATTGTGAGTCTAACTTTCCATCGGTGACATAAAGTGTTTGTTGCTTTACTCCCCGAGCAACAATGATCGATCCTCTTGATAATTTCTAGTGATTTACATACCTTTCGTCATTAAGCTTGTTGAATTTCTAGAACAAAAGTCGGTGCTCGTCACTAGTATGTATGGGGAAACTAATCCTTCGGGGCACACCTCCCTCTGAGCTTGTTCGACCCCTTATTCCTCAGACATACTCTCGCAGCGAAGATGGAGATTTGCCTCTTCTTGCTTGACATCATGTAGTGTTATTGGGTTCCAAGCATACTTATCCAATACCAATAATTTTGGAGGACCCATTATTTCCCATTCTTACATAGCCTTAATCATTGCTGTAAGATGTGAAATAATCTCTATTTGCAGTTAGATGATATGAAGCACCCGAATCAATCACCCTACTACTATCTTCATTTGTAAGATTAGATTATAACATGCGCCATAACCTACAAAATAAATTTCATTGTAGCCATAACATTTTTCTTCTCTTCATTTACACTACTTTTGTCAATTTTTTTATCTCATGTCCTGCTTATGTCAATAAAAGCAACCAAACCTCTTCTTGGATTTTGATTTGCCTCTTGATTTTTCTTGACTTTCAACAATGTACGCTTCAGTTTGATTATTCATGGAGACAAATTCTTTCATTCTAGCTTTTTCATTACATAAGCTATCTTTCACAATATCAAGGGTGAGTTTACCATTGGAGTTGAATTGCTCAACGAGATAACAAAAGTTTCCCAACTATTGGGTAATGAGCTAAGGAGCTATAGGGCTTGAACTTTATCTTCCATTGTCATGCTAACATTTGTTAGCTAGTTAACAATTGAAATTCATTCATGTGTTCTGCCATATTTTTTACCATCTTTGTATAGAAGATGAACCATCCTTCTCACCAATGTTGCTTAATTTAAAGTTGTCTTCCTCTCATACATTGACTCGAGCTTTTTCCAAAGCTTATAGGCATTAATGTTATTGGCAACATGTTGAAAAATGCTTTGATCAATATGTCATCCTACCAACCCGACTACCTTACGATTCTCCAATTTCCATGCATCTTATTTTCTTCCTCTATGGGTTTATACAAATCCTTACAATTAAGGATATCCTCCATTTGAGCCTTCTATATCAATTTAATCATTCCCGACGGGCTTACCATCGAGTCTTCCATTACCAGACACGAAAGATCACAAATAATCTTGCAGCGGAGATAGTGTTCATTTTCCCCCTTGTATAAACAAAATAGACTAACAATCATATCTATATATTACTATAGAATAACTCAAATGTTTTTTTTAAAATGTAAACATATATTCGATGGTATACTCTAAGAATTTATATGCTTTTCTCTATTTTATCTTATGCTAAATTCTATTTTATCTAAACAATGGAAATTTCAAAGCGGTCGAGGGAGATCAAAGATGATTTAGATAGAGAGAATTAACAAAGATATGGAGAAAATGGATTCGCTAGAAGTTGTAACTCTAAATCAGAGATAATGGAGGAGGATATATGTTGATGATCACATGAGATAAATTTTTGGTTTATGTAGCCGTCCTTGGGATTAAAGCTTGACTTTGTTTGTTGTTTGTATAAGATAAGTATCGGGAATACAATTGAAACTGGGTAGAAAAGCTAACTAAGTGAATGCCGCTGTAATTCGTGTTGGGTTAGTTACAAGTAGTGTATCTATGAGGCTGAATGCACTAGTGAACTAATGTGAATCCAATGCCACCTACCCAATTATAGGAAGATGAAATTTGACCCAAGAAACAAACCCTTAGGAATTCAAACCAAATAGAAAATAACCAAAACCCAAGAAAAAACTCAAGGTAATGGGATCTTAGGCTAGAAAATGAAGACACACTCAAAGTCTCCCCTAACTTTGTAACTCAAGAACACACTCAAAGTAATAAAGGATGTAATTGAGACTCACTCAATTAACTCACTTTTTTTTATATAATATTCCAAGTCTGATTTCTTACCTTCACTTGCGCATATTTATAGCGATACAAGTAAGAGAAGCTAGAAAGGTGGCTGTTTCAAACATCAAACTAGCCACAAAAAGAAAAAAGAAAAAGAGGAAAGAAATCCCAATCATTCACCTCATAAAGGTGATTACATGCACCATTTAATGAGCTGAAATCAAAGCCTTTTCATACACCAACATAAACAGCTGCTTAGGAGCTAATTAAACCCTAGCTCTAAGCCTTTTATCATCAACTAATGAAAGCATGAAGAAAATAAAGTATCACTGCCCCAAACAGCAAATGGGATATACACACTTGAACACCATACACAGTGCTCTTCTTGCTTCAAGTGATCTCCCAAGTGAGACAAGTGACAAACTCGAGCTTGAGAGCAATTGGAGAGAACCCAAGAGCTTCTAAAACAAGGGCAATTGGAGCTTGAATGGTTGAGCTTGATCTTGGATAATGAACTTTGAAAGAAATCAATCTCCTGCTAGTAGTCTTTCCATCTTACACATGCTCCTGAGAGTAGTAGATCTTAGATCAGCACAATTGGCTTGTGTTTTCTACATTTTTCAAATTTGATATCATGTATCATAACCTTTTGGGATGTAGAAAGTGCTTGGGGTTATGAAATGTGAATATAAAACTACTTGAGCTCCTGCAAATAAGTAGCAAATGATACTTTAGTGTAGAGGTCAAAACTGAAACAATTCGATATACAAATGAAAGTAGAATCCAGGGCTTTAGGGCCTAGGAGAGATATATATAATTATAACGTACCTATTGTGTTTCAGCTCCCACATGTCTATAGGCATTACAAATTATAAAACTAAAGTAGTCTTAGTTAGCATGTGAGGAGTTACAAAAAAAGAGCTGTATGCTTGTTCTGTCTGATTAATTTGAGCTTAAAATGCAGCAAATATGCTTATTGAAGAATGGAGACCTATGTTATAAATCTGAATTTGCTTTAGAGCTTTTTGATTAGGGTTTGGCATGCCATTTTATAATATTCTCTATTACCCTTCCTCCCCTCCATAAGAAATTAAAGATCTATATAACTATCAATTATAACATCTCAGTTTTTGGAGCCTCCTTTTGTTGGATCAGCTTATTTTGAGGTTAGTTACCAAAATGAATGGTCAGGTGGGCTTTTGTATAAAGTAAAGTCAACCTAATAAGCAGATTTGGCACTAATCCACTCAAGTAGCAATGTGGTTGGTAATGAGTATGATCTTCACAATTTGGTAATTCTTCCTTGATGTATAGTTGGTTGAATCCACTATTTGAGTGACAAAGGTTTAACTTAATTTCTAGATTCTGAGACGTTCCATGTCTATTTATCACAGCATACCTCACACTGAAGACTTGTAGTGCTTTTATAAATTAGTAGAGCTAAACTTAAGAGTCAATTTTTTAGATTCTATGCTAGTTGATCAGTAACAAGCTTCAATTTGAGAGTTCTTATGTACATAATAATGGACTGAGTTGTTATGAGCCTTTGAGCTCTTTGAACTATATATGCTTCAACCCTTCAATGATTGAATTGTTTGAGACTGATGATTGATCTCTAGTTGACCTTGATTGCATGGGACTTATATACTATGTTTCTTTGGAATTTCTTTGTCTGCTTATAAATGTGAAGTGCATCTCCTAATTAAGCTTCACTTAGGCCTGGATATGAGCCGAGCCCGAGCTTGAGAAGCTCGTTGCTCGGCTCGCCCAAGACCCCTAAAGCTCAGGCTCAAGCTCGTGACTCGCTAAGTTTTAAAATTTGAGCTCGAGCTCAGCTCTACAAAAGCTCTTGGCTCGGCTCGGCTCGGCTCGGTATAAGCTCGTTGCTTGGCTCGGTATAAACTCAATATATTTTTTTATCAAATTTTCGACGCATGTTTAATTGAAAACAAACACAAAATTTTTCTAATTTTGACACAAACATAATCAATAATACTCATAAAACCCATCATATTCTCAAAACACCATCAATACAAAACATCTCAAGTCTATAATTTTCAAAGTTAAAATCTAAAAATTACATTCAAGTTTTACAAACTATATTATGCCGCATACAACTTTTCATTTTAAATTTAAACATCATCGTATCTCTTTTCTCAAAATCGCACCTGATATTACAAAAAATTATAATGATTAAAAATGTACATATAATAATAAATATAAAAATAAATATAAAAATGTATGTATACGAAGCATTTTTCACATTTGGCTCATGGAATTGGTAGGAAAATTGTATCGGGACTTTCATCTTCCTTTTAAAATACAAATATAAACACATATATATTAGTATGAATATCAGTAACATCAATAACATCAATTCAATAAATTTTCTAAAATATTAATAAAGTAAATTAATAGAAATTTATTATTAATTTATTAACCTCGTTGGGTTTCTCCTCCATTTTACTGCCATGGATATGGTGGCACCAATCACCTCCACATAATAGCATTTCCACAATTTTGGGAGACAATGAAGCTCTATATGAATCAATACATCTACCCCTAGCACTAAAAGTAGCTTCCAAAGCTACAGTTGTGACAAGAATGGCCAAAATATTCCCCGCCATCTTCGATAAATTCCGATACCTCGAATTATTCACTTTCAAACAGATTTTTCAATTTCTTTTTCTTTATATCATAAACTTTTACACAATCAAGTTTAATTGTTTTTCGAAATATTTGCCTCCAATCAGGAAGTGCTCGTTTCATCATCAAATCGAAGCTCTTTTGCTCCAAAGTGGTAAAGGGAAGTTCATGCATCAATATCCCAATGAGCAGCAGCTTCTCTCATTTTAAACATATCCAACTTCCCATCATGGATTGCCGAAACAAAAGGTTCACCATTAGTAACTTTATGCCCAGCCAGCATTACCATCACCGGGCAAAAAATTAAGCTTACTTTGATTCTTAATTTTCCGCACAGGGCATATATCAATATGTCGTCTCAAGGTTGTAGTAGGACCACCAACTGAAAAGGAATAAAATTTTTTACAACTTTTGCACTTTGCTCTCTTAGAACCATTAGGTTGTCCTACTACATCAAAATCTTCCCATACTCGAGAAGTTCTAGTTCTTCTCTTAGGGCAAAATATCTTACTTTGGCCCTCGTCCTCTCCTCGATTGCTTTTCCTTGTTGTGCTTGTGACTCTAATTGTATTTGTTGTTTCTCTAAATTTTCCACATACTCAACGTCTACAACATTTTGTATAAGGTCTATATTCATTGATGGACTTTCATTTAAATGGGACGACATTCTCCCTTACTACTACAAATTGAAATTGAAATTATCATATAAGAAGACTTTATAACCAAAAACACAATTAATAAACAATATGTCCTTTAATCTAATTTAAATATTTGTATCCAATACCACCCACTAGTCTAATTCAAGTGTTTATATCCATAAAATCTGTTTTTCTTAAAAACAATGTGTTCAACAAGAAAATAGTCTGAAAAAAAAAATTCGATTAAAATACTTTTTTTCCTAACAAATAATTTCTGAAAAAACAAAAAAAATCCCGTAATTTTTCTGCTCAAAAAAATAATTCTTTCCAATAAAAATTTGTTTGAAATATACCTGAATCTTTGTTTGAAATGGTGAAACACTTCATTCCTTATTGCAATTTGCTTGAAACCTGCAAATTAAAGTATACAAGAGGGTAGAAGGAGGGATGATTGGAAATGGCGATACATATAGAAAGTGAGACATACCGAGATTGTAGGGAGGGACTGGAACAACAGTCGGACTCGAGAGCGTGGTAGTACAAAATGGAGATTCAAAATGGAAGGAAATTGTGGCATGTGGGTATAATCTGGGTAATAGAGATTAGAGAATAAGAAGATGATTGTTGGGACTTGGGAGAGTTGGGTACTTGGATGATGTGTTCCGTGTGAGGAAGGTGAAGTGATATTGTGGGGATTTTTGTAAGATTTTAATTACTGAACATTGATAATAGTTTTGACTTTTGATGTAACTGCTAGTCTGCTACACTACTATGCATTGTACTGTTTGCATTAAAAAAAACTATGCATTGTAGTATTGTACAGTCCATAGGACAATTTAAGTTGCAGGAAAGTGGACTATTGGACCAATGTTAGCAGAATAGCAGCAATACTGAGGCCCTTATTCCGTTTACCAATAAACTTTTCAATTCTCCATCATTAAGGGCTGCCGTAGTATTACTAAAGTTTTGGTTCACTAGGAAAGTTCCTATTTTTTGACTTATTTCTTGCTTGAGAACACTAGGAATAAACACCTATCAGATCCTCTTCTGCCTTGAATACCATTAAACACCAATCAACCCCTTTGAGGTTTTGTGGTTTGTACAGAACTCTCCAAAGAGAACACTTTTTTATCAAACAAATCCACAAACCTAAGCTCTCATGAAAAAAAAAAAAAGACAATGATCCCCCGCCAAGTTCCAACAAAAGAACACTGTTGCACAGATGCCACTAAATTTGAACACTACGGTGTAAATCCCATAGTCGGTATTGAAGTTTCACGCATCTCTTAGCAAACATCCACCAGAGTTTTGATGACCTTTTTCTTTATTTGAAAATTTTCAAATTGTCTGGGACTCGTACATCTGCTCAAAGATAGTCTTTAAATCACTAACTTAACTGATATTCGGTGGGTGTTTGTTTGTACACTTGCTTATAAATGTGTTGTCTTTACCTTACCTCTCTTCCATCTTTGTTCTTTTTGTTCGTGTTGGTTTTGACTTTGAGTTTTATGGTTCTTTTTTTCCCTCTATAAATTTTCTCTGTCCATTTTCCTCCTACTTTTATATAGTGAAATAGGCTGCAAGTCATTTTATATTAACAAGAATGGGAAGTGGAGGGATTACCTGAGTGATGGTCATTTCCCACTCTCTTCCCATGGAAATTTATATGCATTTTGTAGAGCTTTTGTTCTCGAAGTAGATTAGAGACTAAATCATATGTCACTTGCAGATCCTGAAGCACAAATGCGACGTAAACGATATGGAGGTTTTCGAGGACAAGAATTTTCTGAAGGGTCTGTATGCTCATAATATTTCAATTTAGTGTTCAAACCAAATACATACCTTGAAATCTTGAATGAAATATTCAGCAGCCCATTTTGTTATCTGATTTGAAAAACATTTCTCATCTGCTGTATTTTACGTGTGGTCATGGTTGGTGTAGGTGGGCTGAATTTGCAGACAAACACATTGCAAAAAAGGTTGCAAATATGTTGAATGGTGAACAGATTGGTATGTTATGTGGCTTCCACTTTTCCTTCACTTTTACTTCCTAGTGTCTCTGCTTGGAAAATTGTCTGGAGAGAGAGAACCCTCACTTTTCATGAAAATGATAAGTTGCTGAGAGCAGTTTCATGAAAATTGTTATTAGATAAAGGGAGAATTTCAATTGAAATATGCTGGAATGGCAAAGTCCTCACAAAGTACAAAAAAGACTTACAGCACCATGACTCGTACTCCAACTAGGCATGGCAAAGGCATCTTAATTCCAGATGCAGGGAGCCATAAGGAAGATGAGCTATAAAATCAGTTAATGATTCGGAATAAGCTATAGAATAATTTAATTCTAATATTGAATTCTTTTTTCTCATTATTGACTTTATTGACTTTCTTAAATATTTAGTAGATCTTATGTTTCATAGTTTTTTGAATTGAAATTTGATCTTTTAATTTTTAAATATGTATTGGAAATAATTTTAATGGAAATAAAAATGAAATTTCTTTTATCTTCCTCCTTCACTTAATAATTAAGTATTAACTTTCACTAATAAATAGGAAGTTCCTCTGTGATGAGCAGGATCCCCGAGATGAAATGATTAGAGAATCTCTCAGCTTGTAGCTCGTTGACCTAATACAATGCGCCTATGCCTTTTGCATGTCTAATTGGAGAACAACTCAAGGTGTTGTGAGTCTTTGCTTTACTTTTTGTGAAAACTTCGCCTTTCTGCAGGCCAGACCACAAATTTTCACGGGAAGTGGGGGATGTGCTGCTATGAGTAGTTCACGAGTATAAACTTCTCAGATGATGAGAATAATTCTGCAATTTCTTGATCGAATCTAATTGACATGATCATTTACCATTTCAGTAATGGCTGGATGGAATTAGATTGAAGATCTAGGAGTCAAATTCACTGAATGTTATAGCTAGGATGGCTGAGAGATGCCTTTATGATGTATGGGGTAATGATTAACCATCCACTCTAAATAGAACAATTTTGCCCCTTATTATCTCCACTCTTATTCTGCTTATTGCAGTGGGCCCTTGTGTTTATATATTATCCATTGTGGCTCAATTCAATTTTTGGAAGGTTGAGATGGAGGGAGGGTGGATAAGGCAGAGGGGGGAATGGAACATTTCAATAGGGGTTTCAATGCTTTAGCAGACGATAATTTTACAGTAAAACAACCTCTATCCTAGATCAATTGTGACACTTTCCTTTTTCCGTGATCCCAAGATAGTTTGAACGCTAATTTTTTGGGCAAGGTCCCCCCAATTTATACTCCTACCGTCCACAAATAATCTTCATGTTATGTATGGGCACACATGTTAAAGATTTTAGTAGAGGCATGACCTTTTGTAGATAGGGGAGAATTAACAAAAGTTAATTATGTAGAGTTAGTGGGTTAGATGAACCTCATCACAGGAGATAAGGAGGGAGAGTGAGAAAGTGAGCTAAGGTTTGTGTTTGACTTATTTCAAACAAAATAAGTTCAGATAAGTTAAAAATAAATTCCCACAAAATAAGTTTTGCTCCCGTGAAAAAAAAAATTCTTTTTTGAAAATAAGTTTTGCTGCAATGAATTGCAGATAAATCAGAAAAATGAGTTCTTTTATAGTTAAGATAAATTCTAGTAAAGTTCAAACAAAATAAGTTGAGTAGAACAAATCATTAGTAGGGCATCCCTTCAAATGTATTGGGCGGGTTAAGTTTCAATTGCAAGTAATTGTAAGGTTTTTTTTTTTTTGACATCTCTAATAAGAATACAAAAGGATTTTTGTGGATGGAGGAAGTATTGGTTTTATACATCTCAGTTAGGACCCAATATCTCCTTTCACAAGTTCTCACCTATTTTTCTATTAAAATAATACAAGCACCCCCACTAACTTCAATTGCATTTTTTTAATCATAATAAGGAAAATTTGCCAAAATCTCCTTTAAAATTGTTTTTGTCAAAAGCCACCTTACAAGTTATTTTCTTTGCAACACATTAACTTGCTAGAATAAAATGATATAGTTTAATTTTTTTTCTTTATCTCATTATATTGTTAATTCAGGATAAATGACGATGAAAACTGATCTTCATTTGCACTTTTTAGCTGTTTGAAATGCATTTGATAGTCAAACTTGATTCTTTTTTAGCTTAAAAGTGGTGTTTTGCCAAGAAATTAGGACATACAAGGGGGTTTTTGACGAAATAGATTTTAGAAGTTGGTTGTTTACAATTTTTACATTTTATGAAGTTTTTTTCCCCCATATATTTCCTTTTTAAGTACAAAAATTGACCCACCCCCTACTTATCTCTTAAAAATCTTTGCATTGATGAGTGCTCAAACTAATGCAGGATTCATTGATTAGCATCTTGATTGTTTCATGTAATGATTTGTGTGTTTATGTGTATGTTAAAGAATTGTGAGAAGGGGAGGTCTAGAATAATTTTTGTATTGTCAGATGAGGTATGGTATTGTGATTTTTTTTGTTTTTATTTTAACTTAAAGACTCTGTTCACTTAACTTATTTTGCTGATTTTTTTTATAAGCTTAGGAGAATGTATGTTAAATTAACAAAAAATGAAGCAGCTAACGCTTTGTGAATATAGATTTTGACAATAATATTGGACACGTGCTCAATATTTGGATCACTAATAATCTTTCTCAGTAGGTGGATCCTTTATTTATGCACTACTACTGAATAGGTGTTTACCTTACCAAATTACTGCATTTTTCTTGTCATTCTGATCTTATTTTCTTCTCGTTCCACATCTAATTGTCATCAGGAGGGAAAAAGAGATCACAATTCTACTATGATATTTGGAACATCAAGTATTTAAGCAAGTTTAAATGGGATGATCTTACTGAAGAGACTAGTAAGGATTATATATATCTTTTTATTTGGTCATATTGTTTGGTATTGTTGGTGTTAATAGTTCATTTGTCTGTTGATGTAGCAAGCAAGAATGCCACTCGAGAACAGAAGTTGAGAATGGAATTATCTGCTGCGAATAAATTTGGAGACTTTTATCGTTCTAAAGTGGATCAGGCTCACGCTATGAGTGAGATAGAAAAACGTATGGTCAAGGTATGTGGACTTTGTACTGCCCTTGGTACTGTGTTGGTCGAATTGCATCATGTTAATACTTGTAGGTGTTGTAGCTTGTAAACATGTGGAGTATGGTGGGATTATGCCGTATGGGCTTAGATCGAGAGTGATGTGAGTTTAGCTAGCAAAACCTGGTAGATACTGATTAGTCCTCTATTTGTCTGACTCCCAATTTTCATTGTGTCCAGCTCATATCTGATACCTTAAGCGGATTCAGATGCTTGGATATGACCCTGGTAAAAATTTACTGAAAAGAAAAACACAAATAATTGAAAAAGGTTTACATATATAAATTAGATTCTCTTATAAATCCAGTGCTTTAAAGAATTAGAGTACAATAACTGATAACTATATGACTTTGGTTGTTTGTTGCTGCCATTATCATGTTACCATGACACCTGTAATGCAGATTATTATCTATCTTGCCATGGAAGTTACTTGACCATTTCCCTTTTTGATTTTAAACTTTTAATAATGTTTTGTTAGAATATTTTTTCAGTACTTCATAATTTTAATGAAGTTCTAATGCTTCATCTTTGTTCATATTTGGTAGAATCTTCCAAATGTCAAGTTATTTTGAGAAGTTCGGATTATTTCGGACACTGACCAAACTTAGTATCATGTTCAGTTTATACAGTTTTTCAGTCGTAACCTAAATCTTTTTGGTCTGTGATGATTGAAAATAGTCGTCTTTTTTATTTAAGAAATTGTACTCCTCACCTAAAGTTATTACCTGTAACCAAGAAAATGTAGTGCATAGCTTGTGGTATGCAAAAGTGAGGGAAATAGTCTGCTCCCATAATATTTTTGGAATTAATTTCGGCTTCAGCTACTCCAAAGGAGTCAAACCGGCTAGTTGAGTAGAGTTAATTGAGCACTCTCAGCATGTTCACCGACCGGGTCAAGCTGCTTTCTGGTTTTAACTTGTGCAATTTTTGGGGAGCCGTAATAACAGAGTTTCATGGAGTATCTAAGTATGCTGGAACTTAGTTATGCAATTTTTTTAATATTTTGTTTTACTTAGCATTTACTCAGTAGCTATTTAAACAATACTATAATTTTCCTTTTATCTGTCTTAAGAAGCGGAAAGTCCAAAACGTTCTGGATTCAGAAGGTCCAATGGAGCAGCAAATACCCAAAGTAATACGCTCGTTCCCTCAAAAGAAACCTCTTTTGGAGAATGCTGAAAAATTGCTTTCTAAAGATGTGTTTGCTGAGGCAAGTGTGTGATTATATTTGAGTGCACTTTTTTCTCATCCTACATATAATCCTGCAATAAAAGTTCACACTCGTGAATGTTTTCAGATCTTCAGTGCTGGTAATGACGAAGCCTGAGCATGCTAGCAGCCTCGGATGCAAAGACGTGTCGGCCTTGATTAAGAATGAATGTGGACATGTAAAGATGTGGTCAGTTGTACCAACCTAAATCTTCTTTTGTGTATGAGCAGGCAAACATGGAAGAAGAGGCTAATCTTTATATATTTCCAGGTCCAAAATTTTGAATAGTATAGTTATGTTGCTGTCACTTGTCGGTGTAATTTCTATACCCGAGGAGTAGCTGCCTGCCTGCCTTCCTGATGATTGTTCTCTAGCTCGAGACTCTCTTCACTGAACGAAAACTGCAGAAGATAGTTAAACCTATAGATTAATTGCACCATAGCATCGAAGAATCAATGTTTATTGCTTTTTTACGGCCCCATTTTCACAGTTTGAGTGGCTTGCACGTGACTCCTATTCGAATGTTACGCACATTTTATGAACCCATTTTGAATATTTCAGTTTGCCATATGCAACTTATGTCCATGCAGTTCCCAGACATTAGAAAGGTTGATCAAATTAGTAATCTCTACAATAGAAGTGTTTGGTTTTATGTGAAACACTTTTCAGGGAAATAATTTTCTTTGTTTTGTTTGTAAAGGTGTAAATTTGTAAAATAGCTCTTACTTGGTGAAAAATATTTTCCTTTTGTTCAGAAGGAAATTCATTTTTTTTTCTCTTTATTAACTATTCTTCCTTTCATCCTCTCCTTTGACTTTCTATTTTCCTTATCTCTATTATTTTCTATTTTTCTTATCTACTTTACATGCAATGATGCAATGAATCAAATAAAAGAAAATTTATTTGGGTAATTTTCATTGGTAACCTTCTCATTGGTCGAAAAAAAAAAAATTTATCATTAGTAGTCATTTTTTTAAAAATTATTGTGCATAAGTGGCCTTTATCCAAGTTATCTTTGGCTTTCATTGATTATGTTTGAGATCTCTATTACTTCAACCCTCCACCTTCCTTATTGATGATTTGTCCTCAATTTTGTTTGGGAAAAGAAAGCAAATGCATTTAAATATTGCTTCATTACTTATTTATTATATTAAAATATTGATCTACTACTTATTCATTATAATAATATATTGTTGTATCACTCATTTCATTAATTATTTAATATAGCTAAATTCTCTGTTATTCCCACTTCCATTTTTTCCCCCAAAGATTCACTCTAGGAACACTAATAAGGAATGGAGGGAATATTTTTATCATAAAATGCAAGTCTTTTTTTTTCATATTTTCTTATCCTATGTGGTGTTAATATGTATTTTAATTTTTAATCTAGTTCATTTATCTTTCTACTGCGGTTTATTTTTTTTTTTTTTTTTTTTTTTTTTTTTTTTTTGTTTTTTGCATCTTAAGGCAAAGCATGCATTGATTTTTCTTTTGAATAGAGGTTATCTTATTACCTGTCTGTTATTCTCCAATTTTGCATTTTGGTCAATGAATTTGTCGTGCTAAGTCACACTTTTTTGTGGACTAAGCAGTTTTTACTTAATAACGATTTTATGGTTGTCTTAACTGCCGTCGCTTCTTGCAGAGTAACCTTTGTTTTTGGTTAAATTAATTTCGTACATGGTCTTAAGTTGAATGTTGAGGGAAAGCAAGAATTGGTTGTCTTTAAGAGCTTCTCATCTGTTTGATATCTTCACCTACCAAAAGTTGAAAAACTTCCCAATGAGTTTGGCAGTCTTGTCTTCTTATGTAATTGTTGGGCATAAGGATGTTTCAATGAACTGCTGTGTAATTTGTCTTCTTCCTTGCGTTTGGCTGCTAAATAATTGCGGGAAGATACTGAATGGAGTGGGATCCCAGCATAAAATAAATCCTTATAAGACATACCCCTATGCTGATGTGATGGGTGTTATACATTTCTTAATTCTAGCCATTTCATAATCCTATTCTAATTCATTCCTAATATAAATTATATTCAATTATTGAAATATTAAATATATGTATTGTTATAGTAGATAACTAGATATAGCTATTGTTATATCAGATATATAAATATAGAAGAAATAAAAATCCATAAAAACGTATTTCAGCTATAGACATTATGATTTCATGTATAGAAATGAAATTACAAAAATACCTCGATATATTTATATCAAGTGTAAATTAGGAATTTTTTTAATCTTTTTAACCTTTTGGATATAAGTAAATAGACTGGAACTAGGAAAGAGTTTTCAAAATTCTGGCATTTCAGGTGTGTTTGATTCAACAATCAACATGCGACATAATGTATGGGATTTGGTACAAATTCGTAGTTTTTGAATGTTAAACACCTATAAACATGTTTCAATTGATAAAAATTAAAACTCAACCTCCTTCCTTCCGGTCTGTTCTCCAGGATCTCTTGTATATCTGATTATCAAGTTAATGTGAATTGCAAGTGTATGAAAGCTTGATCATGCTTACATCCTTAAAAAAAAGCCTTATTTGACCACATGTTTGGTGCACTTCTTTCCTTTTAAGATGTGATTAATATCTTATAAATTTTTTTATAAAATACGATGTATATTATTGGCATGAGCATCAATTACATGTTTTTCTCATGCTTCCATCAAAACTATTTAGGAGTAGAAGAATATCTAGCAGTCATTATGCATGGTGGATCAAAAGCATGAATATAATGGAGATTGATCCACATGTTTAGTGAGTTCAAATTTGGGCAATGGAGCAATATAATACGCTCTAGGTGTCTATTCTACATTTTTTTTTTTTGGCAACTAAGATACAACAATAAAGCTAAATACTACCCATTTTTCTAGTATGAACAATTAGGTTATGAGCAGAACTAACAAAAGATATAAAAACTTTAAAACAAGCACAAAATTCTCAACAAGATGCATCAAATCTAATTCCAGCTGCTAATGTATGTAATTCCTTGCAAGTCTTTAAAGGAGTCAGCAGTGCTTGAATAGCCTCTGAGCAATCAGAATGTACCACACAATGATTTTTTCTTTTATGTTTTAGAGTTCTTTATTTTTTTTATGGTGTAGGAAAAATGATGTTATTAATTATATTAGAATTTGAACCTGTGTTAAAGCTATTAATTGGTAGGATTTCCAATCACAAGGAAAGTCTACCATTTACAATGTAAATGAAGCGCCATTTATCCCCATGAAATAACTAAATTGCCCCTCTTCTTTAATTCACATTTTCACCAATTTCCTTGTCCTCACCTCATCCTCCTTCCCTCTTCTCCACCTCAACCCACCACCGCGGCCATTGATCTCTAACATTCACAACTGGAGATGATTCTTGTTTCAGATGATTGGTTGTCTGCTTGAGCAGATGCATTTGAATGATAGTTGTGGCTTGTGAGCCTATTCTTAATGATAAAATTATTTTGAGAGAACCCAACCCAACCTCTATTGGTTTGGTTATACTTAATTATTTATTTAGTGTTGGCGAGATTTTTCATAATTTTGTATAAATTGTAATTTTAGAGAGAATGTTGATAGTTGTAAATTTGGACAAAAAAATTTCTCTTCATAAGGACGATTTGAACCTTAAAAGGATGCCTATGTTTTTTTTTATGTAAAGGGAGTCGCAAGCAGCAAGACAACAACTGACGTAAACAATATTTGATCACAGGTCTTAGATACCACCCTTTAAAACTTTAGCCAATTAAGTTAATTCCACAAATTTTGAATTTTAGATAAAAGTTAAATCGTAAAAAAGTCAAAAATTTTGATGGAATTTTCCAAACAAATTCCCCCATCCCATATAAACGAAAAAGTTTTAACATTTATATCCCACTTTATCTCCCCATTCACCTTCTACAAAATGAGATTCAAGTATTGGTTTTTTTAAAACAGTACAGTAAATTTTAGCATTTTTTTTTAATGTGGCAATACACTGAAAACAAGAAAAACTTAAACATTTGGAGCAAACGAAAGGGGAGATAGAGACAGAGTAGCACACCAACGTGTCCATAAACAAATTTAACAATTGTTTTTTTTTAAAAAAAAAGGCGACGAAGAGGCTGCTTAGTAAAGAGTCTTGGCTTTGTTTAGGTGTTACACTCATTAATCTACAACAATTCTAGGGTTTAGCAACATTACCAACCTGCTAAGCACACTTGCATTGCGTCCTCTCGTGTTCCTTTCATGGCGGACTAACGTCATCCTAAATCCCCCTTTCTCCGCCATTTCTGTTCGCTCACTTCCTTCTCCTACCTCCCTCTCTCGATTTCCGTTTCCAACGGTTTCGCGCTCCAACTCGGTACTCCTCTGTCTCTCTCATTTGATTTTTTTTTTTAACATTTTCTGTGAATTTTATTGTCGGTTGTTCTAGAATTGGGAGAAGATTGTAAATAGATTAGGTTTTTTGGTATTGATTTGAATGTTTTGGTATATTTGTTGAGCTGATTAATTTTTCTAGGTCTTGTCTACTTTGATTGATCTGAGAAGTTTATGGCATGAGTTGTGATTGGAATGAGTTTTTGTTGAATTCAGAATTTGGTTTGGAATCAGGAAATGGGTCAATTTGGTGTCGATTATCGGGATGTGAATGTGGAGCTATTTAGATTCTACTAACATCGGTGTTGGCATTGTTGTCGTACCGATTTGTCCGATTAATTGTGAATTTTTAGAAATAATGTGGATGAGTGACCTTTTGATTGACTTAAAGTGGTCATTTTTGGACAAATTCGTGTTGAGGCTGCCTGAAATGGATTGGAAAAGTAGATAAGGAGTTATTTTGGGCAGAGATTTCTGGTGATTCAGCAAGGGAAAGGATATATTAGAGGGTACTAGGGTTATAACAACTTACGAATTTACAATGCTTTATCTAAGAACCAAGAGATGTTTGCGATAATGTACCAGACTATAGCATGCTTTGTCTATTGGTAATTGGTTTGGTTTTGCTTCTTGAAGTAACCGCTATGATATCTAATACTTCTTACATCTGACTATAGGGCCTGAACCTTAATAATGGAGACATCGCTCTCCACTCTCCAGGTTCAAATTGCCTTTGCATGCACTTTAGCGCTTTGCCTTATATCTTTATGTGTCAACTACTTAGTAGAACTCTTCCAATTGTCCTATTTTTGGCTGCTTCTGATCTGTGTGCATTTCTACATTATACATCATATTATTTGAATGTTTTTACTCCTTTTTTTAAGTTCCTTTTATCTTTGGCATTTTTCTGCCTGTTTTATACCCCTTTCCTCCTAGGATGATCACCTGACATTTTCTTTTACAAATGATCTGAAAGAACTCTACTTGTTTATTTTTTCTAATTTTATTTTTCTGTGGTTAATTGAATGCATAGGTATTGTATTGTGGCTACTTTATTTTCTTAAAAAAAAAAACACACCATAGTAATAAGAAGGTGGAATTCATCATCATACTGGGACAAGCTTGATATGCAAGAATGGTCGATAAGCACACTATTTTTGAGACAGAGCAAGCACTAGACCTTTTTCCATCTTGCGAGATCTAGAATGGAGCAAACAGTTTTTGACAACCCCTTATCTCAGGAACAACATACTGCCCAACTCCATACTCAACATAATGACACAGCGAATGGCAGTGGTGCCCAATTGGAACAGGATCAAACAGAACGACGATGTCCCAGGAGATGGACAGGGCAGAGAGGAACTGCACACGGTGGTAGTTTTGGTGGTGGCCATTTGAGACAAGATACAGTTCAAATGCCTTTATGTCGCGACAACTTGCGAGGCAAATGTGCTCGTGGAGCATTTTGTAAATATCAGCACTCTGAATCGGGTGAACATGATCGATCAAGGTTCTGTCTGAATGAGCGAGAAAAGTTATGTGCTGCAGGAACTTTAGGAAACTCTCGATTATGTAGAGAAAATGGAGATAATGATTCCACAATGAGGTTTTCATCGAGTGGTAGCAGGAGAAGATCTCCTTGCCGAAGATTTCAGAGTGGAAGGTGCTACCGTGGAGAATCTTGCCCATATTTACACCCTGAAATGACCAATTTTGACAAATCGATGCATCATTGGAGTGCGAATCAGCAGCAAGTAGACAGAGCAGTAAGGGATCCTGGTTTTGGTGGAAGAAATAGAGACAACTTTGTGAGGATTTCTCAGGAGCATGTAGAAGCAAATAAGGAAATTAATTCAAGGATCATGTCTTTTTCAGGAGATTGCAGGAGTAGATCTCCTTGTCAACATTTCCTGAGAGGCAGATGTGATTTTGGAGCACCTTGCAAATGTTGGCACCCGGTTAAGGCAAATGTGAGATCCGGACACGATTTGAATACCCAGCATCATCAAGGAATTGCTGCAACTTCACATTATCCTGGTCCTGGTGAGAGAAGTCAAGATGGCTGTCTGAGGAATTTTCGAGAGCATGAAGAAGCAAATATGCATTATCATTTGAGAACTGGGGCTTTTTCGAGAGAGCTGAGAAGCAGATCACCTTGCCAGAACTATCTCCGTGGAAAATGTTATCGAGGAGAGTCCTGTGTGCATTTGCACCCAGTTACTGCTTACGATAGACCTAAATTTGATTCATGGAGTGGTCAACAACATCAACGAGTTTCAAGTACCACATTTCGGATATCTCCAAAACATGAGGACTGCAAGAACAGTTCAAACCAACCATATCAAGACACAGATGCTTTTAATGAGCACAACAAAGCATGTTTGACACAGGATGGTGTGCAGTTGGCTGGTAACAGAGTAAATATGGATTTAACATCAAGGAGCTCGTCATATAAGGGACAGGGAAGCAGGATGGCTGGTAATTTTGGTGGTGACAAGCCAGTACGAGAGGTTTGCCTTAAGTTTACGAGGGGAAGGTGCAACCGTGGAGAAATGTGCAGATACCTCCATGGCTACCATGAATATGCTACTTCTATTTCTCACTGGAGTGAAAAACCAGACACAGAAGATGTTAGAGGTTCTAGGAATTTTGGTGTGGAAAATCAATATGCCAATACAATGATAGCTCAAGAGCGTGCTGATGAAAAGAAATATCAGATGCCGTTAGGTGAAGTCAAGCATACTGAAAGTAATCTGATTTCTTCTGATAGTTGCTTTGACAAGGAAGCTAAAGGGCAACCTCTTGATGCTAAATATCTTGATCACAAGGATGATGCGACAACCAGGGATGGGCTCAAATGTGAAGTTTCTGGTGAAAAAGCTGAAGGACATGAGAATATCAGTTTATGGAGTCGGCCAGTCAAACGGCAAAGAAGCAGTTGTAGAGAAGATGATTTTCATTTCAGGAAGTTTGGGAGATATGATTCTCAGTTTGACTTACGTGGAGGTGGGCCCTACAATGTTGCACAATTTCAGTATCCAGATCGTCGTTCACACAGGTATGAGAAACCTATCTATCATGTGAATGGCCGACAGTGTTCAAGAAGTGAAGCAACTTCTATGAACCCTTGCACGCATGAAAATAAGGATACCAAATTTGTGACACCTCAAAGGCATAAGGAAGTGGATAATCAAGGTTTGCAGCTAGAACAGCATGCCAATGGCAGTCATGATTCAAATGTTGTGATAGCTGGCAAAAAAATTGAAGCTGATTCTGCAAGATGTGCTTTACAGCCTAATAATACTAACCAAAATGATGAGGAATTAACAACAGACAGTGTCGCAGTTTATTCAGATGAGCACCTTGTTTCTCCAATATCTATTGATTGTACTATGTTTGATAAAGAAACCAATGTTGATGTGCCTATTGATTTATATCAGGAGGGTAAAGAAAAAATTGTAGACTTCGTGCCATTGATAAAAACTTATGTTAGGAGGAACAGTAGAAAAAGGCAACCGATATCAGGTGAGGAAACCGTGAAAGAAGAGATGATTGATGCCTCAAAACAGGGTACGCCATCTTGTTCTTTGGTAAAAGCTTCGTCGAATGACCCAAATATTGTGTCTTTATCTGGCATTCCAGTTGATATGAAGCTGAGTGTTTCCAGAAATGATGATTTGGATAATGTGTTTGTGGATGACCATCCATTTAAAGAGAAAGTTAAGAAGCGTAAAAGAAAGCACCCTAATTCTGCATCTTGTGAGGAAACTGTGATAGAAGAAGAGGCCTTAAAACTGGGGATGCCTATCAGTTCTTTGGTAGAAACTTCTTTGAGTAACCCCAACATTCCATCTGTATCTTGCATTCCAGTTGATATGGTGCTGGGTGCTTCCAGAAATAATAACTTGGAGAATGTGCTTGTGGATGACCATCCAACTAGAGAGAAGGTAAAGAAGAAGTGTAAAAGAAAGCTACCTAATTCTGCATCTTGTGAAGAATCCGTAGAAGAAGTAACCAAGGCCTCAAAATCAGGGACACCAATCAGTTCTTTGGTAGAGACTTCGTTGAGTATCCCAAATATTGAGTCTGTATCTTGCATTCCAGTTGATATGGAGCAGAGTGCTTCCAGGAATAATGATTTGGAGGATGTGCTCGTGGAGGACCATCTACTTAAAGAGCAAATAAAGAAACGTAAAAAACGCCAACCTAATTCTGCATCTGTTAATGAAACCTTGAAAGAAGAGGTAACTGAGGCTAAAATACCAGGGATAATAATCAGTTCTTTGGTAGGGACTTCTGTGAGTAACCTAAAAATTGCGTCTGGCTTTCCAGTTGATATGGAGTTGAGTGCTTCGAGGAATAATGATTTGGAGAATGTGCATGACCATCCAGCTAAAAAGCAGGTAAAGAAAAAACATAAAAAAAAGCACCCTAGTCCTGGATTTTGTGAAGAAGCATTGAAAGAGCATGGAACTGAATCCTCAGAACCAGGGATACCAATCAGTCCTTTGGTAGAGACCCCTTCGGGTAACCCTGTTAAACAGCAAGAAACTGCAAGTATGACCAGTAATACTGAGAATAATGTGGAGTCTGCATTAGGTACTATAGAACATGATACTTTGCTTGCTGGTAAGGCTGACAGTCACTTATTGCAAGCATTGCAATCCTCCCCAAAAGGAGTGTTTCCATGTTCTAGAAGAAAGCTTCTTGTCCTTGATGTGAATGGGATACTTGTTGACATTGTTGCGACTCATAATCCTCTATATACACCTGACACAATGGTATCATCAAAAGCTGGTCAGCGAATTCAACCTTATTGCTCTTTGCTTTGTGTTATTTGACTTATTTTGATAGTTTTCAAAAAATTTGTCTGACTCCATCTATCTGTTGTTTTTTCCAGTCTTCAAACGGCCTTTCTGCGATGATTTTCTACAGTTTTGTTTTGAAAAATTTGATGTGGGCATATGGTCATCAAGAATCAAGTAATCTTCTTGATTAATCCCGTGCATCCTTCTGTGATTTATCTGGTCTATGTCAGTCATGGTGGTTTTTTTTTTTTTTTTTTTCTTGATTGAACTTGATTCAAAGAGTTCCTGTAGTTTTTCTCCGTTGGTATTCTGTTTGTTATAAGTTGTAGTCATGTCTAGTTTGATTAGGCTAGTTGATTTGTTTGATCCTCATTTGTGATGCTGTATTTAATTTTAAAATGGAAGGTATTTGGCTATTGCCTTATGCCTAGTGTAAAGAAATCACACTTCATTAATGTAGCTATGCACTACCAATATGTTAATGATACATGAAGTTGCTGTTGTTATGTGAATTGACTGCTGTTATTCTGCACAAGCAGAATATATTCTTTTTTCTTGTTTGTTACAATGGTAACTTGACCATATACCTTAATGCATCTCTATTTTTCTTTTCAGGAACAACTTGACTAGAGTGGTGGACTTTCTCATGAAGGATACCAAGAATAAACTACTTTTCTGTTGGGTAAGGCATTCCAATTTATATATCCAACATGCTTAATAATGGAGTTTCTTCATGTTTTTATAATATGGTTTGTCTTCTCAGTAAATGTTTATAATTGGTGAAATCCTGTCATTTCCTGGTGAAATTGTGACAATTGTATGAGTGTAAAATTGCTTCTATTCTGTTTCTGTTGTTTTTTGCTGTTCTGATATGTACGAGTAGAAATTTATTTTAAATTAGTGCAGTGAGAAATAGGAGGATGTTTTGGAAGCTCTCCATAAGGTAACTGTATCTCCTGGCAGTAAAATAACATTTGGCAATTTCTTGAGGTTGTGAACTTAAGGAAACAGTTTGCCCATGATTCTTGGTTAGTTTCCCCATAATTCTTGAGTAGTTGGGAACCATTAAGACTTTTATACTTCCTCATTGTGCAGGATTTACTGTTTGTAGTTGAAGCTGATATTGTTTTTACTTGGTCTTTATAAGCTGGAATTCTATGTTAGAGAAAAAATGTCCTTTATCTGCTTTCTCTTTTTGCTTTTGATTTTTCGAAAGTGGTTGATTTGCTTCAGGTGGGTTGATTTTTACTTGAGTTGGAGTGATTGTAGGAGAAAGAGTTTATGGAGTATAGTGAAGTTTTTACATTTGTTTAAAATGCATTTTTTGATTGAGAAATCTAGATGCCTTATCTCTTGTAAGACAGAGATCAGGATAGTGTGGTTAATTAGGTATCATGGTGCTTTTGGTTCCATCTTATTTTTAATGGAAGGGCAAATGTTTGCTTTGGCCATTTCTCATATGGATCATACTGGTGATAAAACACGTAAGGACTACAAGGTCTTTTGGAGCTGCCCTAGCTGGTTCGGGGTGGGGCATGGCACAGGAAATGAACCTTTAGAGGGTGTATATTGGTGACTAAGATTTGAGATGATGGGAGGGAAATTAACTTGGTGTATATTGGTGGCTAAGATTGGAGATAATGTGAGGCGTAGGATGATGTATTGGACATGCATTGAGACTTGCAAGAGATTACTTCTGCTATGTACTATTTTTTCAATTATAGAAATAAGTTTTTCTATTTAGCATTCTGTTAGGACTCATCGTCTAGGCTTCCATTATTCTCTTAGAAGATCTCATGCAAAGGTGTAATGTCTTGTAATCTTATTAGAAGTATGTGAAACCACCCAGTAGACCAGCATCAGTCCTGTAAGGACATGTTTTAGGAAGAACCTTGCCCTTATATACTTAAAACCTATTTGAAAGGCTGTGTTTGAAATTTTAAATGAAGTCATTGGGGAATTGGTGAACTGTTAGTGGTCTTCTCAAAATAGCCCTAACTATTGATTTACTGTAAATGATCCCCCAACTGTATGTTTATCCACCCGAAGACATTCTTAGATCTTTGTGAACCTATCAAGCAAAATATCATGGTAAAATGCCCTATTTAAACTTGGTGTTTTTCCAAACTAGATCATGAAGTTTGTAGGTGCTATTTGATCTCAATACTAGTTTCTCTTTGTAACATTCTCACTTATATAATTTTATGCATTGTTCAACATGTTTACTGAAATGCTTTATCTTGATTTTTGACTGACTAAAGAAATCTGTGCAGGATCAATCCCAATGTACTGCTACTGGGTACAAAACTTTTGAGAACAGGCAGAAGCCTCTTGTTCTAAAGGAACTTAGGTACCTGTGGTGGGATAACAAGTGGGAACGTCTTCCTTGGGACAAGGGATATTACAATGAAACAAATACAGTATTGTTGGATGATTCACCATACAAGGCTTTACGAAATCCTGTAAGTGCTTAATTCTGATGCATTTACATTGCCTTCAGATATGTGCATATAGAATAAGCTTTCATTGGATCTGAGTTTTGTTCATTTTTCGCCATTAGGTCGCCTATGATAAATTCTAATATTCATTACTCTTTTGGTGTCTATTCAGCCATATACGGCGGTATTTCCCCATTCATACGATTTTAAGAATGCTGATGATAATTCACTAGGTATGATGCCCTTAACCTCTGAAGAAGTATCTTTTATGGGATTTGTTCCAGTATAGAGTATTGATTTCAGTGTCCTGCTTAATAATCACCTTTGGCTTGTTTTATTATCATATGTCCACATCCACCTGCATAGGATTTAGCTTTTAGCTCTTCTTTTTCATGTATGCATGTGTGTGACACCCTATCTATGTCAATAAATAATCATCTAGTGTTGTGATTGCATTTTTTAACTTTTTAAAGTTGTGAACAGGACCTGGTGGTGATCTTCGCGTGTATCTTGAAAAACTGGCAGAAGCTGAGAATGTCCCGAAATTCATCAAAGAAAATCCATTTGGTCAAAATCCCATCTCCTTTACTAGCAGCAAATGGCGCTATTACTCTAATATTGTTGGTACTCATGGAAGCCAACAAGAAGAATATGTCAATATTATTTTTAACTCTTCTAAAATTTCTGGTACTAATAGAAGCTGACACTAAGAACATGCCTACCTCTGCTCACAGTCGATTGATTGATGTTTTGCCTCCCTACTAGGCTATGTTTGCCGGTGCTTGCTGTATGCTCAAGGGGTTCTACATTTATCATTTTGTTTTCTCAACCAGTTCCTTGAACGTTTCTTACTATCCTTAGGAGCCTTTGCCTAAGAAAAATGTATCCTTTGGGACCTCGCAGCCTTATGGTCTGGTTGCCCGATTATCTCCGCAAATATGTAATGGTTAAATTTTGTAACGATTGTTTCTTATTTATATATCTTTATATAAATTACACCAATGTTCATAAAATTTTACTCTATATATTCATTTTGCTATATTTTGGCACACTTTAAATATTCTCTTTTCTCTCTCTACCTTCATGAAAATTCATATTTAGGTGTGTATTGTTATTATTTTTATAATTTACATCTGTTTTGCAAAAGAAGTTTTTTTCTCTAAATTTTTTTTCACTTTAAATCGTTCATTAATATATTTAGTACGGGTATTTTCGTGGTTTTATTAATTTGAAAAAATTAGTTGTGTTATTTTTTTTTATATTTGGAACTATTGGATCTTGATCATCCTAATTTTTTTAAAATCTTAATATTTATCTTCCTTTTACCAATCATGTTCTATTTAGTGCTTTCTTTGAAAGTTTTGGAGGAAACTTTTTTTTTATTTTCCCTTCACAACAACCACATGCACAATAGAATACTCTACTGATTTAACAAATTTTTGTTCATTTATCTTAAAATTGTGAGCACTCTCTATAAGTTTGAGATCTATGAGTGACAATTCCCTAAAAAGACCTAAGAAAATTAGTTTAGAATAAAAGTGAAAAAAAGGTGTAAAAGATTACAGTTCGCACCATCTTCATAGCAGTGACTCTTCTGACGTCCGTGCATCGAATCTAGTTTGGTTGCACGGCGGTATGAAGCAGTAAAGCCTGCATCTTGCTTGCATGAGCAACCAGCCAACCACACTAACAGAAAACATGATTTATGTGATTGACTCATTTGCACATGCTTACTTTTGTTTGGATCCTTTTTAATCATGATTATGACATTAATCATATCATTATCATGAAAGTATTATCATAATGTAAAAGATTCTGCTTGGAAGAGAAATTGATCAGTTTTATCAGCAAATCCTTCGGAATTTACAAAATCTAATACTTGGGCAATGGGCATGAAGCTTAGTCCTAGAGCCACATGAAACTGATGTTTATGGACCATGCGTGTAAACTGAGCTCCTGTAATACTCCGTATTTTATTACGTGAAAATGCATGCTGCATGCATTGATTCATATGCCTGTACGTGAATCCTTCTCAAATTCATTACCAATGTACGCTAATAACTACCACTCATAGATGTGGATGCAGAAGGATGTATGGAAAAGGCTACATTCTTTACGAATATTGCTGGTCCAGTGCTACTATCACAAGGCCGTGCTTGACTATAGGAGCTAGCTAGGCATGGTTGGAAAGATTAAAACGGGGAATATTTGAAACGGAGAAATTCCTAATTTATACCTTATAAAAATATATCGAGGGATATTTTTGTAATTTTATTTTTATACCTGAGATCATAATTTCTATATCTGATATACATTTTTCTATATACCTATATCTGATATTTTAATATCATAATATAATTTATATCATATACGAATTAGAAAAGCCTTATCAGAGATGTATTGGTGGAACTAAGAGTTTTATGGATGATGATTGATGAGTGCTACACTTGTTTCAATGCTTTCAACTTTCCGTTGGTTATCAAATCACCAAAACCGTACCTGTAGGCCTTTTCAGCAAGGAGTCGGGATCAAATCGAATGGGTCATACTCCAAAGTGGGGTGGGTCTTGAGTAAAAAAAATAACCTAAAGTCTAAAAGAGGAACGAAGAATCTCCCATTTATATATGATATAATCTAATAATATTCATCTAAGGGTAAATGAGTATTTCAATTTTATTTTTTGTACAGTTTTACGAACTAGAACTAAAGTTGCATTATTTAAAATGAGATTGTATTAATAGAAAATAAAGTTATACTATTAAAAAATAAAATTTTACATATTTTTATCATTTTACCTCCATATATATATATATATTTATATTTCTCCTTTATTTTAAAAATAATAAATGCTACTTTTTACATATATAAGATATAGATTTGACATTTCTCAAAAAAAAAAAAAAAAAAAAAGTTCTCCACATGGAGGCGCTATGCATTATTGGTTTTACAACTCAAGAAATGGTGTCGCAAAGTAAAAGAATCCCTACACTTGAATTTGTAGTCATAAATCCTTTCTTGTCAAATGGTTTAGTCAATCTATAAAAACTTTGTAGAAAGTTGACTTTTGCTAAGGTACGTTTAGCAATCATAAAGTGGATGTGGAAAGGCCAAAGAATAAATTGAATGCTCATCAGTCATCACTCTTAACTCTTGTAAGTTTCCCATGAAATGATTTCGTTTTCTTATCAGGTCACTAATTTGGCAGGTGTTCATGCATTGATTTTGCCTGCTTATGTAAATGTAATAATAATGGGATTTGTGGGGTAAAGTGGTACATGAAGAAATGTCGTAGGTCATCAATCATTTGCCAATCAAAGATAAAGTTATATATTACATATGATTTTTATATTTGGAACATATATGGTTTTTTATATTTTTATTTTTTGACATCAGAACATGTGTGGTTGAGAACTTCAACTATTGGTTTTGGCCATTATTCTCACATTTTACTTCAACTTAAACATATGCATCGTCTGATTTGTGGTGATGTTTAGACCCATAGTTATCATTTTAGAAAAAGTTTTGTCTAAATGATAACAACTATTGGTGGGGTATAAAGTTATAAACTAACTTCTCTGCTCGTATCTTCTTCTCCTAATCAATTTATTTTTACTAATTACCCTGTAGCCTTGATTTTATCGCTTCATTATTAATTTTGAATTTAGGAGGTGACTTATTATTATCAATGAAATTGAAATATAGGTAATAAATGCTTCCTAAGATCATACAAGAGTGTTAAAACCATTGTATACCTTCTATTCTATTTTCAAAGTCCTTAAAAACGAGTTTAAGACTCAATAATAGGATTTTTAGAAATCAATTGAAATTGGTGTCTAGGGTTAAACTAGATGGTTTAAATCGCTCATAGAGCCTAATATGACAATATACGGCTTATAGAAAGCATATTAATATGTTCATTCACTCGGTTTGAAATTACTGAAATAACCGAATTTTACAGGTATCATACATTTCTTGGGAAACATTTTGAAAAGTTATTGAAATTAAAATAAATATTTTAGATGCTTCCTTGGGTCATATATAAGCCGAGATGGCAATCAAATTAGGACTCATCACAGAGCTGGTCAGACCTAGCCCAATTTTTGGAATCTAGGCCTAATTTTTTTGACCCATTGGGTTAGAGTTAAATATGGATTTAAAAGTTCTTGGGTTGAATTTGGGTTCAAGTAATTTTAACCCAGATCTAGACCAGGTCCTACCAATGGACCCACACTTCTATGAAAAGAAAAATTAAAACCTAAGATTTCAAGATCTTCAACACCTCATTTTCAACTTGCATCTCCAGCACTAATTCCTGGTATCTTCAAATTCTCTACCCAAAATGTTAAACCCTTCACCATCCTAATGATCTCTTTCATTTATTATAATCAACAAACTACATCAAAACCCAAACACAAAACAAAGTAATCCCTATTTATTCATAATTAAGATGTTTTTTAAACTTTTTATCTACCTACTGACAGCTTCACATGCCCATGCAGTGATGCAGGTAGCTCCCTATGGCCCCACCCAAAAATAGTCATCCCACATGGAAGAAAGACATTCAGCTCATACCCTCTTTCTCATCCTCCCATCTTTTCCACAACCTCCCCTTCCTCTCTTTCAGATAATACATTAATAACCCTTACATTATACTTGTATAATTTCACTTATTTTTTTTCAATTTTTTAATCAAAAGCCAATCACAATTACCTACTCTGAACACATGGGTAGATTTCTCTGATTATCTGAACTCCGTATTTCTATTAAAAAATTTCTGTCATTTCTCAGCACTATTCTAAGTTTTACCCACCCTTTCTTCTCTGTATCTGAGTTGTCATTTCTTTTTTGTGTTCTGAGCTAATCAAACCCAAACATTTCTTCTTGGATCTGCTGTTATTCTCCTCAACATTTTATTTTGCTAAAGTTTGTATCTTATTCTTAATTTTCAATAGTTTTTTTTTATTATTCTTCATTTAATGAGGCTAAAGTTTCAATCTTTGGATGTTTTATTGAATACCGAGTTGAGCTACTTGGTTTTGCTCATCTGGATATCTCTTAGATTCATGTAATTTGTACTAGGTACTGAAGTTTTTGGTGAAATAATCCAGAAACTGGTACTTAAAAAGCATGCATTGTGGTTGATTTTCACAGTTTGGTAGGTGGATGAAGAACTACTGAAGTTGCTGTATTTTCAAGAGATAGCTACTTATTGGTGCTGAATTGCTATTTCTGGTAATCCTGTATTTGGGTATTGAAGGGAGGCTTGATAGAGTTTTAATGTGGGTAGTTGGAGGTTGAAACTATGGTTATATGATGTAGGAAATCTCCATTTAAGAGTGCTTAATTTGAATCAAGACATCTACTGTGGAGGAGTGATTTGTCCCACTTCCGAAAACTCTGACAATTTTCTGTAATTCGGATTTGAGGAAGTGGGGTTGTCCATTTTACTGAATTTGGTGAAAATGGCATAAACATTATCCCAAAGAAAGAAGGAAAGGTATATCTGGTATTGGTAAGGGTGTTTGGATTTACCGTCCGATTTGATAAGTGGTGGAGGTATTTTTTTTGTTTGGGTGTCATGGCTGCAAAACTGTTGCATTCATTGGCTGATGACAATCCAGATTTGCAGAAGCAAATTGGATGTATGACTGGTATTTTCCAAATCTTTGACCGCCAGCAACTCCTCTCCGGGAGGCGGCTGAACCAACGGCGGCTTCTTCCTCCTCCAACGGGTAGTCTGTTATTTCTGTTTGTTGTTGTATTAGGGTTTTTGGATTAATAATAATGCTATCTGATTATAGAAAAGATTTTGGCTTGGTTTTATATTCAGTTTTATCTTTGACTGTTTCATTGTTATTTGCTGCTAGTGTGCTTGCTTCTATCATCTATGTGGTATTCTCATTCCTATAACTGTTTGATACTTTTGTTGTTCTTGTCAGTATTGTACATTGCAAACAGGAAACTTTAAGTGTTAGAGTGCTGTAATAACTTGCAATCTACCATCTATTGATATGGTGATTATGGCCATTACCAATTCACAATCTTGATTTCTTAATGTTCTGGCTTTCTTATCTTAAGTTATACTCTATATCATCACGGGAATGGTGGGTGCGAGAGGGTTCTCGTTTAGGTAGAAATTTGATAGGTTTTGTACCCGAATTGTGAAACCAACCATCCTCCCCCCTCCCCTTGCCGAATGCTCAATGCTGTATCATTATTCTAATGGTGAATCACCCTTTCCACAGGTAATTCCAAGTTCAGCAATGGAGACCTGGATGCTGATTCCAGTAATGCCTACGATCGTGAAATGCCGGTACTAAATCTCAACTTGGGAACTTTTTATTGTTTTTTTGTTGGGTTTGTTTCATATATTTGCAGTTGATTCTTTCTATTTCTAGTATTTCTTCCATCATAAATAAATTTGCTATTGCTTAGTTACTCAAATGGTGGGTGTGTGAAAAGGAGAAATCTTTTATCATGTTCAAATGGTGAGGTGTATAATTCAAGACTCAAATGAGCTCCTTGTGATGTGAAAATTCATCATTAATTTTCTTCCCTAAATTATAATTAGCTGTGAATGTATCAATTGTGATTCCCTAAGTTGAAATTTAGCAATTTCAAACACTTCTCATTGATTGCATCTTTCAATTTGAGCTAGTTATCTGTTGATATTTCAATATAAGCTCCAATTGGCATTTGTTGATACATTTCTTTCAATCATGATTGAGTAATTTCAGCTTTGTGGTTGCAGGAAAGAAATCCAAACAAAAATGTCAATGAAAAACAGCGAGCATCTACCGAATCATCAAGAGCCTCTTTTTCCTCATCTTCACGTTCATCATCATTTTCCTCCCTTGATTGTGGTAGAACAGGACAACCAGAGCCATCCACCACTGATCGAATTATTTTTCCCGAGACTCCTTCAAGAGATCCTGCCCTTAGCCTGTCAAGTGCTAGTCCCAAGATGGGAAGACTTTCTGTTGATATTCGGGATGTGGTCAAGGATTCAATGAACAGAGATTCTCGAGGTCTATCAATTCAGGCCACTGCTAAGGAGGATGGATCAGGTCACACTTTAAAACATAACAACTACCCAAGATCTCAGCAATTGCTCAAATCAGTGGAAGGATCTTTAGGAGTTAAGATGAAGGAGAATAACAAGGCAGCTGATATCAAGGAATCATTAAGAGTACTTGCTAAACTTCGTGATGCTCAATTGAACTATTATGAAAGAGAACTTCCTAGATCCTCACACGAGTCAAAGGAAGGATCATTCTTTCCAATACCAACGGATGCTCGTAGGTTTTCCTACGATGGGAGAGAGACAAATCGCAAGATTAAAGATCTTCCAAAGCTTTCTTTGGACATTACAGAAAGCTCTGCAAGGGGCTCCAATATTGATTCAAAATTAAGCAGCGACCACTCTAATGAAAGTCTTGTTTGTGTACTGCAGCCACCAAATAACCAGTCACGACCCTCAAGTGTAGTGGCTAAACTCATGGGCCTTGATTTCTTACCTGATGCTAAATGTTCCAGTGAAAGCCAGTTGGGACCAGTAAAAATGTTCCGTGAAGACAGTGGTCCCTCTTTAGCACCTTTGAGATTCCCTGATGTATGCAGGCCAGTTCGACTTCCTAAATCACCAAGGAGCACAAGAAAGGAGTCAACTTCACCGAGGTGGAGGAGTTCTGATGCAGTCATGAAACCAGTTCCTACCTCAAAAATTCCTATTGAAGCAGCACCATGGAAGCATACGGATGGTGGTCGAGCTTCTCCAAAGCAAGCTTCAAGACCAACAAAATCCTCCCCGAGTAAATCAAACACGTCCCCTTCTGTTCTTGGTGAAATGGAGAAACGGTTGAGTGATATTGAGTTCAAGCAGTCTGGAAAGGACCTTAGAGCTCTAAAGCAGATACTGGAATCAATGCAAGCAAAAGGTTATTTGGAGACCACGAAAGATGAGCTGTCTTTTGATATGGGAAACAAGAGAGACCATAATCATACAATTGGTTCTGAGATGAATTCTGGGATGATGAGCTCCAATGACTTCCGCACTAGTAGAGCTATTCCTTCCAAGCAAAAGGGAAATAACGCTCCAAAAGCATTTGATTCCCCTATTGTTATTATGAAACCTGCTAAGCTTGCTCAGAAATCTGGTGTTTCTGCTTCCTCCATCATCCCAATTGAGGGCTTACATTCTCTTCAAAGGCCCCAAAGCAGTGAAGGTGAAGGTGCATCTCACAGGAAGAATTCAGTTGGTAGCAAAATACCCAAGGATCAGACTATTAAAGATGGTCGCAGAGATCAGGCTGTTTCTCCTGACAGGAAAACTAATAATAGAAACTCGGGAGTGTCCCTGGCTTCATCAAGGCTGTCACAGGTTGCCAAGGACAATAGCACCATAAATTCATCAAAAATTTCAGGATCCATTAGCCCTAGATTGCAACAGAAGAAACTCGAGGTTGACAAGAGATCTCGTCCCCCAACTCCACCTACTGATGTAAACAAATCTAGAAGGCAACCAACTCGGCAGTCTACTGAAGCTTGTTCAACTGGAGGGAGGCGCCAAGTAACCAAGACCAGCAGTGTGCAACATAATGATGACCAACCAAGTGAAAAATGTAGCAACTCCAGAAATTTGTGCAACCAAGAAGACAATGTATACCTGCAGTATGACACGGATTTGATATTGGAGCAAAAGATAGATAGTGAAGGCACCAGCACCATGCAGCCTGTAGATGTAGCCATCTCTCAGAGACAATCTGGGGATAAGCATTGGGTTTTTGAAGAAACAAAGGAAGTAAGTTTTCAGACCATTATTTGAGAGTGACACAGCCTTTTCAGACCCTTCTAGTTTGGTAATCTTTTGGCTTAGGAACTCTCTATAAATCTGTTTCAGGATGTAAGCTTAAGGTTGATTGAAGAGAATGCGGTGGGGATTCTTTCCTTTGACCCTGAACAGCCAAGTCCTGTTTCTGTGCTCGACTCATCTGCATATAGTGAAGGCTCTCTGTCTCCTGTTAAACAATCTTTGCATGCCCTGGAAGGTAAGAATATTTTCCTTCATAGTTTGTTCTGATTTCCCCTACTCGTTACAAACCTGTTAAGGTGAATTATGGGTTTCTAGGTGCTGCTTCTATTGATGTTTGCATCCAAAATTTCCATTTGACTCTCTTTTGTTCTTCTGATTAGATTATACTCGTCTGTCACATTCATTTTCCTAGGAGGCCTGAGATGGTAGTTTCTGCATTGAATTTAATAAGATCTGTTTTGGAAATAAACATGTGCATTTCCAGTATATTCTCATGGTTATTATACAGTAATTATGACCTTGCATGAAGACTCAACAATGCACTTTGAAAGATAAGATGAAGAGATAGTTATAATGAAGGCTCTGCTAGTAATGCATTGAAAAAGAATCTTAATCACGCTGGAAATAGTTTGAAATGTTGTGCTGATTGTAGTATGTGGAAGAAATGATGACATTTGTTTGCAAAAAATTATGTATGTGACTTGTGATTTGTTGCCTATTCCCTTGAAAAGGATCTCTTACAGCTCACTGATTGGTTCTCTGTCCATATTATGTAGTTGCTGAATCAAATGATGTCGGGGAAGAGTTATGGAGTACTGTTGATAATATTTCTAGCAAGACCACTGTTTTGGAGCTTCCTTCTGAGATTAGTCGTAAGAAATTACAGAGCATCGACAACTTGGTTCAGAAGCTTAGGCGACTGAACTCAACTCACGATGAAGCCCAGACAGATTACATTGCCTCGTTGTGTGAGAATTCTAATCCAGATCATAGATACATATCTGAGATACTCTTGGCTTCAGGTCTCTTACTCAGAGAGCTTAGTATGGGCTTCACAGCCTTCCAACTGCATCCATCTGGACATCCTATCAACCCAGAGCTGTTTTATGTTTTAGAACAGACAAAAGCAAGCAGTTTGCTTGCCAAAGGGGAGAATGTTGATGAGGTTTCTCTCAGCAAGTCCAAGCCTGAGAAGTTTCACCGCAAACTCATATTTGATGCTGTTAATGAAATCCTCACCGAAAAGTTGGCCTTGGAGGTCCCAATTACTGAACCCTGGTTGGGGCCTGCTAAACTTGCTAAGAAGACCATTAATGCTCAGAAGCTTCTGAGAGAGTTGTGCTCAGAGATAGAATTGCTTCAAGCTCATAAGCAGGATTTCAGCTCAGCAGAAGAGGAGGATGGGTTGAAATGCATCTTGTGGGAAGATGTGATGCATAGATCAGATGGTTGGACGGATTTTCGAGGTGAACTTTCCACTGTTGTCCTCGATGTTGAGCGATCCATATTCAAAGATTTGGTAGATGAGATCGTTATGGGTGAGTCAGCTCGTCACCAACGCAAGCCTAACAGGCGATGCAGGCAGCTTTTTTCCAAGTAACAACCCCTTTTTAGTTTTGCCCCTTGAATGTTCTCCTTACCACTTTGATGCTTCTGTCATCATGAGTTAATTCTTTACTTTTCCTTTCCTTTTTGTATATGGCACAAAATAAACTAGCCATGGATAGGAACTAAAATTACTTATTCTCATTGACATCTTAAGTTATTCAGCAGATTGTATAGAGTATCTGCTGTTGATAATAATATTACAGCACAAAGAATCTTCAGGATCAGCATATAGGAAATCTTGTTCAAGGCTCTGAATATTTACTTTCTACAATTTCTATCAACTCTTGTTTACATGTGATCTGTTTACAATATCTATCAACTCTATTTACATGCAATATTGCAATGGATGTTATTCAACATGTTCATGCATTAGGGGTGTGTGCACCCCCGCCATGCAGGGGAATTCACGAAAGGAAATGGCGTTTGTCTCCCTGTATTCGGTTGCAGGTATTCATATGCCTAACAAACTCCCCCACCGCCCTTTTATTGTCTGCGATGATCAACTTTTAGCTCCTCCCAGCCAGAAAAACTCACCCCTCCAGCTTCATCAGCCTTCACCATTGACCATAGACCTTAGGTGAAGCTTATGCTGTTATGCACACATGATATTCTAGCCATAACTGGCCGAGACATTGAATTCTAGGACCATTTGACTCACCTAGACCACACATCATACATTCATATCATCATACATGGGTGTGAGTACAATGATACGACTTACATATTGATACAGGTGTCTGCCCATCTTGTTAATGGGTCTGTATTAAAGGTGCTCATTCTTTTTTATGCATAAATCAGAAAGTAATGTATTCCTTTTCTTATCCAGGATAAAACTAAAATTATAATCCTGAAAGAGGAATAAGAAACTTCATTAGTCCGCAACACATTTACAGACTTACAGGTAAAACATATTCATGGGTTGGGCTATTGGCCCAAGTAAAAATTTATGTAATAAACACTCTAACCTATATAAAGCCAAGTACTAAAGGTAAAACAACATATGCCTCCGTAGCATAGTGGTAGTGCGTTCGCTTCGTAAGCGAAAGGTCGCGAGTTCGATCCTCGCCGGGGGCTCTAACAATTATTCATAATCATTTTCCTAGTTTATTTTACTCTTTGATTTTATAGTAAAAGTTTCTAGGAATACATTATTATTAATCCTCAGACAATGAAACTAACTTTTTTTTTTTTTTTTTAATCTCAATTATCACATTCAGTTCTCAGCTAAACTAAAATATGTGCTTTGGACATGTCTGACGCAAACAACAATATGATTGATCTCCCTTATTTATACCTAATAAATGAATGTCAACTAATTTTGTTGGTTAAAATTTGACGATAGAATCAAATATTTTTTTTATAGCCAAGACATGAATATGATCTAATCACATTTTACGTTACTCAACTATCTTTAATTTACACACATAGAAAAAAAGAAGTCACTAATGACTCATTAAAATACTTATATCATCTGCAATTTGTACGGCGTATCCCAAATAATTTGATGTTTAGTGCTCATAAGTCATTACACATGCATAAGCCTTTTGAATCTATGGGTCGTTAAAAAATTTCTATTAGCTCGATTTATTATGACTATATTATGACTATAGTGTTGGTTGTATTTATTTGCATTTGTAAATAGGTTTAAAACCAAAGTTAAAAATGCTAAATACAGAGGAGAATCTGCCGAAACTTTGAAAAAACTTCATAATTCATCTTGAAGAAATTAGTTAAAGGTAGTAAAGAGAATTGCAAGTGTTAAGGATGATAGTTAGTAGGTGAAAAACCTAGCTAGCGAATGTATGCCTTGTTATAAGAGGAGTGAAATTTCAGCGAAAAAGATCAAGGGCTTAAATTGAGTTGTTTAAGAATGCATCACTTGAAACTTTTATAAAGAACGTAAAGTTGCAGAGTAAGAGTAGGAATCCTTTATTTGATTAATGAATTTAATTATGTTTGTTTTTCTATTGCTTCTTTGTTAAGCTGTTTGTGTTTTGTATTTATTTATTGATCTCAGTTTTGTTCATGGCTCTTGTTGATGTATATGTGATCAGTTCTAAATTAAGTTATCTCTCGAAAGTTTTGTCAAGTATTTTTTAAAAGAGCCATTGGAAGTATTTTGGGTTCAACGGCATATGCTCGACTTTTGCTAATTTTGTTCTTTGAACTTTAGAGTGATGTACTCCAAGGATTAAAGACACTAGAGATCCAACACTAGAGATTTCATGTTAAAATCAGGATCTTGCTCATTCAAATAGTAAGATCCAATACTAGAGATTTCACTTAAAAATTGATTACTATAATAATAAAAAGGGTCACTATAACAATAAAAAGAGTCACTATAAGTAAAAAAAAAAGTTATTTGGTCAATATGAGTTAAAAAAGAGTCACTATGTGTATGTAAAATATCATCCATTGGATTTAGGAAATGAAGAGCCAAAATATCTTTTCATCCTTCTCATTTTAAATACCATTTTTATTTTTATTTTTACACACACATTAGAGTTTTAAGTGTATATATGAAATTATATTCTTAGATGAAAATCATATGTATTATATTAATGTACTGACCCCCCACTTAGCCTCTTCCGTTCACCATAATATGCTTACCCACATCATGCATGATCTAGAAAAGTTTGCTCATTTCCAAAATATAGGAGTACTTAAAGTTACAACATTCCTGCAATACAGGACAGTATATAGGATGATCCTGGCTCTTTTTTTTTTTATTGTCCTTCGATGCATAAATACAGCGCCACTATATATGACTTTGAGGATCATGCTAAACATGCATGAATTCATAGATCTATATAGAATAAATCACAATAATCATGGTATGACATTATTATCTTTGAATATGTCATTGGTAATATGTATCGATATAGTGATAGTTTGAAAAGGAGGACAAGATTGTTCGGCTGATGTTAGTTGAAAGATAAATGTAGTATGACATTATAATATTGGTTGTGATTATTTGTGTTCGTAATATTAAATATTCAAAATATAGACGAGACTCTACTGAAATTTCTGAAAAATTCTTAATTAAAATGTTATGTACGTAGTTCTTTTCTTATATATTTTAAGATGATGGTTATTGTTATGTTAGTATGGAACGTTGAATATAAATGATAGTAAATCTTTGGTATGTCGTTAATAAAATATGAACCAATGCAAGAAAGGGAGAGGTTACAACTATCAATAAAGGAAGGAACCAAGAAAGTATTCACATTCTTAAATTGAGTTGTTTACGCAAATATCACTTACTTAAGAAAGCCTAGGTTGTAGAGTAAGAGTAGAGAATGCTTATATCATTAATAAAATATATATGTTTGTTTTTCTTTTGCTTCATTGTTAATTAAGTTGTTCGTGTATTGTATTTATTTATTGATCTATGTTGTTTACAAGGCTCTTGCTGATATATACGTGATGAGTTATGAACTAGGTTATCTCATGAAACTTATGAGAACTATTTTCATAAAGTGTCTATGAAAAATATTTTCGGTTGAATAGTGTGTGCTCGATTTTTATTGATTTTATTCTTTGAACTTGTCTTGGTGGGAGCAAATTAAGTTGTTAAGTTGTTTTGTTGGAAGGTTTGTATATAGTTGCGAAAATCACTATGAGGAGTCGTTCAATGTATTCTAAGGTAATTTATTCCGTTGCGTAATTTGAGATAATTATGTATTATCCGAGGATTTAAAATTCATTATTATTTAATAGTTGAAACGTGCAGGTTGTTGCACTAGGAGCCTTGCTAGACAAAGCTTTCTTTTCTTTTGTTTTGGTTCCTAATCAACTTAATTAATATTGTACCAGGATTTTAAAGTCCAAGCATGAATCCGAATTTCCTACCTGAAATACACTCTTGAAATCATACAGGTTATGTCCTAGTATACCTAATTCACTCATAAAATCTTTCCATATATATAGTAAGACTTTCTGAATTTATACTTGATATAAATTATATCAAGATATTGAGATATCAAATATAGATATTGTAATATCAAATATAGAAATAAAGAAAATATAAAACTAAAAAAAAAGAATATGAGATATAGACATTATAATATCAGATATAGTAACGAAGTTACGAAAGTACCCCTCGATATATATATATATATATATATATATATATATATATATATATATATATATATATATATATATATATATATATATATATATATATATATATATATACATACACACACACACGTTACATCAATGAATTGACCCCCTCTTATGAACTCTCACATCATGCATCATATAGCATACTTTGCTCGTTTTCGAAATGTAGGAGTAAGGGTTACAACAATACCGTAATACAGGAAAATACACAGGATGATCCTTGCTTCGTTTTTCTATATCTATGTGGTCCTTTGAAGCATAAATACTGAGCCACTATATATGACTTTAACTATATGCTAATCATGCATGAATATACTGATCTATACGGAGTTACATCACATTAATCATGCATACAGCCAAACGCACAGTCCACAAAGTGAACTTAATTACTTGGCAAATGGTTCAGCCACTTCCTTTTCAGCAATTGAAATATTGAGAAGTTTTTGATATACTCCCCTAGCTAGTCAAACCTGGAAGCCCCAACAACCTTAATTAAGATATAAGGATCAGCACTGTATATTTTTTGCTTGATTCATTTAAGTTTTGAGAAATTTCTAATTTATACACCATGATATAAATTATATCAAGGGTGTTTTTGTAATTTCATTTATATATTTGAGATTGTTATATCTATACCTGATATGATTTTTTTTTATTTTAATATATTTAGTATATATATATATATCTGATATAATAATACATATACTTGATATCTCAACATCTTAATATAATTTATATCAGATATGAATTAGGAAAACCTATTTAAATTTTGTAACATTTTCAGTCTACGATTTGCGTTCAAATTTATACAGGATTCTCCGAACCTCTTTCATAAAGCGTATAGTTTTGTATTTTGATCATTGACATTACAGTTAGTTTGATCTTTCCATGTAAGATGAAGAGATAAATGTGTACAATTTTGATCATTTGAACTTCCCATTCTAAAATAAAATTCTTGTAGTACATCTGTACATACGTAATGCAAAACCATGCGACCCACGAGTAATTTTATGGAAACAAGTACAAGTGGAAAAATAATTTGATTGCATACTCATGACCTTACAAAAATTTTTGAAAAAAAATAAAGAATAAAAAAGGAAAAATAAAGTTAGACTATTATGGACGTTTTAAAATAGTACAAAGTAAACAAGTAGACGAGTAGTATGGACTGTGATAGTTTGAGAATTTTTGTTGAAAAAGACTCTACACTCTATGGTGTCAATGTAGTCTAATATGTAGGTGTAGCCGTCGCACATTCCCCGGGCCCTCCTTGCCCGCCGCCCCACGTTATTCGGCCGATAGCTAACATGAACACATAACGTAACTCATGAACCATGTTGATCGTATTCCAGCAGTGTAGTAGGAATACTGGACGGTGGCGGACTTTTTTTCAAAAATAGGAACTAAAATATTTTTAAAAATAAATTTCTTTTTGTACGGATGAACATCTTCATCTGAATTGGGCTGCTCAAATAAAATCGCTGTCACTTTATTCGAACCTGTTGGAACTTATTGTTGAAGTTTATAAAAACTAAGAGTCACACATTAGTGGGATATAACGAGTATGACCTCTTTATTTAGAATCTTGTTCACTTACTTGGGTGTGATTCAAAGGTTACCCGTTTTTGTGGAAAGAGAAAGGGCTTAGGATTCCAACCAACATACTCGCGCATGCCAATCAAACCTAAAGAATCTTATTTTTAAAAAGATTTTGATTCTTCAAATTAAGTAAAAACAAATCACGGTGGCGTATATTTATATGGAGTAGAAAACCACCTTTGGCTATGATATGATTTTGTAAATATCTAAGACTAAAAATTATTTTACATTTTAGGGATATTTATTTGGGTAATTGACGAGGTTAGCTGAAATTTAGTCAGATATATAATCATTTATCGATATCCTCGTGAAATACTCCGTATAATGATGTGAAATTACATTGGAATGAATCCTTTACCCTTGTAATTAATAATGCGTATATAAACGAAACCCTGTACTAATTGTGCTAGATTATTATTTACATGTTTATTTGTTAAACTAGGTTTTATGAGATATTGGGGTTCTTTTAATTTTGATATATATATATATATATATATATATATATATATATATATATATATATATATATATATATATATATATATATATGATACTTCCCTTAGTATAATGTGTATATAAAAGAAGTAGTCAAACATATATGCATGAAAATGACATTGAGGAAGTAACTACTATGGAGTATAAAGTTAGTATATACCCTAAGCTAGTTTGGACTTGTATTTTACCCCTCTTTTTTTTATTAGGGTTTGTCATAGGCAAAAGAAGTGGTATTGGATGTAAGGTAGAAGTTCCCACAATAGATTGGTTGAGGTTAAGTTTTGATATGCTAGTACTAGTATTGATAGCTAGCTTGAAAAATGCACATATGAAGGGTGTGCCATGACACCTATTAATTTAATGTGCTAGTACTATTACTATTTGCTTCAACTAATATTTTCTAAACTTGTTTTATATTTGTTGAACTTAACTTATGTTTGTTGAACTCGATGCTTTACTAAACGTATTTTTTTCTTGAACTTATTAAATATGTTAAAGAGAAGTGAACTTAATTTATTAGGATTCAAAATTTAGTTAGCTTAACTATTACTTGGTATGTACTTCATGAGGTAGCATATTTTTCATCCATTAGGGCATGCTCTATGATTATCAATTTATGAGTATGTTGTAACTGGCTAGATGTTTAGTGAAATTGTCTCCTCTACTAAAAGTATTACGACCTATTAATAATTTTAAGGTATCTTCCCTTAAAAGCTAATAGTTATAGACAATTCTCTTACCCTAACTTATAATTTTATCACTTTGCTGCCATTGGTAGACCTAATTCTTAATCGAATTTAAGGGCCAGAAAAGTATTCCTCGTTGAACAAGCATGTAATTATCATACAATTAACTTAATTGTATCAGATAACTTCTGAATCTAAAAACCTTGAATAACTAATAACAGTGATCGATGTACGTAGTTTATTTTTCTTAGTTGTAGGAGGTGCAAATGTATAATAAATAGATCGATCTAAATAAATAGCTTTAGTATTTAGACTGTATTATCTTCAACTTATCTTTATAACTTATTATTTATTCTTGTTATAATCTAATTATATCATACCAAATCATACCGAATTTGACCTAATCAGACCAAACAAGAATTTTTAATTTTCATTTGCTTGATAAAATACCACTAATTTCATATTTCTAAAAATAAAAATAAAAAATCGAAAAGTTCACATTAAGATGATTCCAACAAGATTTTATATTTTCTTACATATTTTTTATATATTAATATGCCTAAAGATCAATCAATCCAGAAGATCGGGTTTAATTAGATCAAACCAACTTTTGAAAAATTACAACCATACTAAATCAGTTGAGATGAAGAGAACATATAGTCTTGGTCTTATAATCATAGCCTTAGTCTTATAAGTGAGCCAAACTAATATGCATTAATTGAGCAAGTCTTAGTGTGAGGCTAACTCAATTATGTTTCACTATAGTTTGATTAATTTTTATTTAAGCTAGTCAAACTCAAGATTGACTTAGCTAAGCCTCAGGCTACATATATAAACACTATCAACTTTACGCACCTTTTCTTTTACCATATGTGTGGTTTGGTGGCTGTTTTTAGAATTTCTTGTTTTCACGTAAATTCGAACATTTATTTAGGTCAAAAAGTAGTATGGATGGATTTTGCGCTGAGAAGCACATATATTCATAATATACAGTGACCAATAATCCAATAATAGTGTCCATTAATAGTAGGAATATTTATTTATCACCCCCAACTCCACAAGATACGCAATATTTGGAGGTATCTATTAGGGAAATATATACCATATAAGCATGTAAATTCCAGCGAATTAGCGATATGTGAGGGAGATGTACAATAATATAAGATCAACTCAATAATTATAGTTTTGATGGGCAGCTCTATTTGATTTAATTATTATGTATTTGTTAGATTCAGATTTCTCGATAAACATCGTATATTAATTTATTAATGAATTAAATTTACTATAGGAAAAAAGTAATTTAATTGGTGTTTTGCGTTGTCCGATATCTCACGAGGATCATGTGTAGGGATGGCAATGGGCCGGGTCTTATTAGACCAGGACCCATACCCATTATTTTTAAATTAGACTCATATCCGTCCCAAATTTATTGGGTTCTAAAATTTCAGACCTTTACCCAGATTCACTAGATATGATAGATCTCAAGCCTAAAATGGATCCTTAACATACTTTAATTTTATGTGTTTATTATTCACATATTTTATAATTTGATATATTTTCACATTTCAAACCTTAGAATTGTTTACCGATTAAGTATTATAAGGGAAGATAAATTACATTATTATGTCAAATGAGATTAATTAATAAATCATTTCTTAAGCACGTAGTTTGTATTGTTGAAATACATGAAAAAAAAATTTAGTTCAATGAGTGGAAAAAAAGTAAGCACTAGAGTCAAAATCTAACACTAAATTAAAAGTATTAAACTTAACAATAATATGTTATAATGTTTTTTAGATCAAGTGCATACTACTCGCAAGTTTTTAAGATCAAGTGCATCGCTACTTGTAAGTTTTTAAAATCGCACAAAAGCTAATATAATCTCAAACCCAATTGAATATGTTTGCGGGGGCGTGACGATAAGAAGCTAGTAATCACAAAGGTCTACTCATCAAAGGTCTACTCACTTGAATATTGTATGATATTCAATATATTCTTGATATTATGGACTACTTTACCACTAACATATTAATTGTATGTGTACTATAAAAAATTATAAAAAGATATTATTTTGAAAAAAATTTATATCTATACTAATATATTAAAAAATGTATTTAATAATATTCTTGTGCCACATAATGTTTTCCTTTGAAAAGATTTTGTTTTATCTAATTCATGGTCATATAAAAATTAATAGTTTTAAACTTTAAACACATAACCTCTCATTTGAGCATTAAATAACTTCACCATTAAGGGATGCCATGCTTCATATTATCTTTTCAAAAAAAAAAAAAAAGTGTGATAAATACTAAAATAATAAATACTCGATAAAAGTGAATAAAATAGTTGAGTTATGAATATCATGCATCGCGGTATAATTACTAGTATTTATCAAAATGAATAAATAAATCTAGATTAGATGATAAAGTTTTTTCTTTCATAAATCCGTATTAATTAACATATATATGGTCAAAGTTTGTTAATTGACCACACAGAATACTAAATGGGGGCAGATCAAGGTCAGGACAATTGAGAAAGTACATGATCATGAATCAAATCCATGTATGTGAACACCTCTTTTGAAAAATTTCTAATTAACTACACACCTACTTTCAGGAGAATTGATTAAGTAGGGTTTGTAACTTTTCTTTGATCACCAATTTAAAATCAAACATGTATATTATTTATTCCCACGTACATTAAGAAAGGAACCTTAATATATATCACTCCGTTTTATTTTGGTTCTTTTCATTTGCTTTTTGCATAAATCCCAATGTAAACTTAAAATTTAAATATATTCAATTGTGCATTTGTAAAAAAAAACAACTCATATTTAAAAATATACATTAAGATAAATCTATTAAAATCTCAAATAAATATATTTTTTCATCTAGATTGGGGAGAATTCGTAATCAAATTATGGCAAAAAAAGAAAGGAGGGAGTACTTAGTTTAATACTTCTTTCCATTTTGATTGACATACATATATGCATGCCTATATCTTATGTAAATGAATACTTAGGTCTCAATTAGTGCATGAAAGTTTCATTATTGACCAAATTTTACTTCACTTACAAAATTTTATTGAAAGAATTTTCAAAATAAATAAAAAAACAAATAATGTTCACCATCAACGTCATAACATCAAATAATAGCCGACATCACAAGGTAAATGACATGCGGCAATAGGCATGCCTGTCAAACTTTTGATATGGTACAATGGTGATGTGACAAAATCTCAAAATCTATCGATGTCCTTTCCACCACAGGTAGCATTCACGATTTTACGAGACAAAATGCTCATCAGATCAGGAGGCAAACAAAGGAACACATTTCATGCTATGACAAATAAAAAGACAAATTTTTACAAAAATATTGATGGCTAGTTAACTTAACTTATAATGAAATAAAAAGTTAAGATTGACGGTAGATTTAATATTTTAAAATGGCTCAAATAAAGTAAGAGACTTTTCTAATCCATATCTAATATAAATTAAGTCAGGCTATTGAGATTTCAAATATAGATATTGTTATATTATATATAGATATTGTTATATCTGATATAGAATATATAAAATACATAAAAATATTTTTAAGTTTAAACATTACACTCTTAGGTATGGAAATGAAACTATGAAAATACTTTGTAATGTATTTATATCAGATATAAATTAAGAATTTCTCTTAATATAATATTAAGATTTTTAAAATTTTTATTTTTTGAGATTTGGGGTATTGTCTATTAGACGAGAAGACTGAAACATGCGAATATTATTAGTCCGTTTATTGTGTTAATAGGAGAGAAGAAGAAAAAAATGCTAATAGGAACTCTTGAACAGATGCATGGAGTAGCTAGCATAGTGTTTTTTTTTTTTTTTTTTTTAAATAGCTATCATAGTGTTAGTGTAGAAAGATTATAGATATAAGTTGACACTTAATTATTCAATATGATGCAAAATAAAATCACAAGATAAGTTGCATTTACCAATATATGCAACATTTTCTTCATTTGAGTAGTGCCCTTTTCCCTTGACTTGTTTAGTACTCCGTATATTCAATAAAATAAATAAATAGTCAACAATAACAACTGACTATATATAAAACTAAAAATAGTTTTTTTAAATAAAAAAATTGTGTCCTAATTAACTAGAAGATTATATATTTGTCCTCCCTCATAAACTTTAGTAATAAAAATTCTCATTTTCCAAGCAATATGGTGGAACTGATGAACAAAGTATACACAATATTTAGGTTTCCTAACAGATTAAGCATGCTGCATGCATAGAGGAAGCCAGGAAGATATAATCACGTTGAGATCAGAGTTAATAAAAACCATACATGCATAAATACAAAAGATATAAAAATACAAAAAATATCATATCAGATATAGACATTATGATCTCAAATATATTTATCATATATAAATTAGGAAATTCCTTGTAAAAAAAATGAATTTCAACAAACCAAGACATTCTAGTTGCTACATCCCCAAATTACTTGATGATGTATGTTACTATGCTTACCAAAATTAAAACAAAAGGAATATAAGAATAAAATTGGGCTTTCATCAAAATTTGAAATCCATATATATGTACTGATATTATATTCTTTATAGATATGTCTTCACCATAATTTATTTTTGGATTTTGTAACATTCGTGAGTCAGATAAGCTCATTCACCTAATCAGTAAACAGAGGTTACAACAACATTGCAAAACAGAACTAAAAAATGTGAAGTATCCTGCTAACTTCACTCGAATTTAGTAGTAGATGAACTATCATTAACAGATACACGCACACTAAAACTCGACTTGTCCTGAAACTTTTGGCTATTGACTATTGGTTCATTTGGCATATTAAAAGTTTATTACAAGTTTTTCTTTAAAAAAGTTTAGTTTTTACTTTTTTTTTTTTTAAAAAAAAAACGGGAGATTTTACATTTTTACTTGCACCCTTACTATATCCCAATTGGGTAAAAAAATTTAATCCCAATTTTAACTCGTGGGGTCCATTGCCTTACTTCCTATAAGTATTACAATATGAGATTTTCCTAATTTATACATGGTATAGATTATATCAGAATTGTTATATCATATATAACTATTGTCATATCAGATATATATATTATTATATCAGATATAGAAATACAAATAAACTCATACCAAGTATAGACATTATGATCTCACATATATAAATAAAATTACGAAAATGTCTCATGATATTTTTACATCGGGTATAAATTAGGAATATTTCATTGTAGTATATATTTTTGTCACAATTTCGAGAGACATGTCTAGCAAAAACCTTGTTCAAAACAAGGAAACGTTAATTAAAATATATGACTTATATCATCTATGTAATTGCAATTATAGTCGTAACTTTAAGAAAATGTCTAGTACAAGAGTTTTTATGTAAATAGTAAGTAACAGTGATCAAATGTAAAACTTACTTGTATTCAGAGTCTTGGCAGCACCGGAATTTCTTTGCTCATTCAACTCTTCAAGCATCAAAACTTAGCTTTGCAGAGATTGCAGTTGCGCTGCCAAATCTCATGACTTCAATGATTAGCCGTACCATTGCACGATCAGCCATGGAAACAAATATATATATAGTTTCATGTCTCTTAGAATAAGCAAGAAGAGAACAAATTCCCTTTCGTATTCTCAATTCCATTCGATCTCACAAGATGAAAAGGGCTTTAATTTGATCGTGTATATCATATATAATTCAGTTCCCTGAGGATTCTTTCCAAGGGTTATGGCCACAACTCTTCCCTTGACGGTTTTCATCATCACTTTGTTGCATATGCGAGTCATGATTCATACTCAGAGGGAAGGCCGGCTTCATGTCTAATCCACTAGAGTTACTGTGGAAAGACGAAGAGAAAGGATTGTTTGATAAAGGGAAGCGATTGAACTGTCTCCAGTCATTCTCTACTTGATGAGGATGATGATGGCTAGTATTCATGAACGAGGCATGATGATGGTGATGTGGAGGGAAAAATGGTGTGGTTGTCATGGATGGACATAAAAACAATTGAGACATTGAGGAAAGAGATAGCGAAGATGATGGTAATTGTGAGGCTGAGCTTGTTTGAGAAGAACCTTGATGATGATGAAGATGATGATGATCGTTTTGGGAAGAAGGTAGGCCAACACCTCCTAATTGAGCCAAGGACAAATTTGAAGGCTCCAAATGGTAATAGTTAAGCATAGGATTATTATGGCTCAAAAGGGTAGTAGGATGAGAAGGTAAGATACTAATACTACTGCTAGAACTAGCAATTGGGAACAAATTTTGAGCTAAAACTTGAGAAGGGCCTTGTTCATGATGATGATCTACTTCCTGTTTAGACCCCATCATAGCATTCGAGTCCCAAAACTTCGATTTTGCAAGCATGGGTTCATCCTCGGTAGTACTATTAATGTTGATACCGCATTCTTTCCTGGAAGGGAAAAAGCTTGGATCAAAGAATGGCGTAGAAGAATAGAGTGGGACTCCATACCCTTGAGCAGGATCAAAACCTCCAGGTATACTAGGCAATGGTGGGAGTTTATCGATGTCATTTTTAGTGGTGTCGATTAACCAGTCGATGACCTTGCTCGGTTGGCTTAAGCCGAGCCTGTCTTGGAGATCATAGAGCTGAATTGCAGTAGGTACAGATAGCCTAATCCTTCTATCTCTCAACCCTTTGATGGTGCATACCTTGCTGTGCCTGTCTTTGCCTCCAAAGGTACGGGACACCCGCACTATCCTTGGATTCTTGAACACTGTTGACCATTGCCTTGAACTACTTGAAGAAGCTGCAGCACTCGGCTTGCTGGAGTCTCCTACTTCTTTCTTCTTAGTGTACACTGGGCCGTCGTTGTCTCTTAAACTCATCATGTTCTTGTATGTCTCCTCATCATCATAATGCTACTAACTGCTGGATAAAGAAGGGGGGAAATAATCCAAGAATATTAATTAATTATCTATTATTACCTTATGTAGCAAAATTAAAACTTAATTATAAATCTCAAGAACTTAGAGCTGACCACTATTAGATTGAATGAACATCAAGTAAATCAACAACAAGCAATAATTAAGCTCTTAAATCTCACAATCTACAAAGTTTTCTCTTTGAGAATTCAATGATTAGGGTTTATATCTATCACTTCTACATACTAAGTGTTATAAAATTATAACCCATTTATTTTGAAATGAACTCAATGTTAATTTTCAAGTGTATATATGCTAATTAAACAAGAATGTAAGAAAGCAAAAATGCATAGATTTAGCTAAATATATAGTGAAAAAAAATCAAAACATGTTCATGCTTCTCATTATCTGTCCAATAAGATTCAATGAACTTACATAAAATCTAGAGGCTACACGTACTGGATGTGTGTGATGACTAAAGCCTCAGCTCGATGAGCCTTACGCCAAGCTTTCTGAGGTGAGGTTAAAACCTGCAAGCTAGCTTGTTGATGAGTTTAAGAGTAGGGAGTCAAGCTCATCTGATTATATATATGAGAGGGGGAAAGGGAGAGGAGAGAAAGGTTCTAAAGCTGCCAAATATTCCTATCACTGTGCAAAGAACGAGAGAGAGGTGATGATGAGATGGTAATTATTCAAGAAAATCATGCTCTTGTGAAAGGCTGAGGAGTGAAGAAGATGCCTAGAATTCTTTTACCACGTCCTAAAAGGAAAAGGAATGGCATACATATCCACCATGTGGGCAAGTGGTGTCTACATTGACACGCAAGTTTATGTACTATACATACACTAACACTATCTATCCCAAGCCATGACTATACATAAGTGTATGTATTAAAATTTAATACACGCACGTAAAGTGCCAGCCTAGCTAGCAACATACATGCCTAGGCCCGCCGGCTACATATACATAAGGATATATAGGTTTTCCTAATTCAAGCAGGGTATAAATTACTCTGCATATATCAAGGGTCATTTTTGTAATTTCATTTATATATCTAAGATCATTATTTTTATACTTGAAATCGTTATTTTATGTAACTGAGATGGTTATTTAATTTCTATACCCGAGATGGTTATTTAATTTCTAAACTTGATATGGTTATTTCAACACCTGAGATTGTTAATACCAACTATATTTGAGATAATACCGCCTATACTTGAGATAAAAGACCACCTATATTTGATCTTGATATAAGTTATTGAATTTATATCAAATATAAATTAAGATTTTTTTTATATGGATAATCAAGAGAATTTATACAAAGGAGTGTATATGTATGTGTACCTTGTATGTATGTATGATGTCTTGTATTAACATAGTTCACTACATCATGATTGTAGGTTGATTATAAGAGATGAGGGAAGAGGTACAGAGCTTTCAGCAAGGCGCATGGGGGACCAACCTACAAGTGCATGTTGTAGTAGCGAAAATGACCGAGGACTAATGCTTTCTTGACTAAACAAATTAATTAACATGTACGCAACTACATTCTTTTTTTCTATCCAATTATTTCCATATATTTGTAATTAACTGATGATTGCTAGACTTCACATATTGATATATCTTCATTACACATAAAATGGAAACAAGCTAAGCGTGATTAGTTATATAAGAAATTAATAGGTTTTTGCAGATAAACCCTAATCTTATTGTGACATGACTGTCAACATCATTAAGTTCACCATTTTTTTTATATATTTTAAGTGTCACACTGCATGTCACTGCCCTCCAAATTCAGTTTGACCCTCGTGAAAGATTTAAGGACCCTACAATATTGAATTATGGCCTTAGTGATCGAGCTTTATCTTTCCAATCGGTTGCTGTTATCTACACTGAAAATTTTCTTGGACTTGTTTAAATTTTTTGTTGGGTTCTCATCCAACTCATCAAGCTAAGCTAGCTCATTCTTTCCCATCTCAGTATGTATCAATTCATGATTTCATGTAACACTCACTATACGTCTATATATACGCGGCTAGCTAGCTCAAGAATGCAGCTGCGGCTTATGATTCGAGGTGGCTAACAGCCGGAGAGGTGTAGGATAGGGGAGGTACAGACTACAGTTCACAGACCTTTGTAGCTAGAGTAGGGACCAAGCCAAGCCTTGGTAGTATTTTTCTTTCCTTTTTGTAGTGCAAAATATAGAGGACCACTTGTTTTTCTTTTAAACAATTGATGACATTATTTCAGTATACATGTAAGCGGCAATTTTTGTGTAAATAATCTGAGTTTAACTAGAGTGCATCCAAGTTTAGTATTGGTTTCAGGGGGCTAGAATTACCGGTTGTTTTTTTATGGAGGTATATACTATATAGTTTCAATATATCATTGATAATTAGTGTCAGTTAACAATTTGACGCAGTAGTACTGTGAGTTCTGTGAGACTGTGACTGATAACAGGCTTCTTCAGAGCAGCAACATATATATATATATATATATATACCGCTTATGCTAATACAGCAGAAGAAAATCTGTAGCCTTTTCTGAAGTTGGAAGCAGTGAGACTGTTAGTGTTGTGTCCGTCAATGAGATTGGAAGGATTTAAAGAGCTCAAAAATGATAAAAGTGAACCCAAAGGAAAATGAAGGTTTGTAATGGAGAAATTTCTAATTTTTACCTGATACGTAATTTTATTTTTATTTCTGATATCATAATATCTATACCTAATATATATTTTTTTATATTTTTATATCTTCTTTTTTTTATATTAGATATAACAATAGCTATATCTGAAATCTCAATATCCTGATATAAGATATGAATTAGAAAAAATTATTTGTAAAGTGATCCTTTTGTCTATTTAATGGTTCAACTTCCCCTAAATTGGAGGCCAGGTTTTGGAATTCAGCTAAGAGAACAGAAATTTACTTTATTGATTGGATGAAGTATATACGTGTATGCACATATAAATCGTTTGATTTAGAGCCATATTATTACAACACATGTAGTCTAGAAAAGAAGCTTTAAATGTATGTTAACTTACCTCCATATATGATATAGAGGTTTTTCTGGCTAAGGTAATAAAAACTAGGAATAGATCAGAAGCACTTGCCTCATCTTGCACAAATTTTGGGTCATTGCTGGTCAGTGACATAAAATAATAGAAACTTCACCTTTAGAAGTTATAATGGCACAACATTAAATAGCCAAGCATTAGACATTCTATCAGATATAATTTAGGTTTTAATTTTTTTTTTCCAATCTAATTTTATTCTTGTTATGTTTTGTGAGCCAACTTTACTCTTGTTATGTAGTCCCTCCCTTTCACAAAGTTTTTCCCATTTCCTATTCATGGATATGGGGTCAAATTTGAAAAAAAATTTGACCATAATTGTCATATAAAAGTTTAGTAGGTTCATCATAATATGATTTTTCATCATATTGAATTTTTATAATTTTTATTTATATAGAAGTATAGGTATTAATGGTCAAAAAAGTTTATAGAAAACCGCATAAAATGCTAATAGAAAGAACTTTGTGGGAATGGATGGACTATATGCTTTAAATGTTACAAATCATCTGTGTGCTAAAGATTTTTGCCATGAAATGTATCTGATATAGATAGAATCTCTTATCTCAAAAACATTTTGGGTAAGTATATATAGTAGGGAGATATATAAACAACATATATATGCCATCTAATAGTAGGTATAAAATTTGTGTCATAATTTGTGATATGGAAGATCTTGTGTGCATATGGAATACAATAAGGCTATTGGGTGGCCAACAAAAGTTAACCCTTAGTACAACAAAAGTTATACCTCAATAAAATAAAAGCCACTCCTATAACAAAATATATCACGATTTCAATTGATAAAAAGAAATATTGAGTATATGATACAAAAGTTATCCTTAATAACCCAAAAGTTACCCTTTTATACAACGTCACCCCTCAATTTAATAAATGCGGCTTTGTAAGGTTCTATCATTCAATATGATTTATGTATCTCTCTTTATTAAATTTTCTGTGTGTGACAATTTTATCAAAAGACTATTCAAATGATGGTTCATTTGAGACAATTTTACCAAAATAAGATCAATTTTTCTATTCTATTTCCTCTCAAATATTGAGCTCTATCCTTTTACCATCGTAGCGTGTGCCTGTGCACGTCAACACATAAAATAAAAATTGGAATGAAAATTATTGGCCTACAAGGCTAATATGAATCAATCAATAAGATTATACGGAGAAAACTATACTCCGCTACGCACATTTGTGTGTACGTACATGTTGCGGACAAAATGATGGTTGTCTTGCATTCATACATGAACCGGCCAGTGGCTGTGTCAGGATTTTAGCGTTATGGATTTGGAATCTATCAATTGATCTATATAGCCAACAACAAAGAGGTTAAAAAAAGAAGAAGTTGTGTGATAGTGGGGTTGCCTTACTAGTGAGTTGGAAGTTGCATATATATATAAGGAAATGTTACGTTGCAAAGGGTATATAAGGTTTTTTTTAGTATGAGTTCCGCTAAACCCACTGAATTCATACTAAAATCAGATCACCAATACCTCCGTCTTTTTATTTTTACTTTATTTCTATTTATAGAGTTAAGGTTAAAAATTTTGACCATAAATTCTCATCATATATATTATAAAAAGAAATAATATATTCAAGTGATATCTTATTAGATACATCTCAATACAAACTTTTTGAAAATCAAGTTTTTATAATTTTTTGTCTTACAAATTTAGAGATAGAAGCGTTTTTAATCATATCTTGAAAATCGTAAAAAAATCAAATTAAGCAAAAAAATAACGAACAGAAGTACTAATTTTAGAATTGATACAAATTACTTTCTAAGTAACATAATAGGTTATCTATGACGCACAAGAATTATATATTAGTTGGTATAAATGTATACTTATATTTATTAGTATATATGTATTGTAAAGAGTACTCAGTACATATCCAAGCCCCAACAAAAAAAAAAGGTTAAGGATAATAATAAAGAAAAAAAAAAGTACAGAAAAAGAAACAGATTTGGCTAGGTTAAAATTTGGGAAAACTACAACACAAAGAAAAGGAGGGAAAGTTCACTTGGATAAAAGTTTTCTTGTGATCAGGGAAAGTGGACAGAAGAAAAGTGATAGATTTATTGGAGTATCTGATCACTGATATACAATCTTACACAGTACTAAGTACTGGTAATCAATCCATGTAATAACAAGAAATATTCAACTACTATATCTTAAAAAAATGGTTTGTATATATATTGGTCTACTGATATTACATCCTTCATTTCTTTATTAAAAAGCATAGGTTATAACTTTTTATATAAAATATACTATTGCTTAATAATTTACCTGATTTTCATATATTTATTTTATTAAGTTTTGGTTTGATGAAATTGACGAGAGAAAAAATCAGTGGGATTATCATAATATATGAGAATAAAAGTATAATTTTTTTTTAAACATTTAATGTAAGAGAAAATTTGTTGATGAAATTTGTTGATGACATCTATCAATCCATGGAATATAGAGAGTAAAAGAAGAAAAAGATTTTTTTTTTAAAAAAATGAAAAGAAAGAAAACCCCTTAAAAAGACAACACTGTTGGAGTGCTAAAGTTTTACTGTTTTGAATGAGGTCATGTTTGTCATTTTATTCTGCCTCCAGATCCCAGAAAATGAAAGTTGCAGAATTAGTAGTAGTACTACTGCTTCTTGTTTTTGCTTTTTTTTTTTTTTTTTTTACCTTTGATAATTTTTTTTCCTTCTCTTCATTCCCTTTGAAAATGGTGGGGTGGATTTTCAGTAGGGGACCCTCCTACACTGGTAGTGATGAAAATTAATGGTCTCCATATCCCCAGACAGTTACTGTATGTAAAATTCAAAAAAGTAAAATGTTCAAATGTTCCATTTTGATTGGCATAATGATTATGTATAGAAGGTAAAAAAAAAAATACTTAATTTTAAAAGTAACAAATAATTTAACATGTAATTATATATTTTTTTTTTCAAAATTAATACTTTCAATTGAAATATTATTAGAGTCATTTTAATGTAAATTTTTAATACATCAAACTTTCGTAATTTTATATCTTATAAATTTAAAAAAAATAATTTAAAATCATAAAAAGTCAAATGTAGCAAAAAAAAATAGGTTTATACCTACATAATTGGAAGAAAATTTGTGGCCATGAATCTTTAATTAGTTAAGATGGTTAAACTTTTTGGTGTCATGGATCTTTTCACAGTAAAAACAATATGGTCAGAGACTCAGAGCAATAAAAATACATAACATTAGAGCACTGGAGTAAACATGCTGATGATATTTAGAAGTAAATACAGAAGGAACATGGAATACTGATGAAATAAATTGATGGGGAGAGCCAGTATAGGAGGACTAGGGGGGGAAGGAAAACGACGGTACCAGTAGTTGCAGCCTTAGAATGCAGGAGGCATTAAATTCACTCCTTCCCATTCAACAGCTTTCTCTTTGTCTGTCTGTCTCTTCCCTTTCTTATCCCCTATTATTGACTGGTGATCCCCAAGATCTTCTAGCTATTATTCAAGTCTAACAACTGGCTAGTGCTGAATTGCTGATGCGTCTTTTGTTCATAACTGAACCCTGTATGACTTATTAGGTGCTCGACCTGAATCGCAAAACATTATGAGATGCTCGATGTGAATTACCACAATCACATTTGTGGATTGCATGGAAGGAAATGTCTATAACAAATTGAATATAATTAGGACTAATTATAGAGATGATAATATTCGGTTAATTTAGGTAATTATAGCCATTTGCTAAAAACCAACTATAATTTGTATGTTAATTAAATTAATATACTACTACCTTTAACCGAGTTCTGTGAGGTAACACATATAAGCATACAATTGGAAAAACCTAAAAAGAGGTTAAGAAGCTAAAGAGACATACTTATGTGAAGTATTGATGTTATGGTATATGATACAACATGGGATGTGATAACAAGGCCAAGACTTATATATAAGCCAAGGTGAGGAAGTACTTGAAAAAAAAAAAAAGATTCATTCCTACTTCCATCATTCTAAGAAAGCTCTCTCTCCCTCTTTTCCATCACCTTAAAAAACAATCAAGAATTGTTCTTGATTTCGTACTAGCATATGTGAGAGATCTAATCGTTGTTGGTGGACCAACATTAGAGGAACAATATTTGAGGTTCTAAAGATCGCCATTTTAGGAGTATGAAGTCCCCTTTTGCTTTGTGAAAATTACGCTTCAAGGGTATGAAATTCCTATCTTATAATTCGTATTAAAATGTGCATGAGATCCTGTTGTATATGTAATAAATTGTTTCTTAAAATTTCATTTTGTATATCTACATTCTTACATGTATTACATGTCATGTTTCAAATGGGTGGTTTGGATCGAGTTTGATTTTAATTATCTAGATGTGGTGAGTTAATTGCTTTGTAACTTAGTATAATGTTTCACTTTGATAAGGGCCTATTTGAGTTGGGTAAAACACATGTAAACATGTGCATTGAGTCAGGTCACAGTCAGGATGAGCCACATGCAAAACAAGTCGGACTGGATTGGGTTAAAGAAGATGCAAAACGGGCCGAGTCGGATTGAGCCAAAAAAGATACAAAATGAGCCAAGTCGGATCAGTCCGTATGAAGAAATCGAGTATAGTTTTATCTATAAAGGTGATAGTTTGTCTGTATAACCTCTAATTTTTGGCAGTGGATCATTGACAAGTAAGCGAAAATTATTCATTATTTGCTAGTGTTTAAAAGCCTCGAAAATTATTGACCCATTATTAACCCGACTTGACCCATTAATGCCCAATAAAATATAACTCTTTAAAAGGCCGACCCATTAAACACATAATTGATAAGATCCTTTTACAAACGGGCCGATCAAGGACCCTTAATGAGACACCTCTCATTTGAACAGGTTTACACGCATGTAAACTTATTGATGCCTAATATTTTTTATGGAAAATTGAGAAATCGACCTTTATGGGCCATTTTCATTTTCGGCTTGTACCAACCTATCATTGTAAAACATTAGGAGTTATATCGTAAATAAATTAAAAGCTATATGTCATACCCCTCGATGAATAAAAAGCCATCATGTTTTCATGGTACGATCTTTAGACCATTTAATTTTGTGTAAGGTTATGTAATTTTTCTAGCAAAATACAAAGTATGGGAAATTCCAAAAATATATCTAAGATATGTTTGTATCTCACAATTTATAATAGCTCAATTTTTATGTCTTTTAGTGCAACTTCATGTGTTATAGTGCAACTTCATATCTAAATAGTACAATCTAAAAAAAATAAAAGTAAAATAATGAAAATGGTGAAATACACAACTTTAACTCCTAATAGTATAACTTCATGTACTATAAATATAATTTTACTTGCAAATAGTACAAATTTTAATTTTTTAATCGTGCAACTTCATATCCAAAAATTACAATTTCATTTGCAAAATAGTACAAGTTCAATTCTCAAAAGTACAACTTCAAAAAAAAAAAAAGGTAAAACAATAGGACCATGCAAAAATAGTGAAATTATGCACAACTTTATTTTCTAATAGTGTAACTTTATATTTTATAAGTACAATTTCATTAGCAAATAATTCAATTCTCAATTTCCTACTAGTATAACTTTATATTTTATAAATACAACTTCATTTACAATATTATAACTTTAATTCTCAATAGTAAAATTTAAAAAAATAAATATAAAAGAAAATTACTAATTTACCCTTCATTATATATATACATTGTTACATATCTCGCATATATATTCGGTGTTTCGGACAACCTCCTTTCTATACAAGGGAATTTAATGAATCATATTATAGTTTCTCTAGTCTATAAGGTAACATCTATTTTTATCATTTGTAATACTGAACCCAAATTTTTTGTAATAGATTATAAAGGTATTAATTGAACTTATTAGTTAATCCATGTTGAATTGTATTTCCTAAAAAATATTTTAGGGCTTATAATAGGAGGACTCAATCTTTCAAAAGAAAAATGATGAGTTCTGGTAAGGTTTTCGATTCGATAAATTTGGATCTAAAGTCACCAATAAATTTATAGTCATTTGTTTCTAATAATTTAATAAAGCGTTATACATACAATAATACACAAATAAATTGATATTGCATAAAAAAATAATCAATATTTAATTAATTATATGTAAGTATTTTTATTTTATATAAGGAGCACTACGTATATGTTTATTACTTGAAATTAATTTAGGAAATAATGATCTTCTTCATTACGTTTTTCCTACCCTCATGACCTCCTGATGGTCAAATTTCACAGCATATCTTGGCCATCGGCAGGAGTAGTACTGTAGAAATCTAGAATGGTGATGACATCGTTTTGAATACGGCAATGCGCGCAAGTCAACACAACTTTTTTTTTTTTAAGAAAAAAAAAAAAACTTCATTGGATTATTGGAGAGAATCCACACCTTTAATTTTGTGCATGTGTGTAGAACTCATCGTCAAGTTCGCTTCTATGGAGTAATATATATATTTCGCACTTAGGGTTTTGGATAAGCAAATTAAATGACAAAAATTTTATAGCAAAGAAGTAAAACTAATAATCTTCGATTATTTATCTAAAATTCTAAGCATATTGTGCATCTAATTGCATACCTTATCTTAATTTTTTTTAATACAAAACAACAAATAGTCTTTAATCATTATTTGATCCTAAACACCTATAACTAGCAATTTTTATTATACACTCAAGGCTATTATTTGGAAGTTTGCTTATTCAGATTAAAAGCTTTTCTTCATTCATACATGATATAAATTATATTAAGATATTAACATCTCAGTTATAAGTATTGTTATATCAGATATAACTATTGTTATATCATATATAGATATTATGATTTCAGGTATAAAAATAAAATTATGAAAATACCCTAATATATTTATATTAGATATAAATTAAGAATTTCTTTTCTGAATAGTTTTAAGTGGGCCAAATGAGTAAGGATGTAGCAAAGTGTAGGATACAAACAAGTACACTCTATATGAAATCAGCTGTCACTCTTTACCTCTTACTAGATAGAGTACTAGCGATGGTGCCTAGTTGCCTACCTTCACAACAAACAGAAAGAAGGAAAAAAAGAAAGGGATATTTACAAGTACTTCCCAGAAATTAGGACATTTGCACAACTAAAGGGGTTTAAGTGGATAGAAAATAGAGTATGATGTATGTATATACGTAGTACTCTATCATATTTCTATAACAACATTCATATATATGGAAAGTTTTGTCGTACGTACTCCGTATTTACTAAAGAAATTCTACCTCTATCATTCCTACAATTATATTCATTTCATCATTTTATTTTTCCCCATTTTTATTTATAGAGTTAAATATTAAAAAGATTGGTAATTTCTCAGTATGTTATAAATTAATATATTTAAGTGATATCTTATTAAATGCATTTCACTGTAAATTTTTATAATATTATGTTTTTATATTTTTATCTTACAGATTTAGAGGTAAAAGCGCTTTAAAGGATAATTTAAATACCGTGAAAAATTAAGGGGCATATAATTAAGGAAATATAGAGTATATGAAGTATTGAGTCATATTTTTCACTGGTATAATTTTATCATTGAATTTCAAGAGAAATTAACAATAAATTTTAAGTAAAATATAAAACGTAGGGACCAAGAACAACTATTGTATGTCAACTAATTTGATTGCCATACAATTATCATAGCCTTCATATGTAACCGACAGTCGCTAATCATGCATGAAACGGCACTGTTTTGTTTTGCTTAGTTATATTCGGAGTAATTTGATAGTGTTTATTGGATGCCAGTCGCTTTCATTTTATATCATGGTCGTATCTTTCAATTTCTTTCTTATTATTACACAAAAAATATTGGCATCAAGTCCATCAGATGCACGCATAATACACAATGATGTAATTGTATGCACATATTACATATATGATTATATGGGTGATCTTCCATTAGTTTTCTTGATTAATGTCAATCTTGGACCAAATAAGGATTAAGGTAATGCACTATAAATACAAATTTTTTAATATGCTACTATCTTCGTTCTTTTTGTTTTTTTTCCCATTTTCTCATCTGGAAATTTTAAAATGTTGTTCTTATTTAAAATCTTTCTATTATAATTAAATATTGTGATTGTGTGAAAAAATTTGGTTGGGATCATTATCTATGTAATAGGTAGTCCATTGGTTGATTTTTTAATTGTTTAATGTCATAAACTTTAAAAATTCCACTACTTATTTAATATTCAACCCACTTGCATAATTTCTTTTTAATAGAATCTATTTTTGTTTTTAGATTAATTTAAATTATTTTATAAAATCTTGATGATATTTAATATTATATTGATTTCTTCCCTAATTCCAAATGAAAAGAAAAAAAACGGGGAGAGTACAAGAGAACAATAATTCAAAAATATAACAGTTTTGTGCCGTTAAATCAAATACTACCTTCATTTCCTTTTATTTAACCCATAAAGAATAGTACATTCAAGGAAAGTGAAACTTGAACATGATTTTTAATACGGTTATAAACTTTTTACAAATTTTATAATATATATTTATAGATATAAGTAACCAAACATGTAATATTGTAATGTCCTATAAAAACTAAGCAAAAAGCAATTAAGACGAACATACTGATACAATGAGTTGTTTTGAAGTTACAATGGCAACCCCTATCCCTAAATCTTTGACTAATAGTGGGGTAAAATTTATTGCTCAATTCCTCGAGTGTCTAGGACATATATTTTTTGACCATGAATCGTAGGGGCCGGGAAAAATATTTACCCACATGAGCTATACACTGAACACTCCCCCATGCAAGGAATCATGTACAGTAGTGCTAATAATAATAATCTCTCGCAGTTTCAAATTCATCTCATGGCCTTACTGTAAGAACCTAACCAATTATATATACTTACATGATTCCTTTAATTCTACTTTTTAGATACTTTCTCTTTATTTAATTCTAAATATATTTATTAAGTTTTTCCTGGGTGTTGAACACCAAGTATTGTTTGTTTGGTGCTAGTTTAGATGGAAAAATTCCTAATTTATATCTTATTAGGGGTATTTTTGTAATTTTATTTTTATATCTGAAAATTATAATGTCTATATTTTCTGTATTTCTATATTTGATATAATAATATTTATATTTGATATATTAATAGGTATATCAAGTATAACAATACATATATTTGAGATTTTAATATTTTGATATATATATATATATATATATATATATATATATATATATATATATATATATTAGGTAAGAATTATTAAATGCTTGTTTAGATCGCAAATTCAAAGGTGAACTCGCTCCAAAAAAATGTACATTACGTACATGGAAAATGTACATAGGACACATGTGAGTTATGTACATTTTCCATGTACATAATGTACATTTTTTTGGAGCGGGTGCACCATGCTCATGATGCACCCGGGTGCACTGTCCACCCGTTGTGTTTAGATTACTACGTCAGTGCTAAACAAGCGTCTAGTGGTGAAATGTAGCTCTTGCTTAAGGAGTGATGGTGAACAAATAAATGAAATCAAAACTTCCTACCCAAGTTGGAGTCCTAATTTTAGCTCATAGTCTTATAGTCCTTACAAAGAAATGTCCTTAGCTTATTGGCAATGTTAAAAGGATAGAATTTGGAAGAGAGTTAATGAAGGTGAAATTAGGAAAATACCAAATGGAGATAGAATTTGGAAGAGAATAAGGGCAAGAGATAAGGAACGATGCCCCATTTTAGAAGTTTTTGTAAGTTGTGAGAGCAATCTTCACTGAAGAATGGATTATCAATTTATTCTATTTCTTCCTTCAACAATTGCTTATCCATCTTTATTCGTAATCTGCGCATGAATTCTGCTCTCCTTTTATATACTCCAATATAGTATCTTACATTCTTTATTACTCTCAAAATATGGATCAACGACTTTTGATACATACGGGGAGTACTTGATACTCTTTTTTTTTTTTTTTACTCTTGATGATAACTGATAAGATAAAACTTTGATCGATAATCTCTTCGATTGCACAAAAAGAAAACATAACAGAAATAAATCTATATATGAAGAGCTTACGTGATTAGTTTTCTTTCTTATATATTTTTACGACCTAGAAAAAATATATAAATTGGAGCTTATGGGTTTGGCATTTCGGATCAGGTCGGGTTAAGTCAGTTATTTGCTTGCTTGGGTCTCGTATTCAATGCGCGCGGGTCATGATTGGTTCAGGTCAATCCAGATAAGTTGCTACATGGGTTATAGCTAGCTGATTATTTTGAGTTCGGGTATATTTTGATGGCAACATTTATGATAATGGATCACCCAATTTCTGTAACACCCCGGTAATTCTCATTTTTCGAAAACTAAACCTTTAGAAACCTACCAGTATGTTACCATCACGTGTTCAAACGTTAAGGCTATAAAACAGAGTTTTGCAGCGGAAACCAAAAGATTTTTTGAAATAACATTAATCGTAAAACAAACTCCTAACATAACAAAATGGAACCGTTAATGCTCTTATTACAATGTACCAAAATAACGTTCAACTCAAATCCAAAACCAATAGTCTAAACTCAAATCAAACAAACGTAAAGTATTCTGAAATCTAAATTAAAATAACACTTCATTCAACCCACCCATGCATGATTAATCAACTAGATACCTGTTAATAATCTGCTCCTCAATAATACAAATGTAAATATTGGACCATCACAGTGTCATTTCTATCCAAAAGTCATGACCAAAACACACAAAGCACGTAATCAGCCAGCCGAGTACATACAGATTACAAAGTATAACTATTGCAATAGTAAGTAAATAAAGAATAAGTACAGAATGCAAGAATGTATCACGCAACATTTTACTCAACTATCATAACAAATTAATTAATTACTTGGATTAAGAAATAGATAAGGTTGTCTCCCCCATGTCCTGATTTGGACATCAAATAGATAAATAAACCATGCACTCCCGTCAGAGAGCATCAAAATACAATATAAAATCCAGATGGTAAACGGGCGCGACTCCATCACTATAGCTAGATGAGATCTCAACTAACCCCAATTTTAAGTTTAAAACTTTATAAAAGAAATACTCGTAAATCATACGACCTCCTATAAAAGCCACATATAATACCCCGTGAAGCTCTAACCCCTAATTATCAATACTCTAGACGTGCACTAGCCTAGAGTTTTATTGCTTATCATCTTTCTCTTTACGTGATTTACTGTTTAAACTAAATATACACATTCACCATAACACACACATGCAAACATTACAGTTATACAATCAATCTCTGTTATACTGCAATTTTTAACCTTTTAATTTCCATTTTAATTTTTAAACCTATTGAACAGAGTCAACTACTCTCGTCATAAAGACTTAAAATTCACCTTTACTCAACTCATACTATTAGTAATGAAAGAGTAATAATAATCAACCTCATGGATTAATTAACAAATTAATTCCAATTTACTAAATCAATATTTCTCACCATAAATAACTCTTTCTCGATTAGTATTGACAAATCGTAATTATAACTTACTAACAATACCTAATCATGCCTTTAACATAAAGAACATGAATTCTTTCAAATAATTAACCAAACAATCTCACCAAAAGATTCCCTAAATATGATAATAAGTTTGCATTTCACGCTAGATTATGCTCCTAAAGGTAACATTTTTCATAATTTGTACGTACATGGAGTAAAATAAACGGGTGACCATTTTCTCTACTATTAAGCACCTTCTACAAAGTGTTCACCTACACCAAATTATACAACCTAAATCAGTATACCAATACCCAAAATTTACAGCAATCATACTAAACTTTTTTTTTAAGGTTTTAAAACAGTTCCAAAATATATTTTTAGTCTACCAAAACATAATCTAGTAGTTACAAACACAATATTACAAGTATTATTTGAAAACTCATTAAAATACATATCATAAAACTCCATTTTTATAACCCTTCAAATCTGAAAATTTGTATTCCATATAGTATACTCAAATTACTCCCAATTATATCATAAAATATTCTTAATTAAATGTATATACTAATAGTATATAATTTCAAACTTTAAAACATGAAATCTCAACAATTAAACCATAATCTAATATGTATAATATTCTGAAAATTTATTCCAAATACCATAATATTAAATTTTTATCAAAATACATCATACTTATAGTCAAAATTTCATGAAATAAATACTAGTATAAAAATCTAAGCCTTAAATCATGAAAACTAACATTTTTATACTAAAACATATGCTTATAAAATCTGAAAATTCATTTAAACTACAACCCCATAAAATTTAACATAAATGATTCACAAAATATTTATAATTTTATGTAAAACTCAAAAGCCTAGTATCAAAAATCCTAATTCATGATACTAGTATGTCTAGCCCTATTACTTATGCATGAAACTTGTTGGATGTATAAAAATAATTTATAGAACATACAAATTTATATACTTTCAATAAAAATTCAACCCATAATAAAATCACATAGATATCATATAATAATATATAAAACATGCATACTATGCATAATAATTAAGGGGAAAAGAATGGAAAATAAGGGAAGAAGAAGGGAACGACGACGGTGACGATGATCGATGGACGCTAGCAAGGGGAGGAGGCGGCGGCGGCGTGGCTGGGGTTCTCGGCAAGGAGGAGGGTTTTTTTTGGTTGGGTTTTCCTTTAGCTTTCACGGGAAAGGGGGTTTGGGGGGTTTTAGGTGTTTTTTTTTGTTTTGCTTTGTAGTGTTTAGGTTTAGGTAAAATTCTTATGTTTAGGTAGTATATGTTTAGTAGATAAGTAGTACACTAGATTTAGGTATTTGGACTTAGTGGGTTTCTTAAAAAAATAAAATATATTTTGTAGAAAAATAATTTTACTTTTAAGATTTAATTAAATAATAAAAACAATTTGTTATTTATTTTGGAAATATGTATATATATATATATATATGTATGTATGTATGTAAGGTATATGTATTATATTAATGCATATAAATTATTTTCAATAAAAATGTAATCAATACCTCATAATTTTCGGGGGATTATAATTTCAATTGAATCTGAGTCGAGTCTTGGATAATTCATGAAATCGGGTTATTAATACTTTACGATTTGGTTTTGACTGTTTTGTTGTATATCGTATTCATCTTAGGTCTTATGGGGTAATCTTGAGCCAACTCACATGACAGCTTGTTATAATATGATGACCAATTCAATAATTGGACAATAAAAATGGCGAGAAGTCATTCAAAAACAAAATATATACGAAATAATGATTATTAAATGTATATCCTTCTATGCATAAATATGAAATGTGTATTGTTAGTGTATCAATGTATTACTTATATCAATGTTCTACCCACCATATTCATATAATGAAATTGACGATAGAATCTATCAAATATCGAACAAATATCATGTCCTGGTTTTTACGTATAATGTCATAAGTAAATTTTGTAAGAATGTATCAATAAAGGTGACTTTAGTACGACTGGCTTTACATATGTCAATTAATCAATCTATTGCTTTACACTGCAGATGACTTGAGTTATATTTTGCTCAAAGTATAAAATTATTCAAGCTACTAGCTAATTTATCAAACACCTTTATACTAACTAGTAATAAACTCACTAGTTAAACCTGTAATGCAACTTGCTAGTCAAAACCGTGAATGGAACCCACCCTTAACTAATAGCAATCCGCTAATTATCTAACATGGTTATACTTGGGTTTACCTTGTTCGTATCCTTTACAATAGGTGTCCCACAATGGTTGGACAGTGCACTCGGGTGCACTGTACACCTGGTGCAAAACACAATGATCATCCTGTACAAAAACAATGAACATTGAAAGTTTTAAAGTTAATAGAATTGAAACCAATGTTCATTCCAAATATATGTAATGTTTATTCTAAATATATGTAATGTTCATGAGATGTTATAATACATAATGTATAATTCCCATCTTGTAGAAATAAGGGTATGTTCATTGTAGAATACTGGAATGTTCGTTCATTCTAAATGGGTATAATGTCCATTACTCATATCCATATATGTAATGTTTATTGTCTTTGAACGTAATGTTCATTCCAAATATATGTAATATTCATTCCAATTATATGTAATGTTCATTCCAAATATATGTAATGTTCATTTACAAATATATGTAATGTTCATTAGATGTGTACGTTTTGTTCATTCCAAATAATACGCAAATCAATGTTCATTGCCTTTGTAAAGAATGTTTATTTTGTTCGTTTGCATGTACGATTCCTTGCGTTTTACTTGTTTCTTTCCTGCGTTTTGCACCGGGTGCACAGTGAGCATTGTGTACCCGTGTCCATAGTCTAATTTGCGAGTGTCCCATACTACGCTTTAATTCTTTTTTCTTGTACTAGTTATGATAAATTAACTTTGCGAAAAGTAAGGGCCTAATATAAATTTGGAAAAAATAACTTAGTGTTTTTGAGAAGATCAACTAACTTTAGACCAAATTAGTTTAGGCAAGGTATTTTTATCTGATTCGAAATATATCATAAGTTCACAAGTTTTAAACTCAAAAGGGTAATTCTATATGGAGTTCTTAGGGTTGTATTTAAGTATTATGTATCTTCCTAAATATCATAAATTTATGATTCATAAAAAATAACCCGTAAATTAATGTTTAAAATTCCCTAAATTTTTGCTTTTTTGAGAAGGGACAAAGTCAAAGGGTATTTCAAAATATAAAATCATGAACTTAAATAATAAATTTTTTTTTCTAACATCCTATTCTCTTCACCATAAATTTGCTAAATTTGGATTGTTTTACTAAACTAAAATTATTTTTAGTAGACCTTAATTATTTTTTACCAAGTATTATTCCATATCATTAATTTAAAGTAAAGTGAATACAACATAAATTAACGTTTGGCTTGAGTGTGATGCTTTAAGTAGTGTTACTTCAGTCAATGCTTTAGTGTTGGCTTCTCCCCATTACACTTGATTTTTGAAGGCGTTAAGATAGATAGCTTAAATCTTAACTGTTTTTATCTATCTCATGTTAGAAGGACTTGTAATACCGTAGTTTACTTGATAACAATGTGAAATTCTGATATATTATATAATAATCTTATTGTATTTCGGATATGTATAACATCTTTTGAATATTAAAATGCCTCGGATTACTTTCTCTAACTAAAAAAAAGTACAGTATAATTAATTTAAAAAATATGAGTTGTTGATAACTCTAGGCCTCTCCGTTCTCAGGGCGCAAATAGGATAGTGCAAACGCAAGAGAAATAACATTAAACGCATATGACTTTTGCTGGAGTTGAATGATAGTGGGAAACAGGTCAGCAAGTGTGCAGGGTGGTAACGTGTTTTGTTTATAAAGTTGGTAAGTGTGAAAAGGCGTACTTGATAAACGTGAAAAGCAAAGATTTTTTGCAGGAGTCACTGTTGTTCATTGACCATTCGCATAATTCCTTCATTGATTCGAACATTCGCATAATTCCCTGCAAGCACCAGTGGAAAGAACTAAATGTTCAGTGAAAATCACTAAATGTTCAGTGGAGTTAGGACATGTTTAGTGGAATATAGCAGATGTTCAGCGTACTATGTAGCAAATAAAAAGATGTTCAGTGGAAGATAGTAAATGTTCAGTTTAAATATATAAATGTTCATTGAAAATATAGTAAATGTTCAATGAAATATAGTAAATGTTCAGTCGAAATTAAGTGTATGTTCATTGAGATTAAGTATATGTTCAGTGGAAGGTAGTAAATGTTTAGTGTGAATTTTAGTAAACGTTCAATGCAAAAAAGTATATGTTTAGTGGAAATATGGTCCACCGGATATAACTATATGTTCAGTGAAACATAGTAAATGTTCAGTGAAATATAGTAAATGCTAAGTGAAATATATGTAAATGTTTAGTGATGTTCAGTCTATCTCCGATTGATATCCATTGCACTTGTAGGAAAAGGCAAAGGAGAAAACCTGCAGCGCTCTCATCCCCATTTGTACTGCGTACTCAAATTTGATTGATCGCGACGACGATGAAGTACAAGTACTATGTGACTACGCATACGCAGAAGATCTCGATCCCGAGTAAGAGTCCTAAACTACTCATTGCATAACTGTGGACACATTGAATACAGTACTCACTGGCCAATTCGTTACATGTACCCTAGGGAGTTACTATTTGATGATGGACAAACATTTATCTCCCGGGATCAATTCAAGTCGATGGCTAATGATGCGAACATCTATACGAAGATTATAGATGCATGAGCTGCAATACTCAACGCTCACAACACAGCGAGAAAGGAGAAGAGGATTTTCTTCTCGAATAATCCGTTTGTAAGCTCCCGCATTTATCTATATTTTGCATAATATAAAATTGACCCTAACATATCCTCCTTTTATGAACAGAATGTCCTGTGTATGAGCGATGCCTACAATGAAACAAGTCAAGTTGTGGCTGAGGAATTCAGAATGGCACAGTTCATAGAGAGCATTGAGTATTATTTGGATGATAGCAAGTTACCCACCTTCAAGACCTTCGACCATGTATATTCATTCATTATGTGGATAATTATAGAAAATGTGCAAATTAAATATGGATAATTATATAACAATTAATATAATTCAATGAATGTTTTAGATCTTCTTCCCAGCATATGCGTCGAGTCACTTCTACTTGTATTGCGTGAATGTCAAGAACAAGTTCCTAGACCTTCTTGACAACAGGATTCTTCCGGATGGGGTTTTGTTCGAAAACAAATACCATGATCATCCCGGTAAACTGGTTAGTTTACTCCCACTACACTGAACATATCCTAAACTTTACTGAACATTAACTTCATTTCACTAAACATTTACAGTTCACCACTGCACATTCCCTACATTTCACTGAACAAATTCTTCATTTCGAAAATTTACTTCATTTTCACTGAAACATTTACATATTACCACTACACATTTCCTATATTTCACTGGATATTTTCTTATCTTCACTGAACATATATTTAATTTCGAACATTTACTTCATTTTCACTGAACATTTACATATTACCACTCAATATGTACTACATTTCATGAAACATTTACATATCTCCAATGAACATGTACTTAGTTTTGACTAAACATATTCTTAACTTCACTGCACATTAACTTATTCTCACTTACCGTGCTTATCCTATTTGTTCACCAACAGTTGAATGTTGTGGCAACCTACATGAAAAACAATGGCAGTAAGAAAAATTTCAACGCTTTCAAGGTAAGGAACCTTGAGATGCCATGGAGATCGAATGAAAATGAGGTTGACTGCGACATATATGTGATGTGACACATGGAAACCTACGAAGGGAAGTCCAAGTGGGAATGTGGACTAAGTCCTACTGACATGAGTATTTGTTTTGAATTTGGTACTTTCCAATTTATCATTTGTCCAAATCCTTACTTATCAATCCTTACTTATCAATTATTAATGTGTAGTTCCAAGTACTTAAAGGTTTACGTTTGCGCTACACATATGAGATCCTTGCGGATGATCTGAACAAGAAAAGGGGCGATGTTCGTTACTTGGCATTGAAAATATCATTTTGATGATATTATTGTAAAAGTACATTGTTTTAAATTTTCTAGATGTATGTTATTGCACATTTTACATCACGGTTGGTTATGTTTTTGAATGTACTCATTTTTTTTAAGTTCAGTACTTACTTATCTAATGTTCCCTTTGTGTTTTATGTTCAGAGTCTATATAAAAAATGTTCAGTATAACTCGTTTTCTTTTCGCATATTACATATTACATATCCATAAAGTTCAAATGAACATATTACATATCCATAATGAACATACTACGTATCCATAATGAACATATCCATAAAGTTCAAATGAACATATTACATATCCATAATGAACATACTATGTATCCATAATGAACATGTAAAATATCCCTAGTGAACATACTAATTATCCAAAATGAACATATCCATAAAGTCCAAATGAACATATTACATATCCATAATGAACATACTACGTATCCATAATGAACATGTAATATATCCCTAGTGAACATACTAATTATCCAAAAGTATGAAATGTTTAACTTGGAATGAACACACTAAAGGGAGTGATATTGACATCAAAATATTCATCGTGCTAGAAACTTTGAAGTTCTTGGACAGCAGTCACTGGATGAGCAAGAGTATCACCTACAGGGACATCAAAATAATCCTGCGATATTAACCATAGTTATAGTTAGCACCGTAATGTTCATTGATTTTGGAGTTAATGTTTGGTACATATATCCCTCATGTTCATTCTCGTATGACTTATTGATCAGTACCACTTAACTTAATATTCACTGCCTTAGAAAAACAAGTATGTTCAGTTTAATTTGTTCATTGACTTCAGAGTTGATGTTCATTGCATATATAACCTCATGGTCATTCTCGTAAGACTTCTTGTTCAGTACCATTGAAAATAATGTTCATTGTCTTTGAATATAGTGTTCATTGTCTCTGGATGTTGTGAACATAATGATCAATACCTTTATAGAACACATAACCCTCGTTTTCATCGTATCAACAACCCTACCCGTCCTTTTTTTCCATGATTGAAGTTTTCGGCCCTTGAGCCTGTTGTTAATCTTCTCTTGTGTTGATTTAAGCTGATCATTTCTGCCACCGTTTTTCCTTCTTTTTATTGGGTCCTTTATCTCATCCTCATGACGCACAGGTTGGTCATCGTGTATTTGTGAACCATATGCAGTGGGTTCTAAAACACCATTATCCTCATTGATACACTCATTACTATCCCTCTTGTTCGTTATACCACTCAAATAGAAATCAACCTTCTCCTTGCACTCAGCTAAGCACTTTTCTACGGCTCCTCGAGCAGTGGTATTAAATTGAGCAGCATCAACTAGCTTTGTAAAACATTATATATTATATAACCTCCAAATTCCAGAAGGTGTAGCACCTGACCCTTCAACCACATTCTCATCCACCTTCGTGCACATAGTAGACTTAGTCCATCTCCTTAGGATATATCTTTCTGGTATAAAAGTAACATTGTTGAGGTGAATAACACGAAGAGAATGTTTACAAAGAAGCTCAACCTCGTAAAAATACTTGCATGTGCAATCAATTGTCAATAGCCGATCATCGAATGTAATAGTATGATTTATAATGTCCTTTTTCGGATGACCCACATGATATTCATAAGTTGGGGGTTTCATTTGGATAACCTTCGCAATACAAGGAACACCATTGACAAAATTATCCTCAAATTGGATGTATAAGGGAATAGTGTAAACCTTCCTTGCATGCTCCAATATACCCACATCCGCCCAAACCAAGTGCCTGCTACTAGTAATGCTATTATAGTCATCAATGTTCTCATTACTCCTCCACTCTTCAATCACACCAACAAAACAGTTATAAAAATCACAAAGACCGTGAGTTTTATGCAATCTCCTCGAGATTGCTCTATTAGTGCTTTCACTTCTTTGGGATGACAGTACTCCTCCATTGAAATATTCCTTGGAATACGCAAGGCACCACAACTCCTTGATAAGATAGAGATTTTGAATCCATTTGTTGGAGGAACACGCAAACTTTGTAACCATGCTGCAAAATGAAACAATGGACACTATGTACATTAGAATTACACGTAATGTTCAGCCAAATCAAAAACATGTTTAGTGTAGATAGTCTACATAGTCATTGGAATATAATAAATGAGGTATTCAATAAAAATGTTAAGTGGAAATGAGAGACATGTTCACTGAAATAAATAAATGTATAACGGAGTTATTTAGATTGTCAGTGAAATTTATCAAATGTGCAGTTCAATAAAATATATGTTCATTGGATTTTTAAAAGATGTTCAGCGAGATGGTGTAAATGGTCATTGAAATGTTCAAGTCAATTATGCGAATATTTGGTTCAATGAAGGAATTATGCGAATGGTCAGTGAACATGACCAAATATTCAGTGGAATTAAGTAAATGGTCAGTAGAAATGAAAAAATGATCAGTGGAATAAGCTAAATGTTCAGTGGAGTAAGCTGAATGGTCGGTGAGATGTACTAAATAGATGTTCATTGGAATGAAGGACTTGTTCACTGAGTTTAAGTAGATGTTTAGTGAGATTGAGTAGATGTTTAGTGGAATTTAGGATATGTTGGTGCATGATGCGCATCGTGCACCCTGTGTAAAACGCAGACCAAAACACTATAAAATGCAGTTGGGACGCAAGTGGAGGGAGCAACTTTTACATGTCAGCAAGTCCAATGACCATTCACCTAATTTCGCTGAAAATGTGCGGTTTAAATCCCCCCCCCCATAAACCGTCATATCCTGGCATGAGGAAACGTGCCTAGTTTCCCGGACTACGATAGTTGCTTATTCCCCATAAAACTGTCATCATTTCCTCCATCAATCACTTTACTTCAACCTTTCAACTTCCATTTTATTTTCATCTTCCCTCATACTGCTCTCTCTCTCCCTACAAACTGACCCAAAGCTTCCCATTTCCACTCTTCTCTGCGCAAATCTTTAAGACTCTCTTCAAACATTCATAAATTTCCACTCTCACCCTCTAAACCCTTTAACCATGTCTCGTGCTAAGAACAAGTAAGTGTTGTAAATTATTTTGGCGTTTTCTTTCATTTTTAGAGGATTGAATATCTAATTTTTTGGACATTTTGAAGGTTTGTTGGTGACCTAAATGAGGAAGAACCCTTAATTAACATTGTCCAAGCCCAAAAAACAAAGAAGAAGAAGACATTCATGTATGAACCTATTGTAGATCTGGCGTTGCTTGAAGAGATAGCAGAGCAAGCCGAGAACATAAAGTAACGGATTTTGCATTTTTTTTGTATACAATGTATTCCTTTTTAATGTTCATGTATTTTTATGGATTGTACTTGTATAGATGGTAAACTTTGTATGAAATTAGGTAAATGGTCAGTGTAATTGACCAGATGTGCATTTAATTTCTGTACATAGTCAGTGGAAATGAGTAAATGTTCACTGGAAATGCAGTTGAGTGTATTAAGTTGCATGTTGAACATGTTCAGTAGTTTGAATTATATGTTCATTGAAACTTACCAAATGTTCAGCGCAAATTAACTTGTTGGTCATTGAGATTATGGATTTGGTTAGTGGACCTGATTGTATATTTAGAGAAATTACCATAACGTTCAGTGGAGTAGATTGCATGTTCAGTGGAGTATGTTAAATGTTCAGTAGAGTGTATTATATGTTCAGTGAATTCAGAAACATTGTTCAGTGAATATTAAATGGTCAGCGAAATAAATCAAATGGTCATTGGAATAACATACATGGTCAGTATATTTAACTAAATGTTCAGTGAATATTTAATCATGGTCATTTAAAATAAAGGTAATGATCATTGACTGTAATTAGATGATCATTGCAAATGGCTAAAATACAATAGAGTGGAATGAAAATGTGCAGTAGAATTGGCTAAATGATTTATGAATGTAATGATCAATGGAATCATGTAAATGGTTATTAGAAATGTAGAAATGTTCAGTGGAATAAGGTACATGATATGGTAAGATTAAATGGTCATTGATATTTAGTAGATATTCAGTGAGAAAAAGGAGATGTTCAGTGGAATTATGCAAATGTTCAATGAAATGGGTTAATTGTTCAGTGTTATTATGTATATGGTCAGTAAAAAATGATAGTCAGTACTATAATCTAAATGGTGAATTAGATTTTATTGGATGTGAATGTTCACTGGAATAATGGACATGTGCAGTAAATCAAATTGACAATGTATTTGCTAAGAGTGTTACTGTTCAGTGGACTTGATATAATGTTCATTGGATTTTATTTAATGTTCATTGAATTTGATTTAAATAACTGTTCATTGATTTTATCAAATGATCACTTGTATTTGTTAAATGTTCATTGTAATCATGTAAATGGTCATTAAAAATGGAGAAATGTTCAGTGGTATAAGGTACATGATATATAGTGAGATTTTGTAAATTGTCAGTGAGAATTAGTACATATTCAGTGAAGAAAGTGAGATGTTCAGTAGAATTAAGCAAATGGTCACTGAAATGGGTAAATTGCTCAATGGTAGTATGTTCATTGGATCTGATAAGATTTGATTAAATGTGCAGTGCACTTTAAAATATTCAGTGCATTTGTTCAGTTGTATTTGCTAGATGGTCAGTGGATATAATGTATATGGTTAGTAGATCTTCAGTAGATGTTCAACATATATTATTGGATGTTCATTGTAAAAATCGAGTAGATGGTCACTCGAAAATAACAGTAGATGGTAAGAGACATAGGTAAATGTTGAAAGAAACCTGATATATGTTCATTGTAATGGTGTAGATGGTAAGTGAAAATTTATAAATGTTCATTAATTGTTTTATTATATGCAGTGAGCAGTCGATACCAATCCCACTGGCGGTGGAAATGCCAACCCCAATCGCCGTGAAAATACCAACGCCCATTGTGGTTGAAATTCCTACGGAGAAGCACTCCAAGGGGAAGAAAAGGTTAGAATCAATACAATACCACTTATTATTCAATTCAAAATACCATTTACCTTATTTCCACTGAACATACAATCCGACTTCACTGACCAATTAGCTAATTAGACTGACCATTCTGTTTATTTTCGCTTACCATTCAAATCAATCTCGTGGGCACGTCATTTTTGCAATTAATCATTTCCCACTGACCATTTAGCTTACTCCACTGAACATCGAAATCTTTTTCAATGACCATTTGCATATTCCCACTGAACTTTCCTAGCGACAAATCATTGACCATTTAGCCCACTACAACTGAACATCTATCCATTTAGACTGAACATGTACTTAATCTGAATGACCATTTTCTGTTTGTAGAGCACAGTGCATGCCAGCCCAGACTGACGAGGTTGGAACTAAAAGGGAGCAGCCATAAACAAAGAAGAGGTTAGAATCAATGCATATTTAAATAACTATTTAGTTTATTTACGCTGACCATTCCAATCTCAATTTCCTGACCATTTAGATTATTCGACTGACAATTGTTTATTTTTGCTGACCCATTCAAATCAATCTCATTCATGTGATTGATCATCTGCCACTGACCATCTAGCTTATTCCATTGGACATTGCATTCATTTTCAATGATCATTTACATACACCAACTGAACATTCTTTGCGGCAAGTCACTGACCATTTAGCTAATTATCACTGAACATCTATCCATCTGAGTTGATCATGTACTGATTCTCAATGACCATTCTTTGTTTGCAGAGCGAAAGAAATGCCAGCCCACACTGAAGAGGTTGGAACTGAAAGGGAGAAGGCACAAACTCCAAAAAGCAAAAAAAAGAAAAGGTTAGAATCAATTTTAAATAACTATTTAGCTTATTTACACTGACCATTCCATCTCCCTTCACATACCATTTAGCTTATTTGACTGACCATCTCTTCATTTTTGGTTGACCATTCAAATAATTCCACTGATCATTCGCATAATTATAGTGAACAATCCATTCGTTTCGCTGACCATTTAGCCTAAACCACTGAACATCGCATTCATTTCACTGATCAATCTCATATTTCCACTGAATATTCCCTTCGTTTCACTGACCATTTAGCTAGCTAATTCCACTGACCATTTCCTTTATTTCACTGACCATCTAGCATATTCCGAATTAATCTAACAGACCAACTCTTTGTTTACAGTGCACAAGTAATTCCACCCCAGACGGATGAGGTTGGAACTGAGCAGGTGTAGGAACCAACTGCAAAACGACGAAAAGGAAGGAAAAGGTGAATGTTAATGTTTTCTTATGAATGTTAATGTTATTTACACTTACTGATCTACTATATTTACAAATAATGTTCAGTTCTTCTGTACTTAATGTTCATCGCTTTCTAATACAATGTACATTGCATTTTTATTTGTGTGTACAATGGGAAATCGAAGCCTTCCACACCGGAACCCTCAGTGGATCTCCAACTACCACAGAGACAAAAGAGGAAGCGATACGACTGAACATACGACAGACACTCATCCCACTCCAGAACGTTGTCAAGGCCCTTGCCAACAAAAATGACAGTTTAGAGGCAATAAGAAGCATGGGGTTTGTCAGATTACTACACCTCGATTTGCCTACCAACAACCCCGAATTCTCAGCTGACCTTGTTCAGAGCTTTGATTCGGAAGGGACTTGCGTTCCACTAGATCGTAACAGGTCAGTTGCGATTGAAGATATAGACGTACACTTGGTGTACGGGGTCCCGAGGACGGGGGAAAAAGTCATGGAAGCTACCTACCACGATGAGAGGCTATCCTAACTCATGCTTGAGTTTAAAGCTTACTATGGAGGGAAAACTCTTTGAAGGATGTCGAGAAGAAGTTGATGATGGATGATGTCCCTCTTGACGACTATTGGAAAATGAGCTTTTTGGTGCTTGCAGTTAACACCTGCATGAAGTCCAGCTCAAATTCCCAACAAGTCTTTGTGAGGTTTCTCACCACTTCTTACGACACAACCGCATAGGCGAGTTCAACTGGAGCAACTATATGTTAAGAAGCTTGGCTGAGGCCTCAATGACTTGGAAGAGTAAACCTTCAAGGTTTTTTAATGGTCCCCTCCCCTTCTTGACGGTAAACGACTAAACCAAATATACATTCTAACTAACCTATTCCTTTCAATGATCATTCATAGTATACTTACTCCTTTTAATTATTCTTCAATTTTAGATATTCTACTTTGATCGTCTTCAAAGGTTTGGTAACTGTGTACCAAGGGCTTTTCCATTGACAATGGTTTGGAAAACTCCTTTGGTGAAGGAAAGAATTTCCATCGAGCTGAGGTATGGCTTTGGTAAGGGCAGTGTGCTTACCAGAATAGAGGTACCACAATCTCCACACGCGCCTATACCTATCCACCTATTGGATGGTGATCACCAACAGCAACAAGAGCAACAAGAGCAACAACAACAACAACAAGAGCAAGAGCAAGAGCACCACCACCACCAACAACAACAACAAGAGGAGCACCACCAAAAACAACAACAACATGAACAACAACAACAACAACAACAAAAACAACAAAAACAACAAGCACAACAACAACACCAAACAACCCCAACCCACCACCTTTGAGGTATAAATTCCCTAGAATAAGATAGTACTTGTTAAAAAAATGTTCATTTGTTGATAGTTGCATGTTCATTGCATTTGTGGTAAATGTTCATTGTTCGTTTAATAAATGTGCAGTGAATATCAAGAAAATGTTCAGTGACCCTTTGCTAAATGTGCATTGTTGTCTTCTTCTTATTAATTGATTTCTAGCATAATCTTCATCTTTTATATGTTCTTCTGTTTGGTTCTATATTCAGGAATACAACATCCTGGTGAGATCGCTGACGGAGAAGTTGGCATCCGATTTTGTGAATCTCACCGAGGTCTTGAAAGCCAGGGAGAAGTTTTACCCTGGAGGTCTTTTAAATGATAACACCCTCCTTGATGTTGCATTGATGTGGTCTAGATGCTCTGGAACAATTCTTCCATCAGACCTACATGACTTGAGCAAGAGGAGAGTTGATGTCCTCCCCGTTAGCCAAGATGATGACTTATACGGTGCGTGTTGGTTTGGAGAATTGGTTGATGAAGCCGTAAGGAAGGCTATTTGGGATGAAGCATTTGTAGTCCCCCAAGGTACAACAAATTGTTCAGTATTTTTATCGTCATGTTCATTAGTTATATACACAATGTTCAGTACGATTATAAACATGCATAATAATATGAATTTCAGTGCTGAAGCCAATGCATCATAATTTGATGCTGAAGAAACTGATCACCATGATCAGGAAGTCTTAATTCAAGACGTGAATGAAAGGTAAAATATTGTCTTATCAGAATGTAGTATTTTTTGAGAACATAAACTAATATCTGTACTTAATTTCGAGTGAACATATACTTATTTCCACTGAACGTTTATGTTCTAAAAAATACTACATTCTGATAAGACGATATTTTACCTTTCATTCACGTCTTGAATTAAGACTTCCTGATCATGGTGATCAGTTTCTTCAGCATCAAATTGTGATGCATTGGCTTCAGCACTGAAATTCATATTATTATGCATGTTTATAATTGTACTGAACATTGTGTATATAACTAATGAACATGACGATAAAAATACTGAACAATTTGTTGTACCTTGGGGGACTACACATGCTTCATCCCAAATAGCCTTCCTTACGGCTTCATCAGACAATTCCCCAAACCAACACGCACTGTATAAGTCATCATCTTAGCTAACGGGGAGGACATCAACTCTCCTCTTGCTCAAGTCATGTAGGTCTGATGGAAGAATTGTTCCAGAGCATCTAGACCACATCGATGCAACATCAAGGAGGGTGTTATCATTTAAAAGACCTCTAGGGTAAAACTTCTCCCTGGCTTTCAAGACCTCGGTGAGATTCACAAAATCGGATGCCAACTTCTCCGTCAGCTATCTCACCAGGATGTTGTATTCCTGAATATAGAACCAAACAGAAGAACACATAAAAGATGAAGATTATGCTAGAAATCAATTAATAAGAAGAAGACAACAATGCACATTTAGCAAAGGGTCACTGAACATTTTCTTGATATTCACTGCACATTTATTAAATGAACAATGAACATTTACCACAAATGCAATGAACATGCAACTATCAACAAATGAACATTTTTTTAACAAGTACTATCTTATTCTAGGGAATTTATACCTCGAAGGTGGTGGGTTGGGGTTGTTTGGTGTTGTTGTTATGCTTGTTGTTTTTGTTGTTGTTGTTGTTGTTGCTATTGTTGTTGTTGTTCATGTTGTTGTTTTTGGTGGTGCTCCTCTTGTTGTTGTTGTTGGTGGTGGTGCTCTTGCTCTTGCTCTTGTTGTTGTTGTTGTTGCTCTTGTTGCTCTTGTTGTTGGTGGTGATCACCATCCAACAGGTGGATAGGTATAGGCGTATGTGGAGATTGTGGTACCTCCATTCTGGTAAGCACACTGCCCTTACCAAAGCCATACCTCAGCTCGATGGCAATTCTTTCCTTCACCAATGAAGCTTTCCAGACTGTCGTCAATGGAAAAGCCCTTGGTACACAGTTACCAAACCTTTAAAGACGATTAAAGTAGAATATTTGAAATTGAAGAATAATTGAAAGGAGTAAGTACACTATGAATAATCATTGAAAGGAATAGGTTAGTGAGAATGTATATTTGGTTTAGTAGTTTACCGTCAAGAAGGGGAGGGGACCATTAAAAAACCTTGAAGGTTTACTCTTCCAAGTCATTAAGGCCTCAGCCAAGCTTCTTAACGTATAGTTGCTCCAGTTGAACTCGCCTATGCAGTTCGTGTTGTAAGAAGTGATGAGAAACCTCACAAAGACTTGTTGGGAATTTGAGCTAGACTTCATAGAGGTATTAACTGCAAGCACTAAAAAGCTCCTTTTCCAATTGTCGTCAAGAGGGACATCATCCATCATCAACTTCTTCTAGACATCCTTCAAAGAGGGAAATTTCCCTCCATAGTAAGCTTTAAACTCAAGCATGAGTTAGGATAGCCTCTCATCATGGTAGGTAGCTTCCATGACTTTTTCCCCCATCCTCGGGACCCCGTACACCAAGTGTACGTCTATATCTTTAATCGCAACTAACCTGTTATGATCTAGTGGAACGCAAGTCCCTTCCGAATCAAAGTTCTAAACAAGGTCAGCTGAGAATTCGGGGTTGTTGGTAGGCAAATCGAGGTGTAGTAATCCGACAAACCCCATGCTTCTTATTGCCTCTAAACTGTCATTTTTGTTGGCAAGGGCCTTGACAATGTTCTGGAGTGGGATGAGTGTATGTCGTATGTTCAGTCGTATCGCTTCCTCTTTTGTCTCTGTGGTAGTTGGAGATCCACTGAGGGTTCCGGTGTGGAAGGCTTCGATTTCCCATTGCACGCACAAATAAAAATACAATGTACATTGTATTAGAAAGCGATGAACATTAAGTACAGAAGAACTGAACATTATTTGTAAATATAGTAGATCAGTAAGTGAAAATAACATTAACATTCATAAGAAACCATTAACATTCACCTTTTCCTTCCTTTTTGTCGTTTTGCAGTTGGTTCCTACACCTGCTCAGTTCCAACCTCATCCGTCTGGGGTGGAATTACTTGTGCACTGTAAACAAAGAGTTGGTCTGTTAGATTAATTCGGAATATGCTAGATGGTCAGCGAAATAAAGGAAATGGTCAGTGGAATTAGCTAAATGGTCAGTGAAACGAAGGGAATGTTCAGTGGAAATATGAGATTGATCAGTGAAATGAATGCGATGTTCAGTGGTTTAGGCTAAATGGTCAGCGAAACGAATGGATTGTTCACTATAATTATGCGAATGATCAGTGGAATTATTTGAATGGTCAGCCAAAAATGAAGAGATGGTCAGTCAAATAAGCTAAATGGTATGTGAAGGGAGATGGAATGGTCAGTGTAAATAAGCTAAATAGTTATTTAAAATTGATTCTAACCTTTTCTTTTTTTTGCTTTTTGGAGTTTGTGCCTTCTCCCTTTCAGTTCCAACCTCTTCAGTGTGGGCTAGCATTTCTTTCGCTCTACAAACAAAGAATGGTCATCGAGATTCAATACATGATCAGCTCAGATGGATAGATGTTCAGTAATAATTAGCTAAATGGTCAGTGACTTGCCGCTAAGAATGTTCAGTTGGTGTATGTAAATGATCATTGAAAATGAATGCAATGTCCAGTGGAATAAGCTAGATGGTCAGTGGCAGATGATCAATCACATGAATGAGATTGATTTAAATGGGTCAGCAAAAATAAACAATTGTCAGTCGAATAATCTAAATGGTCAGGCAATTGAGATTGGAATGGTCAGCATAAATAAACTAAATAGTTATCTAAATATGCATTGATTCTAACCTCTTCTTTGTTTATGGCTGCTCCCTTTTAGTTCCAACCTCGTCAGTCTGGGCTGGCATGCACTGTGCTCTGCAAACAGAAAATGGTCATTCAGATTAAGTACATGTTCAGTCTAAATGGATAGATGTTCAGTTGTAGTGGGCTAAATGGTCAGTGATTTGTCGCTAGGAATGTTCAGTGGGAATATGCAAATGGTCATTGAAAAAGATTTCGATGTTCAGTGGAGTAAGCTAAATGGTCAGTGGGAAATGATTAATTGCAAAAATGACGTGCCCACGAGATTGATTTGAATGGTAAGCGAAAATAAACAGAATGGTCAATCTAATTAGCTAATTCGTCAGTGAAGTCGGATTGTATGTTCAGTGGAAATAAGGTAAATGGTATTTTGAACTGAATGATAAGTGGTATTGTATTGATTCTAACCTTTTCTTCCCCTTGGAGTGCTTCTCCGTAGGAATTTCAACCACAATGGGCGTTGGTATTTCCACGGAGATTGGGGTTGGCATTTCCACCGCCAGTGGGATTGGTATCGACTGCTCACTGCATATAATAAAACAATTAATGAACATTTATAAATTTTCACTTACCATCTACACCATTACAATGAACATATATCAGGTTTCTTTCAACATTTACCTATGTCTCTTACCATCTACTGTTATTTTCGAGTGACCATCTACTCAATTTTTACAATGAACATCCAATAATATATGATGAACATCTACTGAACATCTACTGACCATATACGTTATATCCACTGACCATCTAGCAAATATGACTGAACAAATGCACTGAACATTTTAAAGTGCACTGCACATTTAATCAAATCTTATCAGATCCAATGAACATAATACCACTGAACAATTTACCCATTTCAGTGACCATTTGCTTAATTCTACTGAACATCTCACTTTCTTCACTGAATATGTACTAATTCTCACTGACAATTTACAAAATCTCACTATATCATGTACCTTATACCACTGAACATTTCTCCATTTTTAATGATCATTTACATGATTACAATGAACATTTAACAAATACGAGTGATCATTTGATAAAATCAATGAACATTTATTTAAATCAAATTCAATGAACATTAAATCAAATCCAATGAACATTATATCAAGTCCACTGAACAGTAACACTCTTAGCAAATACACTGTCCATTTGATTTACTGCACATGTCCATTATTCAGTGAACATTCACATCCAATAAAATCTAATTCACCATTTAGATTACAGGGCTATTTGTCATTTTTACTGACCATATACATAATATCACTGAACAATTAACCTATTTCATTGAATATTTGCATAATTCCACTAAACATCTCCCTTTTCTCACTGAATATCTACTAAATATCAATGACCATTTAATCTTACTATATCATGTACCTTATTCCACTGAACATTTCTACATTTCTAATGACCATTTACATGATTCCATTGATCATTACATTTATAAATCATTTAGCCAATTCTACTGCACATTTTCATTCCACTCTATTGTATTTTAGCCATTTGCAATGATCATCTAAATTATAGTCAATGATCATTACCTTTATTTTAAATGACCATGATTAAATATTCACTGAACATTTAGTTAAATATACTGACCATGTATGTTATTCTAATGACCATTTGATTTATTTCGCTGACCATTTAATATTCACTGAACAACGTTTTTGAATCCACTGAACATGTAATACACTCTACTGAACATGTAACATACTCCACTCAACATGCAATCTACTCCACTGAACGTTATGGTAATTTCACTGAATATACAATCAGGTCCACTGACCAAATCCATAATCTCAATGATCAACAAGTTAAATTGCACTGAACATTTGGTCAGTTTCAATGAACATATAATTCAAACTACTAAACATGTTCAACGTGTAACTTAATACACTCAATTGCATTTCCAGTGAACATTTACTCATTTCCACTGACTATGTACAGAAAATGAATGCACATCTGGTCAATTACACTGACTATTTACCTAATTTCATACAAAGTTTACCATCTATACAAGTACAATCCATAAAAGTACATGAACATTAAAAAGGAGTACATTATATACAAAAAAAAATGCAAAATTCGTTACTTTATGTTCTCGGCTTGCTCTGATATCTCTTCAAGCAACGCCGGATCTACAACAGGTTCATACATGAATGTCTTCTTCTTCTTTGTTTTTTGGGCTTGAACAATGTTAATTAAGGGTTCTTCCTCATTTAGGTCACCAACAAACCTTCAAAATGTCCAAAAATTAGATATTCAATCCTCTAAAAATGAAAGAAAACGCCAAAATAATTTACAGCACTTACTTGTTCTTAGCACGAGACATGGTTAAAGGGTTTAGAGGGTAAGAGTGGAAATTTATGAATGTTCGAAGAGAGTCTTAAAGATTTGCGCAGAAAAGAGTGGAAATGGGAAGCTTTGGGTTAGTTTGTAGGGAGAGAGAGAGCAGTATAAGGGAAGATGAAAGTGAAATGGAAGTTGAAAGGTTTAAAGGTTGAAGTGAAGTGATTGATGGAAGAAATGATAACAGTTTTATGGGGAAAAAGCAACTGTCGTAATCCGGGAAACTAGGCACGTTTCCTATGTTAGGATATGACGTTTTATGGGGGGAAATTTTAAACCGCACATGTTCAGCGAAATTAGGTGAATGGTCATTGGATTTGTTGTAGTGTTTTGATTTTTCTCAGGGAAGTTCTCCCGCCTCAATTAGTGAATTCAGTCCACTCTCATTCAACAACTTTTCTCAGACACTTCCACTGGGGGAGCTGCTTGCTTCTTACTCCCCTGCTTCAGGTTTCTCACTCTCCATTTTTTAAGATATAATTCTATTTTGTTGAAATCCATATTATATTATATTATATGGTTGATTGAAATTGGATTTTCTCGATGTAGGGTTTGTGGGTTTTCTTTAATATGATTGATACTATTTGGATTGTGATTTTTTTTTTTTGATAAATTGACAATTTTTGGAATGTGGGTTAATGAATTAGTTTCTTTAAATGTAGGTGTTTTCAAATTAAAACGATCAATGGTTGTTGAATCTATTCATGTATGTTCATTCAATGGATTATCATCGAACTTCGATCTTATTTAGTATCTTTGAAAACTAATTAAGAACTTGAAATTGCGGTTCATGAGAAAGTTTTTTTTTTTTTTAATTTAATTTTGTTGATTTTGAAATGTGGTTAATGTAAATGCACAACTTGAGTTCTTGTGGTAAGGCAAAGGGTTTAATCTGATGAAATCTGTGGTGCCTAATTTCTTTGAGTTATATGCTCTTTTACAGGGCCATAACCTATCCCAATGTCACCTCCACCTAATACATGCCTGAGTTGTGTGTTTAGGTGCCCAACAACATAGTCTTATAGCACTCGCCTTATTAGCCATTACCCATTTCATATTGCGTTGTGTGTGTTTGATCAATTGCGAGCTCCAACAATATTCCCTTTCAATGCCATTATCAGAGTCTTAGCTGAAGAAAAAGGCCAAGCCTCCCTCGCCTTTTCATTCCTTAAACGCTTAAGTCCTTGAATCCTGCATTCAGACCATATACAAAGGGACAACCTAATGAGTTGTATACAAAAGGTGGTCTTTATATGTGTATGGATTTTACTTGCCTAATGTTGGTAAGGGATGGAGTAAATGTATTTAACTGTTTTTTTTTTTTTTTTTTTTTTTTTTTTTTTTTTTTGTTTCTGGTGTCATGGTGTGGCATTTTTGGTGTGAAAGAATTGAGTTCCTACCATAGAAGGATAAACTAAGATACGTTTGTTGGAGTGGATATCAGGTTCTTCTAGGAGATATAGTTAGTATAGCTTGTTGTTCATATTGAGCTTGTTTTGTCCATGGTTTTGCCTATAATTGCATGATTTGCGTTTGCCATTTGGACAAATCAATCATGTCCTGTTCCTGGCTGTATGATGTTTGGCATGATTCATATTTCAAGCTCAAGTTTTGTGGAGTTGCTTAAGTGGATCATATGAATAAGATTTAAAATTTTGGAAGTAGTCTACGTGTTTGGAACTCATAGTTTCTTACTTTGAGGCAAACTGGTGAAGATTTCATCAGTCTGTACCTGAATTAAAATAATGGCATGTTCTTGTTCGTAGGTTTATTTCTTATAGTTTAGTTTCTCAGAGTATGCACAGTGGCAAATATTTGTTCTTGATTACTTATGTCCCCTGCCCTTCAATTCTATTTTAGTTATAGGTTAGTGCACCAGCTCCTAAACCAGATGCTGCCAATGGACTGTCTAGAGATGCTTCTGATAGTTTCAAGGTATATGTTCTGACATTTTCTCCCCCTCCTGCTTTCAACACCGGCAATCCCTTCCTCTTAAAGAAGAGGAAAATCTGTGTGTCATCATTTTGGAAGTGCATCTCTCATCATTGTCTATACTTACCATGTCTTTCAGCTGCAGGCATCCACTGGGTCTTTTGTAGAGCGGACTGATAATTTGCAAATCTCCCCAGATAGAGAGAGATACTATTAATCCGGTAACTATGCCCTCTTTGGTTTTATGAAGATGGTTATATTTTTATTTCATTTTAACAAGGGGTTAAGTTTATATTATGCAGCCATCTAATCCTCAACCTTCAAAGCCGGTGTCCAGATTCAAGATGCAGAGGGATGCTTAGCATTTAATCATGCAGATACACCAATGAGTATTGTAGTTTTGTGAAGGATATTCAATGTGAATAGCATAACTTTGAAGTCAGTAATATTGACCGATTTTAAGGAAGTAAATTTTGTCATCTAAGTCATCTAAGTGAATAGCATAACGTATACGGTATACCCCAAATGTGCCACTACACTCTTGAATAGTCATCTAAGTCCTCTGTGATAATATTGCAATTTTTCAACTACAAATCTCTTAAATTTCTAAATGTGACATATTTATTGTTAAAATATCTAGCTTTTGTCCATTGGTTATTCGATTAAATAAACCAATATGTATAAAAACTTGACTATTATCAATGGTTTGAAAGACTTGTCTTTGAGTCAAGGTCAATTTCAGGGTTAAATTTCACTGGATATTTAAAATAAAGATTACTCCATAACTAATGATACTCGTTTTTTTTACCAACTTGTCCATCTTAAATATGAAATAATGAGTCTCTAACCTTGATCAATATAATATTTGAATATTTTCTCATAGTATAATCAATACTTATTATGAGGTATTAATATATATTTTGCACATGTTCTCTAAAATAATATAATTACTTTGTTCAATCGTATAACCCCTTAAACTATTCTAGGAAAAGCTATACTAAACCCAAAAGCAATAGATTGATCTTGACAAGTTGATAACTCCTCAATAACAAAAAATATCTATAAACATCAATATATCAAGAAGCATAACTTAAATTCACAAATAAACTATAAAATTGATTATACTCCACATTACAATGAAGTCAAACAACTCCAAAAGACTAAGTATGGCTACATTCGAAATTAATATGGCATTCAACTCTAAAGGATGATATCTAAGAAAATTAAACATATATATTATGATATTAATTTTTTATCAGGTCTTGTTGGTAAATGATTACACTGTATATATCTTACCAAAATTTGAATAGATTATTAGACTCATAAATATAGTCATCTACTCCATAAAAATATATACAAAATAATTATACACCATATTCTTTTTTTTTTTTTTGATATCCATCATATAATAATACATTGTATTATGAAATATTATGTTTGCATGTACATTCCCTCGACCATAAATAATATATCAAAGTTTTTTATTTTAATTAATTAAGAAAAACTAATACTTTGTGTTTATGAATTAAGAATCTTTTTATATGTTTTTATGTGTGAAGTGATAAGCAAAATATTATTGATACTTGAAATCATTAAGAACATGCTTAACTTTATTTGGAGATAATATAGATACTTCACATGTAAGCTTATTTTCATCGAAACTTGAAACCATTAAGAACTTAAATTTATTTGGAGATTATATAGATACTTCACATGTAAGCTTATTTTCTTGAAAATGAGATGAAATTGTGACTATATGTAACTTAATACATTGAAATTTAATTTTGAATTATACATGACGATCAAGCCTTAAAAGTTTTCATTGGATAAATTCATACAAATATAAAGATTATTGGTTTATATACAGTCATTTTAACATTAAATATTTGTTAAACTTCTTTTCAAAATATAATATCGTGTTGTCATATACCACAAGAGAAAATTGAGTAGACATATACTTATACAAGCTTCAACAAAATATTTCATCCTACAGAAATAGTTTGAAGAAAGTACTTGATTGAATTAATTAATATATAATCTAAGCATACAAAAGATACAAACATTTCAAGGTTAATACTAAAATATGAACATAAAATTACAATTGATTAGCTCTAAATACATAAACTTATATCAAAATAATTAAAAAAAATATGAAATATAAAATCAAAAGTCAAAACTAAATAACAACCATATAAAAACAATAAATATATAAGAAAAGTTAAAACCCTAATTTTTAAATTTATTTTTAAATATTTCATAAACACCACTATTATTATTCATTCAATAACTCGAGTATAGCACTAGTAATAAGTTAGATAAGTACGAAATTGAAAAATATTAAGATATGTGAGGTAATTTCTATTCATCCAAGAGCTGCTTCTACACTTCCAAGCATGGTAGTAGCCTTTCCTAATCACTAACCTTTGCTCCATCAGTTTGTGTCAACAATGGAGAACAAGTCTACCATTATTTCTGTCAACTTCCACTGGCTTAAGCTTGAGCGCTAAGCAGCTGAAAATGAACCTGTAATTTCCTGGCTTAGCGTATTGTTGAGGTCCTCATCAACCTCATCTAGGGGTCACTTCATTCATCAAACTACCAACAACTCACTTTCCCCAATTCTTCTAACCCTAAATTTTTCATTCGCAAGCCAACAAATTCCGATTCCTTACGCTTTCTTTCAATCAATAAATCACTCACTAGTTCGCCGACAACTCATCCTTGTTTAAGGTATCATTATTCTACTATTCATCATCTCAATCCCTAATTTTTGAATTTATTTTTTGCAATTTCGTACCTCCGAATCACCGTTGTTCATCGAATGTAAACTTCGCGAATAATCGGCGTGTAATTTTGTTGAGATTTTATAAATTTTTGAAATTCGGTTATTGATGATATTGTTGCAGAATCTTGTGCTTATTGATTTCATAATGTTGTTATGGTATGGCCGTCGATTATCGTCTAGTTTTTCGTGTTGTATGTGATTTATTTGATTATTTTGATATTTTGAATTGTATTTGATTATATTCATTATAAGAGTGGTTTTTGTTGTCGTTCGTGGTCTGGATTGCGCGTGAGAGTTCTTTTGAAATAATTGATAATCTGTTTGAATTTTCAAATTTTTTTGTGATTAATTAATTCATGTCTTCTTATACTCCGTAATTTTCTTTAGAGTATCGTCTAGGTGTTTGTATTGCACGTGATTGATGAGTTGTTCTTTTAGCTTTGTATTGCTGTTCTGATTTAGGAATGATTCTGTATTAATTTTGTTGTTTCTGATCGTTTTGACAATTTGTTACTTATTTGATTCTAAGACAGTTTAATCAAAAAATAATGGATGAATATCAAGAGATGGAGAAATTTTCAATGGAAAATGATTTTGAGAATGGTAGATTTATTGGGGATGAATTCTTTTACAAAAAGCGCAAAGAAAAGACTGCTCAATCAAAGGATGAGGCATTGTATGGTATATTTGAGGGTAGTTCAGATTCTGACGACTATGATGATGATGGCAAGAAGAAGAGGAAGAGAAAAGGGGGTCTTATTAAGAAAGCCGATTACTCGAAGCCCGTAAGTTTTGTTTCTAAAGGTGTTGTTGCTCCTAGTGAGGAGGAGGAGGAGGAGGGTAGGAAAGAGAAGGGTGAGGTTGAGGATGGTGGGGATGAGGTTAAGGGTGGGATTGGGTTAGGTGTTGGGGGGAATGTGGGAGGTGGTTTGGGGTTTAAGGCGGGTTTGGGTGATCAAGGTGGGAAAGGGTTGGATGATGGTGTGGTTGGTGAGGATGCTGAAGACTTGTTTTTGCCGACTGCTTTTGGGAAGAAGATTAAGGAAGGGGTGGAAAAGAGGCTTGAGAAGAAGAAATTGGTTGGGCGGAATGGGGGGAGTAAGACACAGTCGGGGGTTGGGGTGAAAAGGAGGGGCGAGGAGGGGTTGGAGGCAAATGTGGGGGTTTTTGAGAAGCATACGAAAGGGATTGGGTTGAAATTGCTTGAAAAGATGGGGTATAAAGGCGGTGGATTGGGGAAGAATGAGCAAGGTATTGTTGCTCCCATTGAGGCAAAGATGAGGCCTAAGCTTATGGGGATGGGGTTCGATGATTATAAGGAGAGCAAGAACTTGCCTACCTTGGTGACTGTGGCTCCGCCTCCTGAATTGGAGGAAAAGCAAGTGGCGGCTTTGAAGAGGGATGAGAATCTCTGGAAGAAACAAGCTCGTGCTCGTGTTAAGAAGAAAGAGAATATTATCACCCCGGAAGAGTTGTTGGCTATGAAGGCAGAGGTTCAAGGGCCTGAGATGGTACTTCAGAAGGTGGTGGATATGAGGGGTCCCCAGGTTCGGGTGTTGACTAATCTGGAAAATCTGAATGCTGAGGAGAAAGCTAGGGAAAGTGATGTTCCCATGCCTGAACTGCAGCACAACATCAGATTGATTGTAGACTTGGCAGAGCTTAACATCCAGAAAATGGACAGGGATTTAAGGAATGAGAGAGAAACTGTAGTTGCATTGCAGAAGGAAAAGGAAATGCTCCAGATAGATGCTACACGCCAGAAGAAGCAGATCAACTCTATGATGAAGGTATTGCAGGTCCTAGACAGTATTGAGGAGGAAAATACATCTGGGAGGTTGACATTAGAATCCCTTGCAAAGTCCTTTGGAGATCTCCAGAGGAGCTTCCCTGAGGAATATAAACTTGGTAACTTGTCTTGCATTGCATGTTCACTTGCTCTTCCTCTACTGATTAGAGTATTCCAAGGATGGGATCCACTTCATAACCCATCCCATGGCATGGATGTCGTAGCTCTATGGAAAGGTTTGTTGCAGGGAGATGAAGGTCGTGACATTTTTGAGGATGCGTCAGCCCCGTATCCTCAATTGGTTGCCGAGGTAGTGTTTCCAGCTGTGAGAATAGCTGGTATAAATAGTTGGCAGGCCAGAGATCCAGAGCCCATGCTTCGATTCCTTGAGTTATGGGAGAAGTTGCTTCCGCATTCTGTGCTACAATCATTGCTTGATATGGTTGTGATGCCTAAGTTGTCTGAAGCGGTTAATTCTTGGGAACCTTGTAGGGAAACAATACCAATCCATGTGTGGGTGCATCCGTGGCTTCCGCTGGTTGGACAGAAATTGGAGACTCTCTATCAAGCTATTCGTACAAAATTAGGAACTGTTCTTTACCAATGGCATCCCAGTGATATGTCAGCCTATACTATCCTATCACCTTGGAAGACTGTATTTGATGCTTCTAGTTGGGAACAGCTTATTGTACGGTCCATCCTGCCAAAGTTGATTGATGTGATGCAGGAATTTCACGTCAATCCTGCTAATCAGAAACTTGATCAGTTTCACTGGGTCATGACTTGGGCTTCTGCAGTTCCCATTCATCACATGGTTAGCTTACTGGAGATACACTTCTTCCCCAAATGGCAGCAAGTTCTATACCACTGGCTTTGTACAAGCCCAAACTTTGAAGAGGTTCTGCAATGGTACAGTGGATGGAAAGATCTTTTTCCTGCTGAAATTTTGGCCAATGAACGTGTTCGAAAGCAGCTAAACCAAGGCCTGGAGATGATGAACCGTGCTGCTGAAGGTTTGGAGATGATTCAGCCTGGTGTAAAGGAGAACATCAGCTATTTGAGGGTGCAAGAACAAAGACAATATGAGGCGCAGTTGAAAGCCAGTCAACAAACAGATGATGTGCCCAAGACCTTAAAAGAAGTTGTTGAGGCCTATGCTCAGCACCAAGGCTTGCTCTTCAAGCCTAAACCTGGGAGATTACACAACCATCACCAAGTATATAGCTTTGGTAGTGTCAGTATTACTGTGGATTCTGTGCATCAGAAGATCTATGCTCAAGTACAAGGAGAATGGTCTTTGGTCACTCTTGAGAAACTTGTGCAGATGCAGAAAATTTCTGGTTCGAGACAGCGCTAAGCTATGCTGGTAGTTTGGTGCCCCGACCCCTAAGTATTGGGCTTAACAAAAATAGTTGTGATCTTCCAGTAGCTAGAACATATTCTTGATAGATATATTATAAAGCTTTTTATGCGGCTTTTGAGCCTTTATTCTTATTTTAGTTGTGGTATACAGATGATGATTTGTGTTTTCATTAGGTTATATTCTATTCTTTGACATAGTAACAGCTTAGTGCAAACGTTTTATCGTGAGTTCAAACTCCATACCCGTATAGCAGGTTGGCCAACTTCTAGTTCAAATCATCAAACGCTATTCAGCTGTTAAATAACTTCTTTAATAAGGTCATACTCATAACTTTGTGACCAGATCCAGGTAGCTTATTCCATATCCCCTTTAAGGAACAATAAGTGAGATAGTGAGGCCTTGGGATATGTATGTACCATTTGCACAATGGAGATTTAGTTTCCACTTTGGTTCCTTGTTTAGCTCATTGCTATGTGATTAGGGTATCTGCATATTAGATTGATAAATGATACTAGGTTAAGAGGTAAGAATCTCCTAGCCACAAACTGTTAAAAGGTAGGTTGATTTGTGCAGAATTTTAGACCAGTGCTCTTCTACTAGGTTGATATGAACTAGGAATACATATCAGTTGCCAGAGTAGAAAAGCCTACTCTTTGGATCACAAGAGCACTGGCTAAAGTTCTTGGTACATTAGAGGAAAGTTGATCTAAAAGCCTCCACTGCCCGAATGGAGAGCAATGCTCAGAGCAAAGTCTAAAAGATTAGCATCAGATGATAACCAATCACAAGCTTCTGCACCCAGTCTTCAGAAGAAGAGAAGAGTGACACTAACAGATGTTAACTTTGGAACACTTCATGGAAATATCAGGCAAGAATACATGTTCTGTGACATTTTATTCATGTCTTCAAATCATTAAGCATAAAAACTTTGATAAGAACGTGTGTTGTGCATATATATTCTGTATTGGATGAATGATTCAGCAGATCATGTACTCTATTGTCTATACTCTTTGGTTCTGAAGTTTCGTCTTTTTTCTCATATCCCAGAAAATGAAGCCAGAGAAGAAAGGCCCTATCAGAAAGAATGCTAAGGTCACCCCAGCTGTCTTGGAAATAATACAAGATGATCGCGATGATAAAGAAGACAGAATTGCTGAAGATAATAAAAAATAACAGGATAATAGCGTACCAATCAACCTTACTCCTAGTGTAATGAGAAAGAGACCTGTGGTTCCTCATACACTTCAGAAAGGTTCGTATTTTGCTACCTGTTTGCTGGAAGTCTTTGTAATCATGAAATTGTAGATGTGTATGATGCTTTATGCATTTTGTGTATTCTTCTTCAAAGTTATTTATTTAGGACAAGCAGCTGAAGATGGATTTATCTGTTTATTAGGATTCAGTGGCCCTGTACACCTGCAATGTTGACAATGAAAGTAAATATTATGCATACTACTTGTAATATTGACTCAGTAAAAAAATACTAGAGTAGTTGGTAGTCTTTGGTCTTGAAATAATAAAGAAATTTAACCATGGATGTCCGAAGCGGACAAGAAGGGCAAAGTTTTGGATTGAGAATTCTTTGGTATGATCCTTGTAGAGGATTTGCTTTCCTGTTGGTGAATCTTATCAATGCTGGGAAATGAATTATCATAGTGCATACTTTAATGTACTGTGTAGATTATATTAGATATCTCTGCAGGCCCTAAAATGAGGGCATGCTCGTATGTGGAGTTTTCTTTATCCATCTTATTTCCTGAAATTCGGTTATTTTTATATGTAGACTCTTCAATTCTTTTGTTTATTAATGGAATTGGTTGTACTTACTCTATATACCACATAGCATCAGTGCCTATCAATTATGCGTCTTGTGAAGATCATTCCATTTTGTAAAATGATCAGTGTAGCATTGAAGATTTATTAGTACATGTATGTGGACATATAGCATCTAGGCTTCATGATTAAGCATTCTATTCCCCTTAGTATGACTTCCTTTCTTATATTTTCTTATTAAAAGCTTGGAGTGTATTGCATTGCCCCATCATCTTCAAATAAAGCATTTTCTACGGTAATGCCATGAATAAACCGGCAACTCCCGTCATATGAAATGGGTTCCACGTCCATTTATGAAACCCTTGAAAAAATAGAATAAATTGAAATATAGCTGCTACACTGAAACTGGGTAGAGGATATATTAGGAGCCCAGAAACAAAAATTGTAATAGGACCAGAGAATACAATTGCATTATAAGGGCACAATTGAATAGATTGAGCAAGTTTGAATTGATGTAACACAAAACCTATTAGTGCAAAAGAAGAGTAATAAAAGTCCACAGGCCACCTAATTGACACCAAATAGTAAAATCCCTTTGTGCTTTAGGTCCCCACAGTAACAATGCCACAAACTACATTGTTATGTCATGTTAGTACTCTTATGGGATCCTTGGACGCGTTGACATTGTTATGGACACTTCATTTTGGACCAGAATTAGCTACAACTGCCTTTTAAAGTTAAAGTCACTTGCAACTTTAAACATTCAAAGCTAAATTCAGACTGTTTTGATGCTTCTATCTTTCATGAGGACTATGGTAATGCAAGTAGATAAGAAGATCTGAATTCTCAAATACGTATTTTAGAATCTAAATGTGTTCTATCATTCATGAGAATGACAAGAAGACAACTATAACAGTTTGACAATTGCCTAGAAACCAGGAGTAATGGTAGTTCATTCTGGAGTTTACCTTTTCATTTCTTTCTTCAAGTTATTTATATCTTTATCTTCGCATAATGTTGTTTAAGTGGGATATATTGGAACTCGGTTACATAAGTTCTTATTATTGTTCTGTGGGATTAATATTGCTCATATTCTCCCTTTGATGAATGCTATTTAGGAGTATAAAGTGTTAATTATCAGCTATAAGAAGCCATAATAGGCGTTTGTTGCCTCAAGCTCATAAATAGTGCAAATATTGCAGAATTGTTACACTGTGTAGGCATGGGGTGGGATTAAGGGTCCTTTAGCATGAACCAATTTTCCTTTAATCTTGAAGAGTTCATAATATATAGTTAGCATTTATGAACAAAAACGTTGGGTTGAAATAGCTAGTCAAGAAATAAATTTTGAAAGGGTTTAGCCAAGTTGGTTTGAGGTATAAATTGAAAAGGTCCTGGTTAAAGGAGAGTTTTAATGGCTGTAGTAGAGGGAGAGTGAATTACATATGCCAGCATTTTTGTTTATCTATGGTGCATTAGTTCTTTTGGTGAAATTCTTAACAATATTCTTTTTTACAAAGTGTTTAGGAATGCTACATGACGTTTCTTGTTTCCTTGAATACAGAGAGATGCAGGAGTAACTCGAGCTATCGCCAATAACAGTGACTTTTTCTGGGAAGAAAAGCCTACACCTATTCTTGATAGAACCCTATTGACATGAAAAATATGCCACCTAAGGTTGAGAAGTCATGGTACCTTTTCCTTTACTATCCTTTTAGTACATATTTAAATAAGTTTTGAGGGTTCAGTGAATCAATGCCATCAAAAAAACTCAAGAAGTAGAGATTTAGAGTTCTATGTCAACTGATTGGAGTTTTGGTGCAACGGGAGCTGAAACAGTTATCTGATGAGATTCGTGGTGAGCTCTCTCTTATGGTTTCAAAAGGACAGAATAATATAAAAGCTATTCTATCTGTGGAGTTGACTGTTGCAATTCATTATGTATTTCATGTGCCAGTGGACAAAATTTTGTGGGATATAGGGAACCAAGTGAGTTATCAAAAACTTGTCATCATTACAAAATTTTCTTGGCTCAGTTTTTCTGTTTGCTCCTAATTATTTTGGTTTCTTCCTTTTTGATACCTTTAAGTTCAACATTCTTCACTAAATAGTGCATTCTGTCTTTGAGCAGACATATGCACATAAGTTACTCACAGGAAGGAGATCCCTGATGAGTACTCTCGGACAAAAGAATGGACTCTCTAGTTATACATGCCGTTCTGAGAGTGAATATGATCCCTTTGGGGAAGCTCATGGATGCAACAGTATATCTGCTGGGCTTGGTAAATTCACATAATTTTTCTTTTAGATTTCCTTTTCTCCTTTAAAGGAGTGAAGCTGAACATACTATAACGGTGGTCACAAACTCATATGAATCTTGTCATGATTTCAGGTTTTGCAGTTGCAAGAGATATCAAGGGAAAAAGTGAGCGTGTAATTTATGTTATCAGCAATGAAACAACTTCTGCTGGTCAGGTCTACGAAGCAATGAGTAATGGTGGTTATTTAGATTCAAACTTGGGGGTGATCTTAAATGACAGTCCTCATTCTTTGCATCCGAAGCCTGATGAGGATTACAGGACTCCAATTACTGCACTCTCTAGTTCTTGGAGCAAGGTGCAATCCAGCAAAACTTTCAGAAAATTCAGAGAAGTTGCTAAGGTATGTATCCTGTGGTGTTCTTTCTGAAAATAAACTGAAGCACTGAACAATTTTTGAGAAAATAAGTTAGAATCCCCTGTTTCAATGTTGTCAAGTTGAATTTTGATCCATGGTTGCATTGGTGAAGTTCTGTAGTTTTTTTGTCAGGGTCTTACGAAGAGAGTGGGTAAAGGTTTTTATGAATGAGCTGCCAAAGTCGATGAGTATGCTCTTGGTATGCTGGGACCTACAGGATCAACTCTCTATGAAGAGTTAGAATTGTACTATATTGCACCAGTAGATGGGCGTACCATTGAAGATCTTATCTGTGTCCTACAAGAAGTAGCTTCCTTGGATTCTATGGGCCCTGTATTGATCCATGTCATGACAAGTGAAGACAATGTGCAGCCTAAGAAAATGAATGAAACAGTGGAAAATCTTGATGGAGGTACTCTATTCAGTATTTACCGTTCTTCTCCAGTATTAGTTTTGTACATATTGGTTGAATACCATAGATGTGCATGTGACAGGGTGATACTATCTGTTGCGGTGAATATTTTAAGTTTTTTATTTATTGACTTCACTAGTTTGAACGTTGAAACTCTTGGAACTGGTAGCAGAGTTAATTTTGAAAGAATAGATCTTGTGCGTGATGTAAAACTTCCAAAATTCATTGTGGCATTGCTTAATTAAGATGCAGGGTTCTGAAATAAAAAATTCTTAAAACTAAATTATTAAATGAGGATAGCTTTTATACTTGTACTCCTATCTAATCTTTTGTTTGGAGATGCGTGTTCTATGTAGGTGTCTGGCAATACAATTGGCCTCCACTGGAGAAGAAAGAGAATCGCAAAGATCATCAAAATAAGGGTACAAGTCGCATCTGCTCAAAGTTTAACATTTGAACTTGGATGTGCCATGCACAATAGATGAAAAGATAAGAAAGGAGAGCAGAGTAGCTTGCTTTCAGCATTATTTCTAGTCTGGAAATCTATATCACGTAAAATTAGATTTCAAAATTTTTTTGTAGAGTCCATTTTCTCACCATACGTACATCATCACTTTCTCTCTAGACATGTCAATAAAAATGTACTGTACAATCAGCTCCAGGGTTTTTTTCGGATAGCCAGGAACTTTCCAAGGAACTTTTCTTTAAGAGAAACTTTTGGGCATCTGACTAGCCAGGTAGTAGCTTGCTGCTGCTACTACCTTTTGGGCATGTTACTGTTTGATTGCTTGGATTTGAGCCATGTATCGTATAAAGTATGCACATCCATCAAATAGACAATATAGAAAGAGCTGTTCACAAAAGGGAAGGGTGAGGATATGCTGGTTTCTTTCTTAATCATGCATCTTACTCTATTGAGATAAAAGGTTTTGAATTGATTATACAAGCTACAGTACTATATTAGTAAAACATTTATGCTTCTGACATGATTATCAGCCTATATTTTACTGAGTTTTGGGCTATGACATATAATATATGTTAAGGGAATGCTCCTATTAACAGAAAATAATGATTTTTGGGCTTGAAAATCTCACTCAGTCATGGTGGGAGCGAATGAGGAGTCCATAATCAGTCCAAGTTAACATGGCTCAAGTATACTTTGTTTTCACATGTAATGCAATATTCTTATCTGTTGTGTATTTGTATTTCAGACATAGATATGGATGTTCTTTACATTTTGGAGCTTTTTTTAGAGAATGAATCTGGTGTTTTCTTGTTGCTTTACATGTGTTTAACTGTGACATGTACAAATTGGGTCAGACTTCGGAAACTCAACTTCTGTGTGTCATAAATACTAATGTTGATCAGTTTTGGCTAACCTAATTATGCCTTTTTTTTTAAATTACATATTTTCTCTTTTAATTTCTCTTTGTATGGTTTGGATTAAACTCACAATCCTATATTCCAATATGCAGGTTACAGAACTATCAAACTAAAGAAGCTTTTCATCATATAGTCCACTCTATCCTAGCTAATTTCAACAGTCCCTGGAGATGTGTTTTAGCTTGCATTCTGACTCTCTAAAAGAGGAATGCTACTGGAGTTTTGGCTGCACCAAAAATGAAGACCGTGGTTCCAATTTCAGTCACTAATAGAGAATTTTGGACCACCTATCCAGGTTAGGATGGTTGTTTTTTTTGGCCTTCACTGTCTCCTCGTTTTATTTTAGTTTCAAATGTTCCTTCGGGGGCGGGAATATTCGATACAATCTTTGTTTATGTAAATGTGCTACATCTTATCAGAGTCAGTGTCTCTGGGTGTTCCTATGCTTTGATTTCTGTGTTGTACTGTCATTTCTGTCTCCACAATTTCATCTTTACTTGCTGTTAAGAAAACTTTATCCTGTTTATGAACATCTATATGCAACTATTTAGGGCTTTGTTGTTTTTGCGAATTATAACTGATTCTGCTGTCAATCTTGTCAGCTGTTATGGTCAAGTTTTGGATGGAGGAACAATGTGGAACAGCGGAGATCAAATAATTGTTGCTGAAAATATCAATTTCTCAGTGCTATCAATTTTTCTCTCATTACGGAGGATTTTTTGAAAACTTTCATTTTGTTAGGTACTCCAAAATTTGTATCATTAGCTGTGTTGTACCATGAAGTTTAAAACTTAGTTGTTAGTCTATTTACTACTAAACAGAAGTGACTCTGTTCCGGGTGTTCTGTCCAGTTGTGTATTACGGTGCTAGGGAGTTGATAGATAGACTCCCTTCCCTTGAAGGTCTTGGATATGGCCAATATTATTGAGAGATCCGTCAGTTCACATTGATTAGGTCGAGTATCGGAAGTTAAATGTACTTGTACTTGAAGCATATAGGTGTGGCGCAAACCTGGAAGTTGCGTTAAATTTTGTATCATAATTTTGATATACATTCAAATTTTAATTAGTTTTGATCCTTTGTTACTCTTGCGGTCTGTTTTTTAAAATTGAAATTGAGAGACACTTTCATTAATTCAATTGATTATTAGCATATAGTAAAAATAAAAAGAAGTCAGAGCTACTGATCCGGAAAATATCCAACTGTATGTGATGCTACCTTATCCTTACATCCATAAATGAGTTGCTTGTAGGGTTTAAATCCATGCCTAAACACGACTTTCATTAGCATATAATTAGCCTTTTAAAATTATATCTAAATGAATCGATGGGTTCAAACTAACCTAGATTTTTACTCATCTGATTTACTCTTTATCTCACATTGTATACCTATGAATGATATATAGTTAGAATTAAATCCATATCCCTATCACTTTCTGGGGAAGCAACGCTTTGGTCCAATATGATCTAGAATTGGCCAAATAGGTCAAATTTAAGCTCTAGATCATACTTTTCACAATGAATCAACATTTAGTATGTACCCTAATTCACCACTTTAATTAATAACTAAACTTTTAAAGCGTTTGGTACAAGTATGTAAGTTTGTTATCCACATTAATAAAATCTATAAGAGACTTTAGTGAATCAAATTTTTTTTTTTTTTTTTTTGTGAACTCGTGATTATAAAATTAAGACATTATATTAAAATACGAAGAAATAAAAAAAAAATCCATTTATTTAGAATTGTATTGAGTATATATAGGAAATAAAGAAACCTATTTACACACCAAACTTCAAACAAAGTACTGCAAGTAGAAAACTTTAAAACAAAACTAAAACCTAGAAAGCAAGAATTAAGACCTAAGACAACTTATTCCCATAAATGTTGACACCCTTAGTGTTTGACTCCCTTCAAACCATGAGCAAAGTACAAGAAAGTAGGGTCAGTAGCACCATCCTTGTAGTAAGCCATGACAGTAGCACCATCATCATGCATGCTCTCACCCACATAAAACTGAAACTCGCTGAGCTTTGGTATGAGATACTTAGTAGCAGCCTCCACGTTCTTCTTAAACTCGCTGGCCTTCTCAGCATCAAGCTTGGCAATCAGGCTCTTGACATACCTCTTAACCCATGCAATAAACTGCTTCTTATCATAGGCAGGTTGCTCCTGAAGCCTAAAGTTGTCAACAATGTCAACAACCTTGACAGCTTCGTCATCTTCGTCAACAAGATCGTCATCCCCCTCGCCTTCAGCAGAAGGATTGGCACCAATGTCGACATGGACATGACTCCCTTTGACGATCCACTTTCCTTCCACCTCCCAAAGACACCCATTGAAGAGTTCGTTGCAACGGTACGAGTCGGACAGAAGCTCGTCACCGCTAATGAGATCCTCGTAGACGAGCATGGTTGCAGACTTTGTTTTTATGTATCTATATATATTTATCTGGATCTCCTTGCTCTGAATAAGAGTCAGGCTAATGATTTGTTTGCAATGTAGAATTTACATTGGCCTGGCCTTATATATATATATATACACAAGCTAACTAGTTTCCTAAACCTAATAGGAAACAATTTTGTGAGAAACAAACCGTCTAATAAATTAAGTATACCTTTTTATGTTAAGAGAAAGTGAGAAACATTCATGGTTTTGGAAATCTATCAACGCTAACGTCACGCACAAGCTATAACTATCATGCACTTTCCTAATCACAAATTCCTAATTATATCTGATATAAATATATCAAATGATATTTTTATAATTTTATTTATAGATCTGATATCATAATGTTTATATCTTATATGAGTTTTTCTATATTTTTCTATATTTTGTATTTCTATATCTGACATAATTATACATGTATCTAATATATATTATAATACTAATATCTGGAATTTCAATATCCTGATATAATTTATACCAGGTATAAATTAGGAAAGTCTCATTTCCTAATTATACCAAATAACGACCTATGGCTCCTAATACTATTCTATTTGGTAATCTGAAGATTTATTCGAAGTGCGCACAGTTGAATGGGGATTATGGAAACTAAGTGGCCGGGAAAAGAAACTTTTTTTAGAGTATATTGAGTGTCATAGAGAAAAAAGAATTATCGTTTTTATCTATTGTAATTGTTTACAAGTGAAATTAAATAAAGATGTTATTTTACCCCATATTAATAAAATAAAATAAAAAGCTAACATGCTATATTATATTTATACTTTATAAAGTATAAGAGTCAGGTTACTTCAAAGAAAATCATTCAATGTCCAACAATAGGTGATTTAATGTCTAATAATAGGTTTTCAAATGCCATAAATTATTTTAGGGCTCTAATTATAAAAATCTCGGAAATGAAAGTTTGGAGGTGATTGATTGAATTCCTATTATACAATTCCATTCATGGGGAATTTTCATGCGCTTCTTAGGGTCAAGGTTGTTTTGAACCATAAATAACCATCAATTAGGTAAAAAAAATGACTCAAGTCCATTTCATATTGAAGATGGTATACTTCTACGTATTATAAGACAACTTAATAAATGATGATTTATTTTAAATGGCCAGATGTTTTTTCACTTTTTACAAAATCCTTTAATTTGACTTCCATTATTTTCCACTTTATTTTTCATTATGCATTTTTCAATATTTCAACAAAATATTCTTTCAAAATAAAGAACACCCTAATGAAGTCAATTACGCAATACACTAAAATAATCGATAAGGATTGGATAAGAACATAGTAAATTTGGATAAGAACATAGTAAATTTGGAAAAGATCATGGTAGGATTGCAATTCTAGCAACAAATAATCAATTAGGATTGGGTAAGATCTTAGTGAATTTGGATAAGATTATTGTAGGATTGCAATTCTAGCGCCATTGATCGTAGTTAAATAAATTTAACTTTGAGCTTGTAGTACAATAGAAATTTTAAAAATTTGAGGTACCATCATAAATCAAAAAAAAAAAATTTAATCAATAAGAAAAATTTATAACTCATAATTTTCAAGTACAACGTACTACAAGCATGTAACAACTTTTAAACTACAATAATTATAGTCTAAAAAATCAGGTAAATAAATGGTTCCTAGTATCCATACATAAAATGATTAAAACCATCTTATTTGATGGTGAACACCTATTTAGTCAAATTTCATCGCAAATCTTTTTTCAAGAAGTGTATTAAGTGTAATAGTATTGTTTTAAATCTTTAATCCTCCGAAATAATATATGAAGATGAATTCACTCTTTAATTTCACGAAACTGTGTTTCAGGATAATATGTCGCAGCAATTTTTTCTTATCAGATTCCCTCTGTAATCTCTAGATAACACTCATAGCAGACAAGGGTGTACAGAACTATAATTTATAAGTTTGAAGCCACCGGCAGTTCAGTAAAAAGATGTAAACCCAAAACCGGCCTCATCAAATAACCTTTGCAACATTGAAAAGCTTATTGCATGCGGCCTTAACTAGAGACTGGTCAAAATTAAATCTTAGAAATACATAGGGAACGAGTAGAGAAAAAAAGAACACATGAATTGTATGTAATTCCACACTACAAATCCCATCATCCAGTCTCACACAGCAACAAAATCTCCAAAGTTCCGAACAAGAATGACAGAGCCAGCGAACATTCCTGCAGCACGCAAAAATCTCTGCCAAAATTTATCCAGAATGAGTAACAAGAAAGAAATACATATTGTAAGTCTACTATATAAAACAATTTTTGAAACAAATTAATCAAAGGTAACTCTGTTATCAAAACTTCTCTGGTGCATCCACAGGCCATCAATAATCATATAACCAGTACAAGCAACAAACCAAAAAGAAAATGTGTGAAAATAAGTTAATCTCTGTAAACACAAGAGTTTATACAGGCACTAGTTGCTTTGAGAAAAAACCCTCACTTACAATGGAACGATAAGCTTACAACTCTCCAAAAGAGAATGTGAGGGTGTACACTTAAAGACAAACCTTTGAGTTCTTCTTGATAAACTTCCTATATTCCTAAAAGGTCAAGAGTATGCAATAACATAGTCGAGACAAAAAATTATAGGCACTTAAAGCACAGCCCTCAGTCACATTTGACAGAAGTATCAAATGCAGAGACATACTACCTATTCTACCCTTAATATAAAAGACACCCTCGCTGCAAATGAAAAAACTTAAAAACCACATATGAAGAATTTTTAAAGATCCAAAACAACCCACTGGAAGTCTAAAGCTAAACTAAAAACTTAACTTAAAGATCTAAAAAAGACAAAGATAACGAACTAACCAACAAGGGCTACAACTCTTACACTAAGGACAAAACAAGAGAATAGTAATGGCAAGCAAATCCACCACCAAAACCAATGTAAACAGGCAAAACTGTTCCCAATAGGCAACCAAATTCCAAAGGTGGAAAACATGATTTCAAACCAGCACAAAAAAATGACTACATGATGCAGGAAGAACAAAAGAGCAACACAAACTCCTAATAGTTTCGCTGGGGGGCATAAGAATTATGGCTTTTTAGAGAGGGTGCTAAGGATCTCTATTAGAAGGAAAAGGGAGCTCCCCCCCGTGAAAAAAATATGCTACAAAGGCCTACAACACTGAACATCATAAATTCTGTTTGCAGCTATTCAAGCCCATAACAAATATATAAACATGGCCGTGAACTTCAATTTCTAATGATCCACAGACAGTGATTACAGTATGGACTATTTGGAATCAGAGTTTCAAGCTGATTATATTATAACATCCTAAATTTTGGCTTCGTAAATTTCTAATGGTAAACTATGCAATATGCACTACAAACGAAGCTATGAGAGGTATTTTCTATAACAAGACACAGAATTGGTACAATAATTTGAAGCTTCACTATATCTATTCCTTCTCATGATATACTGCATGTACAAAAGAAATTTAGAAGGCCATGTGGAAGGACAAAGCAAACAATTTAGTGAAATTGACACAAAGTCAATAACATGTGGGTACAAGGTGGAAGAGGATAAGTTACAGAAACAAAAAAAGGGGATAAGTTACAGAATCATGAAAGGTTCAAACCTAAGCTGTATCGGGTATTGGTACTTCATGGGGGCCTGACTGGTACCTTATGGGCTATGTTACTCGGACTTGGATACTGTGGACACTGGTACATGTCAAAGTGTCCGCCTCAGCTATTTTGTAATAAATTTCCATAATTTTAGATTAAAATAACTTATACACGTGTCTATTCCCATATCGGAGTGTCGAGAATCTGACATAGGTACTTGAGGTCAAATGAAGAGTCTAAATAACAAAGCTTATTGGTACCAGGTACTTTAGTGTGCATGTGTATACATAAATGAAATTTAGTCTAATACAATTTATTTTAATATCGAAAACTACTTTTGAATAAATAATTAATCTAACAAAAGATAACTAGATTAGTTTTTATTTAATATTTTATAAGAATTTTATAGATTCCCATCTTTTTAAAATTATAAGTATTTTTTTGATTAAACATATTTGTACCCTCTATTTTTAGATAATTATATAACATACCCATATTTGTCACGGTACCTGCACCTATGCAACCTAGGCTCAAACCTTTAAGAAATATTTTTCCTTCACAAATTTGATGTTTTTAGATAGACTAGTCTGAAGATAAGGCATAGTTTTGTAATATTCATAACACAACAACGGTACAAAATCAAAAGCTTCAAATGTTGCCATATTAATTACCAAAAATTCAACAAATTCATACCCTTGAAGATCATAACAATTTAAAAGATATAAAAGCAAGGTAAATCAACAAGAATCACCTCCTAGTTCCTACAACTGATTTGTTGATCATTTAGTAACTCTTAGGCAGAATCTAAGAAAAGTTTGCCCATCGTCACAAAATAATCATAAGTGATGACATGAAAGTACAGAGCCAAAAGTAAAGTGAAGTTTCAACCAACCAACACGAAACATGACAGTATGATACTATGACAGCATACTCTTTGAGTCTCATTAGAATACAATATTGACAGCAGATGGCCGAACCTCTTTTGCACAACTACAGATAAACCTACAAATAACAAAACATACAACCAAACCCATCATCCCGCCGTATACGATGAGCCTCCCACAACACTTCAACGCGCATCAATTCTATTAATCCCCATTTTTTCAAAAATTTCCGAACTCAGTTCTAACTTATTCTTAATCAATAACTTATCTATTCCGCGCAAAACTTTTACCCAAGAATTACTAATTTCACATATACTAACACAAAAATAAAAGGGTCAAAATTTTCATCAAAATATAAATCGACCAAATTAATATCTACCCCTTCCATTAAAAATATTATACGATTTTACAAAAAAGGGAGAAAAATTAAAATCCTTTTCTAAATCTAGACTAATCGGATGCGAAACGAGCATCAAATACACAAATCCAGAAATCATAATAAGTTAATTGAGAAGAAAAAAAATATAAGGTTAATCGATATATTGAAAAAAAATAGGGTATTTAAGCTGCGATACAAAAGAGGGGAAACAAAAATTACGTTTTAAGAAATTAATTGAAGTGATAGATTGATACCATATTGAAGTCCCACTTCTGAGGGTCTTGAATCTGGGCGTTCCAGAATCGCTTGATGCAGTCGACTGAGATTGGGAGGTTTGCCATTGTTTCGAGGGTTGTGTTTTAGGGTTTAGGGTTTTGAACGAGGAAGAGTTTGCAATAAAACAGAGGGGTGCGTGGACTTTTTTCCTACGGTTTGTAACGATTTTTACCGCATTTTTATTTATAAAGTCAAAATTTAAAAATTCGAATATAAAGTATTATCATATTATAAGAAATAATATTTTAATTGAATTTTGTTAAATGTATGTTAATATAAATTTTTTAATATTAAGTTTTTATTATTTTTTGTCTTATAAATTTAAAGATAAAGCATTTTAATCCGTGTCTTAAAGACCGCGAAAAGTCAAGTGGACAAAAAATAAGGGATAGAGTGAGTTTTTATTGTTAATCCAATAAAAATATTTATATTTGGGAATAACTCTATGTTTAATGGATTTAGAAATATTTTCAAAAAGTAAATTAATATTAAATAGGTGTAATCTATTTGTTGGGCCAAAAGCATTGTTTTATATCAGTGATTAAGTAAAAATGTTGTGAATGTATTATTGTAAATCATAAAGTAAGGATATATGTAAATCATAATAAATGTAAAATAGGAAGGACATTCATAAATTACCCTTTTTATTTTATGAAATTAATGCGAAATCTCTAAGACAAAAGTTTGTTAATATAAAGGTATAACATAACTTTTTAAGAACTCTAATCACATGAGACAACTTATATTTTTTTGCATAGCACTTAAGGATGTTACAAAACTAATTTAGATAGGAGACAGATTTTGATGTTCTCTCTTCCTCTCAAATGTTTATAGTAGCGCTCAAACTTGGGACCTTGAGTTTGAAAGGCCTATGTAATACAACGTTGACAACTCGTCTTATTTTGTAGGTCAAATGAGTATAAATTGAGATTAAACAACCCTCGACCCTTGGGATTTCCTTGATTAAAATTCAGTTGATTTCATAAGTGCCCAAACTTGTTTTATTATTTTTTTTAATCCTCATCATCTTCACTTCGTTAATACTAAAAGTGTCCATTAACCAATACTACATAGCATATTATTACATCATGAATGTAAGACATTCATTGTTTAGATGAGATAAAAAGCCTTGATGCAACAAGTTTTACCTCAACAATAATACAACAAATATAGTTTTTATTAAACTTGTGATTTGTAGAAATTACAGTTTATGGTCCACAAATACAAAATTTCAAAGGATATAGCTGCTTTTGGTATAGGGTTTCGAAAAAGGGAAAGGAAATTTCCCTTTTTCCCTTATTATTTGGTAATGCCCATTTTATTATTCCTTTTACCCAAATTTCCCCTACTCCCTTGTATTTTGATTCCCAACCCTTGCTAAAGGGAAACACCAAAACCCCCAAACTCCTCTACCTCCAACAATCTTGACTACAACACTACCACCTTACCCAACATCTCAACCGCCATCACCACCTTGACATTAATCAAAACACCACACTCACCGTCTAACTACCTCTATTCGCCTTGAAACCATCCTCCCAAACCCAACCCACCCCAAATTCCACCCACTAACCTCAAAAACCCACCACCCACCTAACCATGAAACTAGATTTAGGAAAAAGAGAAAAAAATTGGCATGGCTATCTTGTTTGATCCATTGAAGGTGGATGGTGGGGGTGGTTGCAAAGTGGGTGGATGGTGGTGGTTTTTTGTTTTTCTTTTCTCTTGTAATCCAAACAAACAACGTCTTTGGTGAAGGGATTTACTTTCTATTCCCCTTATATCCCTTTCCCTCCTGGCTCTTGCTAACCACAACCTCATTTGAATCCCATTCCTTTGACAAGCATTAACCTCATTGATGGTTGGCAATTACTTATGAGCGAATTCAGTAAACGGTCAAAACTTATACCATATAGTTCTTCAGAGCTAAGCTCAACATAGATTCAGTATCTTGCTTCCTCTCCAATATCTGGTTAGTGGGATGAACTAAGAAAAAATGGAAAACCCAAGAAGCTAATCATTGAAGACTATAACATGTAATTAACAAGATATCTCTCAATCAACAACTCCATACATGACTCAAGATCCACCCGCTTCTCAATAAGTACTAAATGCCAACAGTTTTATCACCACCAAAGTGCTTTATCATGAAGATTAACATCATAATGTATACCAAATTTTTCAGGTATGCCTTTCTGATAGAGATACGAGATAAGTAATATTATCTGAAAATATATGTGATATATTTTCCATATTGATATTAATAAGAGAATAATATTTTTAGGGTTATTATCTTTAGGATATTTTATTATAGTATATATTTTAGAAAGATAGTTTTCTATCTTATGAGCGTAAGTTTTGTATGATCAATAATAATCAAGTCATATAATTCAAACTTTTATCCTATATTTGTCACTTTCTGCAAGAACTTGCAAAATCAGGCTGTAAGACGCCCCAACTTGCTGTTTTGTTGTCATTTTCGAAGAGATATACATTTTGTGATAGCTGAGACATAATATGGTGAACTGTCAATTGGCCTCACATTGGGAGCTACTGTAAGAAAGGTTAAAGCTCTGGCGTTAACTGAAAAAATACAACTGTAGTTAATTCATCTAAAAATAGATCTTTTCCTTCTCTAAATCAAAGCATTTATGGCATCAAAAACTACCTCATAACCCCATGCTATCCAGAATTCACATAGCTCTAAATCATCAGTAGTGTCCCAATTTATCAGCTTCTCAGTATCTAATTCAAAAATAGTACTCACAAGTTAGGGATTGTAACATACTATTAGCCCTATTACCCACATTGAACAAGTTAGAAGAGGGAGTCAAATGAAGCTGGAGCCCAAAGTAATGTGAGCTCCAAACTTAAGTTTCACAATCGAACAACTTAAAGCACACTTATTACTTAACCATTGACCAATATTGATCAATGCAAATGATCCACACTCTCTTCTATCCTCACTTCCAACTCTGATGATTAGAAATTCAATTTATACGAACGTGAATGATGATAAACCATTCTTCTTCTCGAAAACTGGATAACTCTAAACCCATAACTTCAAGCCCTATAATCAAAATTCAAATCACAATACCCTAGCTCAATGATCAATGAAGGAGGCTTATCTTAATTCATATCTCTCCCATTTCCAAACAAATATGTATAAGAAGAGAAATTTTCTAACCTAACATAACCTAACCTAAATGACCATAATAAATTAGGATCAATTTGACCTTCAAAATTTGATCTTTACATGATTGTGTGTATTCTAATGCGATATAAAAAGAGGTTCATAATAATGCAACCCAAAGCATCTACACTAATCAAAATAATTTTGTTGTATTTTTCAAGATGACAATAAACTTAATGCTTCCATACTCTTTAAGCTAATTTATGTTGTATACAAGGAAGAAAATCCAAAATATAGTTCTCATCAAACTCTTTCAATCAAGAAAGATCCCTGTTAAAGAATAGAGGGGCTTTCATATGCTACTACTGACCTTACAGTTAACAGATGCAACATTTAGGTCAACAATGAAAAGAAAAATGTAGTCCATGAAAAAGTTCATTGGCTTAACAGTTTGGTAAATGATAGATACATCTTTCACCTAAAATGATCCAAATCCAACTTATCTAAGACAATCCAATCCCAACCTTATCAACCAAATGTTTCGATGAGTCCGTCAAACATGTCCATGTTATTCAAGTAAGTGGTAGCAACAAAGTTGTGAAGACTGAAAATACCTCAAGATTAACTAAGAAGTCTTAAATATTTTCTTCTAAAACTTTTTCTACTCTGTAAATCAAAGGAAAATAAGTACATGGACGTTTGCTACAAAATCTGACATGAAATTGAAAAATGCATAAAATTTGAAATCAACACCATCTCAAACGTCTAACTCTCTATCTTCACAAGCTTCTTGTTTATGACTCATAATATGCTTTCCAAGTTTCCATTGTACCCCTCTCGAAGGTTTATTTTCTTACATTTACTCCTATATCATTGAAGAAAACTTAGGTAAAGTAATTTATTTGAAACCCAAGAAGGGCTTAGCTTAAGAATAGTGCATGTAAGTAATATCAAAGAAATAACACCTATCTAAGATCAAGCAAAATTCACAATTCAGTAAACAGCAAATAGCATTTGAAGCATTGCTCAAACTTCACACTGAATAAAATTGAGATTCATCTAAATGGTTGTAGCTTACCCATGGTTGGCACAAGCTGAGAAGTATTTGTCTCCATAAAAGCATCTTTACATGACCAAGGGAACGTGGCCTCTAGCTTTCACATACAAGGTTTTCTCAAATTCAGTTTCTCAGCCTGCTCTTCCACCAACTCCCTTCCAAAAGTACGAGCTTGATATTTTAGAGCAATAGATGAAGTAATTCTTCTGTTTCCTAGCTATGATCTGATGCGATCACAATTGCCAAAACACAAGCATCAAACATGAATTGCCAGAATACTGTCAATCTACAAATTATCCATCTGAACTAATGGATGGAGAAACTTAAAGCACAATATTCTCCTCAAATGATAATATACTTCCTCCAAAACTATTTAGTTAACACATTTTAATTAGGCATGTTTGCCAGCGCATTATTTAAAACATTAATATCTTCATTTATCAATAAGAAAAATTATGAAAATTTGTTTTTGGAAAATATATATAATGAAATGAATCTAACCAGACCTTGCTTCACTATGTTTTTATCATAGGTGCAAATCACAAATGATAGTCAATGTAGAATAAGTGAATAGTGACCAAAGTCAAAATGTATCAACTATACAGAAATGGAAGAAGTATTGATATAAAAGAAGATTTCCATCAAAATAAACGGACACTAGAGCATAAAATTGCCATGTGTAGGCATCACTTTGAAAGCATGCCCATTGACCTTGGAGGACTCAACATAATTCTATAGAGTAATAGCATGACTAAAATGCATAGGATATACAAAGATATAGCTTCATTTTGTCTCCTTAGCCTTTTTTAAAATTCAATGACTTAGGTAGGGACGGGGAAAGCAGGAAAATTGTGTAGTTCCAGCAACCAAAAATGACACAAGATCCACAAGACAGCAACTTCACACTGCAAGCATAACTAACAAGCTTGTCAACCATGTTGGAAAAACAGAGAACAATGGAGTGACCATTTTTCAAAATAGCATATTAGACATGACTTTTTACAAGCAATCACAAACATGATGAACGGGCTGTTAGATTAAACCCCATGAGCAAAACTGACTTGTTCATACCTTTCAACCTTGACTTTGTCCAACACAAAATATTGGAGATCTTGGAGACTAAGGCACCTCATACATGAGCCATGTTCATTCTCTTAAGCCTTTCTTCCTCATCTTCACTTTTTTCTTCAATTTTCTCAATACTCGACTCCAACTAAATCTGGTTACAACTTTCGTTGTTCTTTTCACCACCAATCATTGAGGAAAACGAACCTCATAAAATAGCATTTCTTTTATAGTCCCATACAAGCATAAAAATGTAAACCAACGGTGAAATTAGACCTTGCTCTTTGATACAATTCATCTAATCATCCAAGGTCTTAGGATCATCAAGGCTCAGGTACTCAAGAAATGCCTTTTCATGTGTAGGAATGTAGATACATAAAGTGGAATTTCAAGCAACAATTTCTTGCATCTACAACAAGATCTCGTGCGTATTTCAATACGAATTATAGGATTAGAATTCCATACCCTTGAAGCATGATTTCTACAAAACAAAAAGTAATTCACACTTCTATATGGAGATCCTTAGAACACTAAATGTTTCTCTTCTAGTGTTGATCTACAAGCAACAATTGAATCCCCACGTATGCTAGTACGGAATAAGGAACAATTCCTTATTGATTTTCTTGGTGACGGCAAATTGTGAGAGAAAGAGCTTTTGAGAGAATATGGCTAAGTGAAGTAATTAGTTTCTTATAACCATGGTTTATTTATAAGTAACATTCGTATGTTACAAAATAAACTCATTAGTGCATTCTTTACATAAGAATGATCATTTAATTTCTAAACCTCTGTTGCACTTTAATCCAATCATATACTTATATGTGTGACCTCATAGGACCGGTTTATTATTAGCCATGCACTAATCAAATTAGTTCACAAATCATAGTTGATTTCTAGCAAAACACTAGATCACCTAAAATAACCAATTATAGTTATCTCTATAAATTATCCATGTTATACTTAATCGTCACACTTGATCAAAGGACATTTTCCTTCGTAATGCTCAGGCCTCCAGTTACCTAGAAAAAGGGTGGAATCAGTGTTAGGCACAAGAGACATCATTGTGTACTTCAACCCTTCAATAGACATTGCAAGACATATCCTTAGCATGTTTTGTTACTCATGTGAAAGCCCTTTTTTCTCTTTCAAAAGACGACTTAGGGTCCTATCACTAATCTTGTACACCTTTGCACGTGGGCGAAGCTTATATTTCGCAGCATATTGCTTTGCAAGTGAACCTCTGATAATATATGAACAGAAATTGACGATTTTCTTCTGTTATCAGCATATCTGTACCACTCAACCATTGTGCAGAGTAGCTTGTTCATCTGGGCATTTGTGTGAGCTTGAGTAGCATGAAACATTCTGAAACAAGGCTGCGGGTCAGGTTCTTGATCACCCTTCAGAAGGTTCAATTTCTTGAACTGTTAAATACATTGCTTCAGACTAGCTGTTATTGATAAAAGGGTTCCCATACCCTTCTCACTGTGAATCTTTCCACTAATAGATGTATAGCGGAGAGTAGTTTAAATAACCCTTCGGCTTAATACATGGTCAAGAAACATAATTCCCTTATGTTCTCAAGAGGCAGGCTATCATTGTCAAGCTTGAGGAGAAATTTCTGATCATAGAACTCAATTAACTGCTTTCTCAATATTACTTCTTCAGCTCTAGGTCCACGAATCCCAATCAAGATGTGACCTCCATACCTTATATAGTCCATTTTACGTGTTTTATCTGGGCCACTAGTTGGGACAAACTCGGGCCATGAAGTATTTCCCTGCTCAGCTTCACCTTCAGGAGTATTTCACATGACATCACTCTTAGAAGGATGATAAAACTCATTAATCTTGCCCTCCAGCCAATGATCCATTTCATCTAGGATTATGTTTTCCAGTAGAGGACTCAAAATCCCACAATGACCCCAAGAAGGAACCTTCTCTGCCTCCTATAGAGCAAACCCAATAAAGGAATCCAACCAGAATGGATCAGGTTTGGGTTCATCATCTGCCAAAACCTTCTGATACTTCCTTTTCTTCTTCTTTTTCTCACCATCATCAACCTTTGTCACAATCACGGATATCACTAACACTGATTTTATCAAATCAATCACCTTCTTATTCCTCACATCCTTCATTAAAGCATTAATCACTAATCCTACCTTTACTCCATCAAGAATGGTACTCAAATCTCCTTTCACATACCACAAATACCCAGCAAACGACCTCCAAATTACCCTAAAAAATGTATGAGCAGTCCTACCTGGCCTAAATGCATACGACTTCTGCGAAAAACTCGCCTCATAAATCAGCTCCAAAATCATAAACAAAACCTCCTGAACAATCCTGCGTTGTGTGCTTATAGGACAACAGTGGCAGTCTTTCTTCAACAATATCCTGTGCAGTTAGGGGTATGAACACTGAAAGCTGAAGTGACCATTGAATTTTTCTTATTCATTTTTGAAGAATCAGAAGAAAGCAAACTGTTTCTCTTTAAGTAGGGAATTCGGTGGTCTCTGTGGATATTTTTTTATGGATATTTGGATCAAATAAAATCCAATATGGCGTCATTTGAAGTAAAATGTGTTAGCCAACATAATTTTATGTGATCTTCATAAATGAGCGAAGAATCAATAGGAGATAGTTAAGATCAATATACTTTAGAGGGGGGGCGTGAATAGAGTATGGTCGTTTTTCGAATTTAGGCTTTCAAAGCTTTGAAACGGGTTTTGAGACGCGGAAAATAATAAAACAGGTTTCAAGGGCTTTGCAGCGGGTTTCAAGATTTTGACTTGAATAGGCTATTACGAGATGTATGAATTAAGTAAAGCAAATGAATATGAAAGTGCAAAAGTAAAGGGGACGATTATTTGTTACGAAGTTCGGCAATGTGCCTACGTCTCCGCCTAGGGTTTCCTACCCTTAGGATTTAACGACTTTTATTTCCTCCTTTAGAGACCTAAAGCCACCTTCAAAGATTATCACCCAATCTTATATACCGTAGTTTTCCCTAGCTACACTCTAGCGTCTTAATTCCTAGAAATATCTGAACCTTTGAGTATTATAAAATTTACTCAAGGTATATCTCTCTTTTCTTTTGATATTTCTTTTTCACTCACAAGATATACTTTGATATTTTTTTCTCTCAATTCTAAATTAAAATAAAGAGTAAGTACTAGAGAGGAAAGTTAATTTGTTGTATCTTGAATGTGTATTTCGTTGGAAGTCTTGTTGTTGCTTCAAGGCTTTAGCTTCACTTTATTTATAGAGTCATATGTGCAACGGATAGGCTTCATAATAACTTTATTCAAAATGTCGTTGCTTCAGGCTCTTGTTCACGACTCAATATATTCCCGATAGCATTGTTCTTGTCATTTAACAATATTGTTTACAACAACTATTATACGTAAGCATTAAAGGTGTAGCAAGCATCAGCCATAATGAGAGCAAGCATCTATTTGACGAGTACGCAAGCATCGGCAAGATTTAATGAGAACAAGCATCTACTTATTTGATGGGTACGCAAGACTCAGCATAAGCTATAATCTTTTTACACGCAAGCATCTATTTATACGCAATAATCACCATCAACCATAATAATGGTGTATATGTATAACTATTATTAAAGTAAAATTCTTGAAGATAGTCTTTTATTTTTTTCCCTACTTTATACTAATATTAGAAAATATTATCTATAATAATTAATTTATTTAATATTTTAATATAATAAATAGTATTATCTCAATTAAATTTTCTACTTATATTAAATATGGATTACTATATGCAATAAAAACCTATAAGTTTTCACCAATAAATAAAAATATTCTTATAATTAAAATTAGCAAACTGACTTATTATCAAAACATGCATCACACGTAACTTACCTAATTCATTTGGAGTATATATTTTTACGACCTAGAAAAAACATATAAATTGGAGCTTATGGGTTAATTTGGCTTTTCGGGTCAAGTTAGTTATTTGGTTGCTTGGGTCTCGTATTCAATGCGCGTGAATCATGGTTGGTTCAGGACTTCAGATCAATCCAGATTAGTTACTCTATGGGTTATAGCGGATTATTTTGAGTTCAGGTATATTTAGAGTAGGGATATTTATAATAATAGGTCACCTCGATTTCGATTGAAATCCAATGCGTCTAAGGTAATTCATGAATTTAGGTTATCATTAGTTTACGATCCGGTTTTGATTGTTTTGTTGTATATCGTATTCATCTCAAGTCTTATGAATAGTCTCAACCAACTCATACGATGGCTTGTTATTATATTACAAATCATATAATCAAAATGATGATAGAATCTATCAAATATTGAACAAATATCATATCCTGACTTGTAAGTATATTGTCTTCAGTAAATTTTATAAGAAAGTATATTTAAAGGTGACTTTAGTACGACTGGCTTTACATATACAAATTAATCACTTAATCAATCTATTGCTTTATACTTGGTATTAAAAAAACATATACAGCAGACGACTTAGCTATATTTTGCTCAATGTATAAAATCATTCAATTCCATAATTAGATAATTGTAATATGCGTGCTCCATTTGTAAGCAAATGATTAATAGTATATAAGTTATTAAATTTTGCTTGGTTGAAGGTATGAAGCTCCCATATATTGTTGCTTGTTTGAAGTCTCTTGAGGTTGAACCTGAATCATCTAAGTGGGCTACGGAGATTATATTGTATGTTTTTGGGGACTAGCGTTGACATTAACCTTTTCGTTAAGAGAAATTCCTAATTTATATTTGATATAAATATATCAGGGCTATTTTTTATAATTTTAGTTATATACCTAAAATCATAATGTTTATATCTTATATATATTTTTCTATATTTTTATATTTTCTATATATCTAAATCTGATATAAAAATATCTATATCTGATAAAAAAATATTTAAAGTTGGATTTGTATTACTTCTTTGGCATGGGTCTTTCAATGCGAAAGTATTTTTATATAGTTTGAATAAAAATATTTACGGTTACTTTGTGATATATCCATATTAATTAAGGTACGCATAAAGTTGAAGGGCTAGCCAAGTTTAATCCCCTTTTTACGAATTTTAATTGTTGTAGTTAAGTTTAATGCCAATACATGCGTATAAACTTCTACAGCATAGACCCGGGTTCGAATCATCTGACACAAACTCACCTCTTTTTTTTATCCACTTTTTTTAAAACATAATCTTTCTTCTACTCTTCACTGATTCGCTCATAACTCAATTCCCCTAATCTACCCATTCCAGCTGCCCCGTCGCTACTCCTCTGTCCCCAAGTGCGTCAGCCAGCATCCCCGCCTGGCCGCCCAGCACGCCTCCTGCCGACCTGCCTTCACCCCTCCCTGCTCGAGTGCTCGTCGCCGCCTCTCGCCTTGTCTCCAGTCTCCACTTTCCAGCCCACGGCCTCAAGCCACTCTGCCACACCGCGACACCGCCAGTTAGCCACCCACTGATCCACTCCACTAAGGTAGTAAGACACTACTCCTCAATTGATTTTAATTGGGAATTATCAATTATGTGGATTTGTGATTTGTCATATGTGAATTATATATTGAACTTTGTCATTTTCAAATGTTGATTTACTTGAATGATTGTTGTTGATTTACTTGATTAATTGTTGTTATTGTCCAAATGTTCATGTAATCACTTGATTAATTGTTGTCGATTAGAATGTTAGTTAGTTAATTAGTTTATTGCTATGTTAGTTAATTAGCTTTTTGTTGAAGAATGCTGATTACTTGCTATGCATTTGCAGGGAATGATGCCTATTAGATAGCTTCAACTATGAGGAAGAAGGTATTGTACATCTTCTTTGTCTATTTTCATTACCATCTATTTTGAATTTATTTTGGATCTCATGGGTGTAAGTAATAAACTGTCATGTTGATAAAATGGTTTGAAATGTTGATTAATTGCTGTTAAAATGATGATTAATTGGTTTGAAATGTTGATGAATTGTTGTTGATGTTCAATTAGTTATGTTAGTGTATTGTTGTTGATTAATTGGGACATTGGATTCATGGATTGTAGTAGTTTTTATGCTCAAAATGGTGTATATCGTTATTATTGGGTTGTTGTCGTGTGTTGTTGAATTGCTATCCAAACCTATAAGGAAATAATCCTGGCACTGGACTTATTTGTATGAAAAAATTTGTACTTATTTTGTTTGAACTTTCTACATATCCTAAAACAAGTCAAAATAAGCTAAACATAGAGAACCTTGAGTTTATATAAAAAAAAATTAGGAATATTAATTAGTTCATATAAGTGAACATCATGTGGAAGATACAACCCTTATCTCTACTAGGCCATGTTTGGCGATTAAAAAGCGAATTGGACATAAATTAATTAGCGGATTGGGTGAATAATTAGAGAGTTTGACTTATTAAATACACTAATTTAGTCGTTTGGTAAAGAGTGAGTTCAATGAGTTGATTATTTGAAAAATGGAGGAAAATGTAATGTTTTGGTTTAGAAGGTTGATAAATTTTGTCAAATTACATTTGTGTCCTAAAGTTCCTTGAATTTCATGTGTGAGAAATAAAATATACCAATATTTGTATTTGTCATTTACATATCCAATCAACATAACAACTACAAGTTACTAGCTAATTTATGAAACTCCTTTATACAAACTAGTGATAAACTCACTAGTTAATCCTGCTATGCAACTTGCTAGTCAAAACCGTCAATGGAACCCACCCTTAACTTATAGCTATCCACTAATTATCAAACATGGTTATACTTGGGTTTACATTGTTCGTGTCCTTTACAATTAAGTGTCCCTTACTATGCTTTCTTATTTCTTTTATTAGTTATGATAAATTAACTTTACGAAAAGTAAGGGCCTAATATAAGTTTGGAAAAAATAAATTGAGATTCTATGAGAAGATCAACAAACTTTAGACCAAATTAGTTTAGGCAAGATATTTTTATCCAATTCGAAATATATCATAAGTTCACAAGTTTAAAACTTAAAAGGGTAATTCTATATGGATTGGAGTTATTAGGGCTGTATTTAAGCATTATGGATCTTCCGAAATATCATAAATTTATTATTTATGAAAAATAACGTGTAAATTAATGTAATTAATGTTTAAAATTCTTTAAACTTTGCTTTTATGAGAAAGGACAAGGTCAAAGGGTATCTCGAAATATAAAATCATGAACTTAAACAATAAAAAAATATTTTCTAACAACCTATTCTCTTCATCATAAATTTGCTTAATTTGGATTGTTTAACTAAACTAAATTTTTTTATTAAACTAAAATTATTTTCAGTAGACCTTAATTATTTTTACCGAGTATTATTCCATATCATTAATTTAAAGTAAATTGAATACAACATACATTAAAGTTGGGCTTGAGTGCGATGCTTTAAGTAGTGTTACTTCATTCAAGGGTTCTAGTGTTGGTTTCTCTGCAGTACACTTGCTTTTTGAAGGCGCTAAGATGGATAGCTTAATTTTAATTGTTTTTTATCTATCTCATGTTAGAAGGGCCTGAAATACCGTAAGTCACTTGGTAACAAGGTGGGATTCAAGTAATATAGAATATAATAATTTTATTGTATCCCGTGTGCATACAAGATCTTTTGAATATTAAAATGCTGTTGATTACTTTAATTAAAAAAAATTACTGTATAATTAATTTTAAAAAAAACGAGTCGATGATAACACTAGGCCTCCCTGGTGGCCAAGCCACTTCTCAAGTTCTCAGGGGAGTTCCCCTGCCTCAATTAGTGAATTCTGTCCATTCTCATTCAACAACTCCTTTTCTCAGACACTTCATTGGAGGAGCTGCTTGCTCCCCTGCTCCAGGTTTCTCACTCTCTATTTTTTAAAAATATAATTCTATTTTGTTGAATCCATATTATATTATATTATATGGTTGATTGAAATTGGATTTTCTCAATGTAGGGTTTGTGGGTTTTCTTTAATATGATTGACAGTTATTGGATTGTGATTTTTTGTTGATAAATTGACAAGTTTTGGAATGTGGGTTAATGAATTTGTTTCTTTAAATGTATGTTTTCAAATTAAAACGGTCAATGGTTGTTGAATCTATTTTATGTATGTTCATTCAATGGATGATCATCGAAAATCGATGTTATTTAGTATCTTTGAACACTGACCAAGAACTTGAAATTGTGGTTGATGAGAACGTCTTTTATTTAATTTTGTTGATTTTGAAATGTGGTTAATGTAAGTGCACAACTTAAGTTCTTGTGGTGCTCTATTGCAGGCCATTGCCAGATTATGATAACGCGATTGCTGGCAAAGTTTTGATTTTTTTGTAGAGCTTAAGGTGCCTTTATCCCTATGTAGGTGATATTTGGTTAAGGCAAAGGGTTAATCTGATGAAATCTGTGGTGCCTAATTTCTTTGAGTTATATGCTCTATTACAGGGCCATAACCTATCCCAATGTCACCTCCACCAAATCCACGCCCGAGTTGTGTGTTTAGGTGCCCAACAACATAGTCTTATAGCAACTCGCCTTATTGGCCATTACCCATTTCATATTGCATTGCGTGTGTTTGATCAATTGCGAGCTCCAACGATATTCCCTTTCAATGCCATTATCAGAGTCTTGGCTGAAGAAAAAGGCCAAGCCTCCCTCACCTTTTCATTCCTTAAACGCTTAAAACTACAGCCACTTTTTCCTAATGATTTTTCCTTCTCTTTCCTTCTTAAATCCTGCATTTATTCTGGTACTGCCCTCCATGTCAGTCAAATCCATACCCAGATAACTAAAGTTGGTTTTCTGGCTAATTCTGGTGTTTGCAATGACCTTGTTGCTGCGTATGTGAAGGGTCTTAAAGACGTCATTTCAGCGCACAAGGTGTTTGATGAAATGCCAGAAAAAAATGTGGTATTTTCCTGGACTTGTTTGATTGATGGTTATGCTAAGTCTGGTCTATCGGAGAAAGCCTTGCATTTGTTTCTTCTGATGGTTAAGGGAAAGGTAACACCAAAAAATGAAACTATGGTCAGTGTTCTATCTGCATGCGCAAAGCTTGATATTTGTGACCTTGAGAATTGGATTGAGATTTTTACAAATAATATTAAGGACTATGGCCCTGTTAGTTCCACTAGCGATTCAGTCAACGTGGTGCTTACTTATTTGAATGGAAAATGGGGGAAGGTGGACCAAAGCAGGGAAGCTTTTGATAGAATTGGTGATGGTGGTAAAAGAAGTGTGGTAGCATGGAATGCTATAATTGGTGCCTATGTTCAAAATGGCTGTGCGCTGGAGGCTTTGAGTCTCTTCAGGATTATGATTGATCTTTCTTATGCAAGTCCAAACCATGTAACAATGGTAAGCATTCTCTCAGCTTGTTCTCAAGTAGGTGATATTGATCTCGGTACTTGGGTCCATGAGTACATGAAATCCCAAGGACGGGAAAACGTTTTACACACAAACTCGTTTTTGGCAACTGCAATGATTGACATGTATTGTAAATGTGGTGATCTGAGCAGGGCAAAGCAGGTTTTTCATTCTTTGCTTTCAAAAGATGTTATATCATATAGTGTCATGATTATGGGTCTGGCTGTAAATGGTAAAGGACATGAACCCTTAGCACTGTTCAATGAAATGTTGGAAAATGGGATCCGTCCCAATGGTGGAACATTTCTTGGTATTCTATGTGCATGTAGTCACTCAGGGTTATTAGAAGCAGGCCGCCAAATTTTTCAAGATATGAAAACAAAATTTTCTGTCTCACCGCAACTGGAGCACTATGCTTGTTATATAGACCTCTTGGCTCGAGTTGGCCTTATCGAGGAAGGCCTTGATGTTGCCAAATCCATGCCCTTTAAACCTAATAATTTTGTTTGGGGTGCTTTGCTTGGAGGTTGCCTGCTTCATTTCAAGGGAAAACTCTCACAAGATGTATCTAGAAAACTAATCGAAATTGATCCACAAAATTCTGCTGGCTATGTCATGCTATCTAATGCATTGGCTCGTGTTCGTGAGTGGGGTGAGGTTTCAGGGATAAGGAGGCTCATGAAGGAGCAGGGGGTGAAAAAGCACCGAGGCAGTAGTTGGATATGCATAGATGGGTATGTGCATGAATTTTTGGCTGGACCCTGTTTACATGCTGAATTTGAAAGTATCAGTTGCATGTTGGGTTGGCTGTCGAAGGAAATGAAGTTACCGAGCTAATTGATGTTGCATGCACGAGCTCTTTCATATTGAGATGCTTGATATATGCTGCACAATTTGCTTGAAACATCCATTGAAGCAAGGTCAGCAACATTCCATCAGCTTTTCTGGTAGGTTTTTTCGAATTTTTCCCACAATGAGCTATGTACCTTGTCTTCTTGCCTTGGTTGCAGAAAAAGTTTTCTTAGTTTGTGACTGAAATTTGTCAACTATCCACATCGTAGACTTCTAAAAGATAAACTAAAGAGTGAACTTAATTGTGGGGTGAAGAGATCAATATGTTTCTTTAATTATATAAGCATAATTTTTTATAGGTAACTATGTAATCATTTTCAAAAATCCATATACCAAAAAATTAGAAAATAATATGATTCACCTCATGGTCCCACCTCCCCACCCCAATTAATATGAAGTTATCCTTATCTTGATGTACCCTCATTCTCTGTTCTTTGGAGTGGATATTTTTTCCTCTGAACTCCCTTGACGTGAAAGAGACAATTTTGACAAACAAAAGGAAGATGTAACAGAGAAAAAATGTACTAGTATGTGACAGTGGAGGATTGAGTGTGTTTTCTGTTATAGCATTATTTAATGGTGTTGCAATCTTGACAATAGCAGCTTGTTGGTGCAATGTCTATTCTTCTATTACGTGTGAGAGTTCTGTATTTATTTTTTGGAGTTTAACGTGAATAGTCCAACTTAGATAAAAATGATTTCAAAGCATACCCCATAACGTGGTCTGCTTATAGGAATATAAGTGTATCTTGATCTATGCAACATTTTGTCAAAACATGCAACACATGGTTTGTCCCTGAGTTGATCTATAAAATCTAGATAGGAGGAAGACTCTTTGAACTAACCTCTGTATGGATTGGACCAACTAACTCTCACAGTCTCAGAAGAATTGTTTAGGTTACTGAAGAGACATTTACAACGTGATGAATCCATCATGGTGAATGTGAGAGAAAAAAGCTGAAGTTTCTGGTCTCTTCACTTCTATGAACTTCTGGCTTAATTTGTTTGCCATAATGTCTCTAGCGTAATTTATATACCCTCCCTAGTTTCTAATCTTAAGGCAGGGTTATAGTGGAATCATGACATCTGGAAGCTTTTCCTTCATTGCCTTGTTTACTTCCCTACAGTTTCTTTTCTTGTGGTTGTTATTTACCAACCAGCCAACCTTCCTTTTTCTTTGTGTCACTCTCTCTTTTAGGGTATGCATTTAAAAGCTGAAAATGTTGTCTTTTAATGCCAAGAGTAACTGTCTCGTTACTGATTATTAGCAAAAATATTCTGGAGTTGTGTTCATTGCTCCTTAATTTTGCTATCACCCATTTGCAGATGGTGAAAATTATGAGCTTTTCAAGTGTCTTCTAGTTATATTTTGTAACTGCTGCCATGAAAATATATTATCAACTAATTCTAGAGTTTTATGTTCATTGCCTTAATTTTGCTTTTCAACCACTTGCAGATGTTGAAAATTTTGAGCTTTTCAAATGTCTTCCAGTTATAATTTGAAACTGCTGCCATGAAAATATATTATCAATGAACTTGGAGAAGTAAAAATCATTTTATTGGTGGTTCTCTTTCTGTAAAATAATCTAGAATCTGAATTTATGCTTACAATTTTTTTCTCATTTTAATGACAAAGTGAAGCATCTAGTTGCATGTGCCATTTTTTGGTATTCTCATCATTGTCTTCTAGTCCAAGTAGTAGCTTGCTGCTACTCCTACCTTTTGGGCATGTAACTGTTTGATTGCTTGAATTGAGCCATGTATCGTATAAAGTATGCACATCCATCATAGAGACAATATAGAAAGAGCTGTTCACAAAAGGGAAGAGTGAGGATATACTGGTTTCTTTCTTAATAATGCAGATAAAAGGTTTCGAATTGATTATACCAGCTACAGTACTGTATTAGTAAAACATTTATGCTTCTGACATGATTATCAGCCTATATTTTGCTGAGTTTTGGGCTATGACATATAATATATCTCAAGAGGATGCTCCTATTAACAGAAAATAATGGTTTTTGGGCTTGAAAATCTCACTCAGTCATGGTGGGAGTGAATGAGGAGTCCATAATCAGTCCTTGTTAACATGGCTCAAGTATACTTTCATGTTTTCACATGTAATGCAATATTCTTATTCTGTTATGCATTTGTATTTCAGACATAGATATGGATGTATTTTACATTTTGGAGCTTTTTTTAGAGAATGAATCTGGTGTCCTTGTTGCTTTACATGTGTTTGACTGTTACATGTACTAATTGTGTCAGACTTTGGAAACACAACTTTTATGTGTCGTACATACTAATGTTGATCAGTTTTGGCTAACCTAATTATGCTTTTTTTTTTTTAAAACTTCATGTTTTCTTTTTTAATTTCTCTTTGTATGGTTTGGCCTGGATTAAACTCACAATCCTATATTCCAATATGCAGGTTACAGAACTATCAAACTAAGTACAAGTGTAAGAAGCTTTTCATCATATAGTCCATTCTATCCTAGCAAGTTGCATCAGTCCCTGGAGATGTATTTTAGCTTGCATTCTGATTCTCTAAAAGAGGAAAGCTACTGGAGTTTTGGCTCTAGCAAAAATAAAAACTGCTGTATTTGTTGAGTTTGACTTCTGTGGTTCCAATTTCAGTCACTAATAGAGAATTTGGGACCACCTATCCAGGTTGGTGGTTTTTTTTGGCCTTCACTTTCTCTTCGTTTTGTTTTAGTTTCAAATGTTCTTTCGGGGGTGGGAATATTCTATACAAGCTTTGTTTATGTATATGTGCTACATATTATCGAAGTCTGTGTCTTTGGGTGTTCCTATGCTTTGATTTCTGTGTTGTATTGACATTTCTGTCTTCGCAATTTCATCTTTACTTGCTGTTAAGAATACTTTATCCTGTTTATGAACATCTATATGCAACTATTTAGGGCTTTGTTGTTTTTGCGAATTATAACTGATTCTGCTGTCAATCTTGTCAGCCGTTATGGTCAAGCTTTGGATGGAGGAACAATGTGGAACAGTTGAGATCAAATCATTGTTGCTGAAAATATCAATTTCTCAGTGTTATCCAATTTTTCTCTAATTACGAAGGATTTTTTGAAAACCTTCATTTTATTGGGTATCCACAATTTGTATCATTAGCTGTGTAGTACTATGAAGTTTAAAACTTAGTTGTTAGTCTATTTACTACTAAACAGAAGTGACTCTGTTCTGGTGTTCTGTTCAGGTGTGTATTACAGTGCAAGGGAGTTGATAGATAGATTCCCTTGAAGGTCTTCGATATGACCAATATTATTGAGGGATCCCTCAGTTCACATTGATTAGGTAGACTATCGGAAGTTAAATGTACATGTACTTTTACTTGAAGCATATAGGTGTGGCGCAAACCTGTAAGTTGCGTTAAAACTTGTATCATGGTTTTGATATGCAGTCAAATTTTAATTAGTTTTGATCCTTTGTTACTCATGCGGTCTGCTTTTGTAAATTGAGAAACAGTTTCATTAATTCAGTTGATTATTAGCATATAGTAAAAAAAAAAAAAAAAAATTCAGAGCTACTGAAGGTTCTGGAATATATCCAATTGTATGCTACCTTAACCTTACATCCATAAATGAGTTGCTTGTAGGGTTCAAACACACGCCTAAAGAATAGCAAGTAGACACTAAAACTCACGCCAAACACGACCTTCATTAACATATAATTAGCCTTTTAAAATTATATCTAAATGAATCGATGAGTTCAAACTAACCTAGATTTGTACTCATCTGATTTACTCTTTATCTCACATTGTATACCTATGACCTGGGAAAGCAACACTTTGGTCCAATGTGACCTAGAATTGGCCACATAGGTCAAATTTAAGCTCTAGATCATTCTTTTAACAATGAATCAACATTTAGTATGTACCCTAATTCATCACTTTAATTAATAACTAAACTTTATAGTGTTTGGTACAAGTACGTAAGTTCGTTATCCACATTAATAATAACTATAAGAGTCTTTAGTTTAATCAATTGGGCATATCATTTTTTTTTTTTTTGAGAGAGGTGTAGAACCTCAAAGCATATGGATCTTATTCAAAAGTTTTGCACTTTTTTACTAGATGGTTAACTACGTTTTTTTTTTTTTTTTTTTTTTGAACTTGTGATTATAAAATTAAGACATTATATCAAAATACGAAGTAATACAAAAAATTCCATTTATTTAGAATTGTATTGAGTATATAGGAAAATAAGGAAATCTATTACACACCAAACTTAAACAAAGTACCGCAAATAGAAAACTTTAAAACAAAACTAAAACCTAGAAAGCAAGAATTAAGACCTAAGACAACTTATTCCCATAAATGTTGACACCCTTAGTGTTTGACTCCCTTCAAACCATGAGCAAAGTACAAGAAAGTAGGGTCAGTAGCACCATCCTTGTAGTAAGCCATGATAGTAGCACCATCATCATGCATACTCTCGCCCACATAAAACTGAAACTCGCCGAGCTTTGACATGAGATACTTAGTAGCAGCCTCCACGTTCTTAAACTCGTCGGCCTTCTCAGCATCCAGCTTGGCAAATCAGGCTCTTGATGTACCTCTTGACCCATGCAATAAACTGCTTCTTATCATAGGCAGGTTGATCCTGAAGCCTAAAGTTGTCAACAACCGTGACCTCATTTGAATCCCATTCCTTTGACAAGCATTAACCTCATTAATGGTCGGCAATTACTTATGAGTGAATCCCATTCCTCTCCAATTTCATTATGTATACCAAAATTTTCAGGTATGCCTTTCTGCAAGAGCTTGCAAAATCAGGATGTGAGAATCCCCAACTACAGTTTATGATAGCTGAGACACAATATGGTGAAACATCAATTGGCCTCACAGTGGGAGCTTCCATAAGAAAGGTTAAGGCTCTGGCGTTCCCTGAAAAAATACAAATGTAGTTATTTCTAAAAACAAATCTTTGTCTGCTCTTAATCAAAGTATAAAGGGAATCAAAAACAACCTCATAACCCCATGCTGTCCAGAATTTACATAGCTCTAAATCATCATTAATGTCCCAATTTATCAGCTTCTCAGTATCTAATTCAAAAACAGTACTCACGAGTCAGGGATTGTAACATACTATTAGCCCTATTACCCACATTTAACAAGTTAGAAGAGGGATGCAAATGAAGCTGGAGTCCAAAGTTATGTGAGCTCCAAACTTAAGTTTCGCAATCGAAGAACTTAAAGCACACTTATTACTTAACCATTGACCAATCTTGATCAATGCAAATGATCCACACTCCCTTCTATCCTCACTTCCAACTCTGATGATTAGAAATTCAATTTATATGAACGTGAATGATGATAAACCATTCTTCTTCTCGAAAACCGGATAACTCTAAACCCAGAATTCCAAGCCCTATAATCAAGATTCAAATCACAATACCCTAGCTCAGTGAAGGAGATTTATCATATCTCTTACTCCGTATCTAACATGTACAAGAAGCTCTCCCATTTCCAAACAAATGTGTATAAGAAAGAGAAATTCTCTAACCTAACCTAAATGACCTAATAAATTGGGCACAATTTGACCTTCAAAAATTGATATTTACATGATTGTGTATATTCTAGTGCGATATAAACAGAGGTTCATAATAATGCAACCCAAAGCATCTACACTAATCAAAATAATTTTGTTGTATTTTTCAAGATGACAATAAACTTAATGCTTCCATAGTCTTCCATAGTCTTTAAGTTAATTACATTCTGCACTCTGTACATATAGTTCCCCTTACAAAATCAAGAAATCCTCAGGCCCATACATAAAATCGAAGAACTCGATTTAACTTTAGCTGGGGAATTAAGAGAAGAGCTATCTCCTGGAAATATAACAAATAAACTCTTTATCATCCAGCTAGGATAGGAAGTCACTAATCCCCACAGATAAATACATTGCTTTGCTAAGCTTTCGTGTTGGATCCAGACAGATGGCAAAGGCAGTAAAGAATGTGATAAAAAAAAAAAAAAATTCAGTCAATAAATTAGCGTCTTTTCCTTTCAACTCTGCTCTTGCTAACTACAGAGTACATTGCAGAAAAATCATACATGCCCCTCTATATTAGTCCCTTCCAAATTTCACTCCATGATGTAATGAACTAAGATAATGAGCAGATAATTAAGGGAAGAAGGAGATGATTAATTGATTAATAAGCTGGAAAATTACAGAAAGAATGAGCAATATACAAGCATGTGAAAGGCTAGTTTCACTGCCAAAGACTAAGATTAAACTCTCACAATATCCTTCAATCAATATACCTCCTTTCGATTTGATCTCCCCTATATATAATTAACTAACGCCCCCTTCCTCATGCTAACTCTATGGACTGTTTAGCTTTACCGAAAGTACCCCTCCCTATACTTGATGCATTACACATGATCTCCCTTTCTATTACCCTATCTTCTAAAAAGCAACTACAGTTAAATACTATTATAATCAGTGATACTATTATCACTTTTGCATTTTGCACTTAAAATGTTTATACTTAGGCCCAACTTCAGAAAATACTATCTGATATTGTACGCAAATAAAAAAAAAAATGTAAGCACTAGACAAAGAGTGATCCCTGACCATAACACATCCATAAGTAATCAAGTCAGAAGTGTAGTCCATCTAAACAACTCACCACCATTAGCATATTTGTGATTCTCTCTGATAAAGGACGAACCATGTACACCAAAGTAGATAACACTATTAAGATTCACAGCTGTCCAAAAGAAAATACAACTATATAAGCACTCCATAATCTGCTTAAAAAGCTCTATAAATTGCTTGGTGGGGAAATGAATGTAATAGACTAATTGACCTAATTTTCTTCACGACTAAATAAACCAAATGGAAATTCCCCTGTAACCTACAAAGAAAGTGAAATGAGACAAACTTTCTCCACTGCCACTCAATTTATAATTACCAGCAACAAATTCAGTACCAAGTATGGAAGCACTATAAGCAAACAACACATTCAAATGACATTTCATGCGGTGATCAATTCTTCACTAGATTTAATATCAATTTAACTCTAAGTAAAATATGGAAACCTAGAGTGCCTATTGAAATCAAAAGTTGGATATGTATTAATGCTCAAACTTAATCACCTCTTCCACATATATAATATCAATGTATGTTAAAGAGCAGCACAAAACCGAAGTTCAAAAGAAGGAGAATCATGAGAATCACACCATATTTCTTTAAACAATGGCTCGATTTCTTCCAGGTTGCACAATTGCCCTTCCACAGTCTGCCGAGCCAAATCCACAAAATATAGTCAGAAGGAAACAAAGGGACATTATCCTAGATTAAGGTTAATTGATTAAAGCAAGGTTGAACTCAATTATAGGTTAGTTTTAAATAAGTGGTAGCAAAGTAAATTTATGTTGAATACAAGGAAGAAAATCCAAAATATAGATCCTCATCAAACTCTTTCAATCAAGAAAGATCCCTATTAAAAAAATAGAGGGGCTTTCATATGCTACTATTGACCTTACAGATGCAACATTCAGGTCAACAATGAAAAGAAAAATGTAGTCCATGAAAAAGTTCATTGGCTTAACAGTTTGGTAAATGATAGATACATCTTTCACCTAAAGTCCTAAAATGATCCAAACCCAACTTATCTAACACAATCCAATCCCAACCTTATCAACCAAATGTTTTGATGAGTTTGTCAAACATTTCCAGGTTATTCAAGCAAGTGGTAGCAACGAAGTTGTGAAGACTGAAAATACCTCAAGATTAAGAGACAAGTCTTAAATATTTTCTTCTAAAACTTTTTCTACTCAGTAAATCAAAGGAAAATAAGTACATGTACGTTTGCTACAAAAATCTGACTTGAAATTGAAAAATGCATAAAATTTGAAATCAATACCATCTCAAATGTCTAACTCTCTATCTTCACAAGCTTCTTGTATCTGACTCATAATATGCTTTCCAAGTTTCCATTGTACCCCTCCCGAAGGTTTAGTTTCTTGCATTTACTCCTATATCATTGAAGAAAACTTAGGTAAAGTAATTTGTTTGAACCCAAAAAGGGCTTAGCTTAACAATAGTGCAGGTAAGTTATATCAGAGAAATAACACCTATCTAAGATCAAGCAAAATTCACAATTCAATAAAAATAGCAAATAGCATTTGAAGCATTGCTCAAACTTCACACTGAATAAAATTGAGATTCATCTAAATGGTTGTAGCTTACCCATGGTTGGCACAAGCTGAGAAGTATTTGTCTCCATAAAAGCATCTTTACTTGACCAAGGGAACGTGGCCTCTAGCTTTCACATACAAGGTTTTCTCAAATTCAGTTTCTCAGCCTGCTCTTCCACCAACTCCCTTCCAAAAGTACAAGCTTAATATTTTAGAGCAATAGGCGAAGTAATTCTTCTGTTTCCTAGCTATGATCTTGTAGATCAGATGCGATCACAATTGCCAAAACACAAGCATCAAACATGAATAGCCTGAATACTGTCAATCTACAAATTATCCATCTGAACTAATGGATGGAGAAACTTAAAGCACAATATTCTCCTCAAATGATAATATACTTCCTCCAAAACTATTTAGTTGACACGTTTCAATTAGGCATGTTTGCCAGTGCATTATTTAAAACATTAATATCTTCAATTATCAACAAGAAAAATTAAGAAAATTTGATATTGGAAATATATATAATGAAATGAATCTAACCAGACGTGCTTCACTATGTTTTATCATAGGTGTAAATCACAAATGATAGTCAACGTAGAATAAGTGAATAGTGACCAAAGTCAAAATGTATCAACTATACAGAAATGGAAGAAGTATGTGATATGAAAGAAGATTTCCATCAAACCAAACGGAAACTAGAGCATAAAATTGCCATGTGTAGGCATCACTTTCAAAGCATGCCCATTGACCTTGAAGGACTCGGCAAAATTCTATAGAGTAATAGCATGACTAAAATGCATAAGATAAACAAAGAGATAGCTTCATTTTGTCTCCTTAGACTTCTTTAAACTCAATAACTTAGGTAGGGATGGGGAATGCAGGGAAATTGTGTAGTTCCAGCACCCATAAATGACACAAGATCCACAAGACAGCAACTTGACACTGCAAGGAGATATAACTAACAAGCTTGTCTACTATGTTGAAAAAATAGAGAACAATGGAGTGACCATTTTTCAAAATAGCTTATTAGGCATGAATTTTTACAAGCTATCACAAACATAATGAACGGGCTGATTGATTAAACCCCAGGAGCAAATCTGACTTGGTCATACCTTTCAACCTTGACTTTGTCCAACCTAAAATATTGGAGAGCTCGGAGACTAAGGCACCTCATACATGTGCCATGTTCATTCTCTCAAGCCTTTCTTCCTCATCTTCACTTTTTTCTTCAATTTTCTCAATACTCGACTCCAGCTCAATCTGTTCAAAACTTTGATTGTTCTTTTCACTACCAATCATCGAGGAAAACTGACCTGATACAATAGCATTTCTTTTATAGTCCCATACAAGCATAGAAATGTAATCCTGCGGTGAAATTAGACCTTGCTCTTTGATACAATTCATCTGATCCTCCAAGGTCTTAGGATCATCAAGGCTCAGGTACTCAAGCAATGCCTTTTCATGCTCAGGCCTCCAGTTACCTGGAAAAGGGGTGTAATCAGTGTCAGGCACAAGAGACATCCTTGTGTACTTCAGCCCTTCAATAGACTCTGCAAGACCCATTCTTAGCATGTTCTGATACTCAGGTGAAAGCCCTTTTTTCTCTTTCAAAGGACGACTTAGGGTCCTATCACTAATCTTGTACACCTTTGCACGTGAGCGAAGCTTATATTTCGCAGCATATAGCTTTGCAAGTGATCCTCTGATAATATAAGAACAGAAATTGACGATTTTCTTCCTGTTATCAGCATATCTGTACCACTCAACCATTGTGCAGAGCAGCTTGTTCATCTGGGCATTTGTGTGAGCTTGAGTAGCATGAAACATTCTGAAACAAGGCTGTGGGTCAGGTTCTCGATCACCCTTCAGAAGGTTCAATTTCCTGAATTGCTTAATACATTGCTTCAGACTAGCTGTTACTGATAAAAGGGTTCCCACACCCTTCTCACTGATAATCTTTCCACCAGTAGCGGTATAGCGGAGAGTAGGATAAACAACCCTTCGGCATAATACATGGTTAAGAAACATAATTCCCTTAGTTATGTGCTCAATAGGCAGGCTATCATTGTCAAGCTTGAGGAGATATTTCTGATCACAGAATTCAATAAACTGCTTTCTCAATATTGCTGCATCAGCTCTAGGTCCTCGAATCCCAATCAAGATGTGACCTCCATACCTTATATAGTCCATTTTACGTGTTTTATCTGGGCCACTAGTTGGGACAAACTCGGGCCATGAAGTATTTCCCTGCTCGGCTTCTCCTTCAGGAGTATTCCACATGACATCACTCTTAGAAGGATGATAAAACTCATTAATCTTGCCCTCTATCCAATGATCCAATTCATCTAGGATTATGTTTGCTAGTAGAGGACTCAAAATCCCACAATGACCCCAAGAAGGAACCTTCTCCGCCTCCTCTGGAGCAAACCCAAAAAAGGAATCCAACCAGTATGGATCAGGTTTGGGTTCATCATCTGCCAAAACCTTCTTCTTCTGATACTTCCTTTTCTTCTTCTTTTTCTCACCATCATCAACCTTAGTCACAATTACAGGCATCACTAAGGCTGATTTTATCAAATCAATCACCTTCTTATCCCTCACATTCTTCATTAAAGCATTAATCACTAATCCTACCTTTACTCCATCAAGAATGGTACTCAAATCTCCCTTCACATACCACAAATACCCAGCAAACGACCTCCTAATCACCCTCAAAACAGTATGAGCAGTCCTACCCGGCCTAAGTGCATACGACTTCTTCGAAAACCTCGCCTCATAAATCGGCTCCATAATCATAAATAAAACCTCCTGAACAATCCTATCCTGATACGGAGCCCGCTGCGTGGTGGTCAATATCATCTTAATCTTTCTCTTCTACAAAGACTCGTACTCGGTCTTATCCCTGGGTGACTTTATATAAAAATTCAACCTAGCACCCCACTTAAACCTGTCATCAAGAACAGCATTCCTAAGTGACAATAACTCCTCCAATGCTGACCTTTGAATCGAATGTCTAGGCAAATACGAACCCGTTTCATCAGCATACACCTTCTGATATGCCAACACCCACAACTCAAACTTCCTAAGATATGTTGTCAAATTAGTCACGCTCTTTTCAGGGTCTCGGAAATTCTCGATCCACATATGTGAACATACAGCAACCCCATCTTCCTTCATTAAGCTTAAAGGGTCATCTGGGTCAGGTGGTCTTCTCCTAGTAATGTTGTGAAACGTACAGAATACTCTAAATAGTGTAAACCTAAAACCCTAAACCCTAAAACCCTAGTGTTGCTGCAAGTTTGCGACGCATTTCGAAAGCGTTGAAATTTGAGTAGTCTTAGCGGTTCAATATCAAAGCAAAGAGAAATGAAGAGATTGGTTTACCTGCGATAGAGAGAGACGAGTGAATTTGGAGTTTGATATCTGGAAAATCCTCCGCCACCAGCTTGATGAGCTTGCTCAGTGAAATGTAGTACTTGTCAAGTTGGTATTAGCCTATAGGTACTCCGTGAGAAGAACATTTTGGAAGTGGAAACTGGAAAGTGTATAGGGATGTCAGTGCAATCGTTATTATCTTAGTTCATATGAACTCGAAATTCCGATGGTTTTAAGTATATAAATTGATTATATTTTATAAAATGTTTTTCGAATATATTGATAATGAGTAGATAAGTTAATAAATTCACATTTATAAAGTAACTATTTATTTTCAAAACAAAATTTAATTCGGGTATGTGAGGTGGGTTAGAGGTGACTGGTGAATAAAGTGGAATTTTTTTTTCTAACCTTTATTTTCAAAGTAATTGGATAAATAACCCTAGGCTGAAAGTATTTCGGAAACTAACCATGGAATTAGGTACGGATGAAAGTCGCTGTCTGAACTTTGGGGTGAGTAAAGGCAAAAGAGTGTTTCTGGGTCAGGTATCTAGTTCGCTAAAAGTCGTTGTCCTGAACAGCGACTTTCATTTTTAATGAAAGTCGTTGTCCTGAATAGCGACTTTCATTTTTAATGAAAGTCGTTGTCCAGGATCATTTTTAATGAAAGTCGTTGTCCAGGACAACGACTTTCACCGAACTAGAAAATCAGGTTTCCCCCTCCCCGAATCAGACGAACCCTACCTCCTCTTCGCAGCCCACGAGTCTTCCTCCCTAACTCACTCCCTCCCTTCCTCACTCACTCCCTCACTCACTTCCTCTCTTCCTCTCTTCCTCACCGGCGGCACGACCGAAAGCAAGGTTAGTTTTTTTTCTTAATTTCTAGTCTAATTTCGAAATGTAGGTATTTTTTTTTAGGTAGATTTTGTATGAAATAAGTATAATTAAGTGACATTGGTCATAAATGTGGTTATTGTTTAATTTATGGAGTATAAACTATGGAGTATAAATTTGTGGAGTATTGTTTAATTTGTGGAGTATAAATTTGGTTATTAGTTTGGTTATTAGTAGTTGGATATTGTAGTTGGTTATTGTTTAATCTAATATGATTTTGTTGTTATACAATCTCTTATTGTTATTATGGTAAAAAATTGTGAAGGAATCTATACTGATATTGGGTATTAATATTGTGGAAGGGATGAGTGTAAAGTGAAAGACTCTCTTATTGTGTTGGTATTGGATATTGATATGGTTTTCGATTGTGTTGGTATTGGATATTGATATGGGTATTATTGGATATTGTCTAAGGTTTGTGACAGGTTTGATAATATATACATAAAATTGGGAAAAGTTCATAAAATAGAGGGAATTCTGCCGAAATTTTTAGAAATTCTTATTTGTTTGTTTTAATTGTTTTTGTTGTATTCTCTTGAACATTAGTTTCACTTGGTTAGTTTGGTGCGATTGTGTAGGCGTTATGGATAATCAATTGCATCCTTTAATATGTCGCTGGGGTGGACTTCTTGTTGAGGAAAATGACATGGTAAAGTACAAAGGGGTAATATAATATCTATTTTTGACAAGTTATGATACCTCCTTCCATCAGTTGCTTGATATGGTGTACAATATGTGTGGATATGATCGAACTCGGGTTGAATTGAGTTTGAAAATGAAACATCCTCTAAGTAAGACTACATCGTTAGCCATGCCACTTAAAGATGAGTATGCAATGAAAGTCATGTGGGCATGTCATAGAGATTATCCCCGTACAACCATGGAAATTTATGTTGATGAAGTACATAATGACTCGCAACAACAAATACATTTTCAATGCCTTTGTTTCCTTCATACACAAATATGATGGAAATGTATACTCAAGCACCACGACACTCAGGGTACGTCCTCCTACATATCTTCTACGGTTCCTTTGGCTCATATTACGGACCAATTTGGTTGTGATTTTACGCAACAGAGTCAGAGTCAGAGCACTCCGTTCCCTCAATTATACGACATTGAAGAGGCTGACACTCTTGACTCATAGTTTTATTATTAGGTGTTGATGTATATATCTTTACATTTTATCATGACCGTTGTAAATAAATATGTATTCTATTTATTATGTATATATGGAGATTTTAATGTATTTGTATAAATGAATTTTATTTATTATGTGTATTTCCATAATTGAACAATGTATTAAGAAACAGGTAAACTACATACTTGGACCTGATGTTTGTGTCGAACCTGGTTGTGTTGGTGTTGGATATTGAATATTGAATCCGATATGTTTGTGTTTGCGACAGGTTTTGAATCCAATATGGATAAATTTGAGATTAGTCCATAAACAGATGAGACTCTGCCGAAATTTATAAAAATATTCAAATAGAGTTTGTTTAGTTTGTGTTTGTGGTTTTGTTTAGGGTTTGGTGTGATTTGGGGTAGATGGGCAAGGTTTTGAGGTTTCACTTAGGGTGTGAGTATGATTTGGGCAAGGTTCTCAGTCAGTTGAAAGCCGCTGTCTGGGATAGCGACTTTTACCCCAGATGAAAGTCGTTGTCCGAGACAGCGACTTTCAACTGGCTGAGAACCTGACCCGAAAACACTCTTTTGCCTTTACTCACCCCAAAGTCGCTGTCCCAGAAACACTTTCGTCAAACACCCAGACAGCGACTTTCATCTGAACCTAATCCCATGGTTAGTTTCCGAAATACTTTTAGCCTAGGGTTATTTACCCAATTACTTTGACAATAAAGGTTAGAAAAAAAATCGAGTGTTTGACGAGAGTAGATATTGAAATGAGTGGTGTAACGAAGATGATTCTACGTTTTTACCTCTTGAGAGTTAGATGGCTAATGGATATGGATATGGGAATACATTTTGTATCCAGCATGGGAGAAGGGCAAGAATGAGGATGTAAATTTTATGTGGTGGGACTAACATATGTATTCATTCCCCCACTGCCCCATAGTCCTTAGACATCCCTCAGTCTCTTTAGGATGTGTTATAAAGGATTTTCCATCATTTTTGTTAAGCAAAGGTATTTTCACATATTTATATTCTGAAAAATAAAGATAGAAAATAGAATTGTAGAAGTATATTGTGAAAACTTCACCTTGATTATTAACGTTTTTATGTTTGATGATGGAAGCAAAAATGCAAAATCAAATAGAGTTGAAAACATGATGGAAACCAAATAGGCCAAATAAGTTCAATTATTTGTACCTGTGTAAAGTGAAATACCTACATAGTAAGATCTTCATAGAGAAATACAGAAGAAAAATGGTGTATTATAAATGATCAAAATTCTAAATTCAAAAAAAAAAAAAAAAAAAATAGGAAACCAAGAACAAAAAAAGCCGCATTCAGAGGATCAAGGATACTGCAGTACCTAAGCCTAAATTATTAGTAGATAGATAAACTCATCAATTGTATCTCAAACATAACAAAATATTGTTCATCATCTCTTTCACTTCCCTTTTGGTTTCCACAACTAAAAATTGATCTACATCTGTCCACCTTGTCCTTGTAGACTAGTGTTTCCAGTTCCATTCTGATCAACTCGTTGATAGCCCTCAGCATTTCTTCCAGCTCCACCCCTAGGTTTACCTGAAAACTCACCCTGACTTCTGAAGTCATTTCTTCCATAGCCACGACCTCCACCAAAGTTTCCACGCCCTCTAAAGCTCTCACTTCGAAAACTACCCCTTGAAGATGGGTACCTCCCTCTTCCATTATGAGCAGTTGGAGCAGCAGAGACTGGAATGTTCAGTGTGCATTAGATATTTATGCTCACCACTGCACTATAAATCATCAGAAAATTTCTACATCTGTTTCTTTTTCTGTAAGACTGAACTTTTGACTAACCTCGAGTTGTAGTTCTCTTCTCTTCTATAACAGCTTTACGACTCCCTATCATAATGGGAGAGGCCTGAGGGATCAATGAAAAAATTGTCATAGACAATTATTTCTTTTTGAGAATTATGACAGGTAGCAAAATTGGAACTATAGATTACTGTTAAAAACCATAAAAATAAAATAAAAATAAAAATTATAAAAAGTTGCATGATGTTTACTTCAATTTAAAAGGTTAGATTTGCGTTTCTTCATTCAATAGATAATCATAGAGCATAGAGCTACCTCATGTTTAACAACCTGAAGCTCAGCACAACCTAGCTCAAAAATGAATAAATTCAATAATTGATACTTCAATTCAACAGGGTGTCAGAATCCTTGACCAACAAACCGAACCAAGAAGGTTAAAAAGCAATTGAGATGACAATTTTTCATCCTAGTTTTGATGGCAAACGTTCATAAACCATATGAGGTAGAATGTTATTATTTTCAGGTCAGTCAAGTAGAAGCACAGAAAAGAAAAAAGGACAACCACAGAGTGGACAGCTTGGACTTATGGCACATAAACATCAACCAGCGAGAATATCCAATGTCATACTTCCACCCTAAAACATTTCCCTCGTTCAACCCTATCAACACAGATTGTCACTGATAGGCTCATTAGGCCCAGGTCAGTTTCTCTATTGGTTTTTGAAAAGGCCCAGGTCAGTTTAAGTTGTTCCTGTTCCACATTTTGCACAATTGCCAATACAACACTTAAGCATAAATATCATTAAATATGTATCATAAAAAATTTTAAAAGGTGATATTTTGAAGGGTGAAACTACACATTGATACAAGTTAAACAATATCACACATGAGTATATTTTTGTAATCCCCCAAAATTCGACAAATTATTTTTTTATTTTCCTAAATAACCCGCTAAGCCTAAACTACCAAAATTCTATCCTACTCAAATTTTACACAACCCAAAACTCTATCTTACTTAAAGTCTCTCTAAACCTAAATTCTCTCACAAAACCCCACTTTACAAAACACCTAAAAACTAAACAAAAAAAAAAATTAAACCTATCCATATATAATCCCCTGCCCCGTGAAACCCCCACAAAATAAAGCGCAAAGTCAAAAAAAAAAAAACAAAGAAACCCCACCCCCACCCCGTAGAGAACAAGAACCAAAAGAGAAAAAGAAAACCCTTTCCCCCGTGAAGTTCCCTCCCGCACAAAACCCCAACCCCGTGGAACTAGCCCAGCCAACCCCTACTACCTCTCCCCCGCTGCTACCCTCTGCTCGGCCGTGTCTACTGCCACCCACCGCCGCCGCCCCGCCATGCCCTTTGCTGTCGTCGGTGAGCAGGCCTCCATTCATGGCTGGCTTTCTTTCCTCTTCCTCCTTCCTTTTTCATGTGTGTGTCATAATAAAATTTGGTGCCCCTTTTTGGTTTTTGATATCTTGATGCCGTATATCAAGAATTACATGTAAATGTAGTTTTGACTTTAGTTTTCACTTCTTCATCATTCATTACGAGAAGTTAATTATATGCATCCAATCTAGTAATAAGGGATTATAGGTGAATCCAAAGTCAATACATTTGGGAGATATGGCGTGGTGATTGAGTGGGCATTGTCTAATCGTTGTTGATTAAGTAGCGCCCTTCCAAACTGAAATTTGTTTGCAACCTGTGACTGAATTTGTGGTATGGTGGTGGATTTGTTTTCGGTGAAAAGGTGAATGAATTAGTGAGTTAGTGGATATAGTTTAGTCTCTTTGTAAAAATATATGGTGAGAGAAAGTGGGGCTTGTTGATTAATGGTGAATAAATAAGAAATTAGTGGGTATAGTTTAAAGTTTAAAGTTCTTTGTTTTGTTTGCAAATACTTAAGAAAAACCTTTTATTCGTGACCGTTTTTTTTAAAAATGCATGTATGGGTTTTAGATTTTGACTCATTTACATTTAAATAGTTTTAAAAGTAAATTTTTTTTTTAACATAATATGAGTGAGTTATACGTTTTGTGAATTAATATTTACTTTTAATATCATGTTTTATAAACTACACAATAGACTAATAAAAGATTTTTGATAAACTTTTAATTAACTTGTAGTAGTATATGTGAGCAACTAGCTTGTGTTTTTGGGAGACTTAAAAACATATTTTGGGATGATTTTAATGTCTAAGAAAATTCAGTGTAGTTGTTATAAATTTGGTATTGCTGGTATATTAATTTAGGTTGTATTATTTGGTGTAGGAGAACAATTAATAGAAGATTCTTAAAAATAGAGAAAGTGGATACCAGTGCATTTTACACCAGGTACGTACAAATTACGAAAAACGTTACCTTTAAATAGGAGCATGATTTAGGGTGAAATATAAACATAGTATCACGTTTAGGGAACCCTTTGAATGAGAATGTTTGGTTATCCGTTTGAAAGAATTCATGTTCTTTATATTAGAGGCATGTTTTGGTATTATTTGTGAGTAACCGAGATTTATTAAATTGGTATTAATTGTTAATTAATCCATGAGGTTGTTTATTATTACTCCATTACTGATAGTATGATTGGAGTAAAGGTGTATTTTTATAAGTCTTAATGACGAGGTAGTTGACTTGGTTCAACAGTTTTATCAGTGGAGATTGAAATTAAAAAGTTAAAAATTACTGTATAACAGAGATAGATTGAATAACTGTAATGTTTGCATATGTGTGTTGCGGTGATTGTGTTTATAGAGTTTAAACAGTAAATCACTTAAAGAGAAAGAGGATAAGCAATAAAACTCTAGGCTAGTGCACGTCTAGAGTATTGACAATAAGGGGTTGGAGTTCACGGGGTATTATCCGTGGCTTTTCTTGGAGGCCGTGTGATCTACGAGTCTCTCTTTTATAAAGTTTTAAACTTAAAATTGGGGTTAGTTGAGATCTCATCTAGCTATGGTAACGGAGTCGCGCCCATTTACCATCTGGATTTTTATACTGTGTTTTGATGCTCTCCGACGGGAGTGCATGGGTTATTTAATAATTTGATGTCCAAATCAGGACATGGGGGAGACAACCTAGTCTATTGCTTAATCCAAGTCATTAATCAATTTATCGTGTCAGTTGAGTAAAATGTTACGTGATACGTTCTACATTTTATAATTATTCTTATTTAACTATAAGTTTAACTGGTATACTTTGTAAATTGTATGTACTCAGCTTGCTGATTACGTGCCTTGTATGTTTTTTGTCATGGCCTTTGCCTATAAATGACACTGTGATGATCCAATACTTACATTTGTATTATTGGGGAGCAGATTATTAACAGGTATCTAAACGAGCATTCATGCATGGGCAAGTTTGAGAGGAACGTTATTTTAATTTAGATCTCAGAATAAATTATGTTTGTTTGATTTGGTTTTAAACTGTTGGATTTGGATTAGAGGTAAACGTTATTTGGTACATTGCAGTAAGGGCTGTAGAGGTTCCAGATTGTTATATTAAGAGTTGTTTTACGTTTAATGTTATTTTAAAAGTTTTTTGGTTTTCCGCTGCAAAACTCTGTTTTATAGCCTTAACGTTTGAACACGTGGCGGTAGCACACTGGTAGTTCCTAAAGGTTTGGGTTTCGGAAAAATGGGAATTATCGGGGTGTTACAGTTTTATTGTACGAAGTATATCGAGAGAGTATTAGATTCCAAATACGGATAACTAGAAGAAAAAAAGGGAGTATGATTTATTAATTTGAAAACAGAAGCACATTTTTAGGAACAAATAAACAGCCCCACACATACATCAAAAAAGGTGACAAACTCAGTCAAAGGTGAAATTTGTAATAAATAGTTTTTTTCACACCATACCTCAATTGCAGAATTCATGGAGCTTTCAGATTCAAACTCGACAAAACCGAAGCAGAAGCCCTGCTGCTTGAAAAAAAAAATGAATATAATTATGGAACATTGGATCAAAAGGAGTAATTGGGAATCAAGAACAAAAGCTCTGCAGAAAGATACCTTATTACTTCTTACTTGGACACCACCTTGCTTGATTGGCCCAAATTTTGCAAAGACCTCCTCAAGTTGTGGGGCTGTTGCATTTTGAGGCAAATTCCGCACATATATGGAGTGACCTTTGGCTTCACAAGACAAATACATAACTCAGAACCATACAAAAAGAAGTCAGGAATTAAATAGCTATAGAAATACAAAATATCAACGTATATATCACCCTGTAACTATAATCACCAATTCCACAGAAAACATCTATGTGCATCCCCTTATTCACAAGTTCACAACTCCATCTGATATCCATCTAAGTCTTCCACTATCACATTCTTTGAGATACAATCCCAATTACACATAACTATTTATTTCAAAAACCACCTTAGACAATCCTTACCTGTGCAAGAATATTTCTAATATGTTTTACCAAAATGATAGCAGGAATCAATGGCATGCATTACCGTATTCCTCCACAGAAAAGGTAGCACCATAGAATTAGATCAAGGCTGGTTTATGCTTTAAAGGCCTTTCTTTAAAGGATTTTAACATGTTCCTGACAAAAGTTATTTTAAAATGCTTATACTATCATACATCATCATTACATTAAGTTATAAAAGTCCTTATAAGAGAACATCACACTCATATTTAAGAAGCTCTTACTTCTTCTCAAAGAGCTTGTGGCTCAAAAAGGTAAAATATCATTTATCATTAAAAAGATATGCTATAACGCCCTTCAATTACATTGACAAAGTTGATATCCACCAATCTGACAAAGACCAGAGCAACCTCAAGTTGCCACAAACTTGACACCAACATCGCAATTTGGACTCTGACTTATTTTTTTTACGACCAGTGAAACATTGTAAAAGGAGATTTATTAACCAATACAACAACTCGATTCTTACATGCATAGTATGAAATAATGTTGCAATGTTTTGAAAACAGTATAGCTGGTAAAGCCAAAAAAAAGGATCAAATGAGTCAAATCATGCACCTTCCTCAACCAAATCACTTTTTTCATGAACAGTTTCACTGGTTGAAGCTGATGGTCCAGAGACTGGAGCAGATTTAGCAATTGCTTCCTGATTGCTACTAGGACGCTTGGCCTTGATGTTAGTAGCAGATGTTTTAAATGGTTTAGGTGATGGATTGGCACTCATAGCCTTCAGCTGTAATAAAAATCTTTTTAGTTTTAATAATTTCGCCGGTTCAACATCTAAGCAAAAATATAAACTACAAGCTTACGACGATTGATGCATAGGATCTCTTGGGTGCATCATCTTGAGAGGCAGACAGCTCTGAAGTGACGGTTACAATCTCACTCTGAGTCAACTGAACTGGAAGATCAACAATCTCTTCTTCAATTACTGATCCATCTTCATTATCCGAAGGATCACATACTTCAGCCTCATTAGTAAGATCTTCATGTGGGGAATCAGGAACTGGTCCATTAAGGCCTTCAACATGAGAAGGCTGCTCTGCAAGCCAAAACGAATCGAACTATGAATTTAATTTACAATTAAATTACATATACAATGCATTTATAGAGAACCAAAATGAACCTGGCTCAGATGCTAGAGGAGCCACTTCCACGTTTTCATTAATGACATTAACAGGATCTGAATCTGGCACTGCTGACAATTCATCTTCTACATACCTAAAGACATCATTCAGGACAAAAAATCCTTTCTCTTGAGGAGCCAAAAAGAATGATTGTGCAAACTTTTTCTTCATATTGTCTTTTCCAGTTAAGTGTCCAGTAACCAAAACAATAACCCCACTACCATAGGACTGCTGAGCATCTGCAGTCTTTATCTCCGCAATATAATCTTTGTAATTCAAGGACACAATTTTTTCATTGATTCCCTGTACAAGTTGAGTATTTATTTTCAGTTCACACACAGAAAAACATAACACTTACAACCTCATCATCACCCCCCACCCCCCCCCCCCCCCCCCCCCCCCCCCCCACAAAAAACACACACACACATCCCTTAAAAGACTAATTGCCTTTGCTTTATTTTAATGGCAGACCTGTGCCTCTCCTATTCCTGCTCTCCGGGGGTCCCTCTTTATCAAGTATCAGATGATTCTTAATCTAATGGCCCTGGTCCTTCAGTATGAAAAGATGAGAAGGATCAGGAGGGTGATGTTGAAAATGTTAAGCTGATCCCCCATTAGCAAGTTGTGTTGTATCACAACCAAATATAAATGTGCACTGTGTAGCCTACACCACAATTATTTTTCAGAAATCATGAAAGTTAATCATCATCACAATATCTGAATATACATTACTCTTAAAGTTGTAACTAAAACTTCAGCTCCAATATTATATTTGCCACCTAAAACGAATCAGGAATGATAAAATTTCTTCAAGAAATCAAATTGACTCAAGAGCAATTGTCACAACACTCAACAAGAAATGCTTACTATAGTAACAAGAATAACCTTATGGATCTCACTTACTAGCAAAAGTACTTTTATAACAGGCTTAACCGTTATCCCCCATCTACACGTCAGCATTGACCTCATACATTAATGATCTCGTAACCAATTCAAAATCATTTATCCAAAGCCTCTTTCTGCCTTATTTGTCATCATGAGGAATATATGATAATCATTTAAAAGTTGCAGGAATCCCAACCGTGCGGACTAGATAGAATTGGGCATGTGATTAGCATCTTCAAAATGATTAAGTGTTGCTTTTTAGGGTTGTGTTTAACATACTGGCATGGTCGTGACTGATGTCATAACACCATTAGAATCTGGACGACTCAACACGCTTGAATCCTGATAAAATCTGTAGACCAACTCTGGCGATTGGTGAAGAATGTGGTAATACTGCTCCACAAAAGCATTGCCAACAACCTGAGCACTTGGAGTACTGGCAGGACTTGCTGCCTGCATCGCCATCTGAAAACGCATCTAAATAAGCATAAGACACATAATAATATCACCAAACGGGACAATGCACTTGGAGTACTGGCAGGACTTGCTGCCTGCATTGGCATTTGAAAATGCATCTAAATAAGCATAAGTCACAAAATAATATCACCAAAAGGGACAATATAGGCCACTTTTGGCAAAGAAATTGAACTTAAAACTGGCAATCTTTTTTTTCTGCTTCAAGAAATGAAACAAATTTTGTCAGTCACAACTCAAAAGTATCAATCAATTATAAGGTAATCACACAAAAATAGGAATTCAATTTTCAAACGACAAAAAATCAGTTCATAACAGACCTAGATTAAAAATATCAAAATTACCAAGGATAGGTAATCATTCACTCACAATAAGTCAAAAATCAAACAAAGAAAACCCATAAGCATGGGAAACACAAGACATAGGAAGCGTAAGAGAAAGTCAAGAGGGAGGGATAAAAGAGAAAATCCTAGGCATAGCAACGTCATAAACCAATTAAAATCACAAATAAATTCTGCAATATATATACTTTGCTTCAAAAGTTCTGGTACCCATTCCCAACATATTGTCTTACATAGTTACAAATTACAATATAGCCTAAATTATACATGAAAGAGGAACTCGTTATAGCATCTTCTATCCAAACCTTCTCAAAACAGAAATCAGACTCCATAACATAGAATTACTTTTCAGAGGGTTACTTGCTCGTATTTCCATGGTTAAACAGCTAAAAGAAGCTCAAAACAAACTTGATCAGACCTGAGTTTAGCCAAACTTAAATGCATGACTAGAACTAGAACGTGGTATAGATTCACTTGAATAAAATTTTAATAGCTCTGGTGAGTTTTAGCAATATACATGAAGCAGGGCATAAAAACATCTTCAGAGATTTAATGTCAACAAACGAAGTAGTTTCAAAATAACTACTATACTAGACATTTTCAGATACGAAGATCCATATAAAAATAAATAGGCAAACAGATCAAAATAGCTAAGGCTTGAAGGAAAGCAGTCCAGAACTATACATATGGTTTAGGTGACTCATTTACCAACTCATAAGCATTTAAGACTCTGACCATGAGTGGGAGTCACGGGTATGAATATAGACCCCAGCAGTTTACGGATAAGCGCAACCCTGTACCAATATCTTGGGTCTGCCATTGAGTCAACTAGTCCTATTTTTGAGCCCCAGCCATCCTAGCCCACAAAGAAATTCTCACATTCCAATGTAAGTCACAATGACAAATAGCTCCCAAGATGATTCAAATCCCGTTCTAACCAAAAACACCACAAAACTGCCAATCAGCACATGACATCTAGGTTATAGGGACATTTCAAATAGAAATTGTCTCTCATAACCAACACAAATATGACACCAACACATGTCTGATACACACCTAATGAGGTGTCCTGTAATTTGGAATTGGCATATTTCTGTTTGTATGGATTTTGCAACCGTCTCTGTATTTGTTTAGTGAAAGCAACAACAGAAACTCACTTCTTCCAACTGGTCATCCCAAACACTACAAGGCACAGGTCCAACAACTCCAAAATCATGTAGGGCCACCCATTCCCCACCCAAACCAAACAATCGCTTTCCAACAATATTGGGCCACTAAAAATAAAGAATATGAAAGAAAGATAGCCATAGCATGGAATATAGCATACAACATATATATAGTGATAATAGCCTAAAGCTAAGCAACTTTGAAAATAAACTTACAAGAAAACATTCCTGAAAATTCACTCATCCACACTAGAATCACTGGTCAAAACTGCAAATCCAAATTTTCCGACATAATCTTCAACCCCCATATCATTCAGTGGCCTCCCTATGTATATAAAGGTCCCAAGAGTTGATAACATGAAAACCAGACATAGCAGCACCATGAAGTCATGAACTCATGAAGTACCAAAAAAAAAAAGCAGAACGAGAGGAATTACGGCAAAATACTGCTCTCATCTCTATATTCCCTCCAATAACCTGACACGCTAAGTGTTTACTTACTTATACACCACGGAAAACTTACTCATGATTATAATATATTTTCCTAAAGTTAAAGAATCATACGACAATTAAAACAATAGGTTACAGCCTTACAGTGTAGGAACTACACTGCATATGGTAACTTCAGATACAGATGCTCAGTTGGTTAGAATTAGCACAAAGAGATTACTAATCCTTGCATCAAAGCTTTCCACCAATCAAATAGTTTGAGACCGGTCAGAGCAACTGAAGGGGATGTTCTCATATTCATGGTTTTGTTGGGCTAAGAGGTTCAACATTCATCTGAAACTTGATTCTATGCAACTCATTGTAGCGGGTGATGTATATATTCCTTTAAGGACTAACAAATAAGACTATGTCAGACAAGGTAAGGAGCACCTAAAACAGAAAAAGGTACTTGAGTACAATATGCATGAGGTGACCACAGTCATTGCCCCATAGATAGACGCTGATTCCAAATCGCATTGTCCTTTTAACTTGCTCGTTGGTACATAATCCTTTAAACAATGACCCTTCCCTTCCTCCCAAGTCACAAACAACGCATACATACAGTCATACACACATTAGATTCCTGGGAAGGTCCAGCCAAAACTAAAAAGAACCATTGGCAAAAGGAGGCAGAAAGTGGAGAACACAAGTTTACAAACATAAGCAGTTAAATGCTACAATCAGATAAATGAAGTCTTTTTAAGGCTTAAGCAGAAAGGCACGGAATGAAGGAAGCCTTTTTTATGGATCGAGATAGCCACAACTTAAATTTAGGCTGAAAAAAAAAATTCTCAAGGTTCAATACTTAAGGAATAAAGTGAAACAGAGACATAGATCAAATTGATGGGGTCTAATACAAAATTAGTGGAAGGCATCCAATCATAATAAACAGTCAAAACAAGCTCAAATTTATCCAATAAATCCAATTACTGATATCTAATGCAATTGGCTACAAAGTAACAAAATCATGTTACTATATAGCAGATCTAGTTTAAGAAACGATTGATTACTACCAGCAAAAAGCCGAAATCTTCATAAACATCGAGCAATAAACATCACAATTGTATGCATAAAGACCAAAAATCATACCGGAAAACCAATTTAAGTCAAAAAAATAACTTGAAAAGTTGAAAGCTCTAATATCCAAACCAATAGATAACACAAGAAGTTAAAAATCTAGACAATGTGCCTAAATTGCAAAATCAAAAATCAGCAAATGAATGGCACAAACATAAATCGAAAATCTTCACAAAACTCTGACAAAATCAGCAATCCCTTATAATCACAAATACACAATGACATAAGGAGTAATATAACTGAGAATCTAAAATCAATAAACACGCAAAAATTGCCCAATAATTTCAACAATCTAGATCAGTTCACAACATAACAATCCTAAAAGGCAACAAAATATTAGCATTGAGGAATGTTTAATTAAAAAAAATCCAGAATCTTAAATTGAAATAGTCAAAAAATTCAAACAAAAGTTAATTAACCAATAACAACGATAAAACCTTGTCGATGTAAATGAACTGAGATGACTGAAATTGATCTCGATGAAGGAGAAGAACAGAGATCTGAACAGAGCAAAAAAGAGTAAATGCTGAATGATGGGGAGAATTTGGGATCTTTTGAATTTTGATGGGAGTGCAATTTATAAAAACTAGTATGTAGGTTATGTGCCACAATTTAAACCAACGATCGATCTTGGAAAACGTGTTATGTGCTTTGACGGAGTTGGATTAACCCCTTCGAAATAAATATTGACAGATCGTATAAGTTAAATGCATTAAAGTTGTGTAACGTAAAAAGAAAAAGGGAAAATGTGTGATTTTCATAAAGTATCTCTCTTAGACTACCTTCGCATCCTGACAAAAGCTAGCTAATTTAGTAAATTTTTTGAAGGTGACACTCCTAATCAAATCTTGACTATATTTTTTCTCTTAGAGGCTCTCTTTGCACCGAACCTATAAAAAATTCTAGGCATCATGAGTAAGTGGCATATTGAATAGGTGGCATCTTGAATAGGTGGCATCTTGAGTCTCGGAGCAAAGTGTTTTTCATTATGAATAATTCAGGTTCCTCGGCAGGTCTCACACCTTTCTAAGGAAATGTACTTTTATAATTCTTTTTGCTTTTTAGGGGAATGTAGCTTTTGTAATTCTTTTTGCTTCTACCATTTTTATACTAGCAAAACTAAGAGAAGAGGGCATATCCTTTTAGGTCTACTCTTGCACCTAAGGTTCTTTGACAAGGTTCCTTAATGGCAAGAAAGTGAGCTGTGATGGGGTGTCAATACTTCCTGAATAGCATGAAAGAATTCCATTTAGAAAGGGAAAGTAAGACCACCTCTTTAATGTCCCACCAACACACCTATATTTTTCACTATGTTATGTATAGGAAATCAATCGATTCACAATGACATTACTATTTTGTAATCAAATGGGTGGTGATGAATTTGATTAAAACAAAGCTACGGATGGTGGAGAGATGAAAAGAGTCCAGAGATATAGAAACATGATTAAGAGTGATGCTATAATGGAGATAACGAAAGAGAAATAATTAAGACCAAGGAGTGGAATAATGAGATCATTAAAGGATAAATTTATACTTTTATGCTCAAATTTGGTAGTTCAAGGAAGTTGTCTGCAGCAATATGCCATATTGTATTTGATGAGTTGAGGTCTGACAAAAGGGGAAAGAAAGTTCTTTTGCAGGTGAAATAAACTTGGATACGTATTATACACAGCCTATTGTTGGTACATTTGTATAAGTTATGAGGCTAACTTTTCTTATTACATGAATGTCAAAAGGAGGATAGAAAGGGTTCCAAATTTGGAAGAAGCTACAAGAAGTTCCAAATGTCTACTCCATATTTCTGTACTTTCCTAGATAACAGGATCATATTCTCCACAGGTTCTAAAATTGGTGTCAATTTTTTGTACTCCTCCGTTCTGGGTTTCATGATAAATTTCTCAAAGGGTATCAACTAGAATCATACACAAAGGCAAACAAGCTCAAACTTATCCAAAATCTCTAATTAAAGCATTATCTGATGCAACTTTGGATACCAAGCACATAAAATCACTTTAATAATAGCATAACTAATCAAAGTAAGTTCAGTATAAATCAACAAAACTGATTACTACAAGCATAAAGCTGAAATCTTTACATAAATCGAATTTAAAAAAAAAAAAAAACAATGTATAAAGCCTGAAAATCATAACTTAGCAACCAGATTAAGACTTCAAAATTGACTTAACAGCTCCAATATCAAGATCAGAAAATAACAAAAGAATTCAAAAACCTAGACAATGAACCTTCATTGCAAACTCAACAATCAGCAAATAAAAACACATACATATTTAACCTTCACAAAAACCTAAGAAAATCAGCATCATTAATCAATACAATGGCATAATATAACAGAAAATCCAACATCATTAAACACTCAGAAATTAACTAAAAATCTCATAAACCCGATAAAATCAGCATCATTAACAAACACAGTGACATAATATTATAGAAAATCTAACATCAATAACACTTAAAATTAACTAAAAATCTTAAAAACCCAACAAGGTCAGCATCATTCATCAATCCAATGACATAATATAATTGAAGATCAACTATAAAATCTCAATAATACAACAAATCAGCATCATTAACAACAACAATGACATAATATAATTGAAAATCTAACATCAATAAACACTGTAAATTGACAAAAAAAATATCATAAACCCAGATAAATTCACAATATAACATGCCGAAAAAAAGCTCTATAATTGACATGAACAGCACATTTATCATACCCAGATGACTATTTGAAGAAAGAACCAGAATCTCTATGAAAAAAGTCAAATTTAAGTGAATATTAATCAAACCGATTTGCAATAATGGTACCTTATTAATGTAAGTGAATCGGGTTGGCCCTGAATTTGATCTTGATAAAGCAGAAGATGAAGGAGAAGAGAGATCTGGAGACTGAGGAAGACGAGTAAACGTAGAGTAATGTAGAGAATGAATGAGGGAGTGATTGTGCACAACTAATGAGATGATGATGAGATCATTGGAACAATAGAGTTGTATTTATTTATTTCTAAATTTTGGAGTTGATTTTTTTGGGTACTAAATTGAGGAAGCGTGTATTTTGTTGTTCATTGAGCTTTTAAAATTGGGACCTTTTGGCGAGTCTTGACGGGAGTGCGTAAAAAAATAAGAAAAAATTGTTTGGAATCAAACTGATGTCTTTGGTGGTAGGAAATAGGAATAGTGAAAACATGTTTGTATATTTTTAATTTAGAATATGTAAGGTTTTGGAGTATCACACCTCAATATAGTCAAAATTAATTTTTGGGTTATTTTATATGAAATTTTTCTACTCCTAAAAACCTTAGCATTATTTTGAATTTTTTTAGTTTCACTTTAAAATACTTATATATTTTATTAAATGCAAAAGAAGAGAGCAAAGCTCCAAGACAAGCCAAACAAACAACTAGGACGAAATGAGTTTAGGGAAGGCTACTCCCCTGATATCTTCTTCTATAATAGAATTAAGTTGTGAGGGAGCAATATTAAGGAAAGTGATCATCCTAAGTTGTTGAAGAACTCCATGATTCGCAAGCCAATCCGCGCGCTGGATTGCCTTCTCGAAAAATGTGGATAGTACGAGTTGCCCTATCAACCGTATTAATCATGGAGCGGCAATGATTAATGAGCTAGACACATCCTCCACTCTCTTGCTCTTTGTTCAGCATCACATGTACACAAGTAAGGTTGTCCAATTAGATTATAAGATTGTTGATGTAGAGATCATTAGCTAGATCTAGCCCCTTGCTAAGGGTCATGAGTTCAGCTTTATATGCGTTAGTGATTCCAAAGTTAGCTGAAAACACAGCAACTAGACATCCTTCTTGATCCCTTATTATTGCTCCACCCCCAACGACTCCTCCTTGTTGCTCTATCACATCTATGTTCAATTCAAACCAACCATCAGGAGGGAACTTCTACCGGACAGTAACATGGGTTTTCTTGTTGTCTTCCTTATTATGCCCAGGCTTCTCTTTGTTCAAAGCTCTGCTAGTCTCATTAGCTTTAACAAGGAGAAAGCCAACCACATTAATTGGGATTTCGTAGCTATTGTTAAAGACAGCACAATTCTTGTATGTCCACTACTAAAAGAGCGATATGCTAAAGTGTGTAGGCTATTCTCCGTTTATGGCTTTGTGCTGCTGTGCATATTCCTTGTTTTAATTTCTTAAGTTTTTAGTCACATAGAATATTTTCAAGTTATATTCTTTTGAGTTTAGTAATGAGTTATACTAAAGGAAAAGGGCGTAAGTGACCTTTGTAAAGACTGAGAGTTAAGTATAAAGCGAGACAGTGGAAAAAGAAAGAGCAAAAGAGGGTAATTACTAAGAACTTAATTTATGAGTGGAACTTGAGTTGTACGAGTTTTTAATTGGTTGTAATTGAGGATTATCCTACAAGTGAAGAGAGTTGGAAATCCCAAGCGGCTCATAATTTTATAGTTGAATTAGGCACAAAGGGTTTCCATGCTAAATCTATTGTCTTCCTTTTGTAAAGTTTCTTTCATTTTATAAGTTCATGCTTATATTCCGCAAGATTTTTAATTACGTTACACTTTCAATTCATCATCCCTCCTCTTGTAAGTATTTTACATATTCAACACCTCCTTTAGACTGCTATACTCCAATTTAATCACATGTCCATTAATCAAGACTTACAACCAATGTACAAGATTAAAGATCCTAATTATACACAAAGCTATACATCTATTGGGAGTGGGTTAATTCAAAGTACATAAATAGACTAATTTTGGTGATCATTTCTTAAAAAATAGATTACAAGGCCCCTAGATAGGTCTCCATAATTATCTGATTTAAGATGTGATGTTCAAGTACAAGTCTTTATTAGTGCAATAAATAAAGATGAATCATATTATATAATATAATATGAAATCTAATATGATAAAATCATAAAAATCAAGGAGGCAAATAATTGTAAATGTATTAGACCATATCCAATTAACCATCATCGTCAAATGTTTTACCACTTTGAATAACTATTCACATGACTAATAATTAATTTAGACCCTTACAATTAATACCCTGATTGTCTGGGTGTGATGGACAAGAATCTTGATTGCTTGAAACTTCTATGATGGATGGACTTGTGTACATATACTCCAAAAGCAAAGGAAGCTGTAAAATAGTTCATCAAAAACACTTGAGAGGGTGTCAAGAGATGTTAAGAGGAGAAGTAAGGCTTTTGAGAGGTGGTCCTAAGATTATCACGAGGAGAGTTTTAGGGTGTATTTATAGTTTTAAGAGGGTAATGGGTTTAGAATCTATGATGGGTGTCAAAAGCATTTACAAATCTCCGACATTGTGTGACATGTTAATAGCATTGCGTGTGACACAATAATATAGAGTGTATCACAACATGTATTGTATGTCACACAATACATTATATTGCACATAATGCAATAACGTTGTGTGGAATGCAATGATTTTGTTTGACAACCAAGCTTTATTGAGGTAGCCTCATTTTGGAAATTGTCTCACATAGCACATATTGTTCTATGTTGTAAGGCATCCACATTATCTAGGTTATTTTTATTTTTGAGATCTCTCAAAATATCCCTTTATTATTCATAATTATATTTTAGGTCTTATTCTTCAAAATAATGTCCTTAGTTTAAGCCCAAATGTATTAGAATTATTATTTGGGCTAAAATTTGACTAATGATTTGAGTTAATTGGATTAGGCTAAATTTAAATTGTTTTAAGCAATCCTTCATCATGCCCACAAATTCAGACCAATTAGGAAATTACATTGTCAAATCATTGGATCGTAAAGGAGGTAGACCAATTTAGGTGTCTACTGTAATAACTTGCTATCCTGACTATTAATAAAGAACCTTTATCCTAAAAAATATAATTAACTTCAATTATACAGTGTTAAAATTAAGCTTAAGATTACAAAGTGAACATGGATGTATCTTGGAAGGTAGACACATACGTGTCTCCTTAGCTTCAAAACATCTCCATCCTTCTAATCTCCAAAACAGCAACACAGATGTATTTGTAGAGACATCTGGGTGAGATTCCCTGTCTATAGTATGTGATTATGTCATGCATCATAAAGCTGTGCGTGAATACATCTATGCACCAAGTGTCATCAAGGTTGAAACTCAACTTTTTTGACACATGGTTCCTCAAAATCAACGCCAAGGCTTCATTGTCCATGTTTATGATGCTTAAACTTCATATAAACCTTTAGGGTAGCTTTATTATCCCTCAAACTAATCAAAATATTGAAACTACCCATGAATGAATCGTATACAACCCCCAAATGAACTAAAACCGAACAAAATTATGCTAAATGCACCTATATTACATGCAAATGTTCCTAAAAATACTCCTAAAATGTGCACTAGGACTTATCAACCCTTGGCTAAATACCAAATTACACATTTAGATAAATAAACTCGAAAAGAAAATACTAATACATTAATAAATGATCTAATTAACTCTTAGAATTTTAAAAAAGAAAATTACATCCCATTAACTTCATCGAGACATTTTGACAATGATAGACGACCTTTCGTACAAAACCAGCTAACTAGTATGCTTTCACCGGGGTATCTTCAAAGAAAAAAACAAAGAAAATCAAACACATATTCAGTTAAAAATACTTTTTAATAGCACTTTTTTGAAAATATTTACTAATAATAATCACATTCACAACTACTCATATATAAGTTTTAAACTTTTAATGTTACAAAGCATAATTTCACAAGTAAACAAGTTCTTCATACACCCATGAGGCCATGACCCATCCACAAATTCTTAATACACAACAAAACATAAGAGGAAGTTGTTGACTTGTTACTCATCATCAGTTCCAATTTTCAACACTTCCCGAGAGACAGGGGATTTTAGCAGTGGCAGAGCGTCCATTCCTACTTCTCCACATCATCGATCCGCAACGCAGCAATCCGTGGGACTCCCTAATAAACAAACTCCCACCTTAGATATACTCACTCATCAACGGTCCCAATCTCACCTCCATCAATTTCCGCTCTTTAAATAATCCTCCCCAAAACTCGTCACTCCTCATTCCACAAGTTCAAATTCCCCGCTCTCTCTCCAAAATCTAAAAGGTTTCCACAAATGGCGCGAACCAAGCAAACCGCCCGAAAATCCACCGGAGGAAAAGCCCCAAGAAAGCAGCTCGCCACCAAAGCAGCCCGCAAATCCGCCCCAGCAACCGGCGGAGTGAAGAAGCCCCACCGTTTCCGGCCCGGAACCGTGGCGCTTCGTGAAATTCGGAAGTACCAGAAGAGTACTGAGCTTTTAATTAGGAAGCTTCCGTTCCAGAGGCTAGTGAGAGAGATCGCTCAGGATTTCAAGACTGATCTGAGATTTCAGAGCTCTGCTGTAGCTGCTCTTCAGGAGGCGGCTGAAGCGTACTTGGTTGGTTTGTTTGAGGATACGAATTTGTGTGCTATTCATGCTAAGAGGGTTACTATTATGCCTAAGGATATTCAGCTTGCTAGGCGTATTCGCGGCGAAAGGGCTTGATTTCTGGGGTCTTATCTCTACCGTTAGGGTTTTGTATTGATGAACGAACCATTTCATTAGAAGTAAAAGTTAATGATGAGTTTTCTAGTTATGTGTGTAATGAAATGCTTAGTTAATGGATGTACTGACAGTTGGATTTCGGTTATGAATATATGAAAATGGTTTTGATATTGTTAATATTTTCGATGTGCTCTATTATTAATTTCCATGTTTGAATAGAATACTTGAACTTTGAACATTTGTTGCAAATTGATGAGTTGTTGGATTGCAACTGAGTGCTTGTTCACTGGTGATGGATCATACACAGGTGTAAGCATCGAATTCTAGTGGTTTGATGGGGTTGTAAGTTTGTAACTGATAGTGGTGCAGACTCAGGTATGAATGTTGATAGTGGTGCAGACTCAGGGGTCACTTGTACGTAGCAAAAGATACAGAGTACATTACTCATACTCCGTAGCATTCGATGTATCCTAGTTATGGCACAATTTGCTAGCAAATGCTACGGAGTATGAGTAATGTACTCTGTACTCATAACTAGGAATGTAACTCCATTGCTGCTGTACTATCTGTTCTGATTATCCAAGCGACCCCTTTGTTTTTCATGCTTTTCTTTATGTTTTTGATCTGTGATCCCTTGTAAAAAAAAACTAGGAATGTAACTATTGCCAATTTGTTATTTAATAAAATAGAATGAAAAGAGGCTATGGAGAATGTTGATATGTGATTCTTAATCTGTCAAAGATTGCAAAGGCGATTTTGTTACGTACAAGTGAGTCTTTTTGGTTGTAAGAATGTTAGTTTGCTGAGAACTTGAATCTTGATGTCCTATGTTCTGATAATCTGATAGTCCTATCTATGCCAAAGGAGGGTTGAGATGGAAACTGGACTAGTGGTAGAACATCATTATTACCAGAGATAGACGGTTGGAAGGTCCCCTCATAAATTTCAACTTAAAACATCTTACAGTCCCAGTAATTTGAGGGGAACTAACAGTAAGGGGTTCACTACCTCATTGATTCCGATTCGAAGCAATGCTACCAAAGTGTTTCCTGGAATGCTTTCCCAACCATTGATGCCTGAAGTAGACTTCAATCTTACATTCCTAAAACATGATTTTCAAGATGATGCACTGTTGTTCAGTAAGGCCACAGTTGTTTTTACTCGTTTTCTGTAGAATTTCAGGACAGCAGTTATACTTGAACAAGTCTCATATCAAGTTGGGTCCCGACATCATGGAGTAGGTTCAGATTGTTTTTCATATTTGTTATAAAACTGTGAGAGACTGAGGAATGTCTGGTCTCTTGTTACTGTATGACTGGATGGGATTTCCGACCCTGATTGATTGATTGCCTCGAGTTACGGGTCTCTTGACTCATATTGATTGATTTTTTGATTGCCTCATAATGGTATGCTGTCTACAAGGCCATGAGTAGTCAAGAAATGTCCATATCACCTACAACAAAACTACTCGTTTGTACAAATCAAAATCACCTGCAAACTTCAAGATATTGTTAACGCATTTGCATGAATTTCATTGCTGCAGCTATTCTTGTTAGCATATCAGAATTCAGAAGCCACTTTGTAGTTTGAAACTAGTACAAACGTCTTAACATTAATTGTTTTCTCTCGCCATGCTCATTGTTTCCTTGATGCCTAGTAACTCATCTTGAATTGGGTTTATTGCATTGGTTAGTTTGTGGAACCCCATGATCCAAGTTCCTTCAGCATTCCTGAAACTTCTGTAACGAGCCTTTTCTAATTATACCTAATATAAATTATATCAGGATGATGATATATTAGATATAGAAATTATTATATCAGATATAGATATTGTTATATTAGATATATGTATTATTATGTCAGATATAGAAATACAGATCGAATATACAAAATTACAAAAAAATCCATATCAGGTATAAATATTATGATATCAGATATAGAAATAAAATTTCGAAAATACCTCTGATATCAACTCGGACTAAGTTAGGCGATTTATTACCAAATAATATGTACATATAATTACAAGTGCTTGACAGCTGATGGTTCTATTTGATCGAGGTTGTGAGGTATATGATACCCGAGCTAGGTTAGTGACTCTCTGAATAAAGCATATTAAATCTAACATAATTCTAATATCTGTCAAAGCAGCTCTTCCACGTTCATTCATAAAGCACATTCAGCTTGTCCGCATTGGCCTTGGCGGCTTTTCTGCTCAAGATTTTTGCTAGTTTTATTGCGAAATATCAAAGACTCGCTGCTGCTAATGTTTTCACTTGAGCCAAGTCTGAAATATATACATACATACTTCGTATTTTGGGACGTTTACATTATTTTGTGAATTGTGTTTCGAATATACTCAGCACTAAAGTCTGAAATAAAAGGTTTGGTAACTACTGTATCTTTGCTACGCGGCCCTCGTAGATTGGCTGTTCAATTTGATGAAAGTTGAAGAATTTGTTAGCTTTCCCGAGCACGTTGGATAAACGAACAATTATAAGTTCATGGTAGATTAGTTATAAATTAAACCGTCTTTAACAATACGCTAAGTTATTTAGAGGATTAAATATGGCGGTAGGGAAAACAAGTGCTAGCAGTCTTCCACTAAATGAGTGTATGTACTGCATTCATATCAGTTCAGAAATAAGGGTAGTACAATAATTGAGACAAGGAAAAGACATGGCAATTTCCATTGTTGTGTAACTTAATTTTAAGAAAATCTGGGTCCAAACTATTTCCTACCACAAAAATTTTATCACTTTGGAAGTTCTCTGTATCTTATCACTAATTCTATCAACAACCCATACTCCATTTTTCAACCACCTTACCCCTCTCTCTCCTTCTGTGTTGTGCGTGCGTGAAACCAAGAATGGATATTGGTACGGCCATGTCTGTTACTCAAACTTTGTTTGCAGCGCTGGAATACTGTCAACTCAAAGGCGTCATACCCTCCATTGCTACCTACAAATCCCAAATTGATCAACTCCGAGGCACTGTCTCTAGAATCAAAGCTGTACTTAGTGATGCAGAGGCCAAGCAAAAGCTGTCTGAGCAGGAACAAGTCTATATTCAGGAGCTCAAGGATGCTGTTTATGATGCTGATGATCTCTTCGATGAGTTTGTCACTCTTGCTGAACAAAACAAGCTCAACAAGGGGTTCAAGAAGCGTCTCTTGTCCTTCTTCAGCAAGTCTGGGGTTGCTTATGACATGGCTCGTGGGGTTGACAAGATCAGGAAAAGGTTGGATGATATTGCTGATAATAGTAAGTTCAGCCTCAACATTGATCCTAAGCCTATTAGGAATAGGAGGCCTGAGACCTGTTCGTATGTGTATGAAGCTGATATCATTGGAAGAGAGCCTGATTTGGAGAAGATTGTTGGCATATTGCTTGATTCTAATGTTAAACAAAATGTTTCTTTCCTTTCTATTGTGGGGATTGGTGGGTTGGGGAAAACTGCGCTTGCCCAACTCGTGTTTAATGATGCAAGGATCACAGCTTCATTTCCATTGAGGTTGTGGACTTGTGTTTCTGATGAAGAATCGCTGGACTTAGAAGGAGTTCTTGGCAGCATTCTAGCTTCCGCTACTGAAAAAAAGAAGTTTGAGGGCTTAACGATGGATGGGTTGCAAAGTGAACTTCGACGACATCTTGACGGGAAAAAATTCTTGCTTATCTTGGATGATGTGTGGACTGAAAATCGTGACCGATGGCTTACATTGACACGATTCTTGATGGGAGGCTTATGGGGAAGTTGGATTGTGGTAACGACACGTTCACAGGAGACATCAAGAATTGTAGGAGATAGTGAAGTGCATCAGCTACAAGGCCTGTCAAAGGAAAATTCATGGTGTTTGTTCAAATGGGCAGCATTTGGATCACAGCGCATAAACCCACCCAAAGACTTGGTTAAAATGGGTGAAGAAATAGTTGAGAGATGTGCTAATGTACCTCTTGCCATTAAAGTGGTGGGTAGTCTTCTATATGGCCAAGAAATACATAAGTGGCGAGCGGTTCAGGATATGGGACTAGCAAAACTTAAAGGGAACAACAATGGCATAATGCCTATACTGAAGCTTAGTTACGATCAGCTTGAATCCCCATTGAAGATTTGTTTTGGCTATTGTGTGTTGTTCCCTAAGGATTATGAGATTGATAAGGAGATGCTGATAAGGCTGTGGATTGCACAAGGCTACGTAGTTCCGTCAGATGATCATCAGAGCATGGAAGATGTTGCTGAGGAATATTTTTCGATCTTGTTGCGGAGGTGTTTCTTTCAAGATGTGAGCAAAGATACATGATCTTATGCATGATGTTGCTCAACAAGTTACAGAAAAAGAGATTTGCACACTGAATACCGTTGTTCGTGATATAGATAAAAGTGTTCGTCACATCTCTTTTGTAGGAAGCCAACTAACAGAGCACTCTTTCACTGAAACGAACATACGTTCGTTTCTTCGTCCTGGTTATACCAAGTTGAACATTTCCTTAGATGTGCTACTAGCTACGTGGAAGTACCTCAGGGCATTAGACTTGAGGTGGTTAAATATCAAAATCCTGCCAGACTCAATACGTGAATTGCTGCATTTAAGGTATCTAGACCTCTCATCTAATTATTCTCTTGAGGTGCTCCCCAGATCATTTGCAAAATTATATAATCTGCAAACATTGTTTTTAAGTGGTTGCGAAAGTTTGAAAGAATTGCCAAAAGATATGAGCAAGCTAGTTAAGCTTAGGGTCTTAGACATATACGAGTGCAATAGCCTGACTTATATGCCTAGAGGTATGGCCAAGCTGACTTGTCTTCACACGCTTCCTTTGTTTGTGGTGGGAGATAAGAGTCAGAATGGGGAAAAATGGTTTGATGGGTTAAAAGATCTAAAATCACTCGGTAACTTAAAAGGTTATCTTGTAATCAAGATCCCATATTTGTCTGGAATTCCAGTGGAAGGTTTGAAGGATATCTTAGGAAATGCTAAGGAAGATGGTGTAAGGGAGGGAGGATGCCTTATGAACAAGAAGCATCTTCATCAAGTGGGACTTCAATTCGATCGAGAGGGGAGTATTATAGGAAGAGAGGAGTATGATGAAGCAGTGATGGAATTAATGCAGCCACATTCTAATCTCAAGATGATGTACATTTATAACTATTATGGGGTGAAAATGCCGGAGTGGTCAATGGATGATAACTTGGCAACCTTTCTCCCTAATCTTGTTGAGATTACTGTTAAATATTGTCCAAAATTGCAGAACTTGGGATGCCTGGGGAATCTGCGCCATTTGAAAACCCTTTGGGTCAGTCGTTTACCGAATTTGGAGTATATAAGAGGAAAAAGTACAACATCACCAGCAGGTTGTGAGGAAGGATTCTCATTCTTTCCCTCTCTTGAAGTTCTTAAATTAAGAAACCTGCCAAAGTTGAAAGGATTGGTGGGAGATAATGATGAGCTTCATAATAATAGCAGCATGACACTTTTACGTCTTTTGCAGTTGAAATCCTTGATCATAGAAGATTGTCCAGAGATGATAGATGTTGTTGTGTGTCCCATTTTGGAAACCCTAGAATTAACGGATATCAATAAAAGACTTCAGATAAAAGGGAAGAGGTTGATGAATGAAGAATTAACAGAGGAGGCTACTGCTCGTGCTTGTACTCCGTCGTCTTCATCCTCCTCTTCTTTTTACGTTTTTCCCAATTTGCAGAGTATTTCAATCAGAGACGTGGCATGGTTGCTTTCGCAGCCTATGGAGGCTTTTCCATGTCTTGCTAAGTTGAAAATAAGAAATGACAGTATGGTGGATAATTTGGGAGAAGTTGGAGAGGTGTTCCGTAGCTGCTCGTCTTCCCTGCGATCTTTGAAATTAGATTGCTGCTCCAATTTGAGGAGTGTTAATGGAGGATTGAAGCATCTTACAGCATTGGATAAGTTACGCATTGAAAATTGTCCAAAGTTGAGGCTGTCAGGAGGAGAAGAACAAGAAAGAGAGGAAGAAATTGCCTTGCCATGGCAATCCCTTTATCAGTCTCTAAATTCCTTGAAATTAATTGATCTCCCGCAGCTGGTGGATTTGCCCAACTGGATACAGTATGTGACCGCCCTTCAAAGTCTTCAAATCAGAGATTGCAAAGGCATAGAATCACTGCCAGATTGGATGCCCAAACTCACCTCCCTCAAAGAACTTGATCTCATTCATTGTTCAGTACGCCTCAAGGAAAGATGCCAAGATTCTAATGGAGAGGATTGGCACCTCATTCAACACATCCCTTCCGTTTGGTGGAAGTGCGAATGGTGGAAGTGCGAATGCTTGTATGAGGATAAGGACACCCTTTTTCATTAGCTTTTATGTGTATGTCTTGTGATTAATTTTGTATTTTTCGCTTGTATTCCTTTAATTTATTTTTTTTACATATCTTACTTATCTTTAAATTTTGAAACCATATGTTCAATAGGGGTACAAATCCATACACATTAAGCCAGTTAGAAACATTTACAATCGGACCACCTTATGATTTGTATAAAAAAGGCGGTCTTTGTATGTGTATGGATTTTTCCTGACCTAATGTAGCTAAGAGATGGAGTAAATGTATTTAAGAGGGTTTAGGAATCCTGTATTTTTTTATGTTTCTGTAGTCAGTGTGGTATTTTTGGTTTGGAAGAATTGAGTTCCATAAACTAAGAGAAGTTTGTTGGAGTGGTAATCAAGTCCTTCTAGGAGAGGGTTATTATGCTGATAGAAGGGCGAAACAAACAGTTGACATTCTCAAAAGAGGGGGCAGATGTTAGACTCGCAAGTGGGTTCTGTTAAGGCTGTGGTTGAAAGATTTAAAGCTGAGGCCTTATTATTTGACAGGACTGCTGCGGAAGCTGCGGTAAGTTTATGAGTTCGGTTGCTTGTAAATTACTTTTTCGTTATTTGTTTTAGACTGATTTGTATTATCTCAGTTCAGATTTTCAAGAGGTTATTGCAGGAGGGTCTTGTGGTTGTGGAGATCAGAGAAGAGTTAAGTGATGATGAAGGTTCTGGAGGAAGTATGTCTATGTTCAACTAATAATTGATTTTCATTGATGATAGCATCGTCTTTTGACATACTGATTTGCTTGCTTCCGTAGTTATCTGCTAATCCAACCGTGGCTCACTGTAGTTGCCAAAACCTTTTATGTGCACTAGGGAATTTTTTTTGTTCAAACTATAGACGCTTAGTAGTTAGTATCCTGTTACTGGGAAATTTGTTGGTTTATTTTTGTGCTTGACGTAATTTCTTCTTTTCTCATTATTAAGTTAACTTGAAAATTGTTTGAAAAGCCTAGTCTTTGTGCTCTTACTAAAAGCTGGATGATGTCTCTTTATGTGACCAATTGACCTTATGATTTGCTCCCCTATAATTAATTTTATAAGGATTTTCTTTTAATTTCTCTATCCCTACCTTTGGTCTTCTGTATGTTTGTGACACTGTGTGGAGTGGCCTAAGTAGTAAGTGCTCTAATATTTTCATTTGTTTGAGTTTTTAGTTAATGAATGGAAGGAAATGAATTTAAGTTGATCAGCTCAAAAAATCTTCAAGGTTTTGTTCCGATTAGTTGTCTAAGATTGCAGACGATTCCAGTACATTTTCTTTTGAGTATGAAACTAAAACTTGTATTGTGATCTATGTAGTAAATAGAATTGATGCATTTATTTTTGAAATTTTTTTGGTTTTTGGTGAATATCTGATTGCTACATATTGAGTCCCAAGCTCATAGAGAGTCACTGACTTGTGTCATTATATATAGTTACTTTGTAATAATAGAGCTGGTGTAACATAAACGGTATGATGTGGGTTTATTTGAAAATACAGGTGCACCTTGTGTATCTAAAGTTGGTAAAAATAGAGCTGGAGTAGTTGATGATGAAGTATATACCTGTATTTATGTCCTGGTTGAACAAACTTGAGGAAGAAGATATTGAAGAGAATGAAGAAGATGCTAATTTGGTGAATCATAAAACGGTAAAACTTACATTCAATGGCCAAGAAAGATAATCGTAAAGGATTAATAAAATTGTATATCCATATACTGTTTCATATTTTGCTGACAGAGTCATCCATGTTTTAATTTTTGATCAATCAGAGCCAAAAATATTCAGAGGATTAGCATCATGCTAAATAACTCTCTGATCGCATATCTCAACCAAGTGATGCTGATCAATCAATTGTTTGTGTATATTGGCCCTTGCTTCTAGCTGCTTACGCATTTCTTTTGGCACCCCTTGTATGCAGCATGGAAATTTGAGTTTGCAAGAGTTGCAACGCATAAAGGTACCTTTTTTTCATCTTTTAGAGCGATTACTTTGTCTTCTAACGTAAACGCATATCTGCTCTTAGGCTAGTTTGCAGTAGCGATTCTGTAGCCTTAACTGGCTGCAATATTTTTTAATCAGTCTGAGGTTTTAAGATTAGTGATTGCCCATAATTGGATGATTAGTGTTTGCCATTTGGACAAATCAATCATGTCCTGTTCCTGGCTGCATGATGTTTGGCATGATTCATATTCCAAGCTCAAGTTTTGTGGAGCTGCTTAAGTAGATCTAATGAAAAGATTTAAAATTTTTCAAGTAGCCTACATGTTCGGACTCATAGTTACTTACTTTGGGGCTAACTGGTGAAGGTTTCATTGGTCTTTACCTAAATTATAACAGTGGCAAAATATGTGATCTTGATTACTTGTGCTCCCTGCCCTTCAATTCTATTTTGATTCCAGGTTAGTGCACCATGTCACGGCTCATCTCCCACCCTTGCTGGCAATGGAGGGCTCACTAGGCCAGGCGTCGTGGGCAGTGACGCAGCACGGGTCCCTTGGGGGCGCCCCGGCTGCCCCACGGCAGCCTTCCCCCTAAAGAGGCTTATTTAGCAAAAGTCAAGTTTCTTAAGTGAACCCTTCATTGACAGTAACATAATAATGGGCCGATTGGCGGGCCAAACGGACCCCGAATGGGCTCAAACTTGGGGGTCCACCGTTTTTTGGGCCAATAAACCCAATGGTCCAATCAGATTTTACATATGAGGCCCACAAATAGCTGATGGTGCAAGGCAAATTCGTGGAGGCACTAGAAGCTTCTAGGGAGTTGTAGTGCACCCTTGTACATATGTAGGCTCTAGTTATGTGTAGAGTATTCTAGAGACTTGTACATAGAGGAAGAGTCCTTGATGTTGTAGATAGTCCTAGAGGATTCTAGAACTAGGAAGGTTCTAGTCCCACCCTCTTTGAGGCCTATAAATAGAGGTCTCCACCATTTGAGCAAGGCATCCAAGAAGCCTTTAAGCAAAGTGTAAAGTTCTCTCAAAGCAATACAATACTCTTTCTCCAACATCCTTCCTTAAGTGCCTTTCTTCTTCTCACTTATCTTTCGTAGCAATCCCTTAGCATACCTAACAACTTCGGGAAGCCTTGACTGATCGACTAACGGGTGGTCGACAGTAGGCCGCGTGCATAAGACTCGGGTGAAGTAGTCAGCGCGTGACAACCAGCTCCTAAACCAGATGCTGCCAATGGACTCTCTAGAGATGCTTCTGATAGTCTCAAGGTATATGTTCTGACTTTTGCTCCCCCTCCTGCTTTCAACACCGGCAACCCCTTCCTCTTAAAGAAGAGGAAAATTTGAATTTCATCGTGCATCTCTCATCGTTGTCGTATACTTACCATGTCTTTCGCTGCAGGCATTCACAGTCTATTGTAGAGCGGACTGATAATTTACAAATTTCCCCAGCTATAGAGATACTATCTAATCCTCAACCTTCAAAGCCGGTGTCCAGATTCAAGATGCAGAGGAGGGGTGCTTAGAATTCAATCATGCAGATGCACCTATGAGTATTGTAGTTTGTAAAGGATATTCAATGTGATTAGCATATCTTTAAAGTCGTTAATATTGATCGATACTAATGGCCGGAATAGTATTTTGTTGCTTCTGTCAATGATATTGATGCTTCTGTTTCTGTTGTATTTGTTGGTTTAGTTCAAAGATCAATGAGGTGATATTGCTGGTTTCGTGTCCATTCATTAAGCTATGTAGATGGTTATGTCGTACATGGTTCTTAGTTTGATATGATTGTACATGTTTATGTCTTTGAGGAGCATGAACTCTATCAAAATAATCTGAATAATATTAGTCTGTGATTCATTCATCTGACATTCATCTGACATGTGATGTCCTCTTTTTGGGTAAGAAGGAATTCAAGATGTATGTCATTGTCATAGTGATTTTTTTTTATCACTCATAGTTATCATCTTATGACTATTAATACCATTCAGGAGTTATACTCCATAGTCCATAGTGTCACTATTATGTGATATAGTGACCTCGTCTTAAGACACAGTGACCTTTCCTGTCGATATTGTAATTTTTTTTAAAGTTTTTTTACAGGTCGTGTATAAGAATATTTTGTTAATGAATAGAGATTTTTAGAAATTAGGCTTTACTATTAGTTATTAATTGCAAGTTTTACATTATTGATGTTAGCTAGAGATGTTGATTATCCAATGGACTAATCTTGAATTGAACCTAACTTGCAAGCTTTGGAAAAAGGTCATTTGCATTAATTCAATCATGCATTAATGGACTATTAGTTACCATTTTTTTTATATTGAAATATGTATTGCACTTGACGTAATAAAACACATATATATACTTTTAATTTATTTGGGCATAAGAGTTCTTAGTCTTCATCTCCGAAGAAAAAGGTTACAATTTATATTGTCTTATTTTACTATGTCATAATGTTGCTCAAATAAGAGATTGATATGATACCAACTTAGTTTTCTACGAATCAAAACTAATTTTTCTTGGAATATATGATTTACAAAGTATTTCAAACGTAACTGTAGAGAACAAGGCCTAAATATATTTATTCAAGTTGTGGCGACATAATATACAACACAATCTTTACCCCAAAGCATTCCAACAAGATTTAAGGCAGCTGAGACGAACTATAATTATTTTGCCAATGAAAAACTGAAATTTGACCACACTCAATTCCAAAAAACTATATGATTGAGTCTCTACCAATATAAGTATATATTTTACATATTACATAGTAAAATAAGAGGCCTTGTTCTCTACCAATATAAGTTTATATTTTGTTATATATATGTCGACGAGTCAATACGTTTTTGTGTAGAGATAGCAATCCTACATTCAAAGATAGTATTTTTATATTGAAATCGTGACCTTTTTACGTTCGTAGTAACAATTTTTCCATGCATAGTTAACATTTTTCCAAATAGAATGAAATGATATACAAGTTTATATTAGTTTTATAATAATATAAAGTCTATGTACTTAGTTACCTTTTTCAATTACACTGTGATATTTTCCAAGTTTATAGGTCTCATTCACTTTCATATATAAATATAAAGTACAATGACATTTTTTAAAGACATAGTGACGACTTTTTTTTTTTCCAAGAAGAAAAATATTTTTTCTATTTTTTTTACTTGCAACACTTTGATTTTTGTACTATTTATAAGTTTGGTTTTGATCTTATTCAGTGAGTTATACCTAAAAAAAATATATAGTAATGTGGAATCTTGTTAGATTTGTCACAGTAGGGTGTTCATAAATGGTTAACCATACCATTAAGCTTTAATGGTACGGTTAATCGATATTTAATGGTACGATAAACGGTTAATGTACTGCTAACTGTTTCATTTCATTTTTATGCACTTGTATACCTAATATTGTGAAACTACTTGTATGATTCCTTAACTCATTTGGGTCTTCTACAACAGTAATAACACATATTTACACAGGGTTTGATCATGCATAAAAAAAAACTTGTGATATTTATTCATGTTTTAACTTTTTAAGTTTAGTTTTTTTTTTAATAATAATAATATCGGTTAGCTATTTCAAAAATTTCATTACCGTAACCGTAATGGTTAATTCTTAATGGTTTTGTAAAATAACCGTTAATATGAACTGGTTATACACGGTTAACGGTTATGGTTATTTTACACACCCCTATGTCACGGTATATAGTTTTAATATATCAACTTCTTCTATTGGGTAATATTCATTGGTATTCTTGTATATTTTTAAATAATATTTTGTTGATGGGAATTTTTTTTTTCAATAGTAGCCCTTTAATATTCAAAATTATTATTTGTAACCTTAATGACATTTTTACAAGATTTGAGTTTTTACTTTTTAACTCTTTTACAATATAATCACGATTAGGTTTTTCCTCTCGTACCTTAATTTACACTAAGTATTTAAGCATGGAAAATTGAAAAATTTTAGGGAAATGCTAAACAATGTTTAAGAAAATAAAGCTTAAATTCTATATAAAAAAAACTATCATTAAGGTTATGAATAATAATTTTAAAAATTTAAAGGGTTACCATTGAATTTTTTTTCTAGTTAACCAAATATAATTTGAAAATGTATAAGGTTACCAATTAAAATTAACCTTATAATTTTTACTTATGTATAATTAAAGATATAAGCAGTTAAAAATATGCATTGGCAAGTGTGTTTTGTAAAGTGTTTGAAGTAAAAAAAAAAAAGAGGAAATATACTTGTAAAAAAAATGAATCAAATCAACATTGAAAATTAAGAAAAACTAAAAAATTTAACCCTAAATTCAATATTTTAACTAATGTGAAAATAGAGTAGGATCTATTATTATTATTAAACGTCAATATCAACCTAGCTTTGCACCCAACTCGTTTTGTGCCTCTTATCCCACTTGCATTTTTCTAAGTTGTAGATACCATAAAACCCTCCCTACTGCAAACCATATACTACATATCAATGATTTCGTCATGTTTGTAAGTAGAAGATGAGCGTGATTCAAAATCTACATATTTCAGCATAGTTGTAGTAAAACCCCTCTTCTTTTTCTATGTTTTCAAATATCATATTATCACATGGCTTTCTATCTTCTATGCAATTTGAAAACAACTCTTTAGTACCATTTTTGAGATATGTGTTTCGAATCACGGAGTTCTGTGAAAAGTGGAGATTTAATATTTCTAGTCACTGTATAAAATAAAAGGGTCATTACGACATAAAAAATGCAATTTTCAACAATTTAACAATGCGTAAATAAAAAGTGAAACTATAATTGTAAAAATAAAGTTTCAACAATATTAAAAACTATTAAACATAGATTGATGAAACGACAATTATGTGAAACATACATGAACAGTAACCAAGCATACAACAAGCATGTGCAGTAATAATCAAACAAACAAAAATTATATACAACAGTAATAGAATAAACAACGATTGTATAGAAACAAATTTTGTTGTTATGTGCAACAATTGCAACAATGGAAACTACTCTCTAGTACCATTTAGAGTAACCTGTGTTTCAGTTCTAGGAGATTTGAGGAAGCTGGAGATGTAATATTTCGAGTCACAATATAAAATAAAATGGGTCAGTATGCGTAAAAAACATCATTTTCAACATTTTAACACTATTGTGTAAAAAGAGTAACTATGTTTGTAAAAAGGGTTTCAAAAATTGGTTGAAAATATAAATTAGCAAATTGATGAAACAATGTGATATCAAATTGAAGTATCACTATGAATTTCATAAATTGATGAATTATTGAAAGATATTCAGGAGAATCACTCACAAATTGATGAATGAACAACAAATATCAACAAAATCTAACAAATAGAAGGCATCCTGATTTGATGAAATTTGTGAGACAAAAAATGATAAAAACTTAATATTCTAAAATTTTAAATTGAGATGTATATAATAAGAACCTATTTGAATATATTATTTTTTACAACATGATTAGAATTTATGAACAAACATTTTAAATCTTAATTCTTTAAATAGAAATGGGGCAAAAATACAGAGACATACGGAGTACTACGTATGTTTGTAATACACTACCAAGTACCAACTTATCATTGATAAGGCTTAAATTGCACGTTTTAAATTGACTGAAAAATGTTACTTGAGATTTAAATTGCTCGATTTATAAACTAGTGGGGTTAATTTACTTCATAAATAATAATGGGCTAATTTACTCGTTAGAGTTAAGTTTTGGAGCCATTTTACCACATTTTCCGAAAATCAACCTTACAAAGCTCAGAATTTAGATTAACATTGTATTTATTTGGCTGTAACAATATTTTTCATCTTCATTTTCATTAAAATATCTAAATATTGTGTATTTGGACGAATTAAGGTATCTAAAAGTTGTACTTGGTGCAAGCAGGATAGAAAATAATTTTTGATAAATCAGAGGTTTCTTTTAGCAAGCAACAAGAAGAGAGGAGATTTGTGAAATCGTGCGAGTTTCTAAGGTGGAGAAACATGATAAGTATTTAGGCCTCCCTATAGCAATGGGCAGATCAAAGAAGGTGGTTTTTGGTGGCATCAAAGAGCGATTATGGAGAAAGCTAAAGGGGTGGAAAGAAAAATCTCTTTCTAGGCCAGGGAAGGAAATTTTAATAAAAAGAGTGGCACATGCATTACCTACTAATGTGATGAGTGTTTTCAAGCTTCCAGATGGGCTTATTGTTGAAATCCATTCCATGTTAGCAAAATTTTGGTGGGGGAATAATAGTGAGGGTAGGAAATAACATTGGTTGTCTTGGGACAGGCATAAGTCCATGGGAGGAATGAGATTTAGGGATTTAAAAGTGTTTAATCAAGCTCTGTTGGCGAAGTAAGGATGGAGGCTAATTCAAAACCCGAATTCAACGCTAGCTCAAATCCTAAAGGCAAGATATTACAAAAACTCTTGTTTTGAAGAGGCAAGAAGGGGGTATAACCCTAACCTTTCTTGGAGGAGCATATGGGAAGCAAAAAGTCTGCTATTAGTGAGGCTGAGATGGAGAATAGGAAATGGGCAAAACGTTAGAGTATGGGATGATGCATGGATGCCAGTAGAGCATACAAGCTAAGGTTGGTTCCCATTCATTGTACTCAACGAGATCCTAAATGAGAGTGGCAGAGCTCTTAGATTTTGGGAGAGGTGGCTAGGATGAGGAAAAAGTTAAAGCCTTGATGATTGAGGAAGATGTTGAACAGGTCCTGAACATCTCGTTGTTACATTCTCTTTCAGAGGACATTAGATACTGAGGTTTAAATACCGATGGGAGTTTCTCTGTGAAGTCGGCATATTGGCTAGGCAAGATAGGTTGTTGCCAAAATTGAGATGCCAATGTTTAAAACTTGATCACTTTGAAGCTTTAAGATTGGACGCATAATTATATCCATAGCAATGTACAAACTAACAATATCCTATTAACCCATGATTTTGAACCATTGATACATTCTGTGCATTTAAGATTGTACACAAAGAGAATTGCATGATCCACTTGCATGTAGGGATGGCAATGGATATTGGACCCGACCCGGATACGTAGATCCATATCCGTTTTTGCGGATATGGGTCTTCAAAATTTAGACCCAACGGATCCGGGTCGGATCCGGGTCCTATGACTGAAAATCGGATCTGGATATGGGTCCAACCATAATACCCGGACCCGGATCCGTTTACCCGTTTTTTTTTAAAAAAATTTGTTATTCTTAAAGGCCCAAATTCAAACTTTAAATCCCTAACTTGATCTTGGCGGCACTCTCATTTGTCTAGTACTCTGGTTGTCTCTCTCACAATCTCAGGAACACCGAACACTGTCTTTGTCGTTGCTCTTGCTTTGTCACAACCTGGTCCGTGGGTTCCTGGGCCATTTGATTTTATTCATTTGTACTTTGTTGTTTTGTAATATTTGATTAGTTATATGAATTGTATTCAAGTATTGAACTTATATCATTGATTAGACTGTTGTAGTAGATGAAAAATGTAGATTTATAAATTTGAAATTTATTATTGTCGCAAAAAATAGGCAAAATATGTAGGATCCATTTTGGAACCGGATCGATCCTTACATTTCATACCCGGCAGATCTGGATCTGGATCCATAAGGACCCGGTCCAGATCCGGTCCGTTGCCATCCCTACTTGCATGAAAGACTATCAGGTCTATCACAGTGAATTGTCAGGAGTAGTGAAGATTTATTCGGTAATACAGAGCTATCTTGGTCTTCATGTGGAATATTTATGGTGATACAAAGCTATATTGATCCATGCTTAGGGAAGAGCTATGTGAAAGAGGATCTATGCTCTATGATACAGTGTGCCTCGCTGTGCATCAGAAAGGATCCTGATTCAAGGCCTCGCATGGCTCGGGTGAAAGCCTACATCTTCATTTAGGCTATTTAATTTATTGTTACAATTAATTTTGAGCTCTACAGACTAAGATCTGGCATTGTTATGCCTTCATGACTGCTTTCATTCATACTGGCTCATCCTTGTTTCTTCTTGGAAAAATACATAGTTTTCTAAAGTTAATACTTTTTCATTTGGCTTCTCATTGTTTCTGTCTATACATTGATGTTTTAGTCATCATGGGCCTTTACTTGACTATGTAGGGAACTTGGGGATGGATGTGTTACTCAAATTTCATCTTTTGTGGACATTGTAAGCTTTTGCATGTCTTCAAGTCAAATAACTTGGTTGAAACTTCAAGCAATAAGCTTTTCAAACTTCAAACAAATAGCTTCGCATGTGATGCTTGTGTATTTGATGTGAACTCTTAGTTATACCAAAGGTAAGTGGCATCAGTCTGTTGAATTTAGTGCTACCCTTTGTCATGGACGACTGACATAAATGGCAGATGTAGTGTAGGCAAGGCTTTAAGCTGTATGCATAAAGTAAGCTAAGAACTGCAGTCTTGAGTCTCAGATTTGGAAGTGGGGACTGTATTGTGGTGATGGTCTATAGTCTAAACAATTTCGTGGTTATGATAAAAGTGTAATATGGTCTTAGAGGCTTAGAGCAAGCTTCTATTCTGTGGACTAATATTGGTGCGGCCATGAAGAATCTAATGACGATGTGTACTCTAAAATCTCCAACTGTGTGTGTGTGTGTGGGGGGGGGGGGGGGGGGGGGGGGGGGGGATCATCATAAGGAGGCAAGCACTCAGTAGGCAAGAATAGATCCCATCCAGTCACATTGCAGCAAGATATCAGTCATTCCTCTCATTGTTTATAGCTAATTCTCCAAGACTCGGCTTTAACTTAATCGACTCAACCTGACTAAAGTCAATCCGAAGTCGATTTGACCAGATATTTCAAGACCTGAACCCCATGTGCATCTGACTTGACCTAAAAACAGACCCGACCATAACAGTCCCAACGCATAACCAACCCAACCCGAAGACAACATGAAATTGATTTTATCCGACAATTAACTGATATGACTAGACTAATAACATGTAACCTGATTTAACCAGACTCATTAACAACCTGAACACATGTGACCTAATCTTATCGTACTTGCTTTGACCCAATTTAAGATAACCTTGAAACTAAGCTTTTAAATTCATTTCAAAAGGTATATTTGTGTAACTAAACTTTTAAAATGTTTCCTAAATATAAAGTAACTATTTTATTACTAATGAAGATTTTCATTTTATCAAAAAATAAAAATGAGATAACCTGGAGACTGTACCAAGAATTTGAGAATTGATTATTTGAAAACTCATCAATAATTATGTGAACTCGGTACATACTCGAGCGATACAATGATACACGTTAAATAATTATTATCTCAAAAATATTTTATTTTATAATGACTTATCGACATTATCATTATCTTAACTATATTTGATGCTTAAAAATAGAATACGGAGAGTATGACAGAGAAAACAAGGGCTAGCAGCCTAGCAGTCTAAACTGGTGGAACACACAAATAACAAATAAGGGTATTTTCGTAGTTGGTGTGCGCTCTCTAAAATGTATTAAACCATTCCCGTTAAGTCATGCAAGTGCTACAATGATTGAGGCTAAGGAAATGACGTGGCAATTTCCACTGTCTAGAAACTATAATAAATTTAAGAAAATATGGGTCCCTACGACAAATCCACAACAATTTAGTTCACTTTATACTCTGTATCTTATCACTAATTCTAACAACCCGTACACCATTTTCATTCACCTTACCCCTCTCTCTCCTTCTGATTGTGTGTGTGAATCCAAGAATGGACGTCGGTACGGCAATGTCAGTTGCTCAAACTTTGTTTGCTGCCTTGGAATACTGTCAACTCAAAGGCGGCATGCGTTCCATTGCTGGCTACAAATCCCAGATTGATGAACTCCGAGGCACTGTCTCTAGAATCAAAGCCGTACTTGGTGATGCAGAGGCCAAGCGCGAGCTGTCTGAGCAGGAACAACTCTATGTTCAGGATCTTAAGAATGCTGTTTATGATGCCGATGATCTCTTTGATGAGTTTGTCACTCTTGCTGAACAAAACAAGTTGAACAAGGGCTTCAAGGATCGTCTCTTCTCCTTTTTCAGCAAGTCCGGGGTTGCTTATAACATGGCTCGTGGGGTTGACAAGATCAGGAAAAGATTGGATGCTATTGCTGATAATTGTAAGTTCAGCCTCAACATTGATCCTAAGCCTATTAGGAATAGGAGGCCTGAGACCTGCTCTTATGTGTATGAAGCTGATATCATTGGAAGAGAGCCTGATTTGGAGAAGATTGTCGGCATATTGCTAGATTCTAATGTTCAACAAAATGTTTCTTTCCTTTCTATTGTGGGGATCGGTGGGTTGGGGAAAACTGCTCTTGCCCAACTCGTGTTTAATGATGCAAGAATCACAGCTTCATTTCCGTTAAGGTTGTGGACTTGTGTTTCTGATGAAGAATCGTTCGATGTTGAAGAGGTTCTTGGCAGAATCCTAGCTTCAGTTACCGGTGAAAGGAATTGTGGGGGCTTCACCATGGATTGGTTGCAAAATCAACTGCGAAAACGTCTTGAAGGAAGAAAATTCTTGCTTATCTTGGATGACGTGTGGACTGAAAATCGTGATCGATGGCTTACATTGACACCATTCTTGATGGGAGGCTTACGAGGAAGTTGGATTGTGGTGACGACACGTTCACAGGAGACAACAAGAATTGTAGGAGATGGTCTAGTGCATCAGCTACAGGGCTTATCAAAGGAAAATTCATGGTGTTTGTTCAAAAGGGCAGCATTTGGATCACTGCATACAAATCCACCCGAATACTCGGTTAAAATTGGTCAAGAAATTGTCGAGAGTTGTGCTCATGTTCCTCTAGCCATTAGAGTGGTGGGAAGTCTTCTATACGGCCAAGAAATACGTAAGTGGCAAGCGGTACAGGATATGGGATTAGCAAAAGTAAAAGGGAACAACAATGGCATAATGCCTATACTGAAGCTTAGTTACTATCAGCTTGAATCCCCATTGAAGACTTGTTTTAGCTATTGTGCATTGTTCCCTAAGGATTATGAGATTGGTAAGGAGAAGCTGATAAGGCTGTGGATTGCACAAGGCTACATAGTTCCGTCAGATGATCATCAGAGCATGGAAGATGTCGCTGAGGAATATTTTTTGATCTTGTTGCGGAGGTGTTTCTTTCAAGATGTGAGAAAATATAAAGATGGTAATATTTACTCATGTAAGATGCATGATCTTATGCATGATGTTGCTCAACAAGTAACTGAAAAAGAGATTTGCTCACTGAATACCTTTGTTCGTGATATAGATAAAAGTGTTCGTCACATCTCTTTAGCAAGAAGCCAACTAATAGAGCACTTTATCACTAAAACGAACATACGTTCACTTCTTCGTACTTATAATAATTGTAGTAGCTTAGATATTTATTGTAACTTTAACATTTCCTTAGATGTGCTACTTGGAGTACTAGCTACATGGAAGTACCTCAGGGCATTAGACTTGAGCTGGTTAAATATCAAAATCCTGCCAGGCTCAATATGTGAATTGCTGCATTTAAGGTATCTAGACCTCTCATTCAATATTTCTTTTGAGGTGCTCCCCGGATCATTTGCAAAATTATATAATTTGCAGACTTTGATATTAGAATTTTGCTCTGGTTTGAAAGAATTGCCAAAAGATACGAGCAAGCTAATTAAGCTTAGGGTCTTGAGCTTATGGGGATGCTGTGGGCTGACTCATATGCCTAGAGGTATGGGCAAGTTGACTTGCCTTCACACGCTTGGATATTTTGTGGTGGGAGATAAGAGTCAGAATCTTGAAAAATGGTTTGATTGTTTAGAAGATCTAAAATTACTAAGTAACTTAAAAGGTGATCTTGAAATCAGGATCCCATACTTGTCTGGAATTCCTGTGGAAGGCTTGAAGGATATCTTAAGAAATGTTAAGGAAGATGGTGTAAGGGAGGGAGGATGCCTTATGAACAAGAAACATCTTCATCGAGTGGGACTTCAATTCGATAAAGCAGAGGGGAGTATTATAGGAAGAGAGGAGTATGATGAAGCAGTGATGGAATTAATGCAGCCACATTCTAATCTCAAGTATCTGAAATTGGATTACTATAGAGGGGCGAGAATGCCAGGGTGGGCAAGGGATGATAACTTGGTAACCAATCTCCCTAATCTTGTTAGCATTACTGTTTACTATTGTCCAAAATTGCAGAACTTGGGATGCCTGGGGAATCTGCGCCATTTGATAACCCTTATTGTTAATGATTTGCCGAATTTGGAGTATATAAGTAGAAAAAGTACAACATCAGCAGTAGGTTGTGAGAAAGGATTCTCATTCTTTCCCTCTCTTGGAGATCTTGAGTTAAGAAACCTGCCAAAGTTGAAAGGATTGGTGGCAGATAAAGATGAGCTTCATAATAATAGCAGCATGGCACCTTTACGTCTTTTGCAGTTGAAATCCTTGCGCATAGAAGATTGTCCAGAGATGATAGATGTTGTTGTGTGTCCCATTTTGGAAACCCTAGAATTAACGGATATCAATAAAGGACTTCAAATAAAAGGGAAGAGGTTGATGAATGAAGAATTAACAGAGGAGGCTACTACTCGTGCTTGTACTCCGTCGTCTTCATCCTCCTCTTCTTTTTACGTTTTTCCCAATTTGAGGAGTGTTATAATCAGTGACGTGGCATGGTTGCTTTCGCAGCCTATGGAGGATTTTCAACGTCTTGCTAAGTTGAAAATAAGCAATGACAGTATGGTGGATAATTTAGGAGAAATTGGAGAGGTGTTCCGTAGCTGCTCGTCTTCCCTGCGATCTTTGAAATTAGATTGCTGCTCCAATTTGAAGAGTGTTAATGGAGGATTGAAGCATCTTACAGCATTGGATAAGTTACGCATTGAAAATTGTCCAAAGTTGAGGCTGTCAGGAGGAGAAGAACAAGAAAGAGAGGAAGAAATTGGCTTGCCATGGCAATCCCTTTATCACTCTCTAAATTCCTTGAAATTGATTCATCTCCCGCAACTGGTGGATTTGCCCAACTGGATACAGTATTTGACCGCCCTTCAAAGTCTTGAAATCACAAAGTGCAAAGGCATAGAATCACTGCCAGATTGGATGCCCAAACTCACCTCCCTCAAAGAACTTGATCTCATTCTTTGTTCAGTACGCCTCAGGGAAAGATGCCAAGATTCTAATGGGGAGGATTGGCACCTCATTCAACACATCCCTTCCGTTAATTGTTTTTGATTGGAGGGATAGGATAAGGACACCCTTTTTCATTAGCTTTTCTGTGTATGTCTCGTGATTAATTTTGTATTTATCGCTTGTATTCCTTTAATTATTTTTTACATTTCTTACTCATCTTTAAATTTTGAAACTATATGTTCAACAGGGGTACAAATCCATACACATTAAGCCAGTTAGAAACATTTACAACTGGACGACCTTATGATTTGTATAAAAAAGGAGGTCTTTGTATGTATATGGATTTTTCCTGACCTAATGTAGCTAAGAGATGGAGTAAATGTATTTAAGAGGGTTTAGGAATCCTGTATTTTTTATGTTTCTGGTGTCACAGTGTGGTATTTTTGGTTTGAAAGAATTGAGTTCCATAAACTAAGAGAAGTTTGTTGGAGTGGAAATCAAGTCCTTCTAGGAGAGGGTTATTATGCTGATAGAAGGGCGAAACAAACAGTTGACATTCTCAAAAGAGGGGGCAAACGTTAGACTCGCAAGTGGGTTCTGTTAAGGCTGTGGTTTAAAGATTTAAAGCTGAGGCCTTATTATTTGACAGAACTGCTGCGGAAGCTGCGGTAAGTTTATGAGTTCGGTTGCTTGTAAATTACTTTTTCGTTATTTGTTTTAGACTGATTTGTATCATTTCAGTTCAGCTTTTCAGAGGTTATTGCAGGAGGGTCTTGTGGTTGTGGAGATCAGAGAAGAGTTAAGTGATGATGAAGGTTCTGGAGGAAGTATGTCTATTTCAACATAATTGATTTTCGTTGATGATAGCATCGTCTTTTGACATACTGATTTGCTTGCTTCCGTAGTTATCTGCTAATCCAACCGTGGCTCACTTTAGTTGCCAAAACCTTATAAGTGTACTAGAGAAGTTTTTTTGTGATTTTTTTGTTCAAACTATAGACGCTTAGTAGTTAGTATCCCGTTACTGGGAAATTTGTTGGTTTATTTTTGTGCTTGACATAATTTCTTCTTTTCTCATTATTAATTTAACTTGAAAATTGTTTGAAAAGCCTAGTCTTTGTGCTCTTACTAAAAGCTGGATGATGTCTCTTTATGTGACCAATTGACCTTATGATTTGCGCCCCTATAATTAATTTTATAAGGATTTTCTTTTAATTTCTCTATCCCTACCTTTGGTCTTCTGTATTTTTGTGTGACTGTGTGGAGTGGCCTAAGTAGTAAGTGCTCTAATATTTTCATTTGTTTGAGTTTTTAGTTAATGAATGGAAGGAAATGAATTTAAGTTGATCAGCTCAAAAAATCTTCAAGGTTTTGTTCCGATTAGTTGTCTAAGATTGCAGACGATTCCAGTACATTTTCTTTTGAGTATGAAACTAAAACTTGTATTGTGATCTATGTAGTAAATAGAATTGATGCATTTATTTTTGAAATAATTTTTTTTGGTTTTGGTGAATATCTGATTGCTACATATTGAGTCCCAAGCTCATAGAGAGTCACTGACTTATGTCATTATAGTTATTTTGTCTTCTCTCTACTGCCTCTCCCATTTCTTGGTATGCCGGTAGCTTTAGTAACATAAACGATATGATGTGGGTTTATTTGAAAAAAGTACTGTTAATAGAGGGATCACTTACTTTCATTATGCATGGAATTTCAGGCCTGCAAAATGCAGGTGCACCTTGTGTATCTAAAGTTGGTGAAAGTAGAGCTGGAGTAGTTGATGATGAAGTATATGCCTGTATTATGTCCTGGTTGAACAAACTTGAGAAAGTAGAACTTGAGGAAGAAGATATTAAAGAGAATGAAGATGATGCTAATTTGGTGAATCATAAAACGGTAAAATTTACGTGTGAAGGATAAATAAAATTGAATATTCAAATACTGTTTCATATTTTGCTGACAGAGTCATCCATGATTAAATTTTTTATCAATCAGAGCCAAAAATATTCAGAGTATCAGCATCATGCCAAATGACTCTCTGATCGTAGATCTTAACCAAGTGATGCTGATAAATCAATAGTATGACTTGCACCTTCCTAGTTATATGCATTCCTGAAAGGCTGTTTTTGGTTATGTTGACCCTTGCTTCTAGCTAATTATGCCTTTCTCTTGGCACCCCTTGCATGCAGCATGGAAATTTAAGTTTGCAAGATTCGCAATGCATGAAGGTACCTTCTTTTCTCTCTCAGAACTATTACTTTGTCTTTTAATGTAAACGCATATTTGCTCTGAGGTCTTCTAGTTTGCAGTAGCAACTCTATAGTCTTGGTATGAGAAGAAGAGCCTTAGCTGTCTGCATTATTTCTTAACCAATAAGAGGTTTAAAGATTGGGGATTGATGCAGAGAAGGGGGGCCTAATCGAGCATAGTTTGGTATCCTATCCCTTTTTGTTGTTTCCAATGTTCTCTTACATGATAAATATGATAGTCAGATGGATCCTCTCATTATGGGAGAGTTATGCCACCAATCTATTGTGAAAGATCAATGGAGGAAGATCAGGTCCCTTCTGTAATGAAGAAAAGTGTTTCATTTGAATCCAAGTAAAAAACTGAGGAACACCAGTTACTTTTCTCTATGGTTGATCGTTGATACAAACCATACCCTACAAATTGTGCTCATTACAGCGTGAAATTTTGATGTTGCAAACCTTTAATGTGTAAGCATAATTTGGTAGATGGGAAAGGCATCATTCAGAAGTTGTAGAGTTTCCTATAAGATATCCTTTTTTTTTTCTCGATCACTGTTAGAGCAGTAATTTCGAAATCAGAGTTCTCTATCAGCAAATTAATCCAGTTTCCTCAGAAGTTTTTAACCCTGGGAGAAGTAATCCAAGGCTTCCAATCAGGATAGTTACCAGTATCAATCTACTAAAATTTATCTCTGGGGAATGGAATTTGAATCTCTTGTTTCTTTCTGTCTGTTATTGGTTTAAATTTGTTTATTGTATTTGGACTTGGTAAATCAATTGAAAATAGCTTCTTTCCTTGCTTTCCTCTTCTGTGCACATCCTATTCCTAGGGTTTTGATTTTTGAAGTCCCCATTTATGAATAACTATTGGTAGTTGTCTCAGTAACTTCCAGCATATTACTGACAAACTTCAACCCAATCAGTCACTTTGACTAACTTTTTCTCCACCCATCTGCTTAGTGCCTAATCTTCTCTAATACCATCCCTCTTGGGCTTCACTACCATAGCCACTCATCAGAATATAACCAGTCACCTTTTGACATTGAAACTATGATAATCATGTCTGTTGTAACTGTGATAATCATGATCCCTTCCTAAGTCAAATCAAGCATGAACTGAGTCAAGGGAAAAGTATCATTTGGGATATTCTCTAATGGAGGGCAAGCTAGCTTACAAGGTGGTATGCCATTCCTAAAATTTCTTCTTTCATTCCTATTTTATTATATGAGTACCATGATTCACCTACTCGGGGATATGCAGGAGACCTCAAGACAAATGTGAGGATTGCTAGGAGTTGGTATTGGATGGGGATGAGAAAGGAAGAAACTAGCTATGTGCAAAATTGTACCATCTGTTAGCAAAATAAGCTCTCCAACTAGAGTCCTGCTTGATTCCTATAGCCCCTACCCTAGCCTACTATGGTCCGGGAAGTGGATTTTGCTGAGGGGTTGCCTCTGTCCAAAGGGGTGGACACTATTATGGTAATGATGAACATATTGCCCAAATATGCACACTTTATAGGGCTTAGGAATCCTTTTAGAACTTCATCTGTTATTGAGATACTTATGAGGGAGGCGGTGAGGCTTCATGGATTTCTGGTGATAGGGTGTTTTGAGTTTTTTCTGGAAGGAATTGTTCCGTTTGCATGGGACACAACTCAAGCATAGTACAACATACCATCCACAACTCCACAAACAGATAGGCAGACTGAGATTGTTAACAAAACCTCAGGGACATATTTAAGGTGCTTTACTTCAGGAGCACCTAGGACTTGGGAAAATTGGCTAGCCTGGGATGAATTTACATATAACACCTTTCCCCACATCTATACCAACGTGACCCCTTTTAAGGTGCTCCATGGAAGAGATTCCCCCACATCTGTTACATTTGGGTAGAGGACAAACTGTGGTGGACAATCTTGATGAAATGTTTTGTTTGAGATGGGTGATTTAGTCTACCTAAAGCTAAGACCTTACAGACAGAAGACCTTGACAACGAGACCATTTGAGAAACTAGCAACAAGGTTTTATGGACCCTCTGCAGTCCTGCAGAGAGTGGGAGCGGGAGCGGTAGCTGACAAGCGCCAACTACCTGAATCCCGCAAAATCCTCCCTGTTTTTCATGTGTCCCAGCTAAAGCTAGTTGTGGGTAGTGCGTCAGTGGCTTCTGGCTTCCGTGGTGCCAGAGCAACTATCAGTGGGTACGGAAATGGTGGCTAATCCTGAGAAGCTGTTGAATGTCAGACAAGTGGGTGAAGGGGAAGGACACAAGACTGATATCCTTATCCACTGGATTGATCTGCCAGAATTTGAATTTGATTCTACTTGGGAGGATTTTAGAGAGATCGATGGTTGATTCCCCTTCCACCTTGAGGACAAGTCTTTGGAGGGTGGCATTGTAATGAACCGCCCCAAGGCTGAGAAGTGGCTAGGGCTTTGTTTGAAGGCAGCCTAGAATATTTATTTATTCCTTATTCTTGATATATATGAGCATGTTTGTTAGTTCTCTGTTGAGCTGTCTGAGAGAGGAGGGATGTTCTAGGAAGGAGTGAGGTAGCTTAGATAGAGGAGTGTGTGCTCTGTGGGTGGTGTAACTGGTGTGTGGAATTGTGCAAGTTATTTGTACTGGGAGAGACCTGGCCTCTTGAAAGCCAGCTGCTATCTTGTCTTATTGTTTCAATAATAAGCTACCAACCCTCCTCTCTATTTTCGGTTGTTCTTTCTTCTTCCATCTATTTCCTATTGTATGGTGCTTGGTTTGTGAGTGCAGTCAGTTTATTCCAATATATTCATATAATTACTATAGGGATTAAAATCCCTACTCATTAGATACATAAACAATGGGACAACCTAATGAATTGTATACATATATGTGTATGGATTTTTACTGACCTAATGTGGGTAAAACATGGAGTAAATACATTTAACTGTGGTTAGGAATCCTGTATTATTTTTTTGTTTCGGGTGTTATGGTGTGGCGTTTTTGGTTTGAAAGAATTGATTCCCTACCATAGAAGGATTAATTAAGAGAAGTTTGTTGGAGTGGATATCAGGTTCTTCTAGGAGAAATAACTAGTATAGCCAGTTGTTCATGTTGAGCTTGTTGTATCGATGGTTTTGCCCATAATTGGATGATTAGTGTTTGCCATTTGGACAAATTAATCATGTCCTGTTCCTGGCTGCCTGATGTTTGGCATGATTTTTCTTTCTTCTTACTTCAAGCTCAAATTTTATGGAGTTGTTTAAGTGGATCTAATGAATAGGATTTAAAATATTGGAAGTAGTCTAAGTTTTCCACTCATAGTTACTTACTTTAAGGCTAACTGGTGAAGATTTCATCGGTCTATACCTGAGACAAAATAATGGCATGTTATTGTTGGTAGCTTCATTTCTTGTAGTTTGGTTTCTCAGAGTATGCATAGTGGCAAATATTTGTTCTTGAATACTAATGCCCCCTGCCCGGCAATTCTATTTCAACTCCAGGTTAGTGCTCCAACTCCTAAACCAGATGCTGCCAATGGATTGTGTAGATCTGCTTTTGATAGTCTCAAGGTATATGTACTGACTTTTGCTCCCCCTCCTGCTTTCAACACTGGCAGCCTCTTCCTCTAAAAAAAGAAAATTTTCGTTTCATCGTTATGTGAAAGGCATCTCATCATTTCCATATACCTACCATTTCTTTCGCAGTAGGCATTTACTGGGTCTATTGTAGAGCGGACTGATAATTTGCGAGTTTCCCCAGATAGAGATACTATAAATCTGGTAACTATACCACCCTCTCTGGTTTTGTGATGGTTTTATTTTTACTTCATTTTAACGAGAGCTTAAGTTTATATTATGCAGCCATCTATATAACCTTGAAAGCCGGTGTCCAGATTCAAGATGCAGAGGAGGGGTGCTTAGAATTTAATCATGCAGATACACCTATGCATACTGTAGTTTGTAAAGGATATTCAATGTGATTAGCGTAACTTTGAAGTCAGTAATATTGACTGGCTGAGAGGAAGCAAATTTTGTCTAGTTGTTCTATCTGGTAGTCTCCTACAGTAGGATCTTTGTATTAGAGCCCATATTGTTGACTTGGAAAAAAGTTCCGGTAGAATTGATTGTCTCCATTTATGCATGTCATCTGTTACATCATTATCAGATTCAGACTTTATCTTAGGAGGTATAGCAGGATATTAGGCTGATATTTGAGCCGTGCTGCATAATTGGGCGAAAGGGTACTCATACAGTCATACTTTTATGGTGCACAGTGCACAACGGTGTAAGCTGACTGACTAGCTAATGTATGCCAAAAGTCAAGTTACACCCCTAAGTCACAAGTCAACTCTGCGCTAGACAACTACTTGCACTTTGTTGTGAAGTGATCTGCGGTTAATGACTTTTCATACTCTCCCCTCCATCCAATATTAATAGTTACCTTCACCTTAACTTTGAGATGTTTGGAAAATGTTGTCTTATCATGATTTGAGTTGAATGCTCAATGTTAATGAGACACTGTATACGGGCATTTCACATTAAACCTGGATTCCAATTTTTAATAATGCGGTTGAGGCAATTAGAATTTTTGTAATTCAACACATCTAATCACACTTTGGTTTCCATTTAGCCTCGATACTAAACCAAATCTCCAATATAAGCAAAGAAATTTTTTTGTAGCCGTAGTTTGCAAGAAACCACTATGTAAAAATATCATCTTATGAAATCTATCATATAAAATCAATTTTGTGAAAAACTATCATATAAAAAATTTCAATTGCACGAGACCATCACATGCACCCTCATCTTTTTCCCTTTATTTCCCTCTTTTCCAGCTTCCTTCTCCCCCAATTGAACTTGTTCTTTGCCTTCCTTCCCTCTTATACTAAAATTAGATAATTCAACAAGTCCCTTTAGTATTGTCAAATGTGGCTTGTCTTTCTCCTTTTGTTTGCCTTTCACTATGATTGAGACAATGCAACCCAAATTTTTATAGATTGTGGTCCAACTTTGGTAATTCATGAATGCGGAGGAGTAGGTTTTGCAAAATTTACCTATTTCGCTTTCTACCAAACCTGCAATTTTAGATATATAAGTTTGTAAAAGAAATCAGCAAGGGATAGAAGGGAGTAAAGGAGGGAACTAAGGGGAAAAAATCAGCCAGCAACACGTGCCTCTCGCGTGCCAAGTCCACCTTACAAAATTTACCAAGTCAACCCCGCAAAACTAGGTTAATGTCTAGAACACCACTACGTGGTGGTCTCATACAATTTTAATTTTTTATATGGTAATTTTTTACAAAATTGGTTTTATATGGTAGTTTTTTATAAAATGATATTTTTACATAATAGTTTCTTGTAAATTATGTTATACTTGCATTGTCGTAATTCATAAACAGTAACTAATTAGAGTCATAAAAGGTATCAAACTATAATTTACAAATTTCTTGATATTATTACTTGATACCAATATAGGAATATAATAATATAAAATATAAAAGTATAAATTTGTATTTAATCCTTATTTTATTCATTAACTCGATCCAACCAAAACGTGCTACACCCCATTATGTTACAAGAAAAAAAAAATAGAATGCCCAAAATAAAAATAACATGGTATAATGGTCAAACTCCTAAAGATAATTATATTATAGCAGTTGTCAACAACTAATTTTGAAGAATATACATTGAAAAAATTAAAGAAAATGAAAATCATGGAGAATATTCTTCGCTACGATAGAGTGATACTCGGGGACTAGACTTTGACCATTAATTGAATCTTTAAAGCTTAACATTATCAAATGTTGAATCCTTATAATTTATAAATACTGATCGTTACCATATTTCTCAAAGTTGAAACTTTAAGAGAGAGACTTAGATATAAAGTGGTCAATCATCATGATTTCCCGCTGTAAGTATTTTTCTGCTAATACCCATATATTTCTGCTGATTTTCATGCTTTTCGTGCATAATTCTTCCATTTTTACGATTAATGGTTATTTATGTATCTGAATTTGTCAATAATTCTGGGTTTTCATTCCTTTATACTATATCTTTGATTAATTTGATTGTGTTGGTTGGATTTTTTTGTTTTTTGGTTGTGCATATATCATATCGAATCAAAGTGTTCGTCTTGTGTTTAGTTGTTTTAGTATTTAAATTTTATTAAAGAAGTTTGAGTAATATTCTTCCATTCTTTTTTGTTAAATATTTCTCCAATTTGCCAAGTTTCTAGCTTTTTTTTCTTCTTATTTTTTGGTTACAGGTTTGTTTGAATTTATTTCATCTAATCTGCAATTCAACGAATACTTGTGTTATTGTTGAATTCGTTCAGATTTTAGAAGGGTTTTTTTTCTTCACAAATTGAACAAAAATGGGAATTAAGAATGGTTGGAAATTTGACAGTCCTCCACCTAATGCTATAATAGTATAATGTCCTGTGAAACATGTCAAAATGTCCAAACAATTTCATAACATGCATTTGAAACATTGAAGAACATAGTTCTGAACTTATTGTCAAGTGTCTCAAGGCTGTATTTCCGGAGAAATGACAACGTACTATGTGATATTTCTGTTCATTACTCATTGATCTTGAGCTGTCGGCGAATCTGTGACTTGGAATTTTGATGTACTTGAGTTTCGGTCCCTTTTACTCGTCGAATACTTAACCGAACTAAAACCATTTTCAGTACTTGATACTAAAGAATTGATCTTGATTGAATTTTTGTGTTGGTGATGTATTCATGTGAGTGTTGCGGATCATCTGAGAATTTTCTAAATGCATTTTTGCAGGTGTTGTCCCTTTTACACTTCTATTACTCTTTGTAAGCTGTAGTGCTCGACCTTTATATGAGCTCCCTAGCAAACAACATAACCAGCCCTTGCAAACTTTACGCCCATATAATGTTGCACATCGAGGTTCCAATGGAGAGTTTCCAGAAGAAACTGCTCCAGCATACCGGGTGTGTTTGGAATCTTTGGATTATCTATTTCTAGGAAAATTTCATGTGCTTTTGGCTGGGTTCTATGTGTATGATTACTGATTTGTGGAAATACTTATTTACCATTTGTATCTGTGTACATGAATCATGCATTAAGCATTCATAAATGTTATCTTCACATTTCATGTTGTCTGTCGTGGAGCAGACCATAACACCAAGTTATTTACCTCTTCTGCAACAAAAATTCTCCTCTGTTTATATGTATTCCGAGTTATCACTTATTACTTTTAGCTGAACTGATTTGCAGCTGAAACAAGATCATAATTTTATGAATTCCAAATATTTCCTTGGGCTTTTAGTTTGATTGGTAATATTTAGGGTTTTTGTTCTCGTTTCATGGATATGGTATATGAATATTTAATTTTAACATGCTTTAATGAGATATGGGGCTTAAATGTTGTCATTGGCAGAGAGCTATAGAAGAAGGTGCAGACTTTATAGAAACAGACATCACAGCCACAAAGGATGGTGTGCTTATATGTTTTCATGATGCTTTTCTTGATGATACCACCGATGTTGTGGACCATAAGGAGTTTGCTGATCGCAAAAGAACTTATGAGTTCGAAGGAGCAAACACCACTGGATTTTTTGCTGGTATGATGTCTCAACCATATTGGAGTCTTTTCTTCATTTTGTTGTTTTAGAAGTTGATGTCAACTTTGTTGTGATTGATAGTCTTGCTGAAATATTCTTTGACCATGTGTAGTTGATTTTACATGGAAAGAACTTCAAACTTTGAGAACAAAGCAAAGGTGTCCATTCAGGGATCAACAATATAATGGTAAGTTTGAACTCCAAGAATCACAACTGCACTTCTCATTTGTTCAGTGCTCTCAAGTGCTCTAATAAAAGCATATTGGTTTTTAAAACTGGATAGTTTTCACTAAATTCTATTTAGGAAAATTCCCGATCATTATTTTTCACTAAATTCTATTGAATTATAGGAAAATTCCCAATCATTACTTTTGAGGAGTACATCACCATTGCTTTGGATGCACCAAGAATTATTGGGATTTATCCAGAGATGAAAAGCCCCGTATTTATCAACAAACATGTAAGTACATTACTCATATTGTCTATCGCTGTAGTCTGACTTGGGATTTTCATTACCAGGATTTGAACAGCCTGAATTCGTAATGGTCACGAATACTAGTGATGGGAATAACAGGATACCGGAAAATTTTACCACCCATGTTGGGAGCCTTTCAATCTGTCAGCTGGCCATTTTTTATTTATGTTTTTTGATAGAGCAGATTTTTTTGTAATAAGAAATTAGGTCTACTATTTCTAAAGCAGTTTTCCTATTTCAGGGTCTATCTTTGAAGGGCGTGGTTCACATGGGTGGGGTTTGTAGTTAGGAGAACAACAGTTACAACAACTTGTGAAGTATATTTCGGAGTTTCTGACAGCAAAGACTTGTATCCATATGCCTATTTGTACAGCATCTGGTCTCTTGGAACACTTGGGATGTTTTATGGTGTTGATATATTGGTCTTATCATCTTTTTTCCCTATTTCTGTGTTTCTCAAACTCTTCATCTCACCTAAAGTACTCGTATTGGATTCTTAACACTCCAACCTGGCTGTGGTATGTACAGCTCTGTGTTTAGGACCAAAAACATGGAAAGTATGAGTACATAGGTCTGTTTTGATTTTTCTAGTTATGAGTACATAGGTCAGTTTTTATTTTACTTTGCTCCCAAGGGTCTGATTAAACATCACATATACGTACACCTGTTAGTATTTGACAAGCATTATGAACAAAAGTTCTATATCTTGGGGTTATATATTCAGCTCACATGATGCCTTGACTTGATTGATTTGCAAATACCGGAATTGTTAATTTTTCTACAAATTGCTTAACTTGTAATGTTTTTCTTTGTACAAACAATGATAATCATCCTCTTGTTTGGTTGTGTTCTGCAGGTACAGTGGCCTAATGGCAAGAAGTATGAGGATATATTTGTGGAGACCCTAAAAAAGTATGGTTATAAAGGTTCATATTTGTCAAAGGATTGGTTGAAACAGCCTTGTTTTATCCAATCATTTGCTCCAACTTCAATAGTGCATGTATCAAATCAGACAGATCTGCCCAAAATCTTTTTGATTGATGATGTAACTGTGATAACTCAAGATACCAATCAGGTCAAATGCTCCTCTTTCTCTCTTTCAGAAACACCATACAGTAGTACAAAGTAATATTTTATTCTTCTTGTACTGGTTTTTATGAGAAGATGATATGCAGACTTACTGGGAAATCACGTCAGATGCTTATTTGGACTACATAAAAAAGTACGTTGTTGGTATTGGACCCTGGAAAGACACTCTAGTTCCAGCAGTGAATAATTATTTGCAAGAACCTTCGGATCTAGTTGCCAGAGCACATGCTCGTGACTTGCAGGTATCTATTACATTGTTTATTTTGTAGCAATTACTGTTAACTGTAAAGCTTTTGATTATGCTGTAAACTTTCTGGTGCTACTTGTAGTTAAGAAGTGAGATGACTATTTTATCGAGATATTAGCCACAGAACTAGATAGGTGGCGTGAAAATGTGTAGTTTTATTGAACTTCCTCTCACACTGAAAATTGCATTCGAAAAGTTAGATTGCCAAGTATACTAGGGTTGCATAATCTTTTTCTTCACAATCCTGTCCTCTGTACTTGCTAGTTTAGTATTCTTCTGAATTTTGTAGATCCTCTACTTGGTGATAAAGAACCTCAAAACACTTCTCTATGAGATACAAAAAGGTTTTTCTAGCTATAGTGATATGGATAATCTAGTATTTCCCGAAGATAGTATTAAGGTTAGACTTTATTTCCCCCAAAATAAAAAAGCATAGACTTTATGACATCTCTGTATTACTAAATGTTTAGGTTCTACTTTTTCCCTCTTATCCACAACTCATCCTCTAGCGGAATTGCTTGATTAGAGGATCCTTATGAGCTGTTCTATCAATCTCAGGTTCATCCTTATACCTACCGGAATGAGAACCGATATCTGCACTTTGACTTCCATCAAGATCCATACATTGAATATGATTTCTGGATAAACAAGATTGGAGTGGACGGCCTTTTCACAGATTTCACAGGCAGCCTTCACAACTATCAGGAATGGACCTCTCCTCTCTCCTCGAGTGTAGATACTGATGGCTACTCAACGTACCTGTTGCATAAGATTGCCAGAATGTTGAGAAAGTATGATTGATTGCTTCAATTACCTGTTCTTTTTGATGTCGAAGAGAACTATACAAATACAAATATAGTTGTAGTTTTCTCATAATGTTCTTCCTACCACTGCAATGAGTTGGACATGTGTTCAGTATCCAGCAAAGTTCCGTGATTTCCATCTATATAGACTCAATATATGATCTAAGAAAAGGCTACTAAAAATTCAGTATAAGATTTATGTTCCTTCATGGAGTTTCATACAATTGTGGCACATAGAAAATATGAGCAATAAATAGTTTGCTCAAGTTTCCGTCTAAAAGGCTGTCAATTATACCATTGTTTTGGTTTTACTAATATTTTATATCAATTTGATGAAAGGTGGCAAATAATATCCACCTAGAGTTTTCCATCATGTAATTACCGAATTCTCCTGGATATTGAATTCCCAGGACTCCACTTATTATGTAAATATACATATAAAAGCCATGCCAATCTTGGAAGTCTCTCATCTGAGATCTTGAACAAATTGTGCTAAAAGCAGCAGTCCGTTAAGCAAGCATTTTCATTTGATGATCGCCAAGCAAGTCGTGTGATACAAGGTTAACACCAACCCAAATTTCAATGGACAAACAAAAAGGAAATTTTATGAGGTGATATTTCTTCATTTATAACAAGGAGAGCATTCGTTCTGCATAATGCTCGGAGCTTGAATATAGGGAAAAATCCAACCCACTGCTTCCCCTTTTTGTCTAATAAGTTGTGGATAGTGAAGTGAAGATTTCACTCAAGTTTTACTTCTAGTTCTTTCCTTGGCGGATCCAGTTGCAAGTAGAAGAAAGGCTCTGTTGGCTCCTCCCTGCAAAATAAAAATAAAAAATAAAAAAAAGCAAAGCATCACGAGACAAGCTCAATGTACTTCAATTTTTTGGGACTGAGAGGCAATTGCTAGAAGAATGTCAGAAACTGTTTAATATAGGAAGTAGTCGACAATAGACCTACCCTGGTTTTGAGCGCATGCATCGATAGAAAAGCTTGAAAGGCCCTGGAACAGTTTTAAAAGGGTTCCCTTCAAAACAAGCCTACAATAGTCGAAGAACTAGTTAAAAACTATCAGGGAAGATATCCATATTGCTCATATTGAACTTTTCAACATGTAACACCCACAACCTCAATAGTTAGAGAAATAATTTCAGTGCACATATCTTCATGACACTGCTAAGTACTTTTGTCAACCAGTTGTTTAATCACAGCATTATCAATAGATCAAAATAGTAAATCCTTTTGCTCTTAACTGGAAAAGGCTTAAAATTTACAGCAAAACTTCTAGAACCAGTATCAGTAGGCTCTTCAGGGCAGAAAGAATACAGAAAAATACTGCCAAAATAAGATTGGATTGGATTAGAAACAGAAATACTCGAGCCAACTCAATTGTGACAAATGTCAAACCCTGCTACTAAGTTTGACTAAAAGATTTAGAGCTTAACCTATCGTTCTCATAGGTAAAAGAAAACCTCCTAATAAAAAAAAATGCTTTTGAACGTGTGAACCCAGTACAAAATCAATATATACTCAACTTACTTATAGCAGTTCATCCCCACCATGTTTCATTCTGAGTAAGTTTTTTAAACCCAAAAGGAGCTATCCAATATAGATGTGGACTGAAACCCAGGTCTTAAGTGTTCAACTCACGAAGGAGCTCAACTCCTGGATCTGAAACAGAGTTCTGAACTAGTGTTTCCTAGGAAAATAAATGAGATCAAACTTTTACATGGTCTGCTAAGATGTGGAATTTTTGGCATCATGCACCCACAATTAATGATGACTTCAAAGTATGGCTCAAGTCTAACCGTTTACTCGCCACCCCTTCTATTAACAGTATCCCTTGGAATGTCGAGTTTATTTTTGCCTTATGGCACATTTGGAAAAGGAGGAATGCATGGACATTTAAAGCCACAAACATATATCCTTATTCCTTAATCAATTAAGAAAAATGTATCATTTTGGCCTTTTTGGGCAGCTACTAAGTGGTTTTACACTCAAAATCAGAGGTCAAAATCAAAACCAACTTTGTCTAACCCCTGGTGAGCATCACCAAGTAATGTTCTGAAAACTAATGTTGAAGCCTCATTTCCTTATGGCAAAAAAGACGTTTTAGTTGCAGGTATTAGCAGAAACAAGAAGGGTGACTGGAGAGGAGGGTTCATCATTAGACCTAGTCCACCGACCCCCTTGAAGCTGAGGTGACAGCAATTTGTAAAGGAATGGGTTGTATAAAACATTAAAATTGGCCCAATTGTTTGCAGGTCTCTGACTGCAAACAAGCTATAAAATTTGTCAGCATGCCAGGAAAAGTTCAATCAACTAACAGATATGATATTCAATTGCACGGAATTCATTGCAGCTTACCAGGAACATCAACTGCATTTGAAGGCAGAGACTTGACCGAGGTTGGAGATAGATTGGCTACGATAGGTAGAAAGTCTAACTTTTGTAATTCAGAGAAACATCGTCTAACCATCCTTCCCATGAAATCCATTAAACTTCTCATAGATGACATGAACTGAGCTAGTACTCACTCCTTGGTAATTCTATTCATCAACAATGCCATCAATATGTGTAATAACTCACAACTCTGGTCGACTAAAATTGTAGGTAAATTATGGACAAAAGTCATTATTTCTGTCACATTTGTGAAAATTAGGATGGGTTGGGTTATTCTAAGACTCTAACCTTACCTCTTACTTGTACCCAATAAAAATAAATATCTCCTTGTGCACCCAATACAAAACCAATATACACTTTTTCCAGCACCCCTAGAACTTTTCTGAAGCATGACAAGTTCAATCCCCATCATTTCTCAACCTTTAGATAAATTTTCAAAACCTGAAGGATCTATCTAGCATAGATGCCGCTTACAACCAGTGGTCAACTCCTGTTTCTGAAACAAAAATTCTAAACTTTTGTTGCCAGGAAAACAAAAAAATTTTCCCAGGTAACTATTAAACTATATACAGATGACTTTCTGTTAAAACTACAAGTAATCCTTTTGTAATGCTACCTTATATTTCCCAAATGATGTTTCCGAATATCTATCATTGCAGGATATTTCATTATATCCCAAATGATGTTTCCGGATATAAAAATTTCATTATATCCACGTATTTCCAATTTCCTCTACTCAATAACTTAGTCAACCTCCCCATACCAACACAGGCACAAAAATTGCATCCCACTTGATTCTCAATTTTGTCTAAGATCAATCATCAATTTCAAATCCCCAAAATCATAAAAAACCATTAAAAAAAAACCACACATTAAATTTCAAATGGCTAAGAACTTACACATTTTCACTATCCCACTATATAAGTATCCCCACATAATTCAAGATCAATATGAAAACTGAGAGAAGTAGAACTATGAAAGTTGGCCATAACAAAACTGGAGAGATATATATGATTGAATATGCTGTTTATTATTTTTGTATTGGTAAAAGAAAACTAAGATTTACATGATTTAAATAGTGGCCTGAAATTTTGGATGACCTATACTTGGGGAAAGTCGGATAGGAGTATGATTCAAATCTAGTGTTCCTGAACATGATTTATTAGATCAACACATCACTAAAAATGATCACCTTAACCTTACAACCACATTCACTAATCATGGTTCACTATCAAGTAACAAAAACAAAAACAATTTTCAGCAGCTAGGTTAACTAAGGCCAGTGAACAAGGGGGACCATAACAATTCCATATCCATAATCAATTTGAACAACATACCTCCTGTCCATAAACTATAATCAATCCACATCCTCATAGAATCATTGAGAAGCTCTTCCAAATCTATAGTTCATCGTGAATTCTAACTACTTTCCCTAATTTTCACTCTTTCCAATCAAAATGTTAGCAAGAGCCTCTTCGAGGGAGAACTCACATGTTTTCCCCTAATTTTCACCCTTTGGCAATCAATACATTACAAAGAGCCTCCTCATGTGAGAACAAGGTACACCCTCAGAACATCTCTTAACCTAATATTACGAAGTCCACAAAACAAAACAAAAACACCCAAAAGCCCAACATTCCTTGGTACTCATATTCATCGACGACGCCATCAATACAAATAATACCTGTAACTTTAATCGACTTAATGCACGCACAATAGGTTCCTCTTTCCTAAGGAAGCCTTCATAATATTGTAGAACAAAGCGAAGAAAACGAAATTCCTCAAAACCACACCTCAGAACATCTATTACCCACAAGGCCACAACTATCAAGTCCAAAAAACAAAACAAAACAAAAAAAAAAACCCTGAAGCCTAACATTCCTTGGTACTTTCCATTCATTACCAATGCTATCATTACGAGTATACCCGTAATTTTTATCAACTTGAAATGCAGGCTAATTAGGTTCCCCTCTAGTGAGGAGGCCTGAGGCCTTCGTAATACACCGCGACTTTTACTTAACCCCCCTTCCCTCCTCTCTCTCTCTCTCTCTCTCCTGCAAATGATAAGAAAATCAAACAACAATCAATGGAAGCCACCCTAAAAGATGAGACCATTTACTGAACAACACAAGAACACCATCTCCAGAATCAGTCAGAAATTCACTCCGAATCTTAAAATCAACTACTTCAAAACCCTAATTTGCATCAATCCAAGTGAACGAACACCCTAATTGGCAGCAGTAGCATCAATCAACGCATCAAAATTGACACGGATAGAGGTCGAATTTGCAATGAGTAAAATGTAAGAAAGACTTCGTAGCTGTTGACTTACTAATACTTGATGAGCTAAGCTTAGGGTTTTGAAAATGTGGGAAGAGAACGCAACAATGTGTGAGAGAGGAGAGAGTGAGAGAGACCTGGACGACATCCTCGGCGCGATCGTTGCAGCGATGGGGAGTGGGTTGGGGATGATTGCCCTCAGATACGCCCCATGGACTCTCTCGCCGCCGTACCGGCGACGGTGATGGTGGTGCTGCCGGTGGCGATTGATCACTCGTACTCATTTCACGCTTGAAGGAACAATTTTAGTCAGGACTCGGAAGAGTTATTCGGCTATCAAATGAATTTTTTTGTAGTCGATCAATTTACCATAGTAATACATCGACTTTCACGTTTTCAAGCTCATATTTAATTATATTTACTCCCTCTATTCCTAATAAAAAATATCATTTAACGATTTTTTATGAAAGTTTTTTAGTCAAAATGAACAAAAAGAGTATTTTATTATTGTAAAGTCAAAGTTAGTATAGGGAAAGCAAACCTCTAGTTCTCGACTTAATATACAAGGAAAGTAGAAACAATGAACACTTTACATGAAATTCCAATTCAATTCTAAATCATTATATTCGATTTAGGATAAATGGAGAAAAAATGTAGAATTAATTCACAAAATTGAAATTGCATTATACATATATTTAAGATACAATAATGACTACTATATAAAAAATAAATTATGACAATAACAACAACAAAAATCTCATTTGTATGCATAACAAACTAAAAACATAGTGGTGCGAAAATATTATACTAATGTTGGACATGATAAATATCACACATATTTTCCTCTAACTTTTATATATAAAAGTTAAAATAAGAATGATACTTAAAATAAGAAGGATGAGAAGATATTTTGGCTCTTCATCTCCTAAATCCAACTGATGATATTTTATATACTTATAATGACCTTTTTTTTAACTCATAGTGACCAAATAATATTTTTCACTTATAATGACTCTTTTTATTGTTATAGTTACTCTTTTTATTATTATAGTGACCATTTTTTATTATTATAGTAACCATTTTTTCTACGTGTAATCTATAGCGTTGGATCTTACCATGTGAATGGCTAAGATCTATTCTTATTATTCTTATTTTAAGCACCCTTCTCATTAAATCCCTCCCCCATATATATATATATATATATATATATATATATATATATATATATATATATATATATATATATATATATATATATATATATATATATATATATATATATATATATATATATATATATATATATATATATATATATATATATATATATATAAGTTAAAATAAGAAGGATACTTAAAATGAGAAGGATGAGAAGGCATCTTGGCTTTTCATCTCCTAAATCCAACGGATGATATTTTATTTACTCATAGTGACCATTTTTTAACTTATAGTGACCAAATAATTTTTTTCACTTATAATGACTCTTTTTATTATTATAGTTACTATTTTTATTATTATAATGATCATTTTTAATTATTATAGTAATCATTTTTTTACATGAAATATCTAGCGTTGGATCTTATCATTTGAATGGCTAAGATCTCTTCTTATTCTTCTTATTTTAAGCACTCTTCTCATTGGATCCCTCTCCTATATATATATATATATATATATATATATATATATATATATATATATATATATATATATATATATATATATATATATATATATAGGTAAAAGTTAAAATAAGAAGGGTACTTAAAATGAGAAGGATGAGAAGGCATCTTGACTCTTCATCTCCTAAATCTAACGGATGATATTTTATCTACTCATAGTGACCCTTTTTTAACTCATAGTGACCAAATAATTTTTTTCACTTATAATTACTCTTTTTACTATTATAATTACTCTTTTTTATTATTATAGTGACTACTTTTTATTGTTATAGTAAACATTTTGTTTTAATGAAAACGAGCTAATTCATTCATCAAGAGACAAAACGTCCGTAAGTTAAGTAATACATAACTGACGAATAATGACTTTTCCAAATTTCACGAATTTATTGAATTGGAATGAGAGCTTGAGTGGAGATTGGAGAAATAGAACTAGTGAAGTAGTAATCAACATTCTATGGAGATTATTGGGGGCATCTTGAATGTGATATAAATATTTTTTTTTAAATCTACCACGTATTATTTTGGTTCAAGAGAATATATTAATTAAAACCTTATTTTTATAGAGTATTATTTTATATTTTTCTATTAAATATTATTGCAATATATGCTAAGAATTTTGGAGCTTTTGAGGAGAATCATTAGGCTAAGAATAATAATATTGTTGAAATATACAATTGTGAACTAGTATTTGTAGATAAAAAAATAATAATAGGTAATCACACTATTTACTAGCATTATTAAAAAGGGTACCTAATATATTTATGCACCACGTGGCACTCTCCTATCTTGCAAATGTTTGATTTCATTTCAAGCTCTCCTTCAAAAATATTGTTGTTACGGTGATTGGACATGTGACCTTTGATTTGGATAGTGGAAATTTAAACACCAATTTAACATGATGTAGCTGTTTAATATTAAAAATATAAAGATAAAGAAATTTTCACTATATACTAAAAATCACTTGAAAAGTACGGAGCACTTGTACATCAAACACAGTATAGTTGTAACACCCCCAAATTACTAATATAATAATAATAATGATAGTAATTTTAGTAACTTAAGGGTATTATCGCCACGTGTCACCACGCTTCGGCTGTGCTAACTAATTACTATATTGCAGCGGAAGAAAAACTCGATTTATTTATTAACAAGAATTATAATTTTCATTATCCAAAGGTACAAAAGTTGATTAAGAAAAATTATAAAACTCCTAACTAGTATGTGCTCCTTGATGTAATGCTCCCATGCACATTTATTCCTGCAAACCTACTCACCATAAATGATAAGTAGGGCGAACCAAAACAAATAGAAAAATACGTATCAGTGTAAAAACACTGTGTACGTATACATGCTAAAAGAAATACTTTGACTTTTAAATTCCTTTATTTCAAACTTGCCTTCTTAATAAACTTCAAACCTTCCTTTATAATAATCCAATACAAATGGAATTATTAAAACACTTAATAAAAACAATTTCCTCTTCTTATATCCCCTCCTTGATCCTAAGTGTGCACACCCCCCAAGTTAGTTATACCATCACGGATCTATCCTTGGAATTTCCTTTTATTTGCCAACAAGTGGACTTTGAAGCATGAACCCTTCTTGATTATAATAATAATAACTCTTCTTTTATAACTCCTTTAAATACAAATACCTTGCTTTAATTATTAAAGCTCATTGAAAATTAATAAATCTCAAATGTCATTCGGCCCTTTTGAAATATGATACATATTAAATAAAATAAGGTAAATGTATATCACCCTTTTTTTTTTTTGTTAACGGAATTTCAAATAAATAACCATATATAAATATATATTTAAAAATATCTCAAAACAATATAATTCACAAAATATAATATTCAATTGCACATAAAATTATTTAACACATATATGTACCTTAAATTGTAGTACTTTCTAGCAACTCTTTACTAAACTTCAAGTTGATCCTCCTATCAATTTAAGATAAACTAATCAATACAATGCAACATAATAATTATGCATATAATATTGAAACTTTGATTAAGTTTAGAAATAGTTTTAAGAATTAAACAGTTTGCAAAATAATTAAAACAATTAAATAGTTAGGAAAATAGGATGCTCACGGAGGCTGGTGGTTGTTGGTGGTACAAGATGACCGAAGAGATGCAGAGAGTGGCTTGAGAAAGAGAGAGAAAGTTTGAGAAAATGAGAAAGGGTTTAATGATTTTTGTGTGAAAAATTAGGTGAGATTTAAGGGTCTATTTATAGTAGAAATTAGGATAAATTTTAGTATTTTAAAACACTAAAAGATAAATATGAATTTAAATTGATAATTATCCTCAAAATTTCAGAAAAATATTTTAATTATAAAATAATTAAATTATTAAATAATTTAACCAATTAAAATTATTTAATTGAAAATAAACCAATTAGAGTTAGTTAAAAAAAGATAAAATTTTATAATAATAATTTTTTTTAGAAATATAAATCATAGAAAAAGGATAGGATAAGGATAGAATTTATTATTTATTTTTTTGAAAATCTATTATTTTTAATTTAAAATTATCTTTTCAACTAAAATTATCCTTTAAATTAGGATTAAATATATATAATAATAATTTTTTTTTAAATTCTAATCATGGTAGCTGGCCATGATTAGATATGGTCGAAATTTTTATTTTTAAATATATATATATTTATATATATTTTCTTTGGTAAATATATCAAATTTTCAACATTATCCATTTTAAATTAAAAATAATCTTTATAAATATATTAAACTATATTTTTTTGTTAAGAATAATAATTTAAAAGCTTCTAGAATATTCTATAATAAAAGTGGATACTTCGGATATTTTTGGGATATTTTAGAGGGCTTTTTGAGAATTTTAATTGAATAATTGAGAAATTAAATATTTATTTATAAAATTAAATAATTTTATTAATAAATTTATAAAATAAATATATAAATGAAGTTCCATAATTATAATTGGTGCCAAAATAATTTTAAATTATTTATTTTTATACTAAAATATTCTTAATATAATGTCTAAAATATGGGGTATTACAATAGCATATAATAATATAAGTATTTCTACTCAGTTCATGATTTATATTACAAATTATTGTGACTTTTTTAACCTAGTGTATCACCAAAAACACTCACTAGTTAGATCATATCATTAAAAAGCCAGAAGATATTACAATCATTATAACCTCCAATTCACTATGTACAAGGTCTCTTAACTAACTATAACCAAATTCGAGAGATAAAACTAGAATATTCGATCTTATTTTTGGTTGACACCTAAATCTATGGACCATATAATTGATAAGAATATTGCAAATGATGGTGTATATCTTTATATGTTATATGTCAAAGTTTGTATAATTGCACATATATGCCATAGATAATGAAGCAGAAAATTGATTGTGTATGAATAATTACCTTACAAGATGAAGATGGATACTTGACATACACCTAAGATGGTTGGTACAAGCACAAGTTAAGATACTATAACATTAAGATAATTTTTCATGATAATGATATAAGATAGAAATGTGAATATGACACATAGGTAAAAGGTGAGAGCTTGATTTGCTGATTTGATAATACTAGCTTTATCAATATTTTTTCATTAAGGCCTTTGAGAAAGATATACAGTAGAACTATAATATGAAAGATCTCTTTGCATTTTTTTATTTATTTGAGACATTAAATAATCATGTTATATTATTTTTATAGGCTGAAATGTTTTCTTGAACCATTATTTTGGATGCAAATGTAGTATAGGTACCAACAATATATTCATATACTCCTTTATAAAATTTATTTAATTTATATTATAATAAATAATATTGTTAGTTATATAATAAATATTTTGTATCTTTAAACTCTTAAAAATTTCTCGCGCATTTACACGAGCATATATAGGTAGTTCACTTGATAAGTCCATATTCTATTCACCTTAAAAAAATTTCGTTAATTAATAAAAAAAAATTTATCACTAAAAATAAGTTTTATTTGCACTTTTTGATTGAAGAGAATTATAATTAATGAAAAGAAAAGAAAGATACTAAAATGATTTTTCCATGTTAATTTGGATCTAAAAATGACAAAGGCAATGAGAGGAAAGAAAGAGAAATGATAGGAAAGCCCTCTTCACAAATTTTCATGCACTTTCCTTCTCTCAAAATTGGATAAATAGATAAATTGGGAGGAAAGCTAATATTAATGTTAAATTCTTCATTTTCCTTCCTTTCCCTTAAACCAAATGTTGGAATATAAAACTTATTTTCTTTCACTTCTTTTCCTTTACTAATTTTGTAGCAAGAAATTTTTAATAAAAATCAATTTTAGACTACAGAAATTAGTAGACTTATGTATAAAAATAATAATAAGAAAATTATTTTCAATTGAAGAGTTTTAATTAGTAAAAAAAATTAATTTTGATTTACTAAAATTCATGTGAATCAAAGAAGGCCTAAATTGTATGAAATAAAAATAGAGTAGTGTTAATTTATTAAAGAACAAAACAATATCATATGCTACAATATCTTTTAAAGAATCCAAATAACCACCAACCTATACTTTAGTACTAGGTTCATAAGGGTCAAATGATGAGCAACTCAATTACCACTCCTCCAAACATGCATGACTCACCTAGTAATAAAATGTGGGGTAATTTGTCAATTATTACCTAGAAAATTTACTATTTTATAAATTGCTACCTATTATTTCCAATGTGGGGTAATCAATGCAAATGACTCACAAGTTGATTTAAAAAAAATTGAATGTATTTTTATTACAAGTTTGATTATCGATGGTAATTCACCCGACGAAAAATCCTAAATCCGCCATTGATTACATTAATAAAACTATCCACTAAACTACTATAACAAAGTTGGTAACATATTTGAAGGAATCTAAGTCAATATACTATAAACTGTTTTAAAATTGTTAAATGAGCTCCAAAGTTAAGAGTATAGGTTATCATAAGTTCATAACAAATCTTCTTTGGTGTATCGGAAATTGCTAACACAATGATGTAGACGACTATACGGATATGAATAGGTATCTTTTATATTTTCCCACTCACATACTCTTAGGGGTGTCAAATCGGGTCAACGGGTTGGTTCTGGGTTAACCCATTGCGGATCGGTTCTTATCGGGTCAATTTTTCCTATCGGGTCGGTTCGGGTTCGGGTCGGGTCATTATCGGGTCGCGTTAAATCGGTTATTTGGCTGGTCGGGTTCGGGTCGGGTTGTATTCAGTTCAGGTCAGTGTCGGTTCGGGTCAAGGTTGGTTCGGGTTGTATTCAGTTCGGGTCAAGGTCGGTTCGGGTACAATCGGGTCGGTTCCTGAACGGGTTATAGCGGGTTATTTCGGATTTGGGTCAAGGTCGGGTCGGTTCCTGGACGGGTTATATCGGGTTATTTTGGATTCGAGTAAAGGTCGGTTCTGGTAAAATCGGATCGGTTCCTGAATGGGTTAAGCGGGTTATTTCGGGTTTGGGTCAAGGTCGGTTCCGGTAAAATCGGATCGGTTCCTGAATGGGTTATAGCGGGTTATTTCGGGTTCGGGTTAAGGTCGGTTCTGGTAAAATCAGATCGATTCCTGAACAGGTTATAGCGGATTATTTCGGGTCAAGGTCGGTTTTGTCATTTTGATAAATCGAACAATGATGATGGTATTATCCTATCAAACTAGTCTATAACATACGATATTAAGTTTATATTTACATAAAAACTTATAATATGTTTACTTTAAATCGACAATGACAAGTTCGTATAAGTGAACTAAGTTAAATCATATTAATATAGACTAGTTCAAATAAATTGTATGGGTTTAAGTCAAATATGATCTCAAATAAATTATGACACATTTGACAATGACTAAATGAGTTTTGTATTTCACTATTTCATGACTGATTTTAGTTAGTGACTTATGAAAAGCTGAAAAATGTTGGTAGAGTTACAAATGCAGAAATGCGTAATCATTTGTTAATAAATACTTATAAAGTTATAAGCTATAACTTATAATTAAGTTTATAACAGAAGATGTGAAGTCAATACGTAAGTCGCAATATAGAAACATAACATAGTTACAAGTTCCAACTTTACAAACTGTAATTAAAATAACTCAAAGATTACATTTTAAAAATATGTTTGCGATTAAGTTAGAGTTAATAATTTTCAAAAAAAAAAATAAAGTTAATACGTTTATACATGGAATCTACGCAATCTCTATCAAACGACAACCATTAATGTATTGTATTTCATATGACAGAAGTCCATAATAATGTATTGGTGAAGAGCTCCAACGAGTATGGTGACTACGAGGATGATAACTGTGAGATTTGTATTGGTGAAGAGCCCCAATGACGTGTGCAATGAGATATCTCTACTTTCAAGATGTCTATGCCAAGCGAGCTAACTAATCATTTGATTTAAGTGTACTCTTTTTTTTGTTTGAAAACATTCAACCATTATAAGAATGACATTTATACAAAAAAATGTGTTGTCTTCCCTTGTAATGTGGGTTTGTTGTTTTTTTTTTGCTCCCTTTTGTAATTGGCAAAGTTTTATATATGGAATGTCTTTGGGAGTAAGCTTTTATTATATCTTTGTTTTACCTTTTTTAATTAATTTGATAGTTGAAATACTCCCAAAAAAATTTACCTCCATACATTGATTAAAATAGTGTATATAATAAGCCTATGTACTCACTATTTAACTGTCAAATATTTTAAAATAATAAAAGATTATATGAAAACGATCATATATTCATATATAAACGATCATATATTCACGTATAGATTATATGTTTAGCAACTTAACATATAAACGATCATATATTCACATTGGTATAAATAGAGGAATTATATGAAAATTATATATTAGTTTTTTTATTTAATGTTATATTATAAATAAATATACTTATTAAATAATTAAATTAATTAAAATGTTTGGTTGTAAAGTTATTACATATTAGGTAAAAAACAGGTCTGTCAAGATTAGGTATTCACGTATATTCAGATTATTAACACATTCAGTGAATTCAGGTAATAAATTGTTATAAATCGGGTTATATCGGTTATGTGTCGGTTCCAATCAGTTTCGGATTCTTTTCGGGTCGGGTCCGTAACGGATCGTTATCTTAACGGGTCGGGTCTGTAACGGGTCGGGTTCCTAACGGGTCGGACACGGATCGGGTTCGGGTCTTCGAATGTCGGGTCAAATCGGTTTCGGGTTAACTTCAGGTCGGGTTGAGTCGGTTTTCGGGTCTCACTTTTTGAGTCATAATCAGGTCGGGTCCGGATCGGTTTCGGGTAATTTATCGGGTCGGTTTTTATTCTGACAGCTCTACGTGCTTTGCACATAACATGTAAATATTTTGTATTGCGAGAATGTGCTCGTTACTCGTAAGCGGGTTTGGTGCATACAGGAACCTTCAAGCCTACGCTTAACAACTAACAAGCATATAGTTGACTTCAAAAAGTATATCAAGTATACAACTGTACAAGCAACCGACTTTTGCTTTAGGAGGCTAAAGTGATAGTACAAAAGTCAAACCTTGGAGAGGTTCAGAACGGAGCTTGCCATGTCTTCGTTCTGTAAGTATCAAACAACCCACATCTGCAGCCTTTTCTATACTTAATATATATGTTGGTATATTTTTGCATTCTCTAAATGCTCCTCATTTCTTGGGTTTTTCCTGCTATTATGTTCAGTACCTTGCTTCAAACCAATCAACAGCTTTAGAAAATTTTTATATAGTTTCAATCAATCTCCAATTTGAGCAATGGGATGGATCGTTATTTAAGTTCCTAACATGCCATTATTGTAAAGTTATGTAGTTGGGAATCTTGGGATTTTCTTGAAATGAAGATTTTATTAAACGATGAAATTGAATAATGATGTTCTCATATATGAAAGATGGGGGTTTATGTATGTTAATTCATGGAATTTCTAGATTCTTGTTTGAATAATTAATTTTATTTTATTTATTAATGCATATCATTCATAATAACAGTTTGGTTCAGTGTATTATAAAATTGCATCAGATTTTGTAGTTCTTTCTTTATCTCTGGTAAAATTTGTGGAGGAGTTGACTCACAGATAAAGGTTATAAATTTCGATGTATTATTAGGCATTTGTATTTGGACTTTAGTATTGGAAAAGTCTCAGAGTATTCTAAACAAGATTGACATGATTGCTGCTATAAGCTTTGTCCAAGTGAAATCTGAAGTTCACAGCCTCTAATCCCAGCAGTGGTACAGTATATATAAGTTTCTTGGGTTGGGGTTGGTTCAGGTTGATTTGGCTTGAGTTGTATTTGAAAGGTGAGTGATTCGGTTCAGGTTTAGTTCTAGTTGGGTCAAGCTGTCAAGAGTCATGTTTGGATCAGTTTTTGTCATTCATTACAAGATTTAGCTTGAAATGGGTTACTACTGGGTTGGGTTAGAATGTAGTCATCTGATTTCTTGTACAATTTAGGCATGGATTTTTTTAGTTCTGGCATGTAATTTGAGCTGGATCAGTTTTGCTAGTTCTAACTAGTAGCTAGTCCTCAAATCTGTACCCAACAAACATCTTATGCGATGCACGTTGACCTTTTATTTTAAAGGTGACACATGCTTGGTTCCAAAGTCAATCTCTTATTCTCCCTAAGAAATATTATGATCCAAACTAGCTTGCCATAATTCTTTAAAGTACAGCACTATCCGGAAGCTTATAATGTCATTTTACAAGGTTCCACCTTCCACCTGGCTAATTATATATACTCTGTATTTTTTTGGTTTTCCTTGATTTTCATCTACATTATATTTGTCCATTTGAGGGAGTAAAGAAAGTGAAGAGTTGAAAATAACATTGTTGTCCCAAAAAAATTGTAGGTACCATCCTATTCTCTCTTCTGTTATCCTTTGTTTGCTGTAGTGCTAGACGTAGTTATCTGTTTCCCGGCATAGAACATGATGGTCGAAAGCAGCCTTTGCAGACTTCACGTCCATACAACATTGCACATCGAGGTTCTAATGGAGAATATCCCGAGGAAACTGCAGCTGCATATCTGGTGTGTCCAAGTTTTATGGTTCCAGGGAATAAATTTCATACTTTTGTCATCTCATATTGTATAATTATTACTGTGAGTCTGGGACAACTACCAGTTTCATTTAGAGACTTACATGTTTGCATCACCATATATGATATATTTATGATGTTGATTTCCTTTTATTCTGAGTTGTATGACTGCTTCTTGAACTGTCTGTTACATATTCTAAACCAATTAAAATATGTTTGCACTCCTTGGGCATTAAAAAACTTGAAATCCGATTCTTTTGGCATACTTATTTACTTTTTGACAAGCTGCGACATTGATTTATTAGTAACCTATTACCTATAACTTCTGTAGTGCAAATCATTGTTCAACTTCTGTCTTTGAGGTGTTCTATAACTTAAGATTCTCACTTGTATATTCAGATTCTCAAATACATTTGAAATCTAAAATATATCTTTGTCTAAAGCCGCTAAACTTTTCAAGGAATCCTGATGTGTGACTTTGAAATGATGCATTCATATATCTCGAATCTTCTGGATTCTTGGAAATCTTATACACCCTTGTAGTGTCAAACTGTTGCTCATCTCGGAGATCATTTAAGGTCTTTTGCATTATTAATTTTATCTAATATTGGGTCATAAGCAGGGGCTAAACAGTTGTCCATTTTTGGCAGAGGGCTATAAAAGAAGGCGCAGACTTCATAGAAACAGACATCGGATCTTCCAAAGATGGTGTACTTGTATGTTTCCACGATGTAATTTTAGATTTAACTACAGATATTGCTGAGCACAATGAGTTCGCTGATCGCAAAAGCACCTATGATGTCCAAGGGTTTACTATTACTGGCTATTTCATTGGTGTGATGTTCTGCCACTCTACCATGTATCTCACCTTCATGCCCTGCTTTGTTAGAAGCAATGTGATCACGAGTTATAAATTACTGTTCTGTTTACATGTTAATTTTTTTAATGCAGTTGATTTTACATGGAAGGAACTTCAAACTTTGAGGGTTAAGCAGAGATTCTCGTTCAGGGATCAACAATACAATGGTGCGTGTGGTATTTAGATTTCTCTTTTTATGTTACAAGTGCTTCCTTTGTCTTCGTGCAAGTTGCCTTTCTTTGTCAATTTATTTTCAATACTTGTGCAATTGATTGTTGATACATCTGACTTTCTAATAGTTATTATTAATTAGCAATTTATTCTCTGCAATACAGGGAAATTTCCTCTTATATCCTTTGAAGAGTATATCTCTATTGCTCTTAATGCTTCCAGAGTCGTTGGGATATATCCAGAGATAAAGGACCCTGTATTTATTAACAAGCATGTAAGTTTTATCATGTACGGAGTCAGTCAGTTGGAATTCTTATTTCCTTTGCCAATTGCCACACTTCTGTTGCATAAATAGATAAATCACCTGTAAATACAGATACAAAACTTGCTATTCTTAAAGATATCCTGGTTGATGCCTTAAGTTGTGGCTTTCAGATGGGGGAGTAGAATGTGTAGGAGGAGATTTCAATTCTCATTTGTGGTGATACAATCATTGTTTTTAAAATTTCTAATAATCAATATTAGTGCCACCACTGATGAAAAATTTAAAGATCAATAGATTCCTTTTTCAGCTGACTGTGAGGTTCAGGATCAGACTCTTACTATTAGGGATATCCCTTGAAGAAGCACCTTTTGGGTCTAGTGTTTGATAGCTTTTTTTGAAGATAGGATTGGTCAACTTGTTAGAGGTCCTTATTATGCTCATTTAGTCATGTGTACCTAGCATCCGCTTGTATTTATTTTTCCTCTTTAAGATTCTCAAAAGTCTCCTTTAACAATGGTCAAGGGAAGAGACATGATCATGTAGTGAGCAGTGACCTTTCTGTAAATCTCAGAAAGAAGCAACTTGGTGAGATGAATAGATCATCTAACAAAGGAATTGTTTTGAACTTGGAAATCTGATTCTACTTTAAATGTAGTTGAAATTAATTCAGATCTTCAGAGAAATCAAGTGTATTCTTTGGTGGGTATTGAATACTCTTGTCCTATGGAATTCGTTCGAAGGGATTTTCTTTTCCTTGGGTCAGGTACTGGGTGGGATGATAAGTTACAATTCATAAGTCTATTCTGTTCATATACTTTTTCCTCAATTCTCTAGTTTTGGAAAATTCTTCACAACACATATTTTTGAATTGTATAGTTTTCCATTTTTCCTAGGTATTGAAATTTGTATGGACCGGTTTGGTCTGCTTTTGTAATTTCGTTCTTGTGAGGATCTCTTTAAGCTTCATATCGTGTTGGTTCTTGTCAGTAGGAGTGTGATAGCTAAAGACTACTGATAACTCAATACATTGATTGTTCTTAAGCATTTTTATCTTTGGTAAGATTGCTGTAGAATATGGAAGTTCAGCCGCATTGATATACTTAGGAATGGGTATAGGAATACCTGGAAACAGGATTTAATTGTCTTTTCAGTGATTAGAATGATGTCCATGTTGGAAGTTTTTGATATAAAAAGGGGAGTGTTAATGTGAGAGTCCCACATTGGTGGAGGGAAGTGGTTTTGCCTTCGTTATAAATTGTCATTTGCTAATACTACCTAGTTGAATACCTTGGAGGTGGGTGTTGTGCTGCACACACACATGCGCGCGTCGAGTTGGGTCGGACTTGGGGTTTTGGGGAATGCGATGCGCGGGCGTGGGTCCTTATTTTTGGAGGAATTTTATTTGAGAAAATTCAAAACGTTTTTTTTGACTCAGTCATTCATGCCAACGGTTTTTGACTCATTCTTTGCACCTGCTTAATCGTGGCCTTAATGCCTGAACGTGGCTTGACCACCTTCTCCACTTCCCTTGCCAACCGTTGTGTTTTACCTCCTTGCTGCCTATATATACTCCCACAGTCTCTCTTCAGAATTACACATTCGTACCTCTTCCTCCTCTTCTCTAAAACACTAAACACTTTTATTTTCTTGGGCAAGTATTCTGAATTCCAGTCGGGTTTGTGAGTGCACATAAACTCCGGCACCGTGCTTATCCTGGAGGGCGACCGCTTGTTGTCTACTGCACTGGGAGGTAGCGCGGAATCGTCTTTTAGGTCAGTGGTTCTCCACGACGCGGCTACTGTTTCTTCGGTTCACGCAACAACAGATAAGTATACTATTTTATAGCCTTAAGTGTCATATCAGATAACAGTCCATACCTTAATGAATGCCTTTTGTTTGAATTCTTTCACGTATTGGTTAAATGTGAAAGGGTTTGATATTTTGGATTTCAACTAAGGTATCCTTTAGAAAAATTTATGCAAATACTCAAGTTTTCTAACCACTGATTTCATATACAACTAGGAAATCATCCTTATTTTATTTTACTTTCTGCAGGTGAAGTGGCCTAATGGGAAGAGGTATGAGGATGTTTTTGTGGACACTCTCAAGAAGCACGGTTATAGGGGTTCATATTTATCAAAAGGATGGCTCAAACGGCCTTGTTTTGTCCAATCATTTGCTCCATCATCGCTTGTGTACATATCAAAAAAGACAAATTTGCCTAAAATATTCTTGGTTGGTGGCACGACTTGGCGAACAGAAGATACTAACCAGGTTTCAACCCTTCTATCCATTTTGTTTTCTCTAATTGGGGGAGGGGATTATTTTCCTTTGTTCTATATGATTTTCTGACTTGTTAGATGACCTAGTCCCCTTAGTTTTATCTGCATTTGAAAAGGGTTGTGTCCTCTTGAACTTAAAAAGGTACATATTGAACTCTGATTATTAGAATTTTCTGAAGTGCTGAATGAGAAAAGGGCTGTGTAGGATGTTACTAAAATTGGTCAGATACATGAAATCATGAAATATATTTCAAACTATTGGCCACTTTTTTATTATATACTTTTTTTATGCCAGATTGATTCACTAATGTCTTTTCTTTGGAAAGTTCTAAACTGGTGAGGTATTAGCCAAACAACAGATCTGGAAAATCTTTACGTACAATTTCATACCGAGTGGAAATGCACTTTCTATATTTGTCATTTCTAGTACTTTTCGTCTTATCATAATAACCTGGGATATTGATGCAGTGGAATCTATTAATAACATGGAAATATTGAATGAAATACGCACGAAGTTTCTAAGAAAAACCTTAGTAAATGTTCTTCTAAACGTTTATTATTCATTCATGACTGTTTCTTCCAACTGCTCAAAGCTATTTCCAACTTACCTAATGTATGTCCTTTTGTTATTGTGCGTAAGCAAGATACCATTAGAAATTTAGGCTGTCTAACGCCATTGTTTTCCAGATTGATAGTGTGGGCAAATATCTGGTTATAGGGTCTGTGGCTTATAAACTGCAACAAAAAATTAAATTGATTGATAGCTTTGCTTCAGACACTAGTTGCTTCTGTGAATCATTCATCTTCATCAACTTCTAATTAGGGAGTATGTAGTGTCACTTTCTGCTCTACTTGCACTATGAACTGCTGCAGGATGTTCTTTTTCTGATTGATTCACGAAACGTAATGATGCGTGCATAAATGTGAACGACGAGCATGTTGAAGAATTATTCCAAGAAAGTCAAGAAAGCATGAATCTATACTTGGAAGCTTCCTCAATAGGTCAAACTTACTATCGGGGGCATCAAGACAAAGCCACGCTTTGTATGGTGGCGTTCTTGGGAGTTCTTGAAGCTTCTTGATAGTTCTTTAAGGTTTCTTTAAAAGCTTTCTTAGATTTTGGTCTACAAGTTTTTACCTTTCACTTGAAAGGGTTTTTCTTGGTTTAGACCTTAGGTTTCTTTATGTTCTTAATTATTTTTGTACGTGTGCGTAGTTAATTAAGTTGGAGAATCGTGTAACGTTACTTGGCGCACAAGGTTAAGTTAGGTTTCCTATTTCAAGAGGGATTCCTACTCAAAATTGAAAGTGGCGGCTGCTTGGAGATCAAGGCAAAGTGGAAGACTTTTACTCAAGCTAGAACTCTAATGTGTTTAGAAAAAGTAGGAGTTTTACTCAAGCTAGAACTCTAATGTGTTTAGAAAAAGTAGGAGTTTTACTCAAGCTAGAACTCTAATGTGTTTAGAAAAAGTAGGAGTTTTACTCAAGTTAGAACTCTAATATGCTTAGGAAGAGAAGGAGTTTTATTCTAGTTAGAGTTCTAATAGTCTTAGGAAAGGATTGCTATAAATACTCCATGTAATTCACGAATTCATTCATTCATTCAGATTTTGAGCAATACAAAAAACACATTTATTTTGAGTGATATTTTGGTTGGATTACCTAAATATTTCTTTGGCTAACTTGCGAGTTGGTTGCTGTTTTGGGTGTTTTAGTTAAAACATTCATTGGTTTGATTAATTAAGTGGACTCTTAATTAATTAAACTCAGTTCTTGCCTAGTTCTTGGTGATTTATCTGTATAGGACGAAGCTTAGAACATATCCTTGTGATAACTTGGTTTTCGGATCAAGAATCACATCACGTAATTGATGATCTGCAGACATACTTGGAAGTCACTTCGAATGCCTACTTTGACTACATCAAAATGTATGTTGTTGGTATTGGGCCAGGGAAGGATACAGTGATTCCGACATCAAACAATCATCTGCAACCTGCAACTGATCTGGTTGTCAGAGCACATGCTCACAGTCTTAAGGTGTGTAATCCTTTTTCTTTTTATCAACCAAATTTTCATATCCTGTAAATTTTGGTGTGATTGTATCTCTATTTATGAAAGCATGTTGTTGATGTGATGGAAGAATTCTCATCAATCGATGCAAATGAACACGAGTATCTTTGAGTTGTGGTTTATACAAGTCGTGTTGATATATGGAAATATGAGAATTTTACTCGAGTTTTAAACTTAGAACCATCTCTTACATTTATTAAACTATTAACTATTGAACAAAAAAAATTCTTGAATTACATGTAAATTCCTGAACCTCTAGTCTAGAACAAAGCACTCAGACTCGTCAAGAATAGAGTCTAGTTGAGATGTGAAAGATTCATGATATTTCCAATCTACATTATGGTTGAGAGACTGTCTTTATTTTGAGCTCCATATTTCATATTTTGAATGTGCTGATCGAGCTTTCATTAATTCCATGAAATCTCTTAGTTAGTTGGACCAAACGAAGTACTACCTCCATTTAACTTTTTATGGTTTTCAAGATACAACTTGAAACATTTTTATCTATAAATTTGTAAAACAAAAAATTATGAAAACTTGATATTTTAAAAATATACATCGAGATGCATCAAACAAATTCGACTTAAATATATTATTTCTTATAACATGAGAATTTGTGGTCAAAATTTTTAAACTTTGATTTCATAAATAGAAATAGAGCAAATATAAAAGGACGGGGGAGTATTACCTATCTTCTTTTGTCTCTGAATTTTATCCTTCAAAACAAATTACTGATTTTCTGAAAATGTTCAAGTGATCACTGGATTATGAGAAAACCTAGACCTTACAAAAACCTTGCTAGCTAGTGTGAAATAGATTTAAGATACCAAGGAAAGAAACGAAACCTTTGTTGTGTCATTCAAGGTCTACTTGTTCATTAGCTCAAATGATGACTCTTATTGCCAAGTTGTTTCATCCAGGTCCATCCTTATACCTTTAAGAATGAGTATCAATTCATTCCGTTCGACTTTCATCAAGATCCATACATTGAATTCGATTTCTGGATAAACAAGATAGGGGTGGATGGCCTGTTTACAGATTTCACTGAAAGCCTTCACAATTTCCAAGAATGGACCTCTCCTCTCTCCTGTATGGTGAAAAAAACATGATTTGCTGTATGACCGAGTTGCATGAGGTTCTTCAAACTGCTGTAATGCAACATCTTGGGATGTCTATCTGCATTCGACGTCCATTCTTTAAGGAGATTGTGCTTAAGAATAAAAAGAATGTATTTTGTTTTCCCCCTCTACATCTCAACAGGAAAGCAATGTCAATAAAGTTTACACTGAAAGTTCTTTGTTTAAAGTTTGTACTCCGTATCTGGAACAGTACATTTTCCTTGGACATGAACCCTTTGTACATTTTGATTCTAAGTACTGATTCCCAAGACTAGATATGTTCAAATGGGAGGGACACCATTAGGGGTCTTGACCGACCCGTTTATAAAATGGTCTATTCAATTATAAGCTTAATTGGTTCAATCTTTCAGAGGATCATATTTTACAGAGTTTTTAATGAGTCAAGTTGTGTCAGTAATGGGTCAATAGTTTTCAAGGCTTTTAAACACTATCAGATAATGAATGATTTTCACTTGCTTATCAATGATCCACAGCCAAATATTAGAGGTGATACATGTAAACTATCATCCTCCATATATAGAACTATACTCCTTTTAAACCGTCTCGATCCGTTATGTATCTTATTTAACACGGTTCGACCCGTTTTACATGCGACATATCCCAATCCTAATCCGATCCAATGCACAGGTCTAGACAAGAGTACGGGTTTTACTTGATAGTTGGTGTGTTGTCAGTACGCCCTCTCAGTTTTGGGCAATTAGTATCTTTGTCGTTGGTATGAACTTTGACTGCATGAGTAGCCAGGACCCTTTATCAAGAAGTAACAGCTCATGTCAATGACTTTCGAAAAGGGGCCCAATCACCCAAGCAAACCAAATTAAGTATTCAAATGCCTCATATTCAGTAGATAGAATAAAAGGCTTAGAAATGGGTTTGAGTGTCTTTTTTTGATGAAAACATTAGTTTGAGTTTTGATAATTGAGTCTGTTGACTGTTTACCTTGGATTAGACACAACTACCTAAACATACCCATATGTTTTTTAACCCCCACTCGCTGGGGTTTTGCTACTATTAATAAGGGTCCATATAGAGCGCAAATTAAATAATATACCTGGGTGTACCATGCGGTCTAGCTGACAGCATATAATAAGTTAATAACCTTTTAAATAGAGATCTAATTGGCACTATGCAAAAAACCAGTTTTCGTTGGAAAAAATAAGAATAAGAAACTTTTGACATTCTATTTGTTTTAATTTTGTGGCGCCCTTGTTGGATTTAGTGCTTCCTCACATGATATTAATATGTGCATTGAACTTAGCTTTTATATGCATAATAAATATACATCATGTACATTGTAAAATCAATATGCCAAAATAATGGTCCTCGGATATTATTTTACTATGTACATTATACAAATAGAATATGTCTATACCTCATCAAGAGTATGTGCATTACATACATATGCGATTGCATATCATGTTCATTCAGTATGCAAAAGTACATTTATGACAATTTTATCATTTTTCAATATTACTCACAATTTAAATGTACATATATATTTTACATTACACAAATGAACTAAATGTACATTAATATTTAAATATAAATCTTGTACAATGTCAAACTGAAAGAGTTACTATTTACTAACGTAAATTTCAATACAATTTCAAGATACATCTTATATAAGTTTGATGTACGTCGTATGTAATTTCAATGAACATAACATACTCTGTCTAGAACTTATATAAAATGTTTAATGTACATAATAATCAACTTTAATATACTTTATTAATATTTCTAATATTCATAACAATCGAATTCATAACAAAACTTGATTTGTTTTCATTTGAATTGAGGAAGCTAAAACTCGTAACTTAGGGTTTCAATGGAGAAGAGGACAAAAAAATTTTTTCCAGTTTGAAAACAATGAAATACTGAAAAGTCATTGTACAGTATGGAGAGAGAAAATATATACTCTACAATTTGGATTTCTTGAAATGACAGTTTGTTTCAAAATTTAAAATTATTGTTGCAGTTAATGAATCCCTATACTTTTTTGTGGGAAACATTTGTTTTTCTCTCGTACATTACTCGCGTACATTTGTTTTGTTGGAAATATTTGTTTTTCTCGCGTACATTTGTTTTAATGCTTTTCTGTTTGCATTTTGGTCCTGGTGCACGATGAGGATCGTGCACCCCGATGAACTATGAGTATCGTGCACTATCCAGGCGTTGCCATGTAGAGTACTTCATCTTTTTTTTTTTTTTTACCAGCAACACTTCTCAAAACAAGTTTGTTAATGCATATTTTTAGCCATTAATATCTCTAATATACATAAGTAAAAATTATTGAAAGGTGATCTATTGAAACTATATGTATACCAAGACGAATCTAAGAAGATTCCACAAGACTATAAATTTATTAAAGATAATACACCAAAGAAGATGAAAGCCTAGTGTAAAAATCAAAGTGTTGCATGTAAAAAAAATGAAGTACTTAGTACATAGCATCGTCTAAATAAGATTGTGAAATGATAAAGAATACTCCCTCCATATCATAGTATATAGTAGCTATACTTTGATATCATAGTATATAATAGCTATACTTTGATCGGTACATTTGCCCATATATTAATTTGACTATAACTGTATCTTGTTATATATAAGTAAAAGTTATAAACACTAAGAATTATAAAAATATACATTATTACTAATATAATAATATTTTTAAACTTCATACATTAACACACAAAAAATGTAAGTATATTAGTAGTATAAAAGTCAACTCATAGCAATTATTATGAGATAGATAGAGTATTAGCATAGGCGCAGCCATAAAAAGCATGAAGAATTTTTTTAGTCGAACAATCTATTTTAGGTTGATTGTAACAACTCTTATCAAATAGTGGTAATTATTCAAACTTTAATCTTAGGTTAACCTTAATCAACAAAGAGATGATGAAATATCAAATTACCAAAGTATGCATGTGAAATCATGTATCCTTAAATCCATTATAATACGAGGAATTGGGACATTGACGACTAATTTTGATAAGAAATGATTTCTATTCATTTATTTTTACTTATATGATCTTATTTTTCTAAACTTAACTTGCTTGGTTTAATTTTTTATGGCCAACAACGTCACTTTCTAAAAGATAAGAATGCTTATTATTTACTTGTCACTCAATTCAAGCAAAATTAGATCACTCAATTTATGAATTTTGCTTATGACATAAAACTTTGATGATAATATATGCCTACAAGCACGACTCCCTTTTCTAAGTAAATGTTAATAATAAGCTTATGTTGCTAAATTAGTAGTAATTTTAAATAGGTGGTATCCAAGACCTTGGATCAAATTTTATCTACACCAATTGTTGCTTTGCCGCTTGCAAATCTCTTTACATAAAAAAAGGATAAAATTGATGGAAATAATATAACATTTGATAGATTCACTTTTATTAATCTAACCTTTTGTTTATTTCTGAATATATCAATCTTTGACTACTCTTTACTTTCACTGATCCAATTTACATGTTACCTGAATGGCAAGTGGATTCAAGATCTACTCTTCAATTTCTATATTAATCAAAACACAATCAACCGATTCTAGTAACTGCAAGTCCACCATGAAACCGCCACTACTCCTCTTATGTCTCCTCTCGCTCTTCCTCGTTCTCCCCACCCAGTCCCTCCTTACTCCACTATCTCCCACCACCGTATGCATCATTGGAAGTGATGTGAATCTAGGTATTGAAACCTTAATCCACACAAAGGGATAGAATTAGATATAAAACCCTCTAAAGCTACGCACCAAAGGTTTAAAATCTAGGGCGAAAGTTTAAGAATTGATTAAAGCAAAGCACCCTCAATTCTTACACTTCCTCACGTGAATCTAAAACTTTAAGCACCAATTCACAACTCTTTGTTATACACAAAGAAAAACAACAAACTCTCTAAGTTTATTGAAGAATACAAAGAAAAGAATCTCCAAATCTGAATTTTCCAAGCTTGGGTGCACATCTATTTATACCCATAGCTTGAGAGTTTCAATCATATTATGACTAGGCCTCCTACTTCTAAAAGGACTCCTAATAACCAATAGGATAATGCCACCTATTTATTACACAATCCTACCAAAACTCTAATACTCTCTTATCTTAATTAGAATTCTATCCTACCTAAAAAGATAAAATTACAAATTAACTACACTAAACCTATTTTATTTAAAGTAAAACACTAAATATCCAATCACATGTGTGTAGCCACGTCCATACCCATGCCATATCACTTGCCATGTCACTTAAGTTGTAAAAAAGCACCGATAAGATATAATAAGCGCCGTTCAATGTAACAAGCACCTCCCCTTGTCTTAAAATTTTTTCTCCTTGGTCAAAATTTTCAATCTTCGAAAATTACTCCAAGATTTTAGCTTTTGATCAAGGCCTTCCATCAATCATCACCTCTATGGCTTCCACACATTATAAAATCAAAAAACTTGAAAAAGGAAAGTTAAAAAACACACCTATGCCTAAAATGAGAAAAACTCTATCAAATGAAATGGGAGAAAACTCATAGGCAAAACCAACTTATTCCCCATGTTCACCAATCCTCATTCACATTTGCATGTTATCATGCACATGCAAATGTTCCCCTTTGATGCACCTAGAAGATTCGTGTCTCCATAAGCCAACAACTCTCTCATGGTATCATCCTTATTTAAAGCTTCAATCAATCATTCGAAGTTGATATCCTCTATTATATCAGGAAGCGGAATATCCGGTGAATCTCCCCAATCTCCACCATCCACCTCTTTAAGAAAAACTCAGTCATGGGAGGTCGCATGACCAAAGTCACAATTTCTAACAACACCTTCGAAGCCGACGCCTCGCTTTATCAATTCGCCTTTGTTTTGCAACAAAATCTTGACTCTTTGGGTGTCGTCGCTGGCCACCATTGTCATCGTGCCTCCCATCATCCAATCTGTCGAGAATCCCTCTCCTCTCTTCGTTGGTGTTGTCATCGTAGTGTGGGGCATAGTGCAGCGCCACCAAATGATTAAGAGGAATTGTTATTAAGGATTCGGGTTCATGGTAATGAATGACCTTGGGTCTCCTAATAAAGCAAGAAAGATGGGGAATAGTAAGCACAAAGCAAGAAAAATGGAGAAGAGCGAACAGAGGAAGGCTAAGAGTGAGCAATGGTAATAGAAACCAAAATTTATTTAAAATCAATTACCTGTTTTTGATCGACAATTGCAAGTCACAATTAAAGATTGCTCAGTAAAAGCAAAGAGTGACCAAATGTAAGTTTATTCATAAATAAACAAAATGTTGGATTAATAGAAGCGAATCGGGCAAAAAATGAATTATTCCTATCAATTTTTTCTAAAAAAAAATAGTAATTTCAAATAATTTTCTAGTCCCTTTGAGGAAAAAAAAAAACGTTTACGAGAAATATTACAGAATTACAGAAAAATAAAACAGCAAATCAACAATCATAATAATACTCCGTAAGAAAAGTTGTACACGCTCTAAGCTTCAGATAGTTATTTAATTAATAATTATGAAAAGTAAATTTCAATAAGATCCTAAGTAGTTAATCCAGAGAAATCATGGGACAATTTTTAAAATAAGTTATAGCAAAACTATACTTTATAATTTTATATACATGCCTTCATGAGTTCATGGTACGCTTCCACGGACACATCTGAAATTCTGGATACCCACACCCTATTAGACTGTTCCCCCACTGACCAAGTAATGTGATGTCTAATTATTTGCACTAAGTCACTAACGCACAGATAATACGGAGTATTATAATAACCAATAACTTTACTTCTAATTCCCTCTCACTTATTGATATTATAGTGGGTCAAACGTGTTTGAATTTATATTTTTTGAAACCCTAAAATACCCTTCCCAGCTCTCCCCAGTTCCATGACTTACGGATGGCAAATCTGTCATTTCATAGCAATTTCAAACCAGCTCACAAATCCCGCTCCTCTAATATTTTTCAAATTTTGAAAGACAAAAAAATAAAGGAAAAGTTAAAATAAAAAAAAAAGGAAATGGGGTCAGTCTGCAACTCACACAAACCCTTCCCCCTTAAAGCCTGCTTCACTTGCTCATTTTGAAATTCGCCATTTTCTCTCTCTACCCCTTCATTCAGCTAAACCATAGCTATCCGAATCCCCTCCCCGTCCTTTTTTTCTCTCTTCTACTTTCCAAGATCAGACACCCATTTCATTTTCCGGCGGATTTTTCATTTGGGTATGTCATTTTATCGACGCTTTTCATCTGGGTTTTGGATATTTGGACGCTTTTTTTTTAGTTTTTTTTAAGCTTTTGAACAATTTACGTTGAAATGGTATCTGGGGCTATCTTATTTTGTGTTTTGATTGATATTATTAATCTTGGTATGCCTTTAATTGGCGTTTTCCATTTGGGTTTCAGTTCATTATTGGATAATCAGTTACGTCGAAGTGGTCCTGCTTTGTCTTATTGGTGATTTAATTGATAATAATTATCTGGGTTTTAAGTTTATGTGCATGAATTTGTTTGAATTTTTCTCGGTTTCATTCTCTGTTAGTCTAATTCAACGCTATTAGTTGAATATTTGAGCATTTAACGTAGAAATGGTATCTTATTTTGTCTTTCTTACGATTAAGCAATGATTTTCGTATGGGTCTGAGTTCGTTCTTGTTAATGCATTTGTTTGAATTAATGGGTTTCTTTAATCTTCATTTCTATAATCTGAGTTTCATTTTGTTGGCAAACTTGGGGGTAGTATGCACGAATTGTGTCTGGGTGTTTCTTGGTTTTGGTAATTTCAATAAACTTGGGTTGTTTAGGAATCATCTGCGATTACTGATCTGAATTTTCAATGTCATTTTAAACGAAAGTGGTACAAAAATTCTGTTTTCATGTAGAAATCATATGTGAGAATGAGTTCTTAGTGTTTTTCAATCAACATTTCTCATTCGCTCGATTCACATTCTCGAAATTGATGGTGAGTTAACTCTTGGATTGCAAAAATGCAGGGTTTAAAGATGCCTACGCCATCAAGAGATAGATTATCAAGACCTGTGGATATTTCTACCCTTTACCGGGGAGCCGCCCGTAGAGTTGATCTCATAGTCGAACAACCCGGGCTTACTTGGACTGGGTTATCTGGAAACGGGTCACGAAATGTCCCAAGTAGTGGTAATGTTTTAAGTAGAAGAGCAGGGCTTGGACGAGGCCAGAACTCTCTGCGACAATTGACGACTGGCCAGGAAAACAGGACACCGAGAATGATTGCACGTCGGAGTGGTGGCGGCCGAGGCAGGGGAAGTCGGTTGCCTTCTTGGTACCCAAGAACCCCTCTTAGGGATATCACTGCTATTGTGAGAGTAATAATTCTTACCTTTTTAAAGGATACTGTTGTTCAGATTGAGCTTGGTTTGATGATGACTTTTGTGGTGTTTATTTTATGTTTAACGTATTGTTTACATGTGGGTAATGAGTAGATTGCCTTTTGTTTAATGGTCAGGCATACTTTATGAACTTTGATGTTGAAATAATGGGAGCTGGTACTGTTTGATGAGATTCTAATATGTAATTAACATTTAACAATATGTGACTAATAATAAGTCTGTCAGATAATAATATGTGACTAATTCAGTGGGTCTTTGCTACCAAATTGGCTACTGTAGATATGATGTGGTGCGGTGGTGCCAGCTTCAGGATTATGTACATTGATGGCTGCAAAAAGTAGAACACTAGAGTTATGTAATTGAATTTTGCATTGAATCTAGATATGTGAGTTGAAGAGTGATGTTAGATCTATCATATGGAATTTCAATCAAATTGTATAATCACATATTGGTTTCCAACTAATTGTTTCAAACTAATTTAGTTGTTTCAAACAATTTGTTTCAAACTAATTGCTTCAAACTAATTGTTCATTCCAGAAGTTTTTCGCTTGCCACAATTGAGGAGTTGGGCATGTACTTGCACAAACTTATTGCGTGTGTGATCTGAACTTGCTGGAATATCAGTGATGATGTATTCTTTGCTAGTATAAGAATTCGAGCGCATACAGTTCTGTCCGAGTAGTTTCTTTAATGCTACAGCTAGTATTTTTGAGCACTAGCATTGAATTAAAATCCTTTCTTGATCTAATGTACACAGGCCATTGAGAGGAGAAGAGCTGAACTTAATCAAACCACAGAAGCTCCCCAAGACCAGAACAATGTGCTAGCAGTGGCAGCATCTGCTGCTGAGCTTGAGCAAGAGATTGGTTCACAAACACCCCTACCCACTATTTCTGTAAAGCCTCAACCTTCACCAGCCACTAAAGTATGGAAGATCATACCGAGGAATGCTGATAGCAACTATATGGGTTCTGATTTCGTGACACCACAAAAGAGGCTTCTAAATTCAATTGAAAAGGTGAGGGAAGTTTGGCTGGAGGATCAAAAGAAACGTGAGAAGACACCAGCTGCCAAGAGGGCAGAAAGAGAGAAAAAGGTGCGCACGTTGATGTCAATGCGATGATTTATGGAGTTTGCACAGATTAGGGAGGGGATTCAGTGAGTTTCAAGATCAGAATGAAGGGAACGAGTTGAAAGGAGAATGGCCTCAGGCGATCATCTGCTGATGATCCCATATCCTAGTACTAGTACTATCATCCTATCCGATAGCTATGCTTGTAGCTATCTATCACAACAGTTAGTATAGCTATACTTGTAGCTATCTAACACAGCATCTACACCATCTAGTTTAGCTATGCTTGTAGCTATCTGTTGCAGCATCTAGCTTTAGCTATGCTTTAGTATAGGATCCAGACATTCAGTTTTCTTCACTTCTAGTGAAGTTCACTGCAAACTATTACTACTAGGTATATACTAGCATTAGCTGTTAGCCTCTGCTAACATAGTGTCGATAGTGATATTCTGGTGTAAGATGTGCGGCATGTTTTGCATTTTTGGCGGCCTAATTGTGGCATAACAGTAATTCTTGTTGCTGTAGGAATAGAAGGAAATGTACATGAGAGGTCGGATTAGTTTTGATTTAATCAGATAACAGTGTAAAGATTGATTCTAGTATCAATGAAGTAGAGATTTGATGTACTTCTGTGTGCCCTTCATATATTTGTGACCCGTAACTATAACATTTCCATAATCGGAGATGCTGACAATTACTGTTCTTCAGTTCTAGTTTGTCTTGTTGGTTTGTCCAATGGTATACTCCGTACTTGTACAATTGTACAAATTGACAATATTTTGACAGCATTGCACATTGATACAGGGAACTAGATACTTGTTTCCTTAATTTTGAACTGAATAACTACATTGTCTGCTAATTATAGAGCCTCTATCTTTATTCTCGGATGCATTCAGTCATTTTCAGGTTGATTAAATTTTTTTACCTCAGGGGACAGGTACTCTTACACGGATTACTACAGTAACATTGATATTTTCCTACTGATACTCCGTATTAAGTTTCAAGGGTGCAAGAGTAGTGTTTACCAAATTATTTGGATCATATATCTAAACTTCAACTCCTTCCTAGTAGAGATGGCCACTGGGCCGGTTTAGCCCGGTCCGCCTCTGGCCCGGACCAGACCGGCCTGTCAACGAATCGGGCCATGCCTGGTTCGGCCTGCTAAAAAAGTGGTCCGAATCCGAATCTTATTTTCCTAACCATAATCCTATTCGATTTGGCCCACGATTTGGCCCGGTCCATTGATTCGGTTCGGCCCACTGATTCGACCCGTTGAATCGGCCCTAATCCGGCCCATCTAAATCTTCTAGTTTTGTAAAATTTAGTTTATTTAAATGTATTTTAGTTTATATAAATATTAGTTTAGTCGAACATAATTTAATTTATACGAATATTAGTTGATTTGCATATATTTTAATTTATATGAATGTTAGTTTAATTAAATATACTTTAATTTAATTCCTATGAATAAATGAATGTTAGTTTAGTTGAATATAGTTAAGTTTATAAGAATGTTAATTTAGCTTGTATGAATCAATATATGAATGTTAGTATAGTTAAATTTAGTTTAGTTATATGAATGTTAGTTTGATTGAGTATAGTTTAGTTTATATAAATGTTAGTTTAGTTGAATATAGTTTAGTTTATATGAATCAATGAATGTTAGTTTAGTTGAATTATATATAGTTTAGTTTATATGAATTAATGAATGTTAGTTTAGTTGAATTATATATATTTTAATTTATATTAATTAATGTTATTTTAGTTTAATATAGTTTAGTTTATATGAATTAATAAATATTAATTTAGTTAAATATAGTTTAGTTTACATGATTATTAATTTAGTTCAATTTAATTTAGTTTATATGAATCAATAAATATTAGTTTAGTTGAATTGCATATAGTTTAGTTTATATGAATCAATGAATGTTTGTTTAGTTGAATTATATAAGTTTAGTTTATATTAGTTAATATTAGTTTAGTTTATATGAATTAGTAAATGTTATTTTGTTTAATATAGTTAGTTGAATATAATTTAATTTAGATAAATCAATGAATTTTAGTTTAGTTGAATCTTAGTTTAGTTTATATGAGTGTTAGTTTAGTTGAACATAATTTGGTTTATAAAAACCAATGAATGTTTAGTTTAGTTGAATATAATTTAGTTTATTCATTATATAAATCAATAAATGTTAATTTAGTTGAAAACAATTTAGATTATATGAATAATGTAAGTTTAGTTGAATATATAGTTTAGTTTATATAAATCAATGAATGTTAGTTTAGCCGAATATAATTTAGTTTATATGAATCAAATATGATTATGCTTTTTGTGATTATATGTAATATATGTAATTTATGAAATGAAAAATGAAAAATATTGACAAAAAAAAAATGAAAAATGAATGTGATTAATCGAATACAAAAGTTTACAACGAATGTCATTATGTGATTCGTGAATATAAACATTTAATTACTTTCAAAACAATTTATTTCTTCTAATTTATAATGGCATTATGTGAAATTCAGTTTGATTCGGTTCGTGAATTTGATTTGATTCGGTATGTGATTCGTTTCAATTTGATTCAGTTTGATTCGGTTCGTGATTTAGTACCGAATCGCTTCAGCCCAGCCAGGAATCGGACTGGCCCGCCCCCAAGATTGGTCTTATCTCGAATTCTCCTGACCGGCACGCTGGCTGGCCGGACCCAGCCCGCATGGACCCGGTGGTCATGTCCACTTCCTAGTTGATATGTATATTTTTTTAGGGATGCCTAGTCGATACATATATATTCCCTATTTTGGTACTACTAAATATTTATATTTAATTTAGCATATGATTCCTGTTTTATTTTCGATGAGGTTATGCATGTCAAAATATTTAACTGATGTTATAATTTTGAATTTGAATGTGATCATGGTTTTTATCTGGTGAAATAGTTGAAAAGTCACTACCAACAAAATTTTCGATGCATAAATAAACAAATAATTTAATTATATATCATATTCGTAAATCCTTATTAACAAGAGCCCGTCTAGCTCAGTTGGTAGAGCGCAAGGCTCTTAACCTTGTGGTCGTGGGTTCGAGCCCCACGGTGGGCGTTGTTAATTTTGTTTTTAGAACCTTTGTATTGTTTTTATACTGATCATGATCAAAGTTTTGCATAATTATGGAATTCTTTAAAGAGTTACAACCTTACAGCACCTCTAATTCAAAAGGATTCTGCCATTCTGATGGAATTCTTTAAAGAGTACCTCTAATTCAATAGGATTCTTCCATTCTGGTGTATACAGTATTGTTTATAGTCATACATGGTGAAAAGTGCTCGACCCCAACCTACTCGGTGGCGTAGTTTCTTACCCCATTTTTCATTTACTTCTGTCTGAAAAATTAAATACTGTGTAGCAGAATATTCTCACACGGATTGATTCACCAGAGTCCATCTTCCTGAGTATTTTCACCACATCGTAACAAATACAATCTAGGAAGTGTCGTAAATCCCACACGGACACACAATTATTATAACATATTAACATACATGTCATTTGGAAGATTAAGTGTGTGACTATGTCACAATATTCAAAGCCTAAGTTATTCATTGTAAGTGAGCATGTAGTTGTTTAGTGGCATGAAAGCAAAAGAGATTGGTTGAAGGATGTGGTTACCTGACTTAGTAGTAGCTCTACGGAATACAATACAAGTATATTATATAAGGGGCAATAAATTTTGTGAAGTATCCGTGTGGAGGCAATTATTCGTGTTACTCCCTCGGTGTCTGGTGTCTCTATCTGTTTATCTAATTTTTATAAAGTTACTCTATTAATTTTTATTTGGGAGAATTGATGAGACGGGAATTTGGTGGACCAAATGCTACTATTGTGAGGGTAAATTTGATTAGTAAGTGATCCAACGTTAACTAACAAATAAATTGAACAATCATTTAATGACAAATCAAAATCAAATAAGGACAATCCTTTGAGGATATAGGAAATATATAATAGTCCTACAAACTTGTAGAAGGGTTTCTTTGACTATTCTTGCTCAGTTGCTTGGACAAGATTTAACTGCAGTTCATGCGAAACATGTGCCCGAGGATAATGCAAGGAGGACTACGAAAGGCTAATGATGTTGCAGATGGATGCCTTACATAACTACCTTCAGTCAGAGACAGGGCATGTACTTGTAATTTTTATGTCAAATGACATCAGGAAGGTGCTAAAGCTATTAAGCTACCTACGCAAACCTGTAGCAAAGTGGTTGAGAACATAATTTCCTGTACCAAAAGTAGGTAACGATATGTATCTAAGCTACTAATGCATAGAGTTTGAGATGAACGACAGTCTAGAAACTACTGCTGAGAGTCAGACTAGTCCTGGGTCTTTTTTCACAGAGAACAAATAAAAGTTAGAGATACTTATCCCTTTCCTCCAGAGAGTGGTGACTGAATCAAACTAAAGAGGGTCCGTGTTAAATAAGTGTTTGGGTCACACCTGGCTATAGGAGAGAGTTTTATCTTAAAATTATATGGTTATAAAGAGAGTAGTACATCCCTCAATCTTATATATTGGATATTTCAGTATTAATATATCAATTTGGATACTTATATGTAATGTTCTAGGGGCTTTTTAGAGCCTCAACAATCCGTATCTAAGGATTTCTTTAATATTCCAAGCCTCTTCAAACATAAACCTAGTAGATCAGATATAACTAATAAACACATACAATAAGATAGAGTAGCTCAAAGTTCAGAAGGGTGAGTTACACCATATATGATATTTTACTGATATCCTTGCATTGTTTCACTTAAGCTACACCATATCTGTGGACACACTCAAGGGAGTTATGTGATCAACAACGCGAAATATGTGGACATTGAAGATGGGAATTCCTTGATCACCTTCATAAATCAGCTCAAACACACAAGAGTCGTGCTCCTCCAAATTATGTTCCAACACAAATTGCGCCCACTTTGCACTGAGTTGACATTGAAGTGATCCTCTTGTCCATCTGCATCCCACACTCCAACTTCTTCCTCTAGCATTTGGGATACGCAGCTCCACCTCATGAGGCTTTCTGAGCATATGCTTCATTGCCCATTTCTTAGGGATAGTCTGCAAAAAAAAAAAAATCCTTCCAAATTCATTACTTCAAAACTTTTGAGATTACTAAGAAATGTTGGTCAATATAAGATAGCTTAACTACATTAAGATATCTGAGGAGGGGACTAATATATCAGAATTATAAGAATTCATTAAGAAAACCATGTAAGATTTTTAATCTTAATGGAAACAAACCAGATGAAATCCCTTGTAAACATGCGTAGGCAGCATGGTCATCTCAAACATGGGAATTTTTCGATTCTTCTTTTTGCTCATGCTCAGCATCCAATTCATAGCCATCTTGTGAGCTCTTTCTTCTTCTCCTGGTTTAAGCTCCCTCCGGTTAGATACGAAGTATTTGTGGCGTTGAAGAACTGCATTTTTCTCAAATCATAATATTCAGTAATATGTTTACACAACCACAAAACAACAAAATAATCATACTCATACTGTATATATTGATGTATATAATACATAAACTCAAAGCTTTAGATCTTGTACTATTACCTCGACTTGAGTTGCCTCTTCTCTCCCTCTTCTCCCTTTTCTCTTCCTTTACACCCTCATACGCATCTTCACCTTCCCACGAAGTATAATCATCTTCTGACTGGTCTTCTTCTTCTTCTCGTTGTTCAGTGTCTCCCTTTGAAGAGCCATATGATTGCTCATCATCAACATCAATAGCATTGTTAAGCTTGACATGCAGAGAACTCGTACAAGACATTCTCTGCGACCTTGCATTAGCATTAGTGGCAAGGTACGAACTCTCTCTTTCACAACAACTCTTGTCAAACACTGACACCTCAAACGAGGAGTCTCCAACATAGCGAAACACCAAGAAGTCACCAGTTTCTACTCTATTATTCCTAACAAAGTCCCCCCATCCCACTGTGAACATATATCTTTCATTGTCTGAAGTTGAAAGTCTCACTCTCCATCTGTCCTTGCTCGGTCCAATAAGTGTACACCATGGTGAGAGTCGCACCTTGAAACACTCGATGAATTTCTGCGGAATTATCTGCAGGAAAAAGGTCACCAAAAACTCGAATCAAGTTACTAATTGTTACGATTTTAGCTGATCAACAAGAAACTTTTATAGTAGAAAAATGCTTTTGACTACCATTTGGTGCTCGAATTCGCAAGGCATAAACTTGAAGAATTGTTGCTTTGTTGCAGGGAGTCCATACCAATACTTATTTTTCTCCTTGATTTTACAGCCTTGGCATGCTTTCGACATTTCTGCAATGGTGTATTCAATAAACAATGCTTACATGATGGCAAAGAACAAAGAAATTCAGGCATTTAAATGCATAACAAGTTACAACTGTTCCATGTCCAAAAACAAGATAAAACAATTGACAAGCTAAGGCAGATTTCAACTTATGCGAAGAAGATATTATTAACTTTCTAATAGCTAACTGATGATGACCTTGCTTAAAATTTTCATCATTCTATTATCCGGCTGCCTCAAAAAAAGTGACAAGAAAAGGCAAGTAATGGACTAGAGATCTTAGTATATACAAGTGGTACGGTCAGTCTCAGGCTGAAACTCCCTTCTACTTCCTCAGTGGGGTCACTCCGATACCCTTCTCCAGTGGCTACCCATCGGAATCTCATGATCCTATGTCGAAGTCTCAGCACTCCTACGGGTAGTTCTTGGTTTGTTGCTACATCATTGTTCTTGGATATAATATGCATGTTTTGCATCATGATGAACATTGTAAGATTTTACTCCTACAGGGCTTGTTGCTACAGTTTTACTCAATGATCTAGTGCAAATATTGTAAAATTTCCCCCTTTTTGGGTTATAATCTAGCTGACAAGTACACTCATTGAATCTTTTTCGAAAAATAATGCTTGCAAATTGGTTATTTAGCTAAAATATAATGCTTGTGTCAGGTATAAGATATAAAACAGTGAAATTTAAGAGTGAATTGTCAATAAAAAAAAAGTTTAGGACAGTATATTACTAAATGCATCCAAAGTTAAAGATACAATCATAGAAATCATGTATATACCATTTATCCTTTGCTTCTCTAAGAAAGATTGTACCACTTAGAATGCCTGGAATGTCTGGCACTCAGTGGCAGTGCTGCTCGTTCGAGGAAGTAGGCTGATCAAGGGAAAGACTTCAAAAAAATGTAAATAAACTCTATTGATTCAACTTTATGAAACGATGGCTTTGAAAGAACAAGAGGATGTTGAGGAGCTGAGGAAGTTAAGAACAAGTCCTGCTAAAACCAAAACAACATAAAAAAACTTGGGGCTACCTCCACTTATAACACATTGTAGATCTTAAACACTAAGAAAAAGAACATGCAATGGCTTGAAAATTGGGGGTGAATGAAGAACAGAAGGGTTTCTTTTATGGTAATACAAACCGGGACCTATATATCTTTAAAGTACTATTATTACATCCATCCCATTTTATTTGCTATATTTGATTTTTCACTTTCTCTAATATACAACTTAAAACGTTTTTTTTAATCTAAATTCACAAGACAAAAAATTATGAAAACTTAATATTCTAAAAATTTACATCCAACAAAATCTCATTTAAATATATTATTTGTTATAATATAATTAAAATATATGGTCAAAATTTATAAATTTTAACCCCAAAAATATAGATGTAGCAATAAAAATAGGACGATTACTATAAGTAATTCTATGGATTGGAGGAAAGTATTATATTGGAAATTTTTTGTGTGATAATCTTTATGATGAACGCAATTATTGTTCCCCTCAACCCCAAATGGGCAAATGAGTGTGCTTAAAGCACTTACACCAAGTACTGTGGCTGTTGTCCTATTTGAGGTTATGCATTAAGAAAAAGAAGAACGGATTTATATGCATCATATACATGCAACTGACAAACTGGGGATTCACAGTTGCTATTTTGGTGAAAATACAACTATACAAGCCATTTTGCCAACTTATGGGTTATTAAGATATTTTAGTTAATTTTTGACATTCGGCGTGCGATATTATACACTTGATTATTTTATCTCATTGAAAATCCACAATCTACCAGCCAAATGTTAAAAATTAACTACTCTCCTATTATATGAATCAAGGGAAATTATATGAAAATGAAAAATTTATGAAATCTTTTCCATCAAGGAATTAATAAATAATCCTTATTAAGGAAAGTGGATTTCAATAAATTTATTTTACACCCTATTGTAAACATTTTCTCCCAAAATTGGGAATAAAACAATTTTACATCTATTTACTCCATAAAAAATAATTCTAGCTAACAAACAACTCTCGCATAGAAGTGTACATAGATCGTGTTGTGCCCGCTATGGACTATGTCAGCTTGTGCCTTACCTTTTGTCGTGTCGTACCGTGTCTAATTGTGATCGTGTCGTGTCATGTCACCTTTCCCTAAAACTCGGCTCATGGCAAAGGACGATCCCATGCTTGGCGTGGTGTGAGAGCACTAACAAAAATGCTCATATAATAAGGAATAAATGAATATTCTAGGCTGCCTTCAAACAATGCCCTAGCCACGTCTCTGCCTTCATTACAATAGACGTCAGAAATCCATGCGCCATCCTCACATTTATCTTAGTAACAGAATAATCTATAAAAGGATGACGTGAATTTTGTAGGGTAAGACGTGAATATTGCAAAAGTAAAGGGATTCTTTAGAAATTTTTCTCAATAAATCCATTAAAAAAAAAAAAGACAAATAACAGAAAGATTAGTATCAACGATCAACCATAGAGAAAAGGAACTGGTTCAGTTTTTTACTTGGATTCAAATGAAACACTTTTCTTCACTACAGAATGGACCTAATCTTCCTCCATTGATATTTCACATTAGATTTGTGGTATAAATCTGCCATGAGAGGATCCATCTGACTATACTCGATTAGGCCCCCCTTCTCCTCACCAATCTCCAGTCTTAAAACCTCAGACTGGTTAAGAAATAATGCAGACAATTAAGGCTTTTCCTCTCACAAAAAGACTACAGAGTCGCTACAGCAAACTAGGAGGCCTCAGAGCAAATATAAGTTGACATTAAGGGATAAAGTAATCGCTCTGAAAGAGAAAAGAAGGTACCTTCATGTGTTGCAAATCTTGCAAATTTAAATTTCCAAGCTGCATGCAAGGGATGCCGAAAGAAACACAACCACAAGCGGCCTTTCAAGAATGCATACAACTAGGAATCTTATGACATAAGTCAGTGACTCTATGAGCATGGGATTCAATATGTAGCAATCAGATATTCACCAAAACCAAAAAAAATTATTTGAAAAATAAATGCATCAATTCTTTTTACTACATACATCACAATACAAGTTTTAGTTTCATACTCAAAAGAAAATGTACTGGAATCGTATGCAGTCTCAGACAACTAATCAGACGGTTGAAATAGACATACTTCCTTCAGAACCTTCATCATCACTTAACTCTTCTCTGATCTCCACAAGACCCTCCTGCAATAAGCTCTGACAAGCTGAACTGAGATGATACAAATCAGTCCAAAACAAACACAACAAAAGTATTTTCAAGCAACCGAATTCATAAACTCACCGCAGCTTCCACAGCAGTCCAGTCAAATAATAAGGCCTCAGCTTTAAAATCTTCAACCACAGCCTTAACAGAATCCACTGGTGAGTCTAACGTCTGCCCCCTTCTTTTGAGAATTTCAACTGTTTGTTTCGCCCTTCTATCAGCATAATAACCCTCTCCTAGAAGGACTTGATTACCACTCCAACGTACAAAATCCTCTTAGTTTATCCTTCTATGGTAGGAACTCAGTTGTTTCAATCCAAAAAAACTACACTGTCACACCAGAAACATAAAAACTACAGAATTCCTACCCGCAGTTTAAAACATTTACTCCATCCCTTAGCTAAATTAGCTCAGAAAAAATCCATACACATAAAGACTGCCTATTTTATACAAATCATTAGTTTGTCCCATTGTAAATGTTTTTACGTGGCCTAATGTGTATGGATTTGTACCCCTATTGAACATATAGTTTCAAAATTTAAAGATTGGTAGGAAATGTGAAAATTAATTAAGGAATACTAGTGATAAATACAAAATTGGATACAAAACGTAGCTAAAATATTTTATCTTTATCACAAGACATACACAGAAAAGCTAACGAAAAAGGGTGTCCTTATCCTACCACTTCCACCTAACGGAAGGGATGTGTTGAATGAGGTGCCAATCCTCCCCATTACAATCTTGGCACCTTTCTTTGAGGCGCGCTGAACAATCAATGAGATAAAGTGTCTTGAGGGAGGTGAGTTTAGGCATCCAATCTGACATTGATTCTATGCCTTTTGAATGTAAGATTTGAAGACTTTGAAGGGCGGTCAAATACTGTATCCAGTTGGGCAAATCTACGAGCTGTGGGAGATATTGCAATGTCAAGGAAGTCAGAGAGTGATAAAGGGATTGCCATGGCATGCCAATTCCTTCCTCGCTTTCTTGTTCTTCTCCTTCTGATAGCCTTAGCTTTGGGCAATTTCGAATGAGTAGCTTCTCTAATGTTGTAAGATGCTCCAATCCTCCATCAACACTCCTCAAATTGGAGCATTGTTGTAATTCCAACGACCGCAGGGAAGACGAGCAGCTACGGAACACCTCTCCAACTTCTCCCAAATTCTCCACCATATTGTCATTGCTTATTTTCAACTTAGCAAGACATTGAAAAGCCTCCATAGGCTGCGAAAGCAACCATGCCACGTCACTGATTATAACACTCCTCAAACTGGGAAAGACGTAAAAAGAAGAGGAGGATGAAGACGACGGAGTACAAGCACGAGTAGTAGCCTCCTCTGTTAATTCTTCATTCATCAACCTCTTCCCTTTTATTTGAAGTCCTTTATTAAACTTCTTTAAATACAGGGTTTTCAAAATGGGACACACAATTATATCTATCATCTTTGGACAACTGTGTATTCTCAAGGTTTTCAACTGCAAAAGATGTAAAGGTGTCATGGTGCTATTGCTGCTGCTATTACTGTGAAGCTCATCATAATCTGCCACCAGTCCTTTCAACTTCGGCAGGTTTCTTAACTCAAGATCTCCAAGAGAGGGAAAGAATGAGAATCCTTCCTCACTACCTGCTGCTGTTTTTGTACGTTTTCCACTTATATACTCCAATTTCTGCAAATTATTGACCCAAAGGGTTTTCAAATGGCGCAGATTCCCCAGGCATCCCAAGCACTGCAGTTTTGGACAATATTCAACAGAAATCTGAACAAGATTAGGGAGAAAGGTTACCAAGAAATGTTCCCTTGCCCACTCAGGCATTCTTGACCCACTATAGTACTGCAGTCTCAAAATTTTGAGATTCAAATGCGGCTGCATTAATTCCATCACTGCTTCATCATACTCCTCTCTTCCTATGATATCCTCCTCAAAATCGAATTGAAATCTTACAGTACGAAAATGTATCTTGTTCATAACATTTCCTAAGATATCCTTCAAACCTTCCACTGGAATTCCAGACAAATATGGGATCTTGATTACAAGATAACCTTTTAAGTTACCGAGTGATTTTAGATCTTTTAACCCATCAAACCATTTTTCCCCATTCTGACTCTTATCTCCCACCACAAACAAAGGAAGCGTGTGAAGACAAGTCAGCTTGGCCATACCTCTAGGCATATAAGTCAGGCTATTGCACTCGTATATGTCTAAGACCCTAAGCTTAACTAGCTTGCTCATATCTTTTGGCAATTCTTTCAATCTAGTGCAATAAGATAACAACAATGTCTGAAGATTATATAATTTTGCAAATGATCTGGGGAGCACCTCAAGAGAATTATTCAATGAGAGGTCTAGATACCTTAAATGCAGCAATTCACATATTGAGTCGGGCAAGATTCTGATTTGTAACCCTTTCAAGTCTAATGCCCTGAGGTACTTCCACATAGCTAGTAGTGAATCTACAGAACAGTTGCCCATATTGTAAGGCCTCAACTCAGAAAGAAGAAATGAACGTATGTTCGTCTTAGTGAAAGAGTACTCGGTTAGTTGGCTTCTTGCAATGTAGAAGTGACGTACATGTCTATCCACGTCACCAATGATGGTGTTTAGTGTGCAAATCTCCTTTCCAGTTACTTGTTGAGCAACATCATGCATAAGATCATGTATCTTACATGATTTAGTATCACCATTCCTATCTTTGCTCACGTCTTGAAAGAAACATCTCCGCAACAAGATCGAAAAATATTCCTCAGCGACATCTTCCATGCTCTGATCATCTGACGGAACTACATAGCCTTGTGCAATCCACAACCTAACTAATATCCCCTTATAAATCACATAATCCTTAGGGAACAGCGCACAGTAGCCAAAACAAGCCTTCAATGGGGATTCAAGCTGATAGTAACTAAGCTTCAGTATAGGCATTATGCTATTGTTGTTCCCAACTTTTGCTAATCCCATATCCAGTACCGCTCGCCACTTATGTATTTCTTGGCCATATAGAAGACTTCCCACCACTCTAATGGCTAGAGGAACACGAGCACAACTCTCGACAATTTCTTGACCAATTTTAACCAAGTCTTCGGGTGGATTTGTGTGTTGTGGTCCAAATGCTGCCCTTTTGAACAAATACCATGAATTTTCCTTTGACAAGCCTTGCAGCTTATGCACTACACCATCTCCTACAATTCTTGCTGTCTCATGTGAACGCGTTGTCACCACAATCCAACTTCCCCGTAAGCCTCCCATCAAGAATTGTGTCAATGTAAGCCATTGGTCGCGATTTTCAGTCCACACATCATCCAAAATAAGCAAGAATCTTTCCCCTTCAAGATGTTCTCGTAGTTGACTTTGTAACCCATCCATTGTAAAGCCCAAACCCTTCTTTTGATCAGTAGCTGAAGCTAAAATCTTGCCAAGAACTACTTCTAAGTCCAGCGATTCTTCATCAGAAACACAAGCCCATAGCTTCAATGGAAATGAAGATGTAACCCTTGCATCATTAAACACAAGTTGGCAAAGCGCAGTTTTTCCCAATCCACCAATCCCCACAATAGTAAGGAAAGATACATTTTGTTGAACATTAGAATTTAGCAATATGCCAGCAATCTTCTCCAAATCAGGCTCTCTTCCAATGATATCAGCTTCATACACATATGAACACGTCTCAGGCCTCCTATTCCTAATAGGCTTAGGATCAACGTTGAATCTGAACTTACTATTATCAGCAATAGCATCCAATCTTTTCCTTATCTTGCCAACCCCACGAGTCATGTTATAAGCAGCCCCAGACTTGCTGAAAAAGGAGAAGAGACGCTCTTTGAACCCCTTGTTGAGCTTATTTTGTTCAGCAAGAGTAACAAACTCATCGAAGAGATCATCAGCTTCATAAACAGCATCCTTCAGGTCCTGAATATAGAGTTGTTCCTGCTCAGACAGCTCTTGCTTGGCCTCTGCATCACGGAGTACAGCTTTGATTCTAGAGACAGTACCTCGGAGTTGATCAATTTGGGATTTGTAGGTAGTAATGGAGCGTATGTTGCCTTTGAGTTGACAGTAGTCCAGCGCTGTAAACAAAGTTTGAGCAACAGACATGGCCGTACCGACGTCCATTATTGGTTTCACACACACACAGAAGGAGAGAGAGGTAAAGCGATTGAAAATGGTATGGCTTATTGATAGAATTAGTGACAAGTCATAGAATACTTTTTTCGTGGTAGGAAATAGTCAGGGAACCCAAAGTTTCTTAATATTCGTACTTACTTCCATAATTTCAGGCTTTTTCCACTATTTGATTAAAGTGTACAAAAATTTATCTACACCACAATGGAATAATTTTTGCCTTTTAAGTGTATGTTCACTGCCTTTAAATGTAATGTTTATTGTCTTTTAATGTAATGTTCAGTGCTTTTGAACATGATTTTCATTGCATGTGAACGTTAATTACATTGCCTTTGAACGTGATGTTCATTGCCTTTGAACGTAATATTCATTGCCTTTGAACATAATGTTTATTGTCTTTTAACGTAATGTTCAATGTTCATTTTAATAAATATGTGTACAGTGCGTGTACATTCCCAATGTAAAAGTTCAGATTTAAAAATAATATTACAAAGTTATCTGTGCGTTTTTTTCCCAATGCGCAAATTACGAAGCACTGAATATGACTATTTCTATTTCCCATGCAACACATTTCCCAATACTCAATAATAAATTTTTTTGCCTTTGAAGTGTATGTTTAGTGTTTTTGAACGTAATGTTCAGTGCCTTTGAACATGATGTTCATTGCATGTGAACGTAAATTCCATTGCCTTTGAACGTGATATTCATTGCATGTGAACATAAATTCCTTTGCCTTTGAACGTGATGTTCATTGCCTTTGAACGTATGTAATGTTCATTGACTTTGAACTTAATACTCAATGTTCATTTTAATAAATATGTATCTATCTTGATATAATATGTACATTGTTATAATATACGATGTTCAGTGAAGTAATATATGATATTCAGTAATATAATATATAATGTTCATTTTCATTGTTTGTGTACAGTACGTGACATATTCCCAATGCAAAAATAATCATTGCAATATTAAATAAAAATAATAGAATCTCAATACATCATCACTACAAATTAATGCTTCATCCCAATGCATTCTTTTTAAATTGATTGTTAACATCTCGTCTAGTTCACTCAAGTGATATTATATGTTCATTGTAGTAATACTAAATGTTCATTATTTGAATACATCATGTTCATCGTCAAAAAAAATTCTTCACGAATGTTCCAACTTCATTTTCATAATAATAATGTTCATTCTTATAATACTTAATGTTCAGTAGATTAATATTGGATGTTCATTACTTAAATACAATATGTTCATTTCTAATATATATGAACAGAACGTCTACTATTCCCAATGTAAAAAGTTCATATCTATCTTGATATAAAATGTTCATTGTTATCATATATGATGTCCAGTGCAATAATATATGATGTTCATTGATATAATATATAATGTCCGTTATCATTGTTTCTGTATAGTACGTGATTATTCATAATGCAAAAAATCAGATTTTTAAAAAACCTTGGGACCTGTACTACTCCCACTCTGCAAAAACACTTCTGCTTTTCCCAATTGCGAAGTTACTTGCATGGAGAATAATAAACATCACATATCCCTATGTTCATTATCTGCTTAAAGTATGTTCATTCATTTTCTGTGACATTGCTGCGTTTTATATTCAATGTTTGTGCGTTTTGGCCCGGGTGCACGATGCTCACTGTGCACCTGGGTCCATAGTCTTATTTGCGCCACGTCTTTATTCTCTAAAAAAATCACTATGATAATAGTATGATACTTATTGATTACCTTTATAATTTATTTGGGTCAGGTTTTATTGTGCTTTTATGAGTGGACAAATGCTTCCCACCCCCTTTTCGAGTTCACTCCAATATTCCCCACTTGTCCGATTGTTGCTAAACTGTTTTTGGATATCAAACGGACCTTCCTAGATGGTAATTTTAATGTGGCCGATTTCCCGTTCTTTGGCAATCAGTTTCGCTATAGCATCCACTGCTCTAGCTATTTGTCCACCCCTTCTAGAGATAAGCTTCTGCAAATGGAGACTTCAAAATCAAATAAAAAATGTTTAGCAAAAAGAAAATTAAGGTATTTTGCAATGTTGACACCCATGTGTAGTGATTGTGACCCCCTTTCTATCTCCCTCATTATCTCTTGTGTGCATATTTAGGGGTGCTTATTTAGTTGAGCTACTCGTGAGCTACTCGGACTCGACTCGGTCAAAGCTCGACTCGATTGAACTCGACTCGAGATCGAACTCAACTCAATAAGTTAACAAGCCAAGTCGAGCAAATCAAAGCTCGACTCGAAAAGCTCGTTAGAAACTCGAATTTTTATTTATGGTATATATTTATAGAAAAATATACTTAAGATATAAAATTAAAGTAAAATAAAAGATGGTTTGATATATAAACCAAAAGTCTCACATTGGATAAAAATGAAAGATGGTTGGAGAGTTTTATGTATAAACTCAAAGTCCCACATTGAAAAAAATGATACATGGTTTGAAGCAATTAGTATATATATAAACCCAATAATGTTCTCCACCTAAAACCAAATTAAGCTTATTAAAGCTAAAACTTAGCCTTCTTGTTGGCCCAATTTGGGTATTAGTAATTAGGCTTATTGAGCTTTTAATCGAGCTGAAAATGAGTCGAGCTCGAGCTTGAAACGAGCTCGAGTTTGAATCGAGCTTGAAACGAGCTTTAATCGATCTCGAGCTCGAGCTCGAGTTTGAAACGAGTTTTAATCGAGCTCGAGCTTTGATTTTTTAGCTCTTTTGTTTTCGAGCTCGAGTTTTAGTTATCGAGTTCGAGTCGAGCATTTGTAACGCACCGTTAAAGCTTAATGTTACGGTAAACTCTTTATGAATACCCCTATTGCGAATTATACACTAAGTATAATCACTACTACGTAAATGACATTTGTAACACTTGGAGGTAACACTTTTAGAAATGCAATTTTTTATACATTTTTAAGTAACACTTTTGTAACGCATTTTCATAGGTAACACTTATAAGTAACACTAATTTAATTAGTAACACTAATTTAATTAGTAACACTTATAAATAACACTTTTATCTTAATAATACATCTTGGTAACACTATGATTAGTTACAATTTGAGGATATATTTTTTGGTAACACTTTATGATTAGTAACACTTTTGTATAACACTTTTTAAGTGCTACTTACATTTGTAACATTATTCTTTTATTTAGTTAACCCTTTATTGTTAATTAAGCTCTTATATTAATTTTATTAATCTCCCAAAATAATAGTAAATGTTTCCATGCCAACTTTACTTAAAATTTTCATTTAGAAACAAACTAAAATTTTTATTTTTCATTAAAATGCTTTGCATATTTTTTTAAATGATGAAAAACTATTTGAAGAAAAAGAAAAGTGACTAAAAGATTAATGAAAATCCAAGAAGTTGGGAAGTCTAATCCACTGGTAAATCTATGGATTTAAGACGTAGAGAAACTAAAAGAAAAAAATCCAACGATGTGCTCCAATGAGTAGAGCATGTTCTCCCAGCTGTCTTTCTGCACGGCTAACTTAGGGCTTTCTTTCGATTTTTGCTTCATACATAAGGTTAGCCGTGATCGTGTAGCTAAAGCCCGTCCAAAGGGCCGCAACTGCCCAGTTCCCAGGCTACCTCTCGGCTTAGTTAATTTGTTTATTTATAGAATGTTCAGCCTGATGGCTAGGTCTGTTTCAGTTTTTATCATTTGATGGCCCATTTGGACTACAAATTTTTGTAATGCTTGATGCTTCATCTACATTTTTATGGCTCTGTTTTGTTCATAAAACTAGTTTTGACCCTGTTATGTTCTACTTAGCTTGCTTTTCTTCTTTTGTATTGCAAAAACCAGCCACTCATATCTTGTCTATTACTGCATTTGTTACCACACTCTGTATCACTGTCTTAAACTCTCCATTAGTCATCACCTGCGTAGTGAACCAGTCATGGAGTGACATTACCCGAAATTCACAATACATAAGTTATCAGTTTTAATTTATGGGACTGATGTCAGTTTGTAGAAACTATGATTCCCTCTCCTAAGTCACCAAAGTTGACAGATAAGGCTTCTACAATGATTCTACCAATTACTGGTCCTAAATTGCTTCCCTTGATGCAATGTTTTAAGCAGTAGTCTAAGTTCAGTCACTCCCATTACTTAGTGTAAACAATACTGTAAAAATGACAAGAACAATATTACTGAGAATTGATTGAGTCAGGACTATGTCGCTATCTTTAGAACATTATTCACGGTACTGCCTTAAGATTGTGCAAGCAGCTGGGAAATCAACAGATGCTCCGCAAGATAAAACAACCTCTCTAAATTGCACAAAACATTAGCAAAACGCCAAGGAAGAAATAGTACTGCTCGGATTTTGTGAGAGAAGAGAGAAAGATGAGAGAAAGATGAGAGAAATGAGTTTGTTGTGTTTTCAGAAAAAATGTTAAGCAAGGGTTGTATAGCAAATCAAAATGTTTAGCAGAAAAAAATCAATAAAGACCTTTCCTCCTTCCAAATTAGTAGGTAAACCTTGAATTAGACCCAAATAAGTGAACACACCTCTTTATAAAGAGACACAACTTCTCTTAGCCTACCAATGTGAGACTCCTTCGTTTTTATAAACTTCAACACAAGCATATAAGCTCCAACAGCTCAGTCACTCCCATTGCTTAGTTGCTGGGTTCTTTGCGTACTCGTCGATCATTGTCCTGCCTAAGTCAAATCAATGCCACAGTTTGTTAATGTATTAGATATGATAGTAAACTGTAAATTCTTGAGGATGATCGCATGATGCAAAAATATTTTCATATCATGTGTTTATTTTTTTAATCGTAGTGCTGTATAATGATATTGAAGTCTGAAAGTACTACTTCCACATAATTGAATATGTATCTCAAATCTTTATGTTCTTCTATCAATTACATTGTTGATTTAAGGATTGTAGCATATTGAAGATTTAACTCCACCGGATTTGAATACTTGAGCTGTCACATAAGAATATGTATGATTTCAGCTTTGGACCGTCTGGTAGGTTCTTATATTATACAAACATGTTGGGTATAGATTCATACTTTGACGAAATTATAGTTGTTTCTTACAAGCTAAGTCATTTGTAGATGGAAGATGTAGCCCTTGTGAACCAATTTGGCGAGGTACTATTGAACATGTTCGTAATCAAAAGTCTAGTACCTATGCAATCAAAACACCTTCCTGTTCTCATTCAGATATAGTTATAGTTTATGTTTTCTTATTCTTGATATTTCTTGTTGGGGTTCGTCCTCTTTTCCTAATACACCAATATGGAGAACATCAGGTGTTAAAAGTTTAGAACAATTCAGATTTTGGCTGTAAAATCTGTAAGCTTATGATTATTGCTGATCCAATGATGTACATTTATATGTAAAGTCTCCTACGTTGTATCAGCTTTGATTAATAAAACTCCATCCTATTTGTATTTAGTGTCCTACACTACTTCGGTTTGTGTATGCCTTATCTTTCTTCACTCTTCCTCAAGTTAGGTTCCATCATGACACCCAACTTGCCAAGTATACTTTCACACCCATGGACCCCGGCCGCTTTTGTGAGGATATTCACCATTCGATCATTTGACCGAACAAACAGGAGACTAATCAGACCCGCATCTAGATTGTCCTTGATAAAGTGTTGATCAACTTCCACATGTTAGGTCCAATCATGCTGAATTGGGCTTTCGGAAATGCTGGTTGCTGCATTATTATCACATCAAAGGAAGTACAAGAAGTTGTCTAGCGCAGAATTGACTTATACCTGAGGGGTTGCAACTTGATTTCAAGCAGACACGAACAAGTCAGTCAACTTATACGGTTGTAAATAAAATTAAAAATCTATGAGTATTAGTACCGTTATGTCGAATTATGCAGTACGACTCAAATTTCAGCCAAATATCCTCCTATGCCTCCTAGTAAGTCTGAATCTGACAAAAGAACTTTCTACAGGAACTCTTTTCCAAGTCAGCAATATGGGCTCTAATACGATTAAGATCCTACCTTAGGAGACTAGCAGATAGTATAACAGACAAAATTTATTTCCATACAGTGTACAGTCGGTCAATGTTACTGACTTCAAAGTTATGCTACTCACATTGAATATCCTTTACAAACTACAATAGTCATTGGTGTACTGCATGATCAAATTCTAAGCACCCCTCCTCTGCATCTTGAATCTGGACACCGGCTTTGAAGGTTGAGGATTAGATGGCTGCATAATATAAACTTAACCTCTTGTTAAAATGAAATAAAAATAGAACCATCTTCATAAAACCAGAGAGGGCATAGTTACCGGATTAATAGTATCTCTTTATCTGGGGAGATTTGAGATTTGCAAGTTATCAGTCCGCTCTACAAAAGACCCAGTGAATGCCTGCAGCGAAAGACATGGTAAGTATACGACAATGATGATAGATGCACTTCACAAAATGATGAAACGCAAATTTTCCTCTTCTTTAAGAGGAAGGGGCTGCCGGTGTTGAAAGCTGGAGGGGGAGCAAAAGTCAGAAGATATACATTGAAACTATCAGACGCATCGTAGACAGTCCACTGGCAGCATCTGGTTTAGGAGCTGGTGCACTAACCTGGAATCAAAATAGATTGAAGGGCAGGGGGTACAAGTAATCAAGAACACATATTTGCCACTGTGCATACTCTGAGAAACTCTACTACAAGAAATAAAGTTATAAACCTACAAACAATAACATGCCATTATTATAATTCACGTACAGACAGATGAAATCTTCACCATGGACACAACAATGAAATCTTCACCAAGGATTGGGTGAGACTGATGAATCATGCCAAACATAATGCAGCCAGGAACAGGACATGATTGATTTGTCCAAATGGCAAACACAAATCATCGGCAAAACCATGGACACAACCAGCTCAATATGAACAACTAGCTATACTAATTATATCTCGTAGAAGAACCTGATATCCACTCCAACAAACAGTCTCTTATATGGTAGGAACTCATTCTTTCAACCAAAAACGCCACACCATGATACCAGAAACAAAAAAAAAAAGGATTACTAACCACAGTTAAATACAACTACTCCATCCCTTACCTACATTAGGTAAGTAAAAATCCATGCACACATAAAGGCCACCTATTGTATACAATTCATTAGGTTGTCCCTTTGTATATGGTCTGAATGTGTATGGAACCCCTATAGTAATTATATGTATATACTGTAATAAACTTACTACACTCACAAACCAAGCACCATACCATAGGAAATAGATGGAAGAAAAAGAACAGGAAATAGAGGAGGGTTGTTAACTTATTGTAGAAACAATAAGACAAGATAGCTACTGGCTTTCGAGAGGCCAGGTCTCTCCCAGTACAAACAACTCACACAATTCCACACACCCCCACAGAGCACACACATTGCTATTTAAGCTACCTCACTCCTTCCTAGGATACTAAGAAACATGTTCACAAATATCAGAAATAAGGAATAAAAGGATATTCTAGGCTGCCTTCCAACAATGTCCAATCCCCCAAACTATGCTCGATTAGGTATCCCTTCCCCGCACCAATCCCTAATCTTAAAACCTCAGACTGATAAAGAAATAATGCAGCCAGTTAACGTTCTTCCTCTCACCAACAAGGCTACAGAGTCGCTGCTGCAAACTAGCCTAAGAGCATATATATGTTTACGTTCAAAGACAGAGTAATCGCTCTAAAAGAGAAAGAAGGTACCTTTACATGTTGCAATTCTTGCAAACTCAAATTTCCATGCTGCATGCAAGGGGTGCTAAAAGAAAAGCGTAAGCAGCTAGAAGTAAGGGTTTTGGCATGAAAGGTTTTGGCAACTGCAGTGAGCCACGGTTGGATTAGCAGACAACTATGGAAGCAAGCAAATCAGCATGTCAAAAGACAATGCTATAATCAATGAAAATCAATTATTAGTTGAAGATAGACATACTTCCTCCGGAACTTTCATCACAACTTAACTCTTCTATGATATCCACAAGACCCTCCTGCAATAAGCTCTGAAAAACTGCACTGAGATGATACAAATCAGTCTAAAATAAACAATGAAAAAGTAATTTACAAGCAACCAAACTCATAAACTTACTGCAGCTTCTGCAGAAGTCCTGTCAAATTATAAGGCCTCAGCTTTATATCCTTCAACCACAGCCTTAACAGAACCCACTTGCGAGTCTAACATCTTCCCCCTTCTTTTGAGAATGTCCACTGTTTGTTTCGCCCTTCTATCAGCATAATAACCCTCTCCTAAAAGGATATCACAAACTTCTCTTAGTTTATCCTTCTATGGTAGGAACTCGATTCTTTCAAACCAAAACACCGCACTGTGACAGTAGAAACATAAAAAATGATGGATTCCTAACTGGTCTAATGTGTAAGGATTTGTAGCCCTATTGAACATGTAGTTTCAAAATTTAAAGATATGTACAAAATGTGAAAATTAATTATAGGAATACAAGTGATAAATACAAACTTGGATAGAAGACAACTAAAATATTTTATCTTATCACAAAACATACAAAAAAGCTAACGAAAAAGGGTGTCCTTATCCTACTATGCCTGGATAACGGAAGGGATGTGTTGAATGAGGTGCCAATCCTCCCCATTAGAATCCTGGCATCTTTCACTGAGGCGTGCTGAACAGCCAAAGAGATGAAGTTTTTTGAGGGAGGCGAGTTTGGGCATCCAATCTGACAGTGATTCTATGCCTTTGCAATCTCTGATCTCAAAACTTTGAAGGGCAGTCAAAAACTGTATCCAATTGGGCAGATTCACCAGTTGTGGGAGACTACTCAATGTCAAGGAAGTTAGAGAGTGATAAAGGGAATGCCATATCATGCCAATTCCTTCCTCTCTTTCTTGTTCTTCTCCTTCTGATGCCATCAATTTTGGGTACTCTTCAATGACTAACTTCTTCAATGCTGTAAGATGCTCCAATCCTCCATTAACATTCCTCAAATTGGATAAATTTTCTAATTTCAACAATTGCAGGGAAGACGAGCAGCTACAGAACACCTCTCCAACTTCTCCCAAATTCTCCACCATATTGTCATTCCATATATGCAGCTCAGCAAGACATAGAAATGTCTCCATAGGCTGCGAAAGCAACCATGCCATGTCACTTATCATGACGCTCCTCAAATTGGGAATAACGTAAAAAGAAGAGGATGAACGCGACAGAACACAAGCACGAGTAGTAGCCTTCTCTGTTAATTCTTCATTCATCAAACTCTTCCATTCTATTTGAAGTCTTTTATTGAAATCCGTTAATTCTAGGGTTTCCAAAATACGACACACAACAACATCTATCATCTCTGGACAACTGTGTATTCTCAAGGTTTTCAACTGCAAAAGAAGTAAAGGTGCCATAGTGCCATTGCTGCTGCTATTACTATGATGCTCATCATTATCTCCCATCAATCCTTTCAACTTAGGCAGGTTTTCTAAGTGAAGTAGTTCAAGAGAGGGAAAGAAAGAGAATCCTACCTCACTACCTGCTGGTGTTGTACTTTTTCCACCAATATACTCCAAATTCGGCAAATTTTCAACGTGAAGGGTTTTCAAATGGCGCAGATTCCCCAGGCATCCCAAGTACTGCAAATTTGGACAATGTTCAACTGTAATGTCAACAAGATGGAGAAAAGTTGCCAAGTTATCTTCCCTTGCCCACTCCGGCATTCTTGCCCCACTATAGTAATACAATTTTAGTGCACTGAGATCAGAATGTGGCTGCATTAACTCCATCACTGCTTCATCATACTCTACTCTTCCTATGCCCTCCTCTATATCGAATTGAAGTCTCACTTGATGAAGATGTTTCTTGTTCACAAGGCATCCTCCCATCCTTACACCATCATATTCCTCAACATTTCCTAAGCTATCCTTCAAATCTTCCACTGGAATTCCAGACAAATATGGGATGCTGATTTCAAGATTTCCTTTCAAGTTACTGAGATATTTTAGATCTTCTAACCCATCAAACCATTTTTCCCGAATCCCACTCTTATCTCCAACCACAAACAAAGGAAGCGTGTGAAGGCAAGCCCACTTGGCAATACCACTAGGCATATAAGTCAAGCTTATACACATCCTTATGTCAAAGACCCTAAGCTTAACTAGCTTGTTCATGTCTTTTGGCAATTCTATCAAACTAATGCAACCATGTAAAATCAATGTCTGCAAATTATATAATTTTGCAAATGATCTGGGGAGAACCTCAAGAGAATCATTGAATGAGAGGTCTAGATACCTTAAATGCAGCAATTCACATATTGAGTCTGGCAGGATTTTGATATTTAACCCCCTCAAGTCTAATGCCCTGAGGTACTTCCACGTAGCTAGTAGCACGTCTAAGGAAATGTTCAACTTGGTATAACCAGGATGAAGAAACGAAGTATGTTCGTTTTAGTGAAAGAGTGCTCTGTTAGTTGGCTTCCTACAAAAGAGATGTGGCGAACACTTTTATCTATATCACGAACAACGGTATTCAGTGTGCAAATCTCTTTTCCTGTAACTTGTTGAGCAACATCATGCATAAGATCATGTATCTTACATGAGTAAATATTACCATCTTCATCTTTGCTCACATCTTGAAAGAAACACCTTCGCAACAAGATCGAAAAATATTCCTCAGCAACATCTTCCATGCTCTGATGATCATCTAACGGAACTATGTAGCCTTGTCCAATCCACAGCCTTATCAGCATCTCCTTCTCAATCTCATAATCCTTAGGGAACAACGCACAATAGCCAAAACAAGCCTTCAATGGGGATTCAAGCTGATAGTAACTAAGCTTCAGTATAGGTATTATGCCATTGTTGTTCCCTTTAAGTTTTGCTAGTCCCATATCCTGAACCGCTCGCCACTTATGTATTTCTTTGCCATATAGAAGACTACCCACCACTTTAATGGCAAGAGGTACATTAGCACATCTCTCAACTATTTCTTCACCCATTTTAACCAAGTCTTTGGGTGGGTTTATGTGTCTAAATGCCTCCCTTTTGAACAAACACCATGAATTCTCCTTTGACAAGCCTTGCAGCTCATGCACTAGACCATGTCCTACAATTCTTGATGTCTCCTGTGAACGCGTCGTTACCAAAATCCAACTTCCCCTTAAACCTCTCATCAAGAATGGTGTTAATGTACGCCATTGGTCACGATTTTCAGTCCACACATCATCCAAGACAAGCAAGAATCTTTTACCTTCAAGATGTCCACGCAGTCGACTTTGTAACCCATCCATTGTAAAGCCCTCACACTTCTTTTGATCAGTTGCTGAAGCTAAAATCCTGCCAAGAACTCCTTCTAAATCCAGTGATTCTTCATCAGAAACACAAGTCCACAACCTCAACGGAAATGAAGCTGTGATCCTTGCATCATTAAACACAAGTTGGGCAAGCGCAGTTTTCCCCAACCCACCAATCCCCACAATAGTAAAGAAAGATACATTTTGTTGAACATTAGAATTTAGCAATATGCCAACAATCTTCTCCGAATCAGGCTCTCTTCCAATGATATCAGCTTGACACACATACGAACAGGTCTCAGGCCTCCTATTCCTAATAGGTTTAGGATCAATGTTGAAGCAGCTGAACTTACTATTATCAGCAATAGCATCCAACCTTTTCTTGATCTTGTCAACCCAACAAGCCATTTTATAAGCAGCCCCAGACTTGCAGAATAAGGTGAAGAGACGCTCCTTGAACCCGTTCTTCAACTTGTTCTGTTCAGCAAGAGTGACAAACTCATCAAAGAGATCATCAGCATCATAAACAGCATCCTTGAGGTCCTGAATATAGACTTGTTCCTGCTCAGACAGCTCCTGCTTGGCCTCTGCATCACGAAGTACAGCTTTGATTCTAGAGACAGTGCTTCGGAGTTCATCAATTTGGGATTTGTAGTTAGCAATGGAGCGTATGCTGCCTTTGTGTTGACAGTATTCCAGCGCTGCAAACAAAGTTTGAGCAACAGAAATGGCAGTCCCGACGTCCATTATTGGTTTCACGCATACTCAGAAGGAGAGAAAGGTAAGGTAATTGAAAATGGTATGGCTTGTTGATGAATTAGTGACGAGTCATAGAATACTTTATAAGGAATTTTTTTATTTGTAAGCTTTTTTTTTAAAAAAATTGAAAAATTAAGTCAATTTTAAAAGTAATTTAAAAATAAGATAATTTTTGTTCGGAGTAAAAACGTCTAAGACAACGTCTTGCATGAAGCTGAAATTATAGGGGTGAAACTAGGTTAGAGATCAGACAATGTTTTGGTCAATTAAACTTTAGAATATTTCAGGAATATTGGCAGAGAATCAAGTCAGGCAATGTTTTTCACTTACCTGATACTCTGACATAGAGATGGCCAGTGGGCCGGTTCAGCCCGGCCCAGCCCGGCTCGAACCGGCCCACCAACAAACCGGGCCGAGCCCGGTTCGGCCCGTCTAAATAATGGGCTGAATACGAATTCCGATTTTCCAACCCTAACCCGTTTCAATTCGGTTCAAGGAAAAATTCAATTCGACCCGGAACTCGATTCGGTTCGGCCCGGCCCGGCCCGTTTGATTAGCCATAATTCGACCGTTTGAAACTAGCCGTTGATGACCGTTGGATTTGCCCTATAAAAACACCACAATTCGGCTTCCATCCTCACCAAAATCTCTCTCAACTCTTTCAATCTCTCAATCTTTATTAGCTTAATTATTAGTACTAATCTTCTTCTTAAGTACTCTCTTAATCTTCATTAGTTATCTTAAATAGTTGGTTTATTATTCTTAATTTAGTTGTTTATTACTACAAATCCTAAGAGAAAATGGATTCAAGAGGTAGATTCAGTGTAAGCAGTTCTTTCGATGATACTACGGAGTTTGCTCAAAACTTGGAGTAACAACTTTTCGGTACTCCGGGTACTCAAATTCCTGAAACTCCAACTTCTCAGAGGCGTCCTATTTCTTCTACTGCACAAGGTAACTATTAAACTTCTAATTAATGAATGTTAGATTATTTGATTATGTTAGATTGAGTTCTTGATGTTTAATTAGTTATGATATATTTGGTTGATTATGTTAATTGATTAGTTAATTAACTAATGAATGTGAAGATGAAGGTGATGGTGATGGTGATGGTGATGAAGGAGTACCTGAGTCTACTCAATGTAGAAAGAAACCTTCCAAAGTATGGCCAGATTTTGAGAAGGTCCTAATGACCGATGCTTCTTCCAAAGGGAGGAAATTCATGTGCTATTGCTTGGTATGCAAGCAATTAGGAAAGAAGTCAATATCCGCTTATACATGGAAGACCGGTTATGGGACGGGGACCTTATCCCGTCACTTGACTGGGGTACACGGAATAAACCTTGATGCAACTGAATCCGTTGGAGCAGCTGAATCTTCAAGTCAGACACAACTACACGGGTATATGAGTTCCATGCCTGGAGGAGGTATGCCTTTTATGTATAATCAAGATAAAGTGATTGATGAAATGGCTAATTTTGTCATTGCTGATGAATTACCTTTTAGCTATGATAAGAGTCTAAATTTTGAGCATTTCACTAGAACTACTCTACAACCTGCTTATAGATGTGTCCCTAGGAACACGCTTAAACGTCATACCCAAACTGCTTATTATAAATATAGAAGTAGTTTAATAGAAATGTTTTGCACTTTTAACGGTCGTGTTAGCCTAACTAGTGATACATGGACCTCTTGTTTTGGTGAACCTTTTCTTTGTGTAACCACCCATTGGATTGATGATGAGTGGTATATTAAAAAACAAATCATTTGTTTTCAAGCTATGGAGGAGAGACATATCGGGTACAACCTTAAGGTAAGGATAATAGACTGTCTTAAAACCTTTCATTTACTTGATAAAGTTTTTTTACTTTCATTAGATAATGCTTCAGCTAATACAAAATGTATAGATTATTTGATATCCGAACCATGCTTACAGTTGATAAAAAATGGAGAACTATTACATGTTCGTTGTTGTGCACATATTATGAACCTCTCGGTTCAAGAAGGTTTAGCTGAGTTAACTGACTTGCTTAACCCTATTAAGAGTGTAATTAAATGGATTAGGATTACGGCCTCAGTTAGGAGAAAGCACATGGACTTGTGTAAGGAAAGAGGCCTTAGGAAGAAGCAATGGAGTCTAGATACACCGACCCGTTGGAACTCCACATATAAATTGTTAAAAGAAGTCATTAAATACCGTGAGATTTTGACAATTATTTATAACGAAACCTGATCGACTCCCGATGACCTTATTACTGATTTTCATTGAAATACTGCAATTCACATCCGTGACATTTTAGCAGCTTTTGACTACGCAACCAAAATTTTCTCTTACGTTTATGACCCTAACATCCATTTATTTATATTAGAGTGTGTTACCGTAGTTAGCACTCTTACCGAGCATTTCAACATCGTTCAAGTTAGCGATGTAATTAGTAGTATACTTAGTAAATGGTATAACTACTTTAGTGAATTTCCCGTCATATATGGTATAGCTTCTATTCTTGATCTCGGGGTCAAGACTGTACGTTTAGAAAACTGTTTAGAATTTTATTATAACGCTTTAAGTTTACAATACGATGTCAATGCATATATAAAAAAATGTAAAAATGTTTTAGCTAGTATATATGATCATTATGCTTCTGTTTATGCACCGTCCGAAAATGTATCTTCTTCTAGTAGAAGTTCCGCTACGCGATGACAGCCAATACTTGGTAGAATTTTAAAAAAATCAAAAACATCGGTTTCTTCTTCTTCTTCACTTTATAATATTAATGAATATCTTTCTTACCAACATGAAACCGATGCTAATTTTTCAATTATTAAGTGGTGGCGCGATCACGAACGGCAATTTCCCATTTTGGCAAGAATTGCAAAGGATATCCTTGCAATTCCCGCCTCCTCTGTTGCTTCCGAGTCTGCTTTAAGTGCAGGTAGACGTGTTCTTGACGAGAAGAGATCCCGCTTATCTCCCGAAAGCATAGAAATATGCGTTTATAAGAAAGATTGGGATCAGGCGGAGCGTAGGACCCAAGGATTGAGGGAGGAGGACAACGACGAAGACGATCCTTGGATAATGATGGACACAAGCGAATCAAGCGACAACCCAACAGGTGAAGGAGGTTCGGGGTCTGTCCCTAATTAGGCTAAGCACAACCGCACAAGCACCCCTACAGGTACGTAACAGAACTACGTGGGCTTTGATTCCTTCGGGATACGTAGGCAACTTAATTTTGAAAATCAATATTTAATTATTTAATTAAATTTTGATTTTCTAAATTAAGTGCAAGCACTTTCTTCTTATCCCAACCCCCAAAACATGTTTAGTTAAATTTTGATTTTCTTAAAAGTGAAATATGGAATATGATTTTAATTTACTTATTTTAGTATATGAAATATGAAATATAAAATTTTGATTTTAGTTTACTTATTTTAGTATATGAAATATGAAATTAAATTTGAAATATAAAATGTGAAATATGAATTAGTTCATTTATTTGAAATATTTTAGATTTTCTAATACGTAAATATAAAATTAGGTAAATATACGTAATTAGTTTAATAATACTTAATAAAGAAAAAAAAGTAATTCGGTTCAATTCGTTTCGTGATTCGGTTCGATTCGGTCAGGATTCGGTTCGATTCGGTTATGATTCGGTTCGATTCGGTTTGTGATTCGGTTCGATTTGGTTCGTGATTCGATTCGATTCGGTTCGTGATTCGTTTTCGATTCGATTCGATTCGGTACCGAATCCCAAAACCCCAACCCCAGCCCGGTTCGGACCGGTCCGAATCCGGTCCCCTCCCCCCCAGCCCGGCCCGGTGCCAACCTGGCCCAGCCCGCCCGGACCGGCCCCATGGCCATGCCTACTCTGACAATGTTTTTCTCTGCCTTAGTTTCAGCCCATAATTTCATCTTCATGCAAATCATTGCATGGGGCAACGATTTTGCTTACGCTAAAACGTTGTCCGACTCTGAATCAAAATTAACTTATTTTTTAAATTACTTTTAAAGGTGACCTTATTTTCAAAAAAATTTTAAAAAAAAGCTTATAAATAAAAAAAAAATAAAAATATTTCTTTATAAGTGAAGAAACTTTATGGTAGGGACTAGAGTTTCTTTCTTCCTCCTCCTTTCCTATCTTTTGGCCCGACTTTTCACGTCTCAAAACCTATCAGACTCTTAAAAGTAATACAACAATGGAAATTGCAACGTCTTTTTGTGGGTCTCAATTAGTCAATTAGAGCACTAACTCCATGACTTGACCACTATGATGATAGTAGGATACTGATTCATTACCTTTTAACTCTTTAAGACTTATTTGGGTCATAGAATTTTTGTTTGAGATATTTCGAGTCATATACTAACTGTATTGAAAATGATAAATTGTTATTTGCTATAAAAACATAATGTCCAATGTACGTAAAAGTTTGCAATTCTAGAACTCGGTCAAAAACTTGTTCATCAAGCAATTCAACAAGGCTCAGCAAATATGTAAGGTTACTTCCTAAATTAGCTATACTCCAATACCATCGTGTTCAACTCGTTATTGTTCAAGAACAACTTTATAGTTTGTGAGTCTTTTAGTTCCTCAATAACTTAAAAAAAAAATATATTCTTGTACATGATTCTTCGGAATAATTCAAAAAAGTCAGTTAAAAATATTCTAATTAAACTACATATTATATACATATATATTTCAAAATTTATTTGAGTTATACATGTTAGATACCACACTTTGTAGTAGCTACTACTAATTAGGAATTTTTTTTAATTATTTGGTCCATGTATTTTATTTTATTTTGAAAAAAAAATTCCCATTTATATGGCTACTTTTACATTGATAAAATGTTGAAGTTGCTCTCTTATTACTACTACTTGCTAATTTTATACTTTTTTCAATTATATATACTCCAAATTCAGCAAAATTTTCAACAGATAGGTATTTCAAAGGGTGTATATTCCCCTGGCATCCCAAGTAGATCTGTCAAAATCAGACCCGACCCGATAAATTACCCGAAATCGATTCGGACCCGACCTGATTATGACCTGAAAATTGAGACCCAAAAACCGACCCAACCCGACCTAAAGTTAACCCGAAATCGATTTGACCTGATATTCAAATACCCGAACCCGATCCGTGTCCGATCCATTAGGGAGCCGACTCGTTACAGACCAAACCCGTTACAAACCCGACCCGTTACAGACCCGACTCGAAAAGAACCCGAAACCGATTGAAACCGACACATAATCGATATGATCCGATTTATAACAATTCATTACCCGAATTCACTAGATGTGTTAATAATCTGAATATACATGAATATGACCTAATTTTGATAGATCTATTTTTTACCTAATATCTAATAACTTTGAAACCAAACTTGTCATTGTCGACCTTGACCCGAATCCGAAAAAACTCAATATAACCTGTTTAGGAACCGACCCGATTGTACTAGAACCGACCTTGACCTGAACCGAATACAACCCGAACGGACATTGACCCGAATCGAATACAACCCGACCCGAACCCGACCAAGCAAATAACCGATTTAACCCGACCCGATAATGACCCAACCAGAACCGAGACCGACCCGATAGGCAAAATTGACCCGATAAGAACCGACCCGCGATGGGTCAACACAAAACCGTCCCGTTGACCCAATTTGACACCCCTAATCCCAAGGTAATGCAACCATGCCACATCTGTGATCTCAACTTCCATATATTGGAGTTCCTCTCATTGTGATTGATATGTATAGAGAAACCTTGTTAGGGTTTCCTATCTACAAGGAGATAATTAAGATAACAATCTATTGACACAATCAAGCTATAGACTATACCAAAATATTTACATTAATTTCCTAATATCTTTGCCTAATGAACCCCTGTAGTAGAGACCGGAGAAGAATTGATGCTTAGACACTATACCGAATATGTCAGCATATTGGTTAGAAGACGGAACATGAAGAACTCTAATGTGACCAAGAGCAACCCTTTCACGAACAAAATGAATATCCATCTCAACACGTTTAATATGCTGGTGTTGTACTTGATTATGAGACATGTAAACAACACTAATATTATCACAACCGACAATAATAGCCTAAGGTAGTGGATAACGTAATTCTAAAAGAAGATTAATCCAAGCAGACCTGTACAAGAAGAAAATATTACTCTGTACTACGGTATGGTGTTTCTGAAAGAGAGAAAGAGTTTCATTTGACTTGATTGTTATCTTGAGTTAGCACAGTTACATCATCAATCAAAAAGATTTTGGGCAGATCTGTCTGATTTGATACATGCACTATTGAAGTTAAAGCAAACGATTGGATAAAACAAGGCTGTTTCAACCAATCTTTTTTTTAGGGTCTCCAATTGCCAATAGGCCACTGCACCTGCAGAACACAACCAAACAGTTTGCAGAAAAATTAACATTTCCAGTATTTGCACATCAATCAAGTAGAGGCATCATGTGAGCTGAATATATAACTCCAAGATGTAGCACTTTTGTTCATAATGCGTGTCAAATATTAACAGGTGTACAAATATGTGATGTTGAATCAGACCCTTGGGAAGTTGGGAGCAGAGAAATATCAAAACAGACCTATGTACTCGTAACTTCCATGTTTTGGGTCCAAAACAAAGGGCTGTACATACCACAGCCAGGTTGGAGTGTTAAGAATCCAGCACGAGTACTTTAGGTGAGATGAGGAGTTTGAGAAACATAGAAACATGGAAAAAAAGATGACAAGACCAATATATCAACACCATAAAACATCCCAAGTGTTCCAAGAGACCAGATGCTGTACAAATAGGCATATGGATACAAGTCTTTGCTGTCAGAAACTCAGAAATATACTTCACAAGTTGTTGTAACTGTTGATCTCTAAACTACAAACCCCACCCATGTGAACCACGCCCTTCAAAGATAGACCCTGAAATAGGAAGACTGCCTTAGAAATTGTAGACCTAATTTCTTATGAAAAAAAAATGCTCTATCAAAAAAAAAATTACAAACTCAGCGATAGTCCATACAAGTGATTTACTTCATGTTTGTTGATAAATACAGGGCTTTTCGTCTCTGGATAAATCCCAACAATTCTTGGTGCATCCAAAGAATTGTGATGTACTACTCAAAAAGTAAAGATTGGGAATTTTGATAAATAGAATTTAGAGTACTTGAGAGCACTGAACAAGTGAGAAGTGCAGTTGGGATTCTCAGAGTTCAAACTTATCATTATATTGTTGATCACTGAAATTTTCTCCACATCTCATTACAGCATGCTAAAATTAAATATTCATATACCACATCCATGAAACGAGAACAAAAACCCAAAATAACACCAATCAAACGAAATGCCCAAGGAAATGTTTGGAAATAATAAATATTATGATCTCGTTTCAGCTACAAAACAGTTCAGCTAACAGTAATAACAGCACTTTGGAAAGTGATTACTCGGAATACATATAAACAGATGAGAATTTTTGCAGCAGAAAAGGTATATAGATTGGTGTTATGGTCTTCTCCACGACATACTACATGACATGTGAAGATAAAATTTATGAGTGCTTGATGCATGATTCATGTACACAGATCAGTAGTCATACACTAGAACCCAGCCAAGAGCACAAGCAATTTTCCTTACAAACTGATGCTAATCACATTGAATATCCCCTACAAACTACAATAATCTTTGGTGTATCTGCATTTAAATACTAAGACCCCTCCTTTGCGTCTTGAATCTGGACACCGGCTTTGAAGGTTGAGGATTAGATGGCTGCATAATATAAACTTAACCTCTTGTTAAAATGAAGTTACCGGATTAATAGAATCACCATCTGGGGAAATTTGCAAATTATCAGTCCGCTCTACAATATATCCAGTGAGTGCCTACAGCGAAAGACATGGTACGTATACGGAAATGATGAGAGATGCACTTCACAAAACGGTGAAACACAGATTTTTTTTTTCTTCTTCAAGAGGAGGGGGTTGCCGGTGTTGAAAGTCAGAACATATACCTTGAGACTATCAAAAGCAAATCTAGACAATCCGTAAGCAGCATCCTGGAGTTGAAATAGAATTGACGGGCAGGGGCCAGGAGGCATTAGTATTCAAGAACAAATATTAGCCACTGTGCATACTCAGAAAAAAAAAATAAAAAAAAAAAAAAACTACAAGAAAAAATGCTACCAACAATAACATACCAGCATTTTGTCTCAGGTACAGACCGATGAAATCTTCACCAGTTAGCCTCAAAGGTGCAAACTCAAATTTCAATGCTGCATGTAAGGGGTGCCAAAAGAAATGCGTAAGCAGCTAGAAGCAAGGTTCAACAACATACACAACAAAAACTAGCCTTTCAGGAATGCATATAAGTAGGAAGGTCCAAGTCATGTAATTGATTTATCAGCATTACTTGGTTGAGATATACGACCTGAGAGTTAGTACAAAATGAAAGGATTTGGCAACTGCAGTGAGCCGCAGTTGGATTAAGAGATAACTACGGAAGCAAGCAAATCAGCATGTCAAAAGACTATACTATCATCAATGAAAATCAACCATAAGTTTAACACGGACAAACATCCCCCAGAACCTTCATCGTCAATTAACTCTTTTCTTATTTCCGACAATAAGCTCAAAAAAGCTGAATGGAGAACATACAAATCTGTCTAAAACAAACAACAAAAAAGAAATTTACAAGCCCTGTCAAACAATAAGGCCTCCCCTTTGACAACTGTCCCCTTATTTTGACTATTTTGAGAATGTCAGCATTTTGTTTCAATGTCCTATCAGCATAATAACCCTCTCCTACAAGAACCTGATTTCCTCATCAACAAACTTCTCTTAGATTCCTTCTAAGGTAGGAATTCAATTCTTTCAGACCAAAAACGCCACACCTTGACACCAGAAACAAAAAATAAAATACAGGATTCCTAACACAGTTAAATACATTTACAGATTTACTCCAACCCTTACCTACATTAGGTCAGTAAAATCCATACACATAAAGGCCAACTATTTTATACAATTCATTAGGTTGTCTTGTTGTAAATGTTCATAGACCTAATGTGTATAGATTTTTACCCCATCCAATTGAACATATAGTTTCAAAATTTAAAGATAAACTAAAATAATTTATCTTATCACAAGATATACTCAGAAAAGCATAACAACTAAAAAAAAGTGTTCTCATCTTACGTAACAGATTGGATGTGTTTAATGAGGTGCCAATCCTCCCCAGTGGAATCTTGGCATCTTTCCTTGAGGCATGCTGAACAATGTAGAAGATAAAGTCTGTTAAGGGAGGTGAGTTTGGGCATCCATTCTGGCAGTGATTCTATTCCTTCGCAATAACTAATTACAAGAACTTGGAGGGCAGTTAAAAACTGTATACAATCAGGCAGATTCACCAGTTGTGGGAGATGACTCAATGTCAAGGAGGTTAGGGTGTGATCAAGGGCTGGCCATGGCTTGCCAATTCCTTCCTCTCTTTCTGGTTCTTCTTCTCCTGACAGCCTCAACTTTGGACAATCTTCAATGTGTAACTCATCCAATGCTGTAAGATGCTCCAACCCTCCTCCATTAATACTCCTCAAATTGGAGCAGTATCTTAATTTCAAAGATTGCAGGGAAGACGAGCAGCTACGGAACACCTCTCCAACTTCTCCCAAATTCTCCACCATACTGTTGTTCCATATGGACAACTTAGTAAGACATTGAAAAGCCTCCATAGGCTGCAAATGCAACCATGCTACGTCCTCGATATAAACCTTCCACAATTGGGGAATACAAGCACGAGTACTAGTCCCCTTGGTTAATTCTTTGTTCATCAACCTTGTCAATATTATTTGACATCGTTTACTGAAATTCAGTAAAACTAGCGATTCCAACATGGGACACACAAGAACATCTATCATCTCTGGACAGTCGTATATTTTCAACGTTTTCAGTTGCAAAAGACATAGGGGTGCCATGTTGCTGCTATTACTATGAAGCGCATCATCATCTCCCACCAATCCTTTCAACTTTGGCAGGTTTCTTAGCTCAAGATCTTCAAGAGCGGGAAAGAATGAAAATCCCTCCTCACTACCTGCTGCTGATGTTGTACTTTTTCCAATTACATACTCCAAATTCTGCAGATTATAGACCCAAAGGGTTTTCAAATGCCGCAGATTTCCCAAGCATCCCAACTTCTGCAATTTTGGACAATGTCTAACAATAATCTTAACAAGATTAGGGAGAAAGGTTGCCAAGTTATCTTCCATTGCCCACTCCGGCATTCTCACCCCACTGTAGTTATTCAACTTCAAATGCTTGAGATTAGAATGTGGCTGCATTAATTCCATCACTGCTTCGTCATACTCCACTTTTCCTTTACCCTCCTCTTCAGTGAATCCAAATTTCACAGAAACAAGATGTTTCATGTTCACAAGGCATCCACCCATCCTTACAACATATTCCTTGAGATTTCCTAAGATATCCTTCCAACCTTCCTCTAGAATTCCAGTCAAGTATGGGACCATGATTTCAAGATTGCCTTTTAAGTTATCGAGTGATTTTAAATCTTCTAACCCATCAAGCCATTTTTCCGGATCCCTACTCTTTTCTCCCACAACAAACATAGGAAGCGTGTGAAGACAAGTCAACTTGGCAATACCTCTGGGCATATAAGTCAAGCTCAGACACGTCCTTATGTCAAAGACCCTAAGCTTAACTAGCTTTCTCATATCTTTTGGCCATTCTTTCAAATTATCACAACCACATAACAACAATGTCTGCAGATTATATAATTTTGCAAATGATTTGGGGAGCAATTCAAGAGAACGATTGAACGAGAGATCTAGATACCTTAAATGCAGCAATTCACATATTGTGTCGGGTAGCCTTTTGATATTTAAGCTATTCAAGTCTAATGCCCTGAGGTACTTCCACTTAGCTAGTAGATCATCCAAGGAAAAGCTGTTCGACTTGCCAAATAGTCGCCAAATGTCAGGAAGAAAAAATGAACGTATGTTCATTTTAGTAAAAGAGTACTCTGTTAACCGGCTTAGTACATATTTATCTACCTCACCAAAAGAGATGTGACGAGCATTTTTATCCACATCACCAGCAACTGTATTCAGTGTGTAAATCTCTTTTCTTGTTATTTCTTGAGCAACATCGTGCATAAGATCATGTATCTTACATGAGTAGATATGACCCCATTCACTTTGCACGTCTTGAAAGAAACACCTCCGCAACAAGATCGAAAAATATTCCTCTGCGACATCTTCCATGCTCTGGTGATCATTTGACGGAACTATGTAGCCTTGTGCAATCCACAGCCTAATCAACATCCTCTTATAAATCACATAATCCTTAGGGAACAGCGCACAATAGCCAAAACAAGCCTTCAATGGGGATTCAAGCTGATAGTAACTAAGCTTCAGTATAGGCATTATGCCATTGTTGTTTCCTTTGACTATTGCTAATCCCATATCCTGTACGGCTCGCCACTTATGTATTTCTTGGCCATATAGAAGACTTCCCACCACTCTAATGGCCAGAGGAACGTAAGCACATCTCTCGACAATTTCTTGACCAATTTTAAACAAGTCATCAGGTGGATTTGTGCTCTGCGGTCCAAATGCCGCCCTTTTGAACAAACACCATGAATTCTCCTTCGACAAGCCTTGCAGCTCATGCACTAGACCATCTCCTACAATTCTTGCTGTCTCCTGCGAACGCGTTGTCACCACAATCCAACTTCCCCTTAAGCCTCCCATCAAGAATTGTGTCAATGCAAGCCATTGGTCACGAATTTCAGTCCACACATCATCCAAGATAAGCAAGAATCTTTTACCTTCAAGATGTTCACGCATTCGACTTTGTAACCCATCCATTGTAAAGCCCTCACACTTCTTTTGATCAGTAGCTGAAGCTAAAATCCTGCCAAGAACTCCTTCTAAGTCCAAGGATTCTTCGTCAGAAACACAAGTCCACAACCTCAATGGGAATGAAGATGTGACCCTTGCATCATTAAACACGAGTTGGGCAAGAGCAGTTTTCCCCAACCCACCAATCCCCACAATAGAAAGGAAAGAAACATTTTGTTGAACATTAGAATCTAGCAATATGCCGACAATCTT